>JAAGEH010002531.1:23925336-24032686 GCA_011751065.1 Lasiurus cinereus
TGGGTTTTTTCTTTTCTATATTGGGGAAATTTTCTGTCATTATTTCTTCAAACACGTTCTCTAATCCTTGTTCAGTTTCCACTCTTTCTGGAACCCCAATTATGCGGATGTTATTTTGTTTCATGTTATCCCAAAGTTTCCTTAGACTCTCCTCTTGCTTTTTAACTTTTTTTTCTAGAAGCTGCTGTAGTTGGGTATTTTTTCCTACCGTGTCTTCTACCTCACTGATGCGGTCCTCTGCTTCTTCTAGTCTACTTTTGATGCTTTCTATTGAGTTCTTTATAGCAGTGATGTCATTTTTCATTTCTTCTTGTTTATTCTGCACCTCCTCTAGTTTCTTCTGCATTTCTTCTTGTTTATTCTGCACCTCCTCTAGTTTCTTCTGCATTTCTTCTTCATGCTTCTTCACCTCCTCTAGGTTCTTATTCATTACCTCTTGGCTCTTACTCATATTGTCAAATTTGTCTTCCATTCTTTTCAACCACATTATGATAATTTCTCTGAACTCTTTCTCTGGTAGGCTTATTTGTGGTTCTATTTCGTTTACATCCTTTTCTGGTGAAACCTGCCTTTCTGTCTTTTGTGGGCTGTTTCTTTTTCTGACCATGGTGTTTCTTCTCTGGGTGTCTGGTTATGTAGTGCTTTCTCCTATGTTGACTGAAAGGCACAAACTACAACACGACCAGGTACAGCACACAAGGCACTGAGTAGAAATGTATTCAAGATGTTAATAATCACAAATAAGGTGAGCACCAATGAAGGACAAATTAGGGGTAAATAGAGAAAGAAGAAGAGGAAAATGAGGAAGAAAGAAAAGAAAGAAGTGCCAAAATCAAATTGGGAGAGTGAGAAAAAAAAGATAAATAAATGAACAATAAAATAAAATAAAATAAGAAAATAAAAAGGAGAAAAAGGAGAATGAAAGAGGAAGAGAAAAAAGTCAGAGAGAAAAGAAAGTGTATAAGAGAGAAAAGTGGAACAAAATATAGATGTCAGGAGAGAAGTTCAATAGAACAGTCACTAATCCCAATAAAGGCCAGCAACCAGTACCTAGAGATTGATGCAAACTGCAAATAGCAACTGGTATCGAGGGAGATGAGGGAAAAGAGAGGTAGAAAACAAAGCAAGCAAAAAGCAAAATAAAACAAGTAGAATAAACTAAAACTATCTCTCAAAAAATTTTTCAAAAAATCGATATAATCACTTTTCAGGCAAATAGCAACAAAAGGACATAGAGAAAAAACAACTTTTTGGCTAGTGAAGACAAGAGGGGAGAGGTTTGTGTGGACTTGTAGTAGGGGATTTGAAATTAGATATATAAATGGGGTGAAATTTTAACCAGGTAAAGAGAAAAATAGGGAGAATCTAAAGTTGGAAAAGGGAAAGAGAAACAAGACAGCAAAATGGGAAAGTTAGGAGGAAAGTGTTGGCAAAAGGTGGAGTTGAGTTGGAGTAAAATTATGCTAATGGGAAGATGAAAATAGAATGTAGAACTCTAATGCCGAAATAAAATAAAGAGAAAACAAAATGACACTTTTTTTTTCCAAAAACGGTAAAGTACTAGTAGTAATTAATAATGCTAGTTTAAAACAAAAATGTAGTAATTATAAAGGTAAAATCAATTGAGGCAGAAAGAAAAAAAATATTCTTTTAATTAAAATATGTGAAAATGAAAAATAAAGAATTAAAAATTAAGAAAAAGACAAAAGGAAAAAGGAAAAAAAAAAGAAGAAGAAGAAAAATAGAATGGTCCTTCACTTCCACTCTTATTCTGCTTGGCACTCCTGTTTCCCAGTAGGGGAGGTATTGCAGTTCCCTGTGTTCCCCTCTTGGTGTTTTAATCTCTTTATTCTCTTGTGGTTATGCGAGAGTCAATTTGTGTGTCATCCATTGGGTGGCAGTGTTTCGGAATTGATCTCTAAGACAAAGCACAGGACCTCTCTAGGCTGTGCTCAGCTCCTGCTACTCTGTGGTTCCCAAAACCAGTTTGTGGGGGTTTTGCAGCCTGGACACTTCAATAACTCCCAGGTTGTCCCTCTGCCCCAGAGGAAAAAAAAAAAAAAAAGAGTCGTTTTCTGGAGCTCTCCTCTGTCAACAGCTCAGAGGGTCTGCCTTCACACTCAGCGATCACGCCCTGACCCCCTCTGCGGACCTCTCCAGAGGCAACTTTCCCGCAGCCCGGCTCCCACAGTGTGCGCATCTCTGCCCTGTGGGGGTAGGAGACTGCACCCTGGCCCAGGCGAAATCTGACCCTTCCTTGCGCTCGCGCGCGCTTGCAGTGTGGATCTCTGAATCCTCAGTCTGCGTGTCTGTGCTGCCTGGGAAGCCGCGCTCTGGGTCCTGGCTGCTCTGTGGGTGCCTCCGTCAGCAGCAGCTTTCAGACCTCGGCAGACATCCACCTCCCCCTTAAGTCAGGCGCAATCTGACCTTTCCGTGTGCTCTGTGGATCTCTGATTCCGCCAAGTGTCTGCGCCGATTGGAGAGCGGAGTTCTGGGTCCCCGGGTTCCTGGCTGCTCGATGGGTGCCCAGCCGAAGGCTTCAGAGCGCCGCAGACATCCACCTCCCACTGCAAGATGGCTCGGGCTCCGCGTTCGCGCTGGTGGCTCCGGCAGACAAAAACCCCGTGGCAGTGGGGCTGCCTGGCCGGGAGAGCCCCTTCCAGCAGTTCCCCGCCTTCCCCTGGAGGACAACTGACTCCTAGCTTGCCAACAAACACTCCCAATGCAACTCTCAGCTGCTTTCTCTCCCTCTGCCCAGCGACAAAGCTCCAGACGCGTCCGTCTACTCCGCCGCCATTTTCTCCTCCTCTAAGTCTTTATTTTTAAGAAAAATGGCCGAAACATTTAGTCTTACCTCATCTCTAGATTGGGTATGATAAATGTCGACCTTGCCTCCAAGGTGTTATTGTAGGATGAAATGGTTATATGGTTAATTAACACATTAATTAACTAATATTGTCAAGCCATATCTCAATTCTATTTTCCTCTGCATTAGTTTCAATCTCAGACAGGTTCTCCACAGACAGCAAAATTGCCACCAGCAGCTCAAGATTTTTATTACTAGGTTTAAATCTGTTGTAAGGAAAGCTCTTTTGCTCCCCCAAATTCCAGCATATAGCTCAGAAATTGTCTTCTATTGGGTAGTTACCCATGACCCAAACTCTGTGGCTAGGCTAATGTGATTTTCTGACTGAACCATGTAATCACTCCTGGATTAAAGCTGATGCGATCAGTCCAAACCTAACAATGGAACAGAGGCAAAGCCCTAAAAAAAGCTGGTGCCTGGTCTGAAGGAGAATGTGCAGGCTAAGCTAAAATATGAAATTCCCAAGAGCAGAGGGGATCCTGCAGGTTTTCTTGGGCAGCTCATCCATGTAATCAAACAGAGACTTGTTCTTGGAGGGGCAGGAAATGAGGAAGTAGACATGGAAGCTGTGATGGCAATGAATGATGTGATTAGCTGAATGGGTACACTTTTTGAAACTTTAAATTGTAGTAGATTATGCCTTGGCACTGTAAAGTATGTAGCGTGAAAATAATCTTCTAGAACATGATTGTTGTGGTAACGGTCTAAGATGGTCGGTGATGGCCAAGTGTATATGGAGATGGAGTACTTTGAGCAGTGACTGCTGAAAGCATGAGGAGAAAGGGCTCAAATGGTAGTTTATCAGTGTTAAGCAATTTATTATTATTATTATTATTATTTTACTATATCATATGACAATGACTAGGGTAACTGGAGGTTTAGTGAAGAGAATAAATTCTGCCATTTTGTTGAGTGCATTTACCAAGGTTGTGATGTGATCTTGGAAGAGATGAAAGTATTTAATGAAATTCACAGTAATGGTTTTCAAAGGGGATAAAGGTTTGGGGTAAATAAAGAAAGTTCTCCAGGATTTCCTAATCCAAAGAAGATGACTGGGTGGAGCTATAGCATAGGGCACTGTGTTGGAAAAGGGAACATATGAAATTTCTAAAGCAACATGAGCATGAGGATACAATTAAGCTCCTCTGGATCATGGGTCAAGGTGTTTTTGTCTAGTTTAGGACTTGATTGGGGCTATGTCTGGCTCACCATCAGTCACTAAAAGGCATAATCTCCACTTGCTGTTTCTGCCTAATTGTCTGTTATTGCTAACTGTGGCCAAATCATGGACTCATAGCTTGGGCCAGCTTCCCAGTCAGTACTCTCCTGAGGTCCTCCTGATCTAAGCCATAAGTGCAGGCCAGTTGCTGCTACAAAAACCTAAATTCTGCTTTCACACTCTTCAAGAGAGGCATGCACATTGTTCCGTTAGGAGAGGTTGGACACTTCAAGCACAGTCATGGCCAGAAACTCACATTTAATCCCACAATGGAAAACTGCAGGTTATCTAAATAAAATCATTTCTATATCTCTGCTTAATTAGCAAGAGACTATGTCACTTTTTAGATTCTATACTCATTCATTCAAAAAAATATATGAATGTGCCAGGAATCTTTTTTAAGATGCTGGGGATATTTCTTGAATACAGCAGATAGAAATTGTTGCCCTCATCCAGCTCCCATTCTAATAAGGTAAGACGTTAAACAAAATAAGTAAAATACACAGTATGGAAGGAAATGCGAAAATGTCTGAAATTTGCTTTAAAATGTACCAAAAATAAAAGTAGAGGCAGTATAAATTAAATAAGATTGGTAAAATCTTGATAATTATTGAAGCTTAGTTTTGAAACATGGGGGTTGGTATACCATTCATGCACACTCAGACACAATTATTCATTTGTGATAAATGCTATGTAGAAAAATAGAATAGAAGAATAAGGATTAGTTGGGGTACAGTTATAAACAGAGAAGTCAGGAGAGGCCTTCTAAAAGGTGGCATCTAAGCAAAATTCAAATGAATAGGGTCACATCCAGTCTAATAAGGGGGGATATGCAAATTGACCAGCATGCTCTCACAAACATGGCGGTCCCCATAACCATAAGATGGTGGCGCTCAGTCTCCTCAGCCCTGCTGCAGTTCCCTGTCCTTTCAGCCTTGCTCAATACAGCTGGACCCACCCTCAGCCACCCAGCCACCCAGGGCTGATTCGAGGCATAGGCAAGCCTCGGATGTTGGCTGCCCAGCTGCCCAGGGACCCCCAAGGCTCAGGTAACCAGGGTCGGCTGAGGCTTGGGCTGCCAGCAGTGGCAGCAGCAAAGGTGTGATGGAGGGGCAGGCTGTCCCCTGGTTGCTGGGTTGCCTCCTGCCCCTGAGGGCTCCCAGACTGTGAGAGGGGTAGGCCAGGCTGAGGGGACTCCCTAACCCCCTGCCTCCAGTGCATGAATTTTCATGCACCGGGCCTCTAGTATTACTATATAATGACAATGAGGTCTTTTCATTTTCTATAATCTATCCAATCATTCTGGTGAGCCCCTTGCTTTTGGGAAGCAAGAAAGAAAAGAATCTAATTTTAATCCAACCTAGGAAAACCTCAGCCTAATCCATTTGTTGCTCAAAGCTGTAGGATAGGACATACTCATGAGGCAATGTTTATAGTGAACACAACCATGTCAGTTAATTATAACAGGCCTGAGATCCCCAAGTATTAGGCATATCATTTTTTATGTTCTCATCTTTCTTATACAACTTCCTTTTCCCTCACCCCTACAATTGCCACCTAGTTTTTCTTCAAAGTGACACTAACTAGACCCCTAGTACTACTTCATTTTCTTTTCTTTAAAATGTCATTATCCATTGCCTAGGCCATCAAGAGTGAGGCCTCTACAGCAAGCATGTCAAACTCATGGTCCACTGCCCAGCCAATATAATTGTATGTAAGAAATATGTTTAAAAGAAATAATAATAATAATTATATATATATATATATATATATATATATATAATTGATTTTAGAGAGAGAGGGAGAGATGGAAACATCAATGATGAGAGAGAATCATTGATTGGCTGCCTCCTGCATGCTCCCCACGGGTAGAGGGCCCAGACCTGAGCATGTGCCCTTGACCAGAATTGAAATCGGGATCCTTCAGTCTGAAAGTCAACACTCTATCCAGTAAGCCAATGTGGCTAGAGCTAAGAAACATTTTAATAAAAATTTCATAACTTAATTTTTACAATACTGTCATACATAATTATTAATAATGAACTACATACAACATTTGCTAATGGCTGATTAATTGTGTTGCATTCATTTCCCTTATGTGCCTTAGGCACTGACTCACCATTTCTCTCCACTAATACTAGCAGCAAATATTTTAGCAGCCAATTGCCACATTATTAGTCTTGTACTGACTTGTTTGGTGTGCGCAACAGGAAATATTTAGCTTTCAGAAAAGAAAAATAGGTTTATTTGTGTTACATTATTAATTTGTGTAGTTATTCAAGGTCTGGTAAGTTACTGTTCAAGAAAAAAATATTAATTTTTATTACAATGTTCTATTATTTTATGTTAACGATTACTCATTTATTTCAGCCCTTTGTATTCAGCATATCTCTATGGAAATAAATTTTCTATGAAAATTGAAGCTTTTGTTTTTTTTTGCAGTCCACATAAACTTAAACCTTGTTTATTTAGCAGTATTAGCTTGTGAGTTTGACATGCTTGCTCTACAGTGGATAGATAGCCTGTCCTTCTTTTGGTTAATCTCCAATTGTGGTTTTAGTTCATCCTATGCTTATTGTCATAAGAATGTAAACATTCTGCATTTGCCCCATCCTTATCTATTTTTCACAATGTCTTGGTGACCTGAATTCAGGGGCTTGATATATCTTGTTTTGTAACTTACATTAATACAATTTCACTCTACAAAAAATACATTTCCCCCCTGATCAGTTATGCTCAATATCAAGAATTTTAACACTCTGAAAGGATCCTTCAAATACTCTCCCTAAGCACTGCCTTCAACCCCCGTTCATCCTCTCCAGAAAATGACTACACTTCTTCTTTTTCATTGAAGCCTCTCTTTTGAAAAACCCTAGGCTAGTTTTCCTTAACTTTGATCACAATTCAGTATTGTAAATAGTATATTAAAAATAAATGAAATTGTAGTGGACAGAGCATATGAAATTCATTGCAAGTAGTAAGAGTAAGGATTTTTGTGAAACTTGTTTCAGCTATAACCTATATACTGAATATTATACACAATTGTGAACTGGGTCATAACACATATTTCCTATTGTGGTTACTGGTGCTTTGAAAGCCTGGCAATTTGGCTTAGCTTTTGATATGTTAAATGCAAGTTAAAGGAGTTTGAGAATACCTTTTCACTCCCTAGGTTTTGCAAGACAATTACCGTCTTAGAGAGGTCAGGAAAGTCAGCTTTTGAGTCTAAAGCTCATCAATGCCCTTTTCTAGTGTAGCTTCTTTTGTGCAATAGCCTTTGGCTCCTTTTGTGTAATAAGCCTCAAACCCAGGAGAAAAAAGACGGCGAAGAAGCACTAAGTTATATCAGTATAATATTGTAAAATGTCACCAGATTAAATGTGCCAATTATGAATCCTGTGTTTCCATATGAATTTACAGCTAGTTAAGCAAGAAAAGCAGTTTTCTTTTTTTATTGAGCCCGGGATGTGTTTGAGGAGATGATACAGTGAGGGCTTGCAGATCCCTTGGACAGCTTTGGGAGGAAATGCTGGTGCTTGCAGGACAAGCAGTTTCTTTTCAACACTCTAGTTCAGCCAGGTTGTTCACATACAAGTACTGTGGTCAACATTCCCCTCCCTCATCTCTGGGCTTCAACAGATGCACTTACCCCTCTGGAGTGCAAGAACTTTTGTTGACTGTCATATCATTAGTAGCCAGAACAGCATCTAACATATAATGTACTAGAGGCCCGATACATAAAATTCGTGCATTGGGGGGATGTAAGGGGGGTGTTCCTCAGCTTGGCCTGCACCCTCTCCAATCTGGGACCCCTCGAAGGATGTCCTACGCTGGTTTACAGGGATCAGGCCTAAACCAGCAGTCAGACATCCCTCTCACAATCTGGGACTGCTGGCTCCAATAGCTCACCTGTTTGCCTGCCTGCCTGATTGCCCCTAACCACTCTGCCTGCTGGCCTGCTCATCTCCAAATGCCCTCCCCACCCCCCCGACTGCCAGCCTGATCACCCCCAACTTCCCCCATTCCTGGCCTGCTTGCCCCCAGCCTCCCTCCCCACTGGCCTGCTCACTCCCAACTGACCCCCTGCTGGTCTGCATACCCTCAATGGCCCCTGCCATCCAATCCTAGCCTGGTCACCCCCTGGTGACCCAAGGTTCCAGCCCCTCCTTTTTTTTTAATATATTTTATTGATTTTTTTATAGAGAGGAAGGGAAGAGGGATAGAGTTAGAAACATCAATGAGAGAGAGACATTGATCAGCTGCCTCCTGCACACCCCTCATTGGAGATGTGCCCACAACCAAGGTACATGCCCTTGACCGGAATCAAACTTGGGACCTTTCAGTCCACAGGCCAACACTCTATCCAAACTGAGCCAAACTGGTTTTGGCATAACCCCTCCTTTTTTCTTTTTTCTTTTTCTTTTTCAGCACCTCCTTGAGTGGAGGCCATGGCCTGCTGAAAGCAAGTATCTAGGATTTATTTATCATCTATAATTAAAATTTTGTACCCTTGAGCAGAGGCCAGGGCTGGCCAGGGCAGGCAGGAAGCTTGGTTTCCTCCATTGCCAATGCAACCCAACCTCCTGCTTGCTTCAGCTCTATGGCCAGCCACCATCTTGGTTGAGTTAATTTGTACACTTGCTCCTGATTGGCTGGTGGGCATGGCTTGGCATAGCAGAGTGATGGTTAATTTGCATGTTTTCCTTTTATTAGTGTAGATACTAAAAAATATTTGTTGGAAAAAAAATGCTTATTTAAAGTGTATTTTTTGAGCCCTGTTCAGATAGCTGAGCATTGTCCTGATACCCCAAGGTTGTAGATTCGATTCATGGTTATGAGGAATCAACAATAAATGCATAAATAAGTGAAACAACAAATCATTTCTCTCCCTTCTTTCCTCTCTCTAAAATCAAGTTTTAAGTGCATTTTTGCATGTATCTTTAAGGAAAGTATACTTCTAGAATCAATAGTGAGCAGCAAAATGTCCATTATTCCCACATAGTGATTGGGTGTTAAGCTGCCTGGGCTGTTGAGTATTGGGCATATGACTGATGATGGTGACTACATTACCTGCACAGGCCCAGAAAATAGAAAGCCAAGTCAGAATCCCAAGGTTCAAGATTTCAGATGCAGAACTTAGACATAATTGCTAAGTTTATGAAATAGAGAAAGTGGAATGAGGACTCAGGATATATATAACAAGTTGGCCTAGAACTGTTTCTGTAAATACCATTGGGTAGTTTCTTTTACAGGCATACAGGTAATTAGCACATGGTGAATTAGACTGAACTAAAAAATAGGAGGATGGTTAAATAAACAAAATTAGATATGTAGTAGGTTATAAATTGTGAGGGCCTGAATAAAGCAGAGAAAAAAATTTATTTGAGACATATTTCTGATAAGACTTTTTAAGACTTGGTGACTAATTGTTAGTATGGTACTATAGAGGAATAATAACAATGATTAAGCTACTTTACTTTGGGGAATTGGTAAGATAGTGATTGTATTAAAAAGAGATGGAGACTCGTGGGGGAATAGTTGTTACCCCATAGACTCATTACCTTTATAAATAAGTTTGAGCACAATGACTTTGAAGTGTTTGTAGAAAATTCAAATTGAGAAATTAAAAAGGCCTTTGGAAATACTCATCTAGATCTCAGAAAGGTTAAAGATGTAGGAATCCATTTGTGTGTAAGTGCTAATTAATTTCAAAGGCTTAATTTGAATGCAAAGGCATCATACAAAGAAAAGAGAGTGAAGGATGAAAAGATGAGGTAATTTAAAATCAAGGGGTAAATGGGAGAAGATAATGCAGTAAAAGGACTATATATAAAATAGGACCAGTGGTACTTAAGAAAATGAATTTGATATCCAGGCCTTCTGGGTGTTTTCTTTCCCCATCATTATGCCATAAGTGATAGCAAAAATTAATCAGCTCACTCAAATTTATTTCTTTCTCTTCTCTTATTTTCATGTACACATATATGCTTTCTGTTGCAGGTTAGAATCCTGGGAAACAATCTCTGAGATCTACATGTAAGAGGCATGCTGGGTGGGGGTGGTAGTTACTCTTGAAAAGAGGATTTGTGAGAGGTAGGATTAGACAGAGGGAGATGAAGTTGTAACAGAAGCCTTCATGAACCTATTAGAGCCCTGAAGTTTTCCAAAGAAGTTCTAAATTACAGCAAGGGGGCCAAGTCTTTTTATCCTCACATTGACAGAGAGGGTGATGCAGTAGCTTCTTTAGGTCAAAATCAATTTCCAGAAAAGAGTATAGTTATGAGCATTTAGAAGCCTACACTGTAGGTAGATGTAGCATGAGTGTTTCAGTCCTTAAAGGGTTGGAATCTACGTATCATAGCATCCACGACAGGTTCACGTGTGTGTGTGTGTGTGTGTGTGTGTGTGTGTGTGTGTGTACAGGGGTGTTTGGTGATTCTCTGGTTTGTCAGTAAGTGCATTATAAAAATTAATTAGTGATGATATAAGTATTCTGGTGATATAACAAATAAGTTGCTAAATGACTGCACCTGCTGCTATTGTTGAATCTACTAGTAAGAACAATTTTCCAACTCAGATCCCAGAGGTACAGACAACATAGGCCTGAATGGGAAATCCAAGGTTGAGGGAGTCTGAGAGAAACAGACAGTAAAAATGTCTCTCCTACGCTTTGGATCTTTACAATGTCCTCATATTGCAGTGTTATCATGGATGCTATGTTGTTATTTAGAACTTTCTAAACAATAACAAATACAAGTTTTGCCAGCAAATTTCAACACTTCTTGTTCTTGCTAAGGATAATTTTAATAGACATATAGATGTTGTGATAATGTGCTGTAAGTAATGATTTTTATAGATCACCCAAACTTAATACCATATAGTACAAAACAAATACAAAATTGTAATGTTTTTTAAATATGTGTTTCTGGATCATCCTCTTTGTAAAAAATTCAGATAATGGAAGTTTTTTAAATAAGTAGTTATTATTAAGAAATTCTGAGGGGATAAACCTGACCTTATTCAAGCCTAAATTTCTTCAGATTCTTCTAATCTACTACAAGGTTCATAACTAGTTTCCATTTCATGGACACATATTAAAGATACAGTTCATTTGGTAGTAGTAGTAGTGTGTGTGTGTGTGTGTGTGTGTGTGTGTGTAGGCGGGGGGATGGGGGAACGGGGGGGCGGTACACAATAAGAACAAATTTAAACAAACTCTGCCATCAAGTGGCTAGATAATCTTGGATACATCACATAAACTCCTTAGGTTTTTATTTTCTTACCTATAAAATGAGAGGTTAGACATTTACTAAGGATGCTTCATACTCTATTGGATACATCAGAAGTATAAATCATTCATCAGCAATGATTTTAAATAGCATGTAGCATGTTACTGAAAGAAGTGCTTTTAAAGCAGAATTATAAGACTTTGCCACTGAAATATATGTAAGCTATAGAATTTTTAAAAGTAGGCTATGACTGCCCTCTCCTGTTAATTATATGATGAAGATAAGAAATAAACCCAATACAAAGCATTTTTATTTTAAACTAACATAACATTCTTACTCTTTCTCCCAATATTCATTTACTTAGAAAGGAGGTAAATATTTTAAAATACTACCTGTATGTGAGTTTGATCAAACACTGTACATTTTTACAAGAAATGCCATGGCTTTCACTGCAGCAAGAAGTTCATCCAAAGAAATAATATGCAACATATTAGGCATCATGAATTCACGTCATTAAATGTAAGTGTTATACTTACAAAGTATAAAAAAATTTTTTAAATGCCTTGAAGGAGCAAAGGTATCTAACCACTTGTTTTCTTCTGAAAAAGTAGCAAGGAAACTTCTGTTTTACATATATACATACTGTATATATTTGCCAAAATCTCAACGTTTAAGAATGTCTCCCAAATATCTGTCTCCTGACAACTAATGGTTTTATTAGGTATTTGATTTAAATTTCCATTACTTGTTTTGTTTGTTTTTTTTTTTTTTTGGTTGTTGTTTTATTCTGAGCATCATAAATCAGAATTTTAAAATTGCAAAATGGATCTCCTTACTCCTATGTACTCCTTACTTCATTTATTCACATGGATCTCCTTACTCCTATGTACTCCTTACTTCATTTATTCAATTTCTTTTAAAATTGAGAAATAAGTCATCCTATATAATAAAGAGCTAATATGCTAATTAGACCAAACACCAAAATGCGGTTGGGTAAAAAGAGTGGGGTACAGATAGTCACTAGATCAAAGCTCTTTGAAATTCTTTTCAGTAAACTTACTTCTGTAGATATTTCCCTGTGTCACTTACTATGTTATAATTTTCTATGGCTGCCATAACAATATACCTCAGACTGGGTGATTTAAATAGCAAGAAATTTATTCCTGAGTTCTGTAATGCTAGAAGCCCAGGATCAAGGTGTTAGCAGTATTTTCTTCTGAAGCTTCTCTCCTTTCTTGGCTTGCCAATGGCTGTCTTCTCCCTGAGTCTTCACATGGTCTTCCTTTTGTACCTGTTTCCAAATGTATTCTAATAAGGACACCAGTCAAACTCCATTAGGGCTCACCCTAATGGCCTCATGTTAACTTACTTATCCTTTAAAGATCCTATCTAATGTAGTCACATTCTGAGGTGCTAGGGGTGGATACAATTCAAATCACAGCACTTACCACACAGCAATAAATGCTGCTGACAAATGTTTGACAAGAAGAAGCTATGGGGGGTGGGGAGGGGACAGGGGGAGAAGTCCTGAATTCTGGCATTTGCTTATTTCTGTGGTAAAAATTTTCCCATCAGAGCCAATTTCAAGTTACCAAAACCATTTCCCTGAATGCAGCATTGGGAAGAGACATGCAGCACACCACCATTTCATAGTAGTTGTAACATAGAAATGCAAAGGTGTAGATAACCTCAAGAGCATAGATCAGGAGTAAGCAAACTTTTCTGTATAGGGCCAGGTAGTAAATACTATTTGCTCGATTCTGTTGTAGCAAGAAAGCAGCCATAGGTATATGTAAACAGATGGGCATGGCTATATTACAATAAAACTCCAGTTTGCAGTTTGCCTTTGCCTAATGATGAGTTGAGGAAAACTACTTTTTCAGCAACTTTCAACCAGTCCTCGTCCTCCATATTTCAGCCTTCCTCATGATCAAGTTCTCTTACTAGATGTTGGCATTCCCTGAGCCTTTTTGGACTAGATCAGTAAAGAAGTGCACTACTTAGGCATTCCTTTAAGATAGAACTTGCCACCTTAACTGGTTTGGCTCAGTGGATAGAGTGTCAGCCTGCAGACTGAAAAGTACCAGGTTCGAATCCAGTCAAGGGCATATACTTTGGTTGTGGACACATCCCCAGTAGGAGGTGTGCAGGAGGCAGCTGATCAATGTTTTTCTCTCATTGATGTTTCTAACTCACTATCCCTGTCCCTTCTCTCAAAAAAAAAAGTCAATAAAATATTAAAATAAAAGATAGAACTTGCTCATTCGGCTGCAATGAATGTTATTAAGCTAACTGCCTCCATCTGCAGCATTTTCAAGATCTGCTATAGCATTTCAGTTGAGGTGACCTCTCCCTTGGCAGCCCTCTTCCAATAACTGAGCATGGGGATGGTAACAGGGCCTAGCCATTTCTGCCCCATGTAGGATTTCCGAGGGCAGCATTTGCTCCAGAACCCCACTCTGTGTTGGCTGAGCTATTACCAAATCTGTGCTACTGCTGAATCTCTTCCTTTCCAATCTTGCTTTCTCCTCCTTTCTCTTTTTTTCTCCCCCGAAGACTTTTTTTAAAGTATATTTTATTGATTTTTGGCAGAGAGGAAGGGAGAGGGATAGAGTTAGAAACATCGATGAAAGAGAGACATCGATCATCTGCCTCCTGCATGCTCCCTACTGGGGATGTGCCTGCAACCAAGGTACATGCCCTTGACCAAAATCGAACCTGGGACCTTTCAGGCCACAGGCCAACGCTCTATCCACTGAGCCAAACCAGTTTCAGCCCAGAAGACTTTTGTAGTCCTAATTGCATGTCATTTTCTGTTGCTTGGAAAAGTGATAGATTCAGTAAAAAGAGCAGTCTGAGAAAGCAGATGGTAAGATGTGGGTTTGGGAAATTAGGTCAGTCCTGTCCCACTTCATCAGAACTGTCAATGATCCTCTTAGCACATGTGGTATTTGGCACATGGGTAGTTCCTGGTAGAATGTGGTGACTGGTTACTAAAACTTTCACCATCTATGACTTGGGAGAATATCCTGATGCAGAGGAAAGCCTTGGCTGGGGCAAAAATGCAGGCAGTTCAAAAGTGTGCATATATGTATGAACAATGGATACAGCTATTATTAAGTTGCAGTGTGGTCTATAGAAGGTTAATGAAAAACTGCAAGCAGTTAACAAGTGAAAACTCACTGTGTAGGTCAGATGGCTTATTTAGGAGCCCCCAAAGAAGCCCTTATGTCCTACCCTGGGGAGGGGATGGAAACTTGAACACCAAATTTGGAACTTAACAACCATCAAGAAGCTTCAAAACCAGTTGGAAGTCCAAAATAAACAATTTGTTGAAAACTTGGAACCTTGACATATGAGATGAGGACAGCTGTATGTATGTATGCCCCCAAAGATTTTGGCTCCTGAGATCCTCTGAATACTCAGAGACTACAGAGGTTGCCCACATTTCTTATTAAAAGCTAGCACAGCAGAAAGCACTTCTGAACACGGCCACAGAGAGTGGTCACTACAGTAAAAAGTGTCATGATCCCTTTTACCTATTCCCAGTACTGAGCCATTTTTTCAGGCTCAGAATCTGTTGACTGTAGAGGTGGCCAGGTCCTTGAGGAAAGGACCCCACGACACTATGACAAGTATATAAGAAACGGAGGCCAATTTCTAAGTTAACTGTGCCCTGAGAACAGGAGAATATCCAGACACCTCAGGGAAAATTAGACACAGGCTCTGAGTTGAGGTTGATATGTGGAGACTCAGAGTATCATCTTGGCTTTCCCAGTTAAGAATAAGAGTATACATAGTCCTGTCCAAATCCTGGCTCACAGTGGCTACACTGGGTTCATGGAAACATCTAGGGGTCATTTTCTCAGTTCCTGAGGTTACAATTAAGATTGACATACTTGGAAGTTGGAGTAATCCCCACATTGGGTTTTAGCCTATGAAATAGGAGCTGCTGTGGTGAGGAAGTCCAAATAGAAGTCTTGGTAACTGATAACCAGTCCCCTTCAGACAAAATAAACCAAAAGTAATATATCATATTTTGAGTGGCAATGGTGGAGATTATTGCCACTCTTAAGGATCACAAGGATGCCTGGGTAGTGGTCTGTAATGGTTAGTTTTATGTGCCAACTCGACTGATTCACAGGGTGCCCAGATATTTAGTTAAACATTCTGGGTGTGTCTGAGAGGGTGTTTCTGTATAAGGCTAGCATTTGAATGGTAGACTGAGCAGATTGTCCTCCCCAATGTGGATGGGGTTCTGATGAAGGTATGGATAGAACAAAAAGTAAGGGAGAATTTGCCCTCTCTGCCTATCTTCCAGGTGAGACATCAGTTTTCTCCTGGCTTCAGACTCAAGATTTGACTGAAAATTAAACCATCAGCTTTTTTGGTTCTCAGGTCTTTCGACTAGAATGGGAACTATATTATTGGCTTGCCAACTACAGATCTTGAGACTTCTTAGTTGCTATTACTGAATTAGCCAAAGGAATGTCAGAGGGATGGGGAGGGGAGAGGGTGGGAAGAGATAAACCAAAAAACATATATGCATAATCCATAGACACAGATAATAGGGCAGTAGGACTGGGGCAGGGGGCTGGGTGCAGAGTAGAGGGGATCAGTGGGGGATAAAATGGGGAGCATCTGTACTTTCAACATTAAATACAAATTTAAATAAATAAAAAAAATAAATTCTTATCTCTCTGCTTTATTTATCTTTTCTTCTGGAGAATTTTCTAGTTCTTTCACTTGAGGGTTATTTCCTCATTTTGGCTTTCTTTTTGGATTTGTGACTATGTAGTAGGTAGATCCTCTACACTCTCAATCTCTAGTGCAGGACAGTGTTAAAGGCTGTTTCTAATTAGATCAGGCACAGACTCAAAGATTCCAAAGACCACCTCTGCCTACAGACTGATAGGATTCTGACTTGAATCATTCCCCATGCAATCATCCTCAGGTGTTGCCAGAGTTTTTTTGTTTGTTTGTTTGTTTCTTTGTTTGTTTATCAACAGAGTGAAGCAGTAGCTTCTGCCTGAAGGCTAATTGTTATTTTTAATCTCTAAAGTGGCCTCATGGCAAGGTGCTTCCCAATAGTGTGTGTCAACTGTCTCCCCTCCCCAAGGCAACGAAAATGTCTATGTGGGAAAGATGTCCTCCACTTGTGTGAGGGAATAACTCAGCCCAGGAAACTTGGGGTGTCTGCCTTCTGGGCTCTATCCTGAGTATCCAGTCCTGGCTTCTGCTCTCACAGCTCCAGTCCATTTCATCTTCCCTCTGCCAGAGCACAGGTGGGTGGCTCCACAGGGAATTTTGTGTGTTGTTCCTTTAAAGAGGTGCCTGAGTTTTCAGCTGTTACTCCCTGACAGACAGCAGCCTGATGCTTTTCACAGCCAGAAGTCATGTGGGTACTCTCCTCAGTTTTAGTGGGCTCAGCTTGGGGATTATATCCCAGTGTTCTCAGCGGCAACCCCCTACACTTGAGATATCTCTCTGGGACTTCAGTTGCTGTTTGTGGGTGCCTGGCCCTTCCCTGCCTCTGCCCCTCCTACTAGTCTCTATGTGGTCTCCACTTCCAGTCCTCAGGTATCAGGGTTCTCTCCTGTGAGTTTTCTATTGATTATTCAGGATGTTTTTCTGTATTTAATTGTAATACCAGTTTGTTCCTGGGAGCATGTCCATGCAGCATCCACTTACTCTGCCACCATTTTTAATCTATATAAATAAAATTTCTTTTTATACATATCCTATTGGTTCAATTTTTGGAGAACCCTAATAAATGGTCCCTATTATATCACCATTTAATTTACCTGTGTGCCCTCTGCAAAACCTGAATGACCATAGACTACTGCAAGCCTAACCAAATAGTAGTCCTAATTGCAGATGCCAGACTTGACCTGTCTCTTTACAACAGCATATTAATGTGGCTTCAAATACCTAGTATATAGCAAATTGAGCACAGAACCTCTGGGTGTTTATGCTATTTTCCTTTTTCTCTCTTTTTTTCTAGTTGTCTCACCCACATCTTATTATCTGAATATGTTTAGCCAGTTGCCTTTCAGTTTTTCAGCTTTTCACATTTTCATAGAAACACCTGTTTGCTTTCTTAGTTCATCAGTTTACATATTTTTTTTCAACTACATAATGTCAATGACAAGTACAAATAGCATTAACAGATTTAAGAATATGTAATTTTTAAAATATACATTTCAAATTATAGGAGCAGTAATGTAGGTTATCCTAGAGTAGCTTACCACCTGTAAGCATTTAGTGACTCAGCATGCCAATGACAGCAGTGTGTTTTACACATGGAATGGAGTAGGTTATTCATTCTAAGGGTACTGTGGATTTAAGATTAAGCAGAGCTCAGTTATAAGTGTGTTCACAAAGGACATTATGCTCTCCTTCATAGACCCTTATGTATATAGGGTGGTGAGACAGGTGGGGAAATTTTCTTTTGCTCTTTTTAACAGATTTGGTCATTATTGTTTACCTGACACCAAACCACCATCAGTCCCATATACGTGTGTGTGTGTGTGTGTGTGTATTTAAATCTCTTGCTAGCATCTTTATTTTTTTAATCTTTTATTATTGAGAGTATTACAGATGTCCCATCCCCCCCAATTATCCCCTTCCACCAGGTTCCAGTTCTGCCTCAGACCTTCATACTCTATTGGTGTCCATAGGTAATGCATATTTGCATATGTTCTTTGGTTAATCTCTTCCCATCACAAACTCCCCTTCCCTCTGAGATTTGTCAGTCTAGTCCATGTTTCTGTGCCTCTGGTTCTTTTTTATTCATCAGTTTGTGTGTGTGTGTGTATTTGTTACTCCTCACCCAAGGATATTTTTTTTCCCTTTTCTTTCTTCTTCTTCTTCTTCTTTTTTTTTTAGAGAGAATGGGAGGGAGAGGGCCAGAGAGAGAGAGGAACATTGATGTGAGAAGGATACATTGATTAGTTGCCTCCTGCACATACCTTGTCCAGGGCCGGGGATTGAGCCTGCAACCAGGTTATGTGCCCTTGACCAGAATTGAACCCAGAACCCTTCAGTCTATGGGCCAATGCTCTATCCACTGAGCCAAACTGGCTAGGGCAGTAGTCGGCAAACTCATTAGTCAACAGAGCCAAATATCAACAATACAATGATTGAAATTTCTTTTGAGTCAAAATTTTTAAACTTCTTATGCCACTTCTTCAAAATAGACTTGTCCAGGCTGTGGTATTTTGTGGAAGAGCCACACTCAAGGGACCAAAGAGCTGCATGTGGATCACAGGCCACAGTTTGTTGACCACTGGGCTAGGACTATTCATCACTTTATTTTGTTCATTAGATTCCTTTTCATTTATTTTCATTTTTATATTTAATTGTTGATAGCTATGTATTTATTGTCATTTTATTATTCATATTTTTTCACTGCTTCTTCTTAAATACTCAATATTTCATGAACTAGTAATACTTGTTTGGTGGTATGAACTCCTTTAGCTTTTTCTTGTCTGTGAAGCTCTTTATCTAACCTTCAATTCTAAATGCTAGCTTTGCTGGGTAGAGTAATCTTGGTTGTTAAGTCTTTGCTATTCATCACCCTGAAATTTCTTGCCACTCTCTTTGGCCTACAAAGTATCTGTTGAAAAATCATCTGAAAATTGTATGGGCATAACTAATTGCTCTCCTCTTTCTCCTTTTATTAAAAAAATAATTTTATTGATTTTTCACAGAGAGGAAGGGAGGAGAGGGATAGTTAGAAACATTGATGAGACATTGACCAGTTGCCCCTTGCACACCCCCTACTGGGGATGTGCCCGCAACCAATGCAAGTGCCCCTGACCAGAATAAAACCCGGGACCTTTCAGTCCGAAGGCTGATGCTCTATCCACTGAGCCAAACCAGTTTCGGCCCCTTTCTCCTTTTAAGATTCTTTTGTAAGTCTATTTCTTCCACCAGGTAGGGTATTGTCACTTGTGGATATGAAGTATTGTAATTTGGCATGATCTGAAGCAGTCCACTGAGTGCACTGGCTCTGGGATACCTCCTCCCTTCCTAGAGGTGCAAAGTCAGCCACTGCATGTGCCCTGCTTGGGGACACCCATCAGAAAATACAAAACTATCTGCAGATGGCTGCTATTTGTGTTGGGCTTGGCAGTGCCCAGGAGAGGCCAAGTTGTGAAACAAGACAGGATGCTGCTAGTGTCAGGTCTGGGGCCTCTTATTGACAGGAATAGGGCTATAAATAGCTACTGCTTGTTTGAGTCATTATAGGAAAGTCTGAAGCCTGAGCCAGGACAGGCCATTCATAGGGAAAAGCTGCTGCAAACAGGTTGGATAGGGCTGCAAACTGGGTGAGGTGGAATCTCAGAAAGTTGCCAAGATGGAGGGAAGTGTGCAACAGGCTGATGGAAATAGATACAGTGCCTGCCAGACACCTCTGTGACAGGGGTAGGGGAAGGTCTCAGCATTGGAACAATGAACACTTTTGTCCTGGTATGTCCCTGGATACCCCAAGCTGCTGCCCCAATGCTGGAGCTCAGAGGGAACAAGTCTGAGTAAGACCATGTGCCAGCTCTTTAAGAGGAGCTAGGGTACTCCAGCAGCCTCTGTATCACTCAGCCACAGTCTCTGCTGGGTTTTACCACTCAAAAGTTACAGGAGTTTCTATTCTCAGCTCTGGAAGCCTGGGCTGAGGAGTCTGGTGTGGAGCTGGGACCCCTTGCTCCTCTCAGGAGGTCTCCACAGCCTAGATACCCCTCACAACTAAAAAACATGCCACACATGGGTGTCGGACCAGCCTGTTCAGTGCTTTTATCCCTCCTGGTAGTCTCCATGTGCTTTCTTCTTTACTTTTCTAGTTGTAATACTAAAATTCGGCAAAATTTCACACGGTTCTGAATGATGGTTGCTCTGTACTTTAGTTGTTATTTTGATGTGGTTGTGAGAGGTGGCGAGTACTGGTGTTTACCTACACCACCATCTTGATCTCTCTGATAACCGTCATGTGTATCCCCAATACCTTAATTACAAATAAAAAGTCCTTAAAAGTGGTGTATAAGGCCTTTCACCAGCTGACACTCTATCATATCAGTCATATTTCTATTTCATGTCATTCCCCCCTTCTTCCCCCGAAACCCTCCCTGCCAGGCCAATCCAGAGATCATCATGGTTTTTCACTTACCCATAATTTTGTACCTTGGTCTGAACATTTTTCTCTTTTTGTGGTGACAACATAATTTATTGCCCAAGCTGGTACACATTTGAGAGTGAAAGGGAGGGAACACTAACCAGATGGGTCAATGGGAAAACAGATACAAACTGGGGTAGTCCTATGCAAACAGGCTCATGGTCACTCTACTCATATGGGCCCAATGATGTCCTCATTACTGTGATCTCAGTGCCTAGCCCAAAAATGTATGCTCCAAAAATCTCAGTTATAATTAATTATATATTCTATGAACCTCTCCTATTGCTGTTTTTATTTCCCTGTAGAACCTTAGTAACCACTAATATACTCTAATACAGCATATAAAAACTTTGTATGAATTATAAACTGTGCTCTTTCTTCCTCGTAGCCAATTTCACACTACACAGTAAGTGGACATAAGCTGGATTTCAGCTATCACTTTCCCCTCACCTGGGTGTTTTTGTGTAATGAAAAAAATTACTGAACATTCTCCAATTATTTATCCTGAATAAAAATTAAGTAGTTGTGGAAAATACTGAAACACTATAAATTATATATCTGATGATATGTGAAATCTGGATGAGAAAACCTGCAAAGTAAATCTGTAATAAGGAGAGTATCAAGCATATATCTGGAATTTTATACATAGTAGATATGAGGACACCGTGAAAATCTGTTGCGGAGTAATAAATTGTTTTAAATGTTTTTATTTTAATTTTTAAAATATATTTTTATTGATTTTTTACAGGGAGAAAGGGAGAGGGATAGAGTGTTAGAAACATTGATGAGAGACATCGATCAGCTGCCTCCTGCACGCCCCCCACTGGGGATGTGCCTGCAACCAAGATACATGCCCTTGACCGGAATCGAACCCGGGACCCTTCAGTCCACAGGCCGATGCTCTATCCACTGAGCCAAACCGGTTTCGGCTTAAATGTTTTTATTTTTATTTTTTTATTTTTTCAGAAAGGAAGGGAGAGGGAAAAAGAGATAGAAACATCAAAGATGAGACTTATCAATCAGCTGTCTCTTGCACATCCCCTACTCGGGATTGAGCCTAAAACCCAGTGACCTCCTGGTTCATGGGTCAATGCTCAACCACTGAACCACACTGCCTGGGCAGGGAGTAATAAATTTGCTTCACATTGAAACAGGGAAGTATTCTACAAGTGAAACATCTTAATATGTAAAAATCCAGGGGCCACCATGATTGAAACAACTGGATGGACAACTAAACACAAACTGCGTGGGCCAACAAGGTTGGCAGGGGCATTAGTGAGGGATGACCAAACAACTGAACAGCAGGCTGCATGGGGCAACCAGGTTGGCAGGGGGGATAGTAAGGGATGATCAAATGACTGAACAGCAGGGTGACCAGGCCGGCCCAGGTGTGGGGGAGGGGGCGGTGGCAGTTGGAGGCAACCAGGCCAGCAGGAGGCAGGGGCAGTTAGGGGTGATCAGGCTGGCAGGCAAATGAGCAGTTAGGAGCTAGCAGTCCTGGATTGTGAGAGGGATGTTCGACTGCCGGTTTAGGCCCAATTGGGCCTAAACTGGCAGTCGGACATCCCCTGTGGGGTCCCGGATTGGAGAGGGTGCAGGCTGGGCTGAGAGGACCCCTCCTCCATGCATGAATTTCATGTACCAGGCCTCTATTAGAGTCATAATATTACTTAGACACACCATACTATCAATATCAATCTAGGAAAAGCTTATTATTACCACATAGAAACAGACTATGAAAACCATATGTATAAAAAGTTCATTTCATTTTTAAGAAACAATATTCTTTAAAATAAGCATTCAGTATTTTTTGGTTATTCAAAATTTCTGTAGTATACTAGATATACTTAAAATATTAGCCATTAGGCATTTCAAAAAACCCACAAAATCCTCTAAACTTCTTATCCTATAAGACCCTGCCTTCTTTCTATGCCTACTCCATCTATCCCACTCTTTGACTACCATTTTCTACATCTAGAAATAAAATATTTCAATTTTTCAATTGCTTGTATTAAATAGTAATTAAAGAAATATTTAAAAATGGACTGAATTTAAAATTTATTTCATTAGGTTATTTTGAAAAGTCTAAATAATTAAAATAGATGGTTAAGAAGTCAAATAGTTTGAAAGGCTAATAATTAAAAAGAATAGCCTGTGCCTCATCTCTCTTCTCTTCATCTTTGGTCTTAATTTCCTAGAGGCAAACACTTTTCTACTATTTTAAGCTGTTTGTTGCCCACCTGGTGTGGCTCAGTGGTTGAGCGTCAATCTATCAACTAGAGGTCACAGTGCAATTCTGGGTTGGGGCATATGCCTAGGTTGTGGGATCAATCCTTAATAAGGGATATGGAAGCAGCTGATTAATGATTCTTTCTCATCATTGAAGCTTCTATATCTCTCCCCCTCTACCTTCCTCTGTGAAATAATTAAAAATATATTAAAAAAATAAAGCTGGCTGAAACCGGTTTGGCTCAGTGGATAGAGCGTCGGCCTGAGGACTGAAAGGTCCCAGGTTGGATTCCGGTCAAGGGCATATACATTGGTTGCGGGCACATCCCCAGTAGGGGGCGTGCAGGAGGCAGCTGATCGATGACTCTCTCTCATTGATGTTTCTAACTTTCTATCTCTCTCCCTTCCTCTCTGTGGAAAATCAATAAAGTATATTAAAAAAATAAAGCTGTTATACAAGTTTCATTTTTCTAAATGGTATGTAGTAATAGCTTAGAGAATATCTGATTTTTGTTAAGAAAGAGTAGGGTTTTGTCAGGATACCTCAACTTCTAGTAATTTCAATCTCAGCTGGGATTACTACAATAAATGCAATAATTTCCACAACTGGAAGCCAGAGCTGATGATGAACCTAGGTCAGCCTTCATTCAGTGGCCCTAGATTCATTTCTCTGTCATTCCCTCAGTTCTCTTCTCCCTTGCATAATGGTCCCTACCTTAGACTGCTTCTCCTGTGGGGGTGAATGAGCTGCAACAGTTCCTAGTTTCACAAAGACACATACAACATCCAGAGGAGAAAAAAGGTTTATGAGGGAACTTATTTTCTACTAGAGGCCCAATGCAAGAAATTAGTGCAAGAGTAGGCCTTTCGTAGCCTGGCTTCTTCAGAAAGGTTGTTTGGACAATCGTTCCACTGTTCGGCCGTGTGGTTGATTTGCATATTATGCTTTTATTATCATAGATTTCTAGTAAGAGAAGACAATAGACAAGTAACATAAGTGAAATGAGATAACTGCAAATCATGATCACAACTGTGAAGAGAATAAACAAACTAAAAAAAGTAACTGAGGAAGGCCTCTTTACACAAGGTTATTTAGAAGGACTCTCTGAGGAAGTGACATATGGTCTGAGACCTGATGGATGACGAATAAGCTGTATGAGAAGAGCTGAGAGAAGCATTCCAGGCCTAGAAAATACCAGAGCAAAAGCCTGCAAGTGGAAAAGAATTTGGGTAGCTTGAGGACAGAAAGGAGGCCAAGTGTGAAACACAATGAGTGGGGGAGGAAGATGAGGGTAAGACTTTATAGAGCTAACGTGGGATTATGTAGGCTCTTGAAGGACCATGGAAAAGAGGTTAAATTTTCCATGAAAGGGTGTTCAACATGGAGCAATACAAATTATTTTATGTTTTTAAAGACTCCTCTGGTCCCTGACTGGTTCTGCTCAGTGGATAGAGCCTTGGCCCTCACATCAGTGGGTTGTGGGTTCAATATCCAGATATGGGCATGTACCTGGGTTACATGTTCCATCTTGGGCGGGGTCAAGGCATATGTGGGAAGCAACCAATCTATGTGTTTCTCTATACCCCCTCTTCTACTCTCTCAAAAAAATCAATGGGGAAAATATCCTCAGGTGAGGAACAACAAAATTTAGATAAAATCTCCCTCTGGTTGTATATTGAGAGTGGATTTGGAGATGGGGGAATAAGACAGAAATGAAAGAATAAAAAAAACAGGCAGAATACTGTTGCTAATGTTTTCCTTGTAGAAATTCTACTAGATTACACTTTCTGTCCTATATATTTTTAAAAAATAAGTTTAAACAGTTTTGAAAATGTCTAATCAGCTTTATTCATTAATGTATCATCATTTAAAACTAGATGTTAACTTAATGATAAAGAGCCAGAGGACATCGAATTTAAAGTACTTACATTTATTTCCCTTTTTATTCTAATATACCTTTTTGTCTTGGCTAATTCCTTCAGAAGAATCATGCAGGTTCATCTACCATTTCCACTGGAAATTTTATTAGTGATACTTATGAGACAGTTTCACATTAACTTTTACTTATTATCTCTATTTAAAATTTAAACTAGTCAGAGGAAAAAATAGGTGATCCACAATAGCAAGTAATATTAATAAATCCTAAAATCAATTGATTAAAAAATTCTTAGAAAAGCATTTATGCCTTAGTATAACTGTTTATACCAAGGATCCATATACTTCGAATTTCAGGTTTAAAAATCAAGATCTATGGAGAATTTAAAATATAAAATGAGAAAAGTTTCTAATGAAATGAACATTCTTACTTCAATACAAAAATTAGTATAAACAAACAAAAAAAACTGGTGAATGCTCATTCTACTGAAGTTCCATTAGATTTCCTGCTGTTCCAAAAACATAATAAGCATACTCTGGCCTTAAGGCTTTAGTCCTTGCCCCTGCCAAATATTTGCAAGTCTCTTTTCTTCACTTCCTTCAGTTGTAGGCTCACATGTCCATTACCTTATCAGTGAAGCTCTCTATGACCCTGTTTAAAATACCATTCCCATCACACTCTATCCCTATCAGTGTATGTATCTTTTCTTCATAGCACTTATCACTAGCAGATATAACATGATTCTTTTCTGGTTTCCCTCAGAAATAGAGGTTCTAAAAAACGCAGAATTTTGTTGTTGATTACAGATCTCAAAAATCCTAAAACAGATGGCATGATACACTGATGTTCAAAATAGTTGTTAAATAAAATATGTCAAGTTAAAAACCTGTATTCTTAGCATTCACTGAGTCTGGTGTTTTTTACTGGTAATGATTTAACCATACAGTGGTACCTCGAGATACGAGTTTAATTCATTCCGTAACCTTGAGGCGTGGGAAACTATGGGACCCTCAAGTTGCGGTAAACTGGTGGGTCGTGTGCAGCCTGCCAATCCACGCGATTACTCCTATCTCAAATGTTGCTCGTATTTCAAAGCAAAAATCGCTCGCTCGACAGCTATCTCAAAAATCTCGTATGTTAGGGCACTCATATCTCAAGGTACCACTGTATTCTTTTCAATTAAAGACTTTCTTTGTTCCTATAATACGAATCTTAGGGTCAGGATCTGGGGTCTATGTCCTCCTTGTCTCCAAGATCATAAGTTCCATCATCAGCTTGACCACTGTCCAGTTCTCTATAGCAGTGGTCAGCAAATCATGGCTCGTGAGCTGCAATTTGCCACTGTTGACTGAGTTTGCCGACCACTGGACTAGACTCTCGATTCCAATAATTACAGACTGTTGTTGTACCTTGTGATTAAGCTCCTCTCCCAGTGGTTTGCAAACTCATTAACAGAGCGACAAACCACAAAGTTTGCCGACCACTGGACTAGACTCAAACTCATTAGTCAACAGAGTGGCAAACCATGGCTCGTGAGCTGCAGTTTGCAGACCACTGCTCTGTAGCCATCCATTTCTAGTTATTCTCTTATTTATTGCCAACATTAGCTCCTGGTTTACTACCATATTTTTCCTTTTCAAGATTATACGTAGTTATTGTTAGTGACTTTCAAAAATATATGTAGATTAAAGGCCTGTTGCACGAAGATTCATGCAATAGGCCTTCCTTTCCCTGGCTTCCAGCATCAGTTTTGCTCCAGCACCTGGGACCCATTCCTTCGCTCTGGCCAAAGCAAGGCTTGGCTTTTCTGCTCCAGCCTCAGCAAAGAAGCCAAGCCTTTTCAGTCTTTGCTCAGGCCAGAGCCTACAATCTTTGCTTTGTGCCAACATATGCAAATTAATCCAGTTTGTTGGGTTAATTTGCATACTCAATCCTGATTGGCTGGTGGGCATCATGAAGGTATGGTCAATTTGCATATTTCTTTTATTAGTGTAGGTGACCCATCTAATAGTAATCTCTTTATTCTTTTGTTAGTGGTTTTTTGTTTTTGTACCTCTAGCATTTTTGTTGTTCTTAGGATTTCCATCTCTGCTTATGTTACCCATTTGTTCTTACATATTTACTTTATCCATTAGAGCTGTTGGTATATTAATCATAGTTGTTTTAAATTCCTGATCTGGTAATTCCAACATTTCTTCTATGTCTAGTTCTAATGCTTGCTATCTCTTCAAATTGTGGGATTTTCTTGTTTTCTTCTTTATGGTATGCCTAGTCATGTTTTTGATAGCTTGGTATGTTGTATTGTGTAAAAGGGACTACTGTATATAGGCCTTTAGTGAAGTGGCAGGGAGGTGTGGAAAGAGGGAAGCATTCTCATCCTATGATTAGGTTTCAGCCATTTAGTGAACCTGTGCTTCTGGGTGTTAATGTGCCTCTCAGTTTTTTCTGCCTCCTTAGATGAGACAGTATTGCTAGAGCAGGATGGAGTGGATTATTTCCCCTCCCCTAGGTCAGTTAGGATCTGATAATATCCCTGAAGGTTAAGCTTTGGTTAACTAAATTGCCCTGAGGGCAGGTCTTGTTTAGGTCGGGATGCTCTGAAATATTTCAAATAGTTGCATTCCCACTCCTCCTGCTAGAAGCAGAAGGGATTCTGTGGTCAGATATTTACTGTGGGAACCAGCTGAGCTCCAGGAGATAAAACATAACAATATTGGGCCCCTCCCCCTTTGATTTGGTCTCCTGAAATTTTTAATTCTTAAGAGTTGTCTGCACTGAGCCTCCAGCAATTCATTTCCAGTTCAGATTTCCTGTTGTGGACTGGCTTCCACAGTGGTTTCTCCTTGTTCTCATTCAGGTAAATGTGACTCCCTGTATATGCTTTTCTCTACTATCTTTTTTTTTTTTTAGAGATAATAGAAGGGAGGGAAGAGGGGAAAGAGAGAGAAACATCAATGTGAGAGAGATTTACAGACTGGTTGCCTCCCACATACCCCCTGACCTGACCAGGGATCAACTCTCCAACCCAGTATGTATCCTTGATGGGGAATTGAACCCACAATCCTTGGGTTCACAGGCTGATGCTCTAACCACTGAACACCAGCTAAGGCTCTTCTCTTCAACCTTTAAGGCAGAAGTTTATCCTGTGTCCTCCCTTCTCTTACAGATCCAAGAAATTTTAGTCTCACTACTGAATGATGACTTCCAAGCTCCTTACCATATGGAATTGGAAAACACTTTAACTTCATCACCTCCAAAGATTCAACCTCATTTCATACTCTGGACTAACAGACCATGTAAGACTGATTATGAGTACCTGTGAAATATCAATTTTTGAACACCATACTCAGTCCACCCCTCCTATCCATCAAGCTTATTTTAGCTTGGCAATAAGTTTTCAGCCTCTCAGAGACCTCTGGTCAGCCTATTGAGCACCCCAATTTTTAATTACAACAAAAATTCCAAACCTAACAGAACAAGCATGTCAAACTCGTGGCCCTTGTGGCCCACAACGAATATTTTTGTGACCCAGCCAATATAACGGTATGTAAAAAACATTTTAATAAAAATTTCGTAACTAAATTTTTACAATATCCTGTTATACATAACTATTAATGAACTACAATGTGTGCTAATGACTGATTACTATAATTGTGTTGCACTGATTTCCCCTACGTGCCTTACATGCAGGATTTAGTGTTTCCACTAATACTAGCAGCAAATATTTTAGCAGCTGATTGCCATGTCATTAAGTTTTGGACTGACTTGTTTGGTGTGCACAACAGGAAACATTTGGCTTTCAGAGAACAAGAAAAATAAGTTTATTTGCTTTACACTTATTAATTTGTGCAGTTATTCAGTGTCTGATAAGTTAATGTTCAGGAAAAAATATTTTTATTAAAATGTTCTATTATTTTATTATCAATTACTTATTTCAGCCCTTTGTATTCAGCATATCTCTACCAAAATAAATATACGTTTCTATGAAAATTGAGGCTTTTGTTTTTTGCAGCCCACATAAATTTAAACCTTGTTTATTTAGCCATTTTAGCCTTTGAGTTTGACATGCTTGTGTTAGAAAAGTGGTTTTCAACCTTCCTAATGCCGCAACCCTTTAAGACAGCTCCTCATGTGGTGGTGACCCCCAACCATAAAATTATTTCCGTTGCTACTTCATAACTGTAATTTTGCTACTGTTATGAACTGTAATGTAAATATCTGATATGCAAGATGTATTTTCATTGTTACAAATTGAACATAATTAAAGCATAGGGATTAATCACAAAAACAATATGTAATTATATATTATGAAATATTTATTTCTAATTACAAATAAATGAAATTTTGTCTTGAATCGTGGTGTAGCATGGGCAACAGTCTTCATATAACAAAGGTAAACTACATTGCTACATTTTGCTACACCGAGGAGCGGTGTGTTGGTTCCTAAGACCATGGGAAATAGGTGTTTTCCAATAGTCTTAGGTGACCCCTGTAAAAGGGTCTTTCGACCCCCAAAGGGGTCGCGACCCACAGGTTGAGAACCGCTGTGTTAGAATAAAATTATTTTATTCTTTGGGCAAAGACTCAAGGAACTTAAGAAGCAATGAAATTAGGTGACTGATTTCTTTTTTTAATTCATGACCACAGACTGCAAAAGAGCAGTCAAGCCCACCTGACTATCCTACTATGCTTCCCTAGGAAGTTCATCTCTACATCCTCTGAGGTAAAAATACCATATTTTTCTCCTGTTATCTCAAACTCCTTCACTCTACCCATTTTCAGCAGGTGATATTATTCAGTAAGCTATTGTGAATACAGAAACCATCAGGGATAACTTCATTTTCATTCCAACAAAGATTCAAACCTCTTTGCACCTGTACTCACCTTCTCAGCCTTCTTTTCTATAAAAGTGAAAGCATAATTTTTTCCTATTAGAGGCAATTCTAACTATTGACACCTATATATTCTTCTTCTCAATATTTTGCTTCTTCAGTTATACCATTTGTCCACTACATACCATCGAATTTTCATTCTCTGCTTATTAGTCATGCCAGTCCACCACCATAATTACTATTTTCTATTTAAAAAATAAAATCCCTGACTCCCTCTACCTAAACCACAAACCCTCTAATCTTCTCACAGCAAAGCTTAAACACACACTTTACACATATTACAATTTTTGTAAGAAAGTTATATTGAATGTTTATTAAAAAATTATATTCATTTCCAACATTTCTAGCTTTGATTTTTATCTCCACATCTCCAAATATGCTTTTTATTAACATATTTAGATACTGTGTGGTAATAGAGAACCTCAATGTAAATGTTACCTTTATATCCCAAATTTATTTTGATTCCAACTTCTCTACATCTCTAAAGCTACTCCTCTAATCCTAATAGCCATTATATACTAGAATACCTAAATGGAGAGCTAGAATGGACTCCCTTTCACCCTTGCTACCACTATCCATTTTCTACATAGCAGCTAGGAACAATCTTGTACATCATATTATGCTACTTTTCGGTGTCAAAACTTCCAATGGCATCCTTTTGTGTTTGGAGTTAAACCCAAAATGCTTTCCATAGCACACACAACTCTGGATCAAAGGAATTTCAACTGCCTTTTTAATCTAGCATTTGCTCAACTTCTCACTGTACTTCCTCTATACTTGCCTCCAGCTAATCACATGTAACAAATCCTTTCTTACCTTACGGTCTTTGCACTGCATCTCCTTTCTGTTTTCCCCTACAATAGGCTTTGCTTTATTTTTCCAGTTACAGCTCCAAGAAGCTCTCTGTGACTACCCTTCTGCCCTTTCCTTTTATTGCACTTTCTTTCCACTCTGACATTACCTTAGCTTTACAGAACACATCCTAATTTGTAACTTTTTATTTATCGCTCTTCTCTTTTATCCACCAAACTAGAGTGTCAACTCCAATGTACCTGGTCTGATAGGCATATAAAGGACATCTAAAAAATACTTTGATTAATCTTGCAATCTGGACTTAAACTTAACAAACTCAACGAAAATACACATTGTATACAGCAGGAGTGAGATAGTAAATAAACCCTGGAAATCTTTTAAGGCATGAGTTATTTGACCCATTTCCTAATCAGTTATCTGGCTGCACCCAATTTGGATTCTCTTTTACAGTCCTCCAATGCCACTCCTGACAAGGGACACCAAAGTTCTTCATTTGGGACAAGCATATCCTCTTCTTGCTGGTGCAGATATTTTTGTACTTAAGAACGAGAAGTGCTTGAGGAGTTGAGATAGCCTGTGGTCTGAGCCTACTTTGGAGTTTTAGTGGTTTGCAACTGCTCTACATGAAGGATTACCTGCCAATTTTCTTTTAGGGAGATTTTTTGTGTGAGTGTTTAGCTAATGCTAAACTTAGTGGGTCAGGTTTCTCCTTAAGTTGTCAATTCTTCTGGACTTCGTTTCTTAGCAACAGCTGGGATTCTACCCATCTTCATTGTTCTCTGCTTTAGCCTCAAAGCTAACAATAAAGAAAGTGGGCATGGCAGCTTGCAGTTTGCCACTTAGTAATATTCCCAGACACATAGTGCATTCCAATTCTCGGTGGCCACTGATAGATAGTTCCTTTATATCACTTACTCATCCTTGAGAGTCCTATGCCTATAATTTCACTTTCTGGTATTAAATGTAAAAAGTCATTAGAAACAAGGTGGTAAAAAAAATTAATTGTAATTCAATGGGTCTTAATTTCCTGACTTGTTATATATTCTTGGACCAAAGGCAAATTGTATTCCAATCATGTTAAATATGATAAATTTGGCAGAAATTGCCAAATTTGTTCCAGTCTACTTTCATGTGGGAACCTTATTATAAAGTCCTCTTTCCTAATGTACTTTTCAAAACTCCACATACAGTAAACCAATGCATTTGACATTTTTAATATTTAACTAACAAGTTCTCTAACGTCCTACCTCAGTGACTAAATTGATTTCTAAGACACTACTGGGGAAATCCTGAGTAAAAACATCACTATTGCAAAACACAAGGTAGTAAGTTCTCATCTTAGGGTAGTAGTTCTTTATTACCTGCTACCCCACCTTGATTCAGTCAGTTCTACTAAGGTTTATTTGCAATCCCATTCACAGTTAAACTGGAGCAGGATTCTTCCAGTTACAAGGGGCTGAAATCCACTTAAGTCAGCTTACACAAAGACATGTAATCCTATGTAATAAAAGCGTAATATACAAATCAACGGAACCACAGAATAGCGGCGGAACAACCATTTGGGACCACGCTATGACACCCAATGGCACCAGACCAGCCAAGGTGAGTGCGATGCAGTTGGTTGGGGGCCTGGCCATCACCCCATGATCACTCCACAGAGAGAGGCCTAGGTCTCTGCAGGCAGGGCAATCAATGGGGAGGGGGGGGAGGTTGTTGCCCCAAGAGGGAGGCTCAGGCAACTGACCAGCAGGCTAGAGTTGGTGGGTGGAATCTCCTGCTGCAAGGGAAGCCTGGGTCCTGGGTGCCTGCAGCCAGAGGAAAGCTTGGCTCCTGGGAGCCAGAGGGAAGCCGGTGCAGGTAGCTAGGGGAAGGAAGGTCTACTCTTGCACAAATTTCATGCATCGGGCCTCTAGTTAAATTATAATAATAAATTATGCTAAACAATTCAAAAATAGAGAGCAGACGCAACCATCTTAAAGGCCAGAGATCAGGACCTGGAAATCTATCAGCAATCAAGGCAGCTATTATTTCTGTTTGACATGCCAACACAGATCTGGAATGAAAACTGCTTGTGATTTATTTTAACTTCACACTTACTTACATTTGTCAAGGTTCTGAGTTTCCTTACCTGTAAATTAGGAATAACAGTACCAACCTCAGAGAGTTATAATACTTAAGAGACAATTATGAAATACTTGTTTTGCAAAATAACTTTGGTTCTCCACATGCTTCTCCTAGACAAAGTAGCCCTGGCCAAACTTGTATCTCAGAACAGATCAACTATCTGATAAACTTGCTCAATACCAATTTAAATTCTCAGGACAGATAGGATCCAGTTGTTCATAATACTTTAAACAATGCATTAGAGTTGTTCATATTTATTGAAAATATACCACGTAACACTAGAGATGATTCCAAGTAGTTCAAAATTAGGTTTCCTGGCCACTACCTCTATTTTTTAATTAAAAATAAGGGGGTCAAGGAGAACAAGGCATATTTACAGTAAAGTTCACAAAATTTTCAGCTTAAATTTTCCTTATGCATATACTAATATAGAAGCCACTCAGATCAAGATATAGAACATTTACAATATTTCATAAGGCTCTCTTACGCCCTTCTAAGTCAATACCCATGCTTGAAAAGGTTAACTATTATACTTCTATCATCATGTATTAGTTTTACTCTTAAATTTCATAAAAATGGGATTAAACAATATGAATTTTGTGTCTATTTCACTCAACACAATGCCTATGAGAGCCACTGTGTGTAGCAGTTTATTCTTTTTCATTGTTGGGTAGTATTCCATTGTGTGAATATAATTCACTTTTTCTAGTTTCAAGCCATAATGAATCAAACTGCTATGAACATTCATATACTGGACTTAGTAGGCACTTGTATTCATTTCTCTTAAACACTCAGGAGAGAAACTGCTGAATTATCAGGTAGGCATAAATTCAGCTGTAATGGATGATACTGCCTATCAATTTTCCAAAGCTCCTATTATCAATCTCCACCCTTACTAGCAATAAGTTTCAGCTGCACTACAATTAAAACACACACACACACACACACACACACACACAAAAACAAGGAAAATAATATAGTCTGTTGTAACAGTCACATTTCTTAAGTTCTGCAAATGTGTTGGCTCCTTTGTTGCTGGTTTTAAGCAAGGCTGAGTTTAGGTTTAGTTTACAGGTAGAGTAGATCCTCACTCATTAGCACTCTTGCCAAACAGAAACTCCCACCCATTAAGACTTCACTAAAAAATACTACCTAGCTTGCCTACCTTGATAGTAGGATTTCTCAACAATGGCACAATTGTTATTTTGGGACAGATAATCCTTTGTTGTGGGGGACTGTCCAGTGCTTTGTTGTAGGATCTTTAGCAGTAACTCTGGCCTCTACCTCCTGTATATAAACAGCACCCACCTCCTCTTCATTGTGACAACCAAAATTAATCCAGATTTTATCAAGTGTTCCCTGTGGGGCAAAATCTCCTCTCTATTCCATTAAGAACCACTATTATTTATTTTTAGAGAGAGAGAAAGGGACAGAAACACCAATCAGCTGCCTCCTGCATACCCTCTATGGGGGATTGAGCCTGAAACCTGGGCATATGCTCTGACTAGAAATGGAACCAGAAACCTTATGGTGCACAGTATGATGCCCAACCAACTGATCCACATCAGTCAAGGATATCTAAGTATATTTAAATACATGAATTCAAAACAGGGGAGTGATTTCAGAAGATTTCAAATCTGATGAAAGTCTACTGGTGAGCTCGAGGGAAAGATGTAGAGAAAATAAGGCCTAAATAAAGTAATGGGGATTAAGAATAAAAGCTGGAGACAACATAGAAGTAAAACGGACAGTAAATAAAGGATTTGAAGGAATAATACAGCATATTATTTGTTATTTTGAGGTTAGGTACTTAACTTTTTTCTTAGTCTGTGTGCACAGTTAATTTTGTAAATAGAGAAAGTAGAATCTTTGTATTCATTTAAATGCCTATTAAATTTTATAAATAGTTGCCTCTTAGTATCATCTGTAACTTTCCATTTGAAATTTAACTTAATCGTGATTCATGAATAAAAATCCACAAATACTGTGACCATAAACAAGGTAGATGAACTGTTGCTGGAAAATTTTCAAAACACTACCCAGAACTTAGAAATTCTGCATATCAGAAGAGAGGAAGAGTAGGAGTGTCAGGCATATGTGGTTAGGAAAACATTTCCTAGATCAGTGGTTGGCAAAATCATTAGTCAACAAAGCCAAATATCAACAGTATAACGATTGAAATTTCTTTTGAGAATCAAATTTTTCAAACTAAAACTTCTTCTAATACCATGTCTTCAAAATAGACTCGCCCAGGCCGTGGTATTTTTGTGGAAGAGCCCCACTCAAGGGGCCAAAGAGCTGCATGTGGCTTCGCAAGCTGCGGTTTGCCGACCACTGTCCTAGATGACTGACTCTTGCACCCTGCCCAGCACTGAGAACTGGAGCTGCTATAAAATTTATGATTAAAAAAAAAAGTACAATAAATTTTCACTATAAGGTGATTTGGAATTTTATGGGTTCTATTTTTAGAGGACTTTGTGAATTTAAGTATCATATTTGGAAAGCTCTTCCTCTATGTCAAGGTCCTGGGGGATTGTGTCATAGATTGAGATTCTAGATTATTTTAATACTGATTGTTTTAAGAGTTTCTCACGTGAAAAATTCTCTAGGCCACAAGAATATAATTATGGAATTAAAATTCTATCTTGGCATCCTAACATTAACAGAAAAGCATTTATCATTGTCACACAATTATGGATAAGCGGTTCTCAATCTACCTCCACCTAAAGATACTTACTCACTGGTAACTAGTCCTAGTAAAGCATACCAGAATAAAAGACCCACAAAATGCTGTCCTCAATTCTGTAAAAGTAATCTTTTTAAGGAATATAAAATTTATCAAATGGAAAATCAGATAGTAATAAAGACTTCCTGATTGATGTTAATTTTCAGGGATTTTTAAAAGTGATAATTAAGATTATCAACAGTTGTTTGTTTTCAGTACCAATAGGTTGAGAATTTAACTGTGCAGATAACAAATGTTTAAAAAAAAATTGTTATAGTTTTTCACTTACCTTGTATTTCTCCATATTGTCAACAGTCATAGAAAATTCTGTACCAGTGTCACCCCAATAAGTTCAGTAAAAAGAAAAAAATAAATTTCTGTGGAGTCATACGTATATTAGGACTTTACCAGTTATATAAATCTCCAAGCATCACATATGTATATATGCAGCATAACATATACAAATGGCAAATCAGTAGTTTAAAAAGATTTGATGTGTTTTCAGAGAATACAGACTATGCCTATATAGTAATGATAAAAGTGTAATATACTAGTACTTACGTTTAAAGACTTTATCTGATTAATACTTCTGATTACAAAATTTATTATCAGCCATGGTTACTGCTTTTGGGGTTTGTTTTTGTTTTTTTACTTACCACTCTAGTAATCCAAGAAAGAAAGAAATCAGTAGGAAGCACAGAAAGTTCCTAACATTAAATCACCTTTATCACATTTAAAAAACATAATATTAAAAATTAGCAGTCAGCTACTTCAGAGATGGAGTTATTACTCACAAAACAGCATGCTAGCTACTTGATAACTAGGGGGAAAGGAATAAAACAAGAGGCTAACACGGATAATCTTACAAAGTACAATAGTGTTTCATTTTGTTTCACTATTTATTGCTCATAAATGCATTTTTTCGAGTAGGCCATATGTACCTTTTTGACTTTTCCTAGGCCCCCAAGGGTAAAGATGAAGGTACCCTTCCATACAAAGAACAGATATTTGGAGTTAGGTTTTGAGATCTTTTTGAAGGCTTGGAACCGAACTGTTTATAAAAGTTGACGATTTCCCACACGTGTAAAGAATTACCTTGGAAATGCAGTCATCACATTCAAATTCATGGAAGGTAGGCCTTTGCATCAAATCAAATAACTGAAGAAAGGGATTAGAAAGTTTCAAAAATTAACTTCGAGTGGTTCAAGACTGATGTGGAGCAGAAAAATAATGAAGTGTAAACTATTTTTTTTTTTATTTAAAAAGAAATGCTTTCAAAGAGTGAATCAGGACACCGCCGTGCTTGAAGTTTTCTACGACTCCCCTAAAGCAGTGGTGGGCAAACTGCAGCTCAGGAGCCACCTGAGGCTCTTTGGCCCTGTGAGTTTTTAGCAAAGGCTAGCTTTGGAGTACCCTAATTAAGTTAATAACAATGTAGCTACCTATTTAGTTTAAGTTTAAAACATTTGGCTCTCCAGAGAAATTGCAATCATTGCACTGTAGATATTGGGCTCTGTTGACTAATGAGTTTGCCGACCACTGATAAAGGGCTGTGTCCGAGGCCCGCAGTTACAGTTATGAAACAGTCAACTAAATTGCAGCGCGTTAAACTGAGACAGTTACTAACGTCCTACAAATGGTTTGTTTTTGTGTTGCGATTTCTAAACCGCACCCTCCGCCCCGCCTTCCAGGGAAGGGAACCTAGAAAGGCTGTAAAAGTTGTTGTCTTTTTTTTGTCCGGAGCAGGGCTGGAGCTGCCCCAAAATGAGATCAAGAAGCGGCACAGGATGTCAACAACTTGGTCTCTATGCCCCCGCCGTCATCCCAGGTGCGGCCCCGCCCACGCGGAGCAGTAGGCCCCCGCGGGAGCCTCAGCGGCGGGTCGCCAGGCCTACGGGGCGGCGGGAGGGGACCACAGTTGCCCAACAGTGGGGTTCCCAGGCTGCCTGGTGTGACGCAGCGGCCCCGTCCCCATGCCGCCCGACAGGCACTCTGCCCCGGCCGAGGCCTGCCGGGGCGACCGGGGCCCCACGCTCGACCCGGACCCTTCCAGGGTGAACCTTCCGCGGCTACCCGAACCCCGTTTCAGTCTTCTGTACCTCCCCACCCCTCTGCTTCCTCTTTCCTTCTCAGTCTCTCGGCCTCGACATCCTGGCGCCACGGTCCCGAAGAGAGTCCATACCCGCACGGAGCGAGCCTTGCGGCTCCCACTTCCCGGAACTCAACTCAAGGCCGCTAAGGGGAGGGAGCCCAGTCAAAAGATCAGCGGCCCACGGCCCCGGTCAGAGTCCGGCGGCCTCCGCGCAGTCGGCGTGCGCGCTCCCACCCGCGCGCGTGCGCGCACTCGCACGCCCGCCCGGACTCAGGACCAATCGCTGGCTTCCTACGCGCCCTACGACTCCAGAGCGTAGCTCCTCCCACCGCCCGCGCGCCAGTCGGAGGGTTCGACGTGCTCGCGCCCGCTCGCCCGCCAGCTTGCCTCGCGCTGAGTGAGGAAGGGGAGTGAGCCGCGGAGCTTACGTCGCGCGGGAGGCGGAGGCGACGGCGACCTCGGTGGCAGTGGCAGCGGAGACGGCTACGGCCGAGACGGTTGCGCTCTCGCTCTCTCGGCGTCATGGCGGCTTCTGAGAGCCGATAAGCGGCGGGAGCGGGAGCGCGCGCGTGGCCGCGGCGGCGACGACGGCTGATTTACTTGTCGCTCTTGCTGCCCTCGCCGTTGGTGCTTCAATAATGAATTGATTGTTGGATCCGCTCCGTAGGGGATCGCGCCTTGGTGCCGCGGGTCGGGGCTTCCCCTTCCCCGCCGCGTCCTTCCCCTTTCCCCTCCCTCCCCCTGACTCCCGCTTACCCCGAGGCGCCCGGAGCCTGAGGACTCGCTCGCTCGGCTGAAGAGGCTGCGGGCCCGGGCGCGGGGGAGACAGCCGAGCCGAGTCGTCTCCCTCCGCCCCGCGAATCCTGCACGCCAGCCGGTAAGAAAGGGAGAGGCGGGCGGGCGGGCGGGCGGGTCAGGATGTGGCGGGGAGGACGGGAGCCCGCCGGGCGGAGGGCGGAGGCAGCGCGGTGCCCGGGCGGCGGCCCAGCGGCCGGACGCCGGGCGAAGGCCGAGCCGCTCTTGGAGGGCCGGCGGCGGCGGCGGCGGCGGCGGCGGCCGAGCTCGGCGCGCAGGGGGCGTGTGAGTGGCGAGCGCAGGCCGGCGCCGCGGAGCGCATCCTCGCGGCTGGCGGACTGGCAGCGGGGCGGCCGATGCCGGGCCTCCTCGTTAGGGGGCTGGCGGGGCCGCGAGGGGAGAGCGCAGAGGCTCCGGCGGCGAGCCTTGGGCTGGCGCCGCGATCCCACCGCGACCCGGGCTCCTGCACGTGGGGAGCGGCGGCGAGGGGGAGGGGGCGGCGGCGGCGGCGGCGGCGGCGGCCGGGGCGAGCCTGGGAGGGCGCGGGGCGGGTCTGTGGGAAGTTTGAGGCGGGAAGAGAGACTCCGGGACGGTGATGGAGGCCTGGGAGGAGGCCCGGGGAGGCCCGGGGGCGGAGGCGGGGAGTGGGGTGGGTACGTTCCGGCGGGAGGCTGGTAGCCTGGAAACTGCGATGGAGAGAGAGAGAGAGAGAGAGAGAGAGAGAGAGGAGGAAGGTTTCCCAACGTCCTGTCGAGTACTGGCTGCTTCGGAAACTTAGCAGAAGCCAGGCAACTGTTAAAGGACAGGGCATAAAGAGGGTTGAAGGGGTGCCATGACTTAGGGGAGAGTCGTCGTTAAGATGCTGGCAAGGCCTGGGGAGAGAGCGAGCTGCGGGCGCTGGCGGCTTCGGCACTTGAGAGAAGGGTCTCAGAACGAGGACTTGGAGGCGGAGGAGGAGGAGCGGGGAAGGAAGTTACAGTGTAACATACAAAGAAAGCCATTTTGCGGGGCGAAAGGAAGGTGAAAAGGAAAGAACGGGAAGAGGAGTGAACTTTCTCGACGACGAGAGACTTCTCCGGGGAGGAGGCAGTTGGCTAGAGTATCTAGATTTTTAAGCAAGGCTACTTTAATAGTAAAGCGCTTCGGCTGGCATGAATGCTGAACATCAGTAATAAGTGTTTCAGGGTAGAGTTACTTTTTGGATAACCAAGTTCTTGCAGAGTCTACTGGGCTACTGTAGTCTCTGGAGAATTAAAATCCCGATCTAACGCAGTGTTTGCTACGATTGAATTGGCAACGGCCTGTCTCCCCCCGGCACCCCCACCTCCTTTTTTTTTTTTTTTTTTTTTTTGCGGAGTGGAAATCGCAGGAGTGAGTTCTCGTTGCTGAGGTCGGAGGACAGCTCTGCTCAGTTGGCTGTCTCGGTACTTTCTGGCTGGGGAAGGATCTGACGTCTCCTTCCCCCGCTTCTTCCTCTCCCTCCCCTGCCAGAGATCTCCTTTGTTTATTCGCGGATGGCCTGTAGGTGAATCTCCAGTGTTGTGCTGGTGTCTTGAAAGGTGGAAATGCAGTGTCCTGATCCATGATTTTTGCTCTGAACCCCTTATTACAAAATAAATAGTATATATTTTATTACCTTTTTTAAAAAGTGGAATCTCTGCAAGACCAACCTGGATAAATATTACCTAATTTTTTTTCAGTCCACTATCGGTTTACTTGTGAAAGGACGGACATACTTGTTTTGACCTATACATGTTTGTTAAGATTATATGATACCCTTTAATATCCTTTTATTCTGCTTTCATGTGAGCATTTGCAAAACTTTCCCTCACTTGAAGTATATGAAGTTCTAGGCAATAGGTGTTAGTGCTCCATTGAAGGTAACCTTTCCCTCCTTAATTTGTTTGGCCAAGTATTTAATAAGACTTCATTTTCGATTCTTTCGATGTATGTATATGTTATGTACTTTGTTTTAGTTACCATATATATGATAGTATATATACACACACACATAGTATATACACACATATATATTGCTACACAGTTGCAGTCAATCTAAAAAGTCTTATCACTCCACAAATATTTTAATTTCTTCTGTCAAAAGTAAGCAGTGGTGTGCTAAATTCTAGTTAATAGTCAGGAATGTAATTGATTGAAGCTTAGGTATTTTGAGTAAAAGATCTCTATCCCTTCCTTACCATCTCTAATCTAAGTGGTTTAAATTTGTGTAAGTTCTAAATAAGCTTTTTAATTTTTTTCTTCTAGTGAAATTTTCTTACTTTCTTAATATTTTTTTTAGGTGAATCAAAAAGTGTCCCAGGAAACCTGTGACTGTTGAAGAAAATTCATCTGTCAATTTTTGATATTCAAGAAAGAGTATTTATATTCATCTTTTAAACTGGGAAGATTTATATTCCATTTTAAAACTTGTTGATATTTACAATGAATGGACATAGTGATGAAGAAAGTGTTAGAAACAGTAGTGGAGAATCAAGGTAAGCACAATATTTATGAAGAGAATTGAAAATTTTTGTGATTATTTTTAGTTGATGGCAGAGTTTTCAGATTCAGATTCTTCCCCTTAGCTATCCAAAGACTAAAAAGTGTCTAATATAGGAAGCTTGTTTGGTAATAAATTTTAATTATTTTTTTCCATTGAGGTACACAAAGAAGAGTTCATAGAAAGTTTGTCTTAAATCTTTGGAGGTTTCTATTGTTTGGGTTAATAAAGCAAAAGCAAGTAAAAAAAGGAGACATTTAAATTGATTTGACTGTTAATGCACTCTCCAAATAAAAACAGTAAGATTGTCTGTACTTATATTTTTCTGGTACTATTTTGTCTTCTCTACTTGTGCTGTCTAATATATAGTATCCACTAGCCATGTGTGGCTCTTTAAATTAATTAAATTTACAAAGTAGTCAAAATTTAGTTAGTCACACTAAACATATTTCCAAGACAGTACTAGTCACTTGTGGCTAGGGGCTACCATGGTGGACAACACAGACAAAAAACATTTCTATCACTGCAAAAAGTTCTGGACAATACTGATCTGACATTTGTTACAGTATTGCTGCAGTGCTCCCTGTCTCTTCCTCCCCACCCCCCCCCCCCCCCATTTTCCTTCACATTTGAGTTGTAATTATACTAGTATATGAATGAGTTAAAGATTCTTGCTTGAGCCATGTATTTGCAAAGAAGATAACCGTTTATGGGAATAAGCCATATTAAGCTATTTTAACTTGTAAGAAACTTTTTCTAATACAGAGTTTAAAAATTTATCTATAGACCTCAAAGTTGAGTTATCTATACAACAATAATACAATCCATGAAGCTATTATATGTGGAAATCGGGAATATGGATGTTGGAGTCAGATTGCCTGATATCCCAGTTCTACACATTAGCTGTGTAAATTAGGGCACATTATTTAACTTCTGAGGAAATGATTTTTGCACTTATAAAATGGTTATTACAGTATTATTTATGTTATTTAAAGTTAAGGATTGAAATGCTACATGTAAAGGGCTTAACTAGTTCTTGATACACTGTGCGCTCATTTGCTTATTGTAAGTTACATCATATTCTATGTAACACATAGGATACTACATAACTGAAACAATTATAGTGATGGTCAAGAAACGGGGAAGTTTTGGCAGTTAGAATTTCAGTAAAAATGTTGGCTAGACAATGAAACAGTTTATGTGTTTGACTTGAGCCTTGAGATTTTTCTGGTCTTGCTGGCTATTTAGTTTATCAACTTTCATAGGCAGACTGGATAAGAAGAGCATCATAGTGAAAAAGGAGCAGTTATGGAGAGCAGCATTATTTAGTTGAACAAGTACTGGTCTAGGAGTTAATAAAACCAGAATTGACACCATCTTTGCACTAATTAGTTCTCTGAATGATTTCTTAACTGTAAAACAAGAATTTAAGTATATTATTTTGAAGTTTCATCTTACTACTTAATGTATATTAGAATAATAATGTGTTAGACACAGTTTGACTAGAATCATCAGTGTTGAGAGGCTAAATTACAAGATGAATCTCAGCTTTGATTCAATCTCTACAGGTATACTGACTAGTAAGTGAATAGGAGAATCACATTGTCCCTTTTATCTTATTCATTAGTGAGCAATGAGATGGTTAAGAGATAGAACTATCTAGGAACCACATTACCCACAAAATAGGAAATAAGACTCTTGAGAACAAGAGATTATGCTTTGTTATATTCTGACCTATTTCAGTAATCTTTTATGTATTTTGCTGCCATATCTAAAGCAAAGGGGTGACTTACAGTAGTAAGTGAAATTTGAAGGCATAGGTGAAAGAAATTAAACCCTGAAAAATCAATTTATTTAAGGTAACCTTTTATAATGCATACTCATTTTAAATAATTGCATATTCTCTAATTATTCTGAGTCATTATTTCACCCATACAGGCTTTATATCCTCAGAAGTGTTATCTATTCTTACAACTGCCTTGGTGTTTATCTGGAGAACCTGCTTCTTTTTTACTTTCATTTTCTTCCTTATTGCTGCTGTGCTATCCTTTTTCTTTGCTCTACTGTCATAGTTACTAACTCTCAGGTTCTCTCCCACCCCCTATCCCAAACTTTCATAACAGGCCAGTCCAGAGAAGGGAGATTGTGTTTAGTTAAAAAAGTGAGTTGAACTTCATAGATATAGGGATTTTCTTGCAAAAAAAACCCAATTACCCTAACTATGAATATTAATATAGAGTAATGAGAGGAGAAAGGTACTCTGCTTGAAAAATTTATATACATTGTAAATTTGCTTTCTATTGGCTAGAGTTTTTAAATGCATTTTTGCTTCAGATATTTTTCCTTTGTAGAAGTTCCTGAAATGAAATAGAATTAAGAAAGGTTATTTGACATTTTGGCTTGGTATAAAATAAGCTTTCTACTAAAATTGTGTTGTTGTTTTTTTAATTCTTTCCATGTAGAAAGCTCTTTATAACTATTTACTGAAAGGAAAAATATACATAGGAAAATGTCTCTGGCTATGCTATAACTGTCAATTTTGAAACTTATTTACTAAGAAATGTGGGTCAGGATGCACCTGTACATCAGTTTCAACTCAGCACAAAGTCTACAATCTCATTGAAGTTAAGCTTTCTAAAGATACTATTGGAAGGTTTCAAAGCATCAGTTTCTAGCTGTGTGAATTTATGTTGTTATATGCAACCAAATTTTCTAATGCTAGTAAGACATTTGTTTTTCAGTTATCTTAAATGATGATTTACTTCAGAAATAGATTTATGGGTTAAGACCAGAATTACATAGTCACATTTACTATGATTGCTATACATGCTTAATATTCAGAAGAACTCTGCTTCCTGTAGATTAATTTTTTTTGTTTTTTTGCAGATTAAATTTTTAATGTAAATTTTCCATGTGAATTTGAGAATTTATTTGAATCACTATAATCACTATTTTATGCTCTTGAAAGTTCTTATAGAATGACGGAACTTGGTAATGTGTGAAATGTTTTTAATCATTTAGAATTAATCTCTAACTGGCATTTCAGCTTTGTTGGCCTGATTCTTAGAATTCTTTAATTTTTTCATTACTTCTTTTCATAGTATTAACAATGCTTGATTTAATATACTTATGTGTTAAATACGTGTGTGTATATTTTATATTTACTTAGAGGAACTCTGTTGCACTTACATTTCCTTGGCTTATAGAAAATATTTTAATTATTGCTTTATGCTTCAAGAATCTTTAGATCTCTACTTTTAAAGTGTTTTGGGTAGGCAGTGAGTAGGAAATAGGATGAATGGAAATGTTCTAACTGAAAATCTCCTTTACAGCAATTCAGTCTTTAAAATACTTTTTAATGGTTATGAGAAGCCCTATAGTCCGAATGACCTGTTAAATTTAAGGAACACCAAGTCTAGGTTAAATTGAACACAGGTCACATTTTTCACCATCTAACTGTTTCAAACTTGGATATATTACATCACTCTGCGATATACAGTTTTATGTTGAGTACTATTGTGCTATACCGTTTTTGGCAACATTGCACTTGTGTATACACACACGAAGATTTGCCCGGCTGGTATAGTTCAGTGGTTGAGCCTTGACCTATGAACCAGAAGGTCTGGGTTCAATTCCTGGTAGGGCACATGTCTGGGCTCGATCCCCAGTAGGAGGTGTGCGGGAGGTACCAGTCTATGGTTCTCTCTCATCATTGATGCTTCTCTCTCTTTCTCTCCCTTCCTCTCTCTGAAATTAATAAAAATATTTTTTTTAAAAAAAGAAAGATTTCTTGCTATCAGAATCTGTTTCTTTCACTAAATGAATTTGAACAATTTTTAAAGGCCATGCCAATTAAAATGGTGTTTCTTGAGCTTACTCTGTAGTTATCTCAGAGTTGTTGTATTTTTTTTAAGAAAAAACTTCATTCCTAAATTTCAAAAATTTGTACTAAGAAGCATTTTAAGGAAGATATGAAAATCTGAAATTCTAAAGCCAGAATGGCTAGAAATCAGTGAGTTAAGGAAACTGTTCTTTAAAATTTCCTGTGATGTATGACTTTTGCATCTCATATTTTGTTTATTTCTCAGTTCAGTATGTGCTTTCTGCATTTTTTCCTGTTAATTTCACCCCCCTCAAATTTACATGTATTGAATCTAAGGTCATTCAAGGACATTTCTTAGGCTTTAATAATTCATATTGTTAAGTAGGAGCTTAGGTTATAGGTTACCCTCTATCCAAGTGGGATTGATTATATCAAGATTTGTATAGAATTTCTTAGGATTGTGGTTAGTCTAGGTTACTGTTAATTATTGAGATTTATTTGTGACTCATAAGGATAAGAGAATTGTGTGTGACTTGACTCTCAAAGACATTACTTTTATCTACATAGGCATGAGATAATGTGGGCCAAACTGTCTTTTTAATATTGGCTGAAGTTGCTTATTTAAACATATTTTATTGATTTTTTTTTTTTTTTTTTTTTTTTTTTATAGAGAGGAAGGGAGAGGGATAGAGAGCTAGAAACATCCATGAGAGAGAAACATCGATCAGCTTCCTCCTGTACTTTCCCTACTGGGAATGTGCCCGCAACCAAGGTACATGCCCTTGATTGGATTTGAACCTGGGACGCTTGAGTCCCCAGGCTGATGCTCTATGCACTGAGCCACACCGGTTAGGGCTAAAATTGCTTATTTAAGATCTCGATGATTGGTGGGTTACATGGGTACTTTGTAGTGAAAAAATGATGAGTAAATGGAGAAAAATTTTGTTTTACATTTTTGATGGAAAAGTCATAAACATGCAGAAAAAGAAAAGTTGCAGCTCCTAGTTGTGGTTACCTAGGAACTTGTTCAGAATATACAACCTTGGGCCTCATCTCAGACTTAATGGATCAGAATCTTCATTTTAAATAGATTCCCAAATGATTTGTTTTCATATTAAATTTATATATATAAAAGCCTAAGCGACCATCTGACTGGTAGCTATGATGCACAATGACTACCAGGGGGAAAATGCTCAACACATAAGCTGCTGAGCTGTAGTTACTTGGCATCTGCAATCCTCGGGTGATGCATTCGGAACCAGAGAGGAGGGATCCTGATTCTGGGTTGCATCACCTGAGAATCACCCTCTTGTAATCCGGGACCCTTTGGGGAATATTAGAGAGCCAGTTTCAGCCTGATCCCTGCAGGCCAGTCCCAGGGATCCCGCCAGTGCACAAATCTGTGCACTGGGCCTCTAGTGTACATATACACTGAGCGGCCAGATTATTATGATCTCTGAAGACATAATAATCTGGCCACTCAGGGTATATCCTATAGAATAAAAGACTACTATGCAAATTATCCCCTCGACCAGGAATTCGACCAGCATGTAAATATATATATATGTATATATGTATATGTGTGTATATATGTATATGTACACACACACACACACACACACTCACTCACACAGACTGAGTGGCCAGATTATTATGTATTCAGAGATCATAATAATCTGACCACTCAGTGTATATGAAGCTATTTTCCTGGAGTCTTTAAGAACCTTGCCATTTTTATTTAATTTGTGTTATTAATGTTGTTATTATTATACATGCTTTTTATTTTCTGGGAACCCTGCAAAAATGGTGTCATAGGCCATGCCAGTAAGAAGCTGGGTACATTTCATTTTTCAAGAAACAATAATAAGGGTAATTATTGAACTCCTAATCTGACTGAGCCAGGCATAACATACGCATAGTGCATTACATGAGTTTATCACAGTTCATTTTCACAAAACTCCTGTGATGTGCACAGTAGTGATGATTCCCACTTGTCAGAGGGGAAACCCAATTTAATATTTTAAAATCTTTTTGAAAAAACTAACTGAATTCCAGATTTTACTTGGATTTCATTGTTTTTTTTTTCCCATTAACTAGCTCTTCCTGTTCCAGGATTCAATCCAGAGTACCAAGTTGTATTTAGTTGTTAACTCACCCCAGTATCCTCTAGTATGTGTAAGTTTATATGTCTTCCTTGATTCCTTAACTTTCTTGTGAATTACTGGCCAGGTATCCTATAGTGTGTCCCCAAATTTGGATATTTGTCTAGTGCTTTTATTAGGATAAGCTAGGGTTATCAGTTTTTATAAAGAATACTACAGAGGAAAAGTGTTCTTCTATTCACATTGTATGGGGAGTATAATATCTATGTGGCATGAGCATAATATCCATGTGGCATTATTGATGATATTAACCATCACTTGGCCATCACTTAAGTAATTACCACATTTTTCCTCTCTAAATTCTCTTTCCATTCTGTATTCTTTTGAAACATGTTTCTAGAGCCTACTCAGGTGGGTGGGAATAGGGAATGGGAAATAAGTTACATCCTCTGCTAGAAGCAGATATCTATAATAATCTATAATAATAAAAGTGTAATATGCTAATTAGACCGAACAGCCAAATGACCTTCCAGATGTCCTTCTGGGTAACCTTTCAGACAAGCTTCTGGACGAACCCAGGCACCCGCAGTCTCTGTGAGGGCCTAGGGCAGCTCTCATAGCTGCAAAGGCTGAGCCCCTTGCGTGAATTTCATGCATCGGGCCTCTAATATACATATATTAAGTGGAGTTCTATAAAGAAGTCATTTCTCCCCCATTTTTTAAATTATTCATTTATATGTAAGCATGGACACATGTGTATATATTTTATACTTTGGGTTATCAGCCAATAAATTATTTATTTTGTGGCTCACATTCTAGGTTTGGTCATTGGGAGTTCTCTTTCAAGCTGGCTTCTATGTCTTTTTATTCACTTCCATCCTTTTGCCCTAGGTCAGCCATTTCTCCAAGAACTTTGATTATATTTTTATTAATTTCAGAGAGGAAGGGAGAGATAGAAACATCAGTGATGAGAGAGAATCCATTGATCAGCTGCCTACTGCATGTTTCACACTGGGGATCAAGCCTGCAACCCAGTCATGTGCCTTGACTGGGAATTGAAACCTCACCTCCTGGTTCATAGGTCAGCGCTCAACCACTGAATAACGCTGGCTGGGTGCAGTTTTGGAATTTTTAAGCAATACTCTCAGAAGAAACAAATTTATTAACTAGAATACAATATTTATGTATACTTAGCCTTATAGTTTTCTAATTAAAAAACTTTTCCCAAGTTACTCAAGTTAGCTCTCCCTCTTCCCTTCTTCATTATGGTTAAATCATAAATTTGTAATAAAGTTAGAGTCATTTGTTATTTGCATTCTTTCCCTGGGATCCTTATTAACATGGATTGATTTTTTTTTAAACTTGTATATATTACATTTATGCTCTTTTTATGGGTTTTGACAAGAACATGGAATCCTGAATCCTCACCCAAGTGCTGTATAAAAAGAGTCCTTCACCCTAAAATTTCCTGTGTGTGTTCAAGACCTACTGAGTCAGAATTTTCATTTTAACAAGATTCCCAGGAAATTTGTATACATACTAAATTCATATGCCTATATATGAAGCTATTCATCTGGAGTCGTTCAGTATCTTGCCTTATCTTAAAATTATAAATAAACTTGAAAGATTATTAGTCTATGGACTGGTCAGAACCTCTACTTTTAGGGGGAAACTTTAGGAATCTATTGTTCCAGAATCAAGTTCTCTCCTTTATGAATGAAATTCTGTAATTACTGTATATTTAAAAATATGTTGTCATTGTGATTCTGGGTGACTGCTTAGTTAAGAAGCCAACTTTAAGTAAATTTAAACCACATTTGAAAATTTCTTTAATATGTATAAATTAGGTGAGATAAAGTATTATTGAGATTAAAATACAGTAGACACTCAAAGTTCTGGATAAATTACTGGTTTCTAGAATCCAATATCTATAGTAATTCTCAGAGTTGAGGCATACGGCACAAAAAATAGTGGGGAGCTCTTAATGGACCATTCCTAGTAGTTATTGTACATCTTTCCTATTGCTGCTTTTATAAATAAAGTTCTGTGTCGTTTAATTAAGATCAACCTTTTTCATCTTGTGGCACACAAACTAATCACTAAAATTCTGCAGCATACAAAAAAAAAAAAATTTTGCTGATGTGACCAAAACCAGGTATAATTTTGACTCATTCACACGGAACAGTTATTGTTGGCTGTTGTCATTTTGTAATGTGACAATATAAGGGAAAAGAGGTCATTTCCCCTGACTAAGTAGTTAGGTATTTATGTGTTTTAAAAATTATTGAGGCACACTGGTTGAAAATTGCTGATTTAGATGATTGAACAAGTACTAAGTCCTAGATACCCTGAAATACTAAAATTGGGGATTCTTTTCTAAAACTTATAATCAAGCAAGAAACCTAAGCCTTAAATATTTGTACTATCATGTGCATATGGTAAATACAGAAATAAGAGTCCTCAGCAGTTAAAATGTAGGAGACAGAGAAGTTTGATCATAAGACAGATGGTTAATTTCTGCATCAAGCCAAATACAAGATGAAGTTTAAAAAAAATTGTGAGAGATCACTTAAAACGCTGGTAATCTTAAATTTGATGTGTGTGAAAAGTCCTGGCAATATGGTTTTTATAAAGGGAGGTATTTTGACGGGCTAATACATAAAACAAAAAGTACTTTTTATATCCAGAAAAAATGATGTTAGAAGGCAATAATTACTATGCTGAAGAATTTTTACATAAAGATGTGGATCCATAAGAGAAGAGTGGATAAAAGAGAATCATTGATAGGCTGCCTTGTGCGTGCCCCCTGCTTGGGATTGAGCCTGCAAACTGGGGCATGTGTCCTGACTGGGAATCATACCATGACCTTCTGGTTCATGGGTCTACTATGCTAACTATTGAGCTACACCAGCAGGGCTAAAATATTTAATAGTTATTTTATGGTTTGTAGTAAAAGATAAAATGGATAACAAATTTTAACAGTATAATTTTATAGAATTTAAAGATAGTGTGATCTTGGTCATCATCTGTCTAGCTACACCTCATTTTCTAAATGACTTCTAGTCATTTTAAATAGTGAGTTATAACACTTTACAGGATCATGATAAGATTTTTAAGTGAAAGAAATAATATAAACTGAGTAGAAAATGCAGTGTTGTAGAATATTATTTTATCAAGCTTTTTCATGTATACATGTACACATGTATACTTCATGATATAAAATGTATTTGTTATATAAGTTATAGTCTTAAAATTTTGAAAGCCACTAATGGCCTTTGGCCGCTAATTTGTTTTTTTAAATTGTAATTATTTACTCAATGCCTATTAATTTCCATATTGTTTTTCTAGTTCTGTTAAAGTGGATAATGATCTATAAAGAAAACTAAAATAAAGGCCCTGACTTAATGAATACCTATGTTAACTGCTTGGCCCTTATGGTCCTTTCTCTCTTTGATACAGGTAGTTTAATTTACATATATTTAAACATGCACTCTTTTTTTCTTTAGTGCTACTGTTTTGAGATTTTTTTTCATTCTTCTTTAGTACTTTTACACCCAGTCCAATTTTACTTCCTTGACTTTTTAAAATCTATTCCAAGATTTATCAGAGCCAGTTTTTTTCTATTAGTGATCTGGTGGTAAGAAAAGCAACTACTCATTGCTACCATTTTCTTACAAGGTAATTTGTTATTTTATTCTTTCTTTATGTTCCATTGCAGAATAGTTTCAAATTCCTGTGATAAAAAAAGCAAAGAATACTTGTAATATAAAAGAATCTTTGTTTAATTTGAGAATACATTGTTCTCATGTATCCAGTATAGGTCTCAAGTGTTTTCCCTAGTTCAAAGGACTGATTTGAGTGGATATTTGGGTACAGAAAAGGGAGGTTGCTATTCTGCCATATTGTGGGCTGAACTACTTTATAATATGGACTCACTCCTATCCACAAACACATGAAAAATGTTAAATGAAACAGAACATTGGTGAACAAAGTAGGTACAAGGCTGAACTTCAGAGAAAACTTTCCACTTGCCAGGAATAAAAGGGAAATCAAAGTCAGAGGAGGAAGGAATAGTAAATTCTGAGCAAATATGAGAGTATGGGATATTGGAAGGATATAAAGCCCTAAGAACAGAAGGTTGGGGGTTGGGATTGGAATTAAGTAGTATTTGACTATGGAATTAAATCTCCTTAAAGCTGAGACCCTGATAGGGTTACCTCCACTGCAAAAGATCTAGAAAAACTCCCTGTATATGCCTATAAATATATTTTTTTGTTGATGTTGTGAAGATAAAATGGAATACAGTATGAAAATATTTTGGAGGCTGTAAAGAGCTATTTAAAATTTTGTCTTAATTAGTGTATAAATGAGAGAAAGGGCCATAAGGGCCAAGCAGTTAATATACATGAATAAAGCTTTCCAGGTAAGACATTGGGGATAAGGGGGGGGGGGCGATCATCATGAATTGGATATCATGCATCATTGAAAGGAACTAGTGCTACTTTGTGACCATGTGGGAAGTAGATCCAATGTTTCCAAATTTCTGCTTTAAAAGTAGCTTCTTAAAATTATTCCCCCGCCCCCCAAACAATTTAAAATTAGATGACTTAGAGGAAGAAAAAAATACAAAAGGAGAAAATTAAAGGCAGAGAAACCAGGAAGAAAGAACAAGAAATGTTATATGAAAAACTTAAGCTATGGTGTTTTTAAATAAAAATCAAAGAGGAAGTAGTAGTAATCATTAATTTACAAATATGTATATTTTCAAAGTTTGTCAGATAAAGTGCTAGAAAGTAGGGATACAGTTATTAAGTAAAACACCCTCTACTGTTTTATGTTGAGTGCGTACTAAGTACCAGCCATCCTGAGTTGTCTTATATAATTGGGGTAGAGGTCCAGGAAAAGCTAAATTTTAGAAGTGAAGGATGAGTAGAATAGGAGTACCAGGGAAGAAGGGATTAACAAGCTTTCCAGGTATGGAGAATTGTTTTATACTAAGGCTATGAAGTGAGAAGGCATAGCAAACTCAAGATCTGAAAGAAGTGAGACGAGGGTGCAGAATAGAGATAGGGGAGTGGTTTTAAGATGAAATTGGAGAGGTAGGCAGAAGTCAGATTTTTAGTCATTTTATCATAAGAACAAAGGTAAGCCATTGAAACCCTCAAGAATCTTTTTTACATACTTTTTGCACAGATTCATTGTGCTGGCTTCAACACAGATTATGGGATTGGGCCTAGGCATATCCAGTTAAAAGATTGGAGAGGAATGGGGTTATCTTGGTATTGGTTTAGAGTTTAAAAACATTTCTCCAATCTACTGCATAGGTACTGAATCATAACATTTTAGTTACATGGAACTCACAAGGAAGTAAATAATTGATGATAGCTGCACTTATAAAGCACTTAAAATTTTAACTAAAAAAAAAACAGTTTTAAAATGGATTTACATGCCTTATTGAACAGAATAGTAATTTTTCTGGTCACTCAAATTATTAGCAACATTGGTTATAATAACCCTCCGAATATGTATTGGAAAAAGATATTGGCCTCTGTACTATTCGAACCTGTGCAGATGTAAACTTTGAGCACTTTTCCAATCTTTTCTTCTGTCAGCTGCAAGTTTTAAAAGTTCTGTAAGCAAATCAGGAGGGTAAAAGGGAGTATCTACTGACTACTTTAGTCAGTCCCCATTGAACAGTTTTTCTGGGAAGTACAATTCAACATTCCTACTTAAAGTCTTATTTGAACTTGAACTAATAGCACAGTTACTGCAGGGAGTTTGTGCTATACATTCTTTTATATTAGGTGACCATAACATTGGTGTTTCTGTTATTAAGGAAAAGATGATATGCTGAGTTAGGCAACTAGCAGTTTATAAAGCAGCTGTTATATACCATTGGTTTTCACTTTCCCTTTCTTAATATTTCTACTTTTTCAAGTTGCTTTAGGAAAAGCTTGTTTAGTTTTTATACTTCATCTGTGTTTTGGCCATTTTATTGACTAACTGTATAATAGATTCCTTATTTGTCATACTACCGAATGTTTACCAACTTCATAATCATTAGACTTCTGTGGCTTTTAAATTTTTTCATTTTGTATTTTTTATTATCAGTAAATGAGATTTCATAGTTTTGAATATTGATGACAAAAGCTTATGGTATTGGAATTTTTTTTATTGACTTATTTTGATTTAATTTTCAATTTCAGAAAAGTTGCAAGAATGGTGTCAAGAATTTTTAAAAATTAATCTCAATTGTCAAAAATATTAAAGATGTCTCCTTTTTTACCTTATTGGCCTTCTCCACAATATTGTCTATGTTCATGAGTTATGCATATATGCATAAAAGTTCTTTGCAAGAATGCTTTTTTTTTATACCTTTTGCACAGGTTCACTAGTTTTTAATTTTTTGCTGCATTTTCCTATTATTCTCTCTCTATACATACACACACACACCCTTATATATTTATATTAGTATAAATCTGTTTATGAAAGGGGGATATAAATATTCTTATTCATAATTTGCTTGTGTTAAAGAAAAAAGGGGAAATAAAAAGTTTTGAAAATAATTACTAAATGGGGAGAGAGGGCCTAGTAAAGAGGAGATAGGATGGAAGCTGGGCTTTGACTATAACTTTTGCAGCTCTTAGGTTCAATCCAAGTAAATAATAAAACAAAATTAAAATGAATAAAAAGCAAATAACCCTAATTAAATCAAGTGGCCTTACAGAATTAGATTTTTTCAGTTGACTTTATGGGAGGGAATTTTCCTAAAGAACAAAAAGAATTCCTGTTCTTAACCTTACTAAGAATAACTAAACAAAGTAAATAAGTACTTTATACTTCTAATATCTAAGGTAAAGACATTCTAATAATAAACTTATGCCACTAGAGTAGCCTAGATTCAGGCTGTTTGCTTTTATCTCCAGCCAGAACCCTGTCTTGCCTAATAACAAGAAATGTTGTCTCCCTATTCATCTTGAAGGGCTATCAAGATATTAAGATTATAGGTCCATGATGGACCCCTCACCCCCCAGATTAAATAATTTGTTTACTTTTCCAAGTATTTGTTTGAGTAGCCACCTGTAAAAGGTACTATGGTAGGTACTTTGGAAAAATAATATCCTCAAGAAGCTTATAAACAATTAAAGTGATATCCCTTTTGTCTATTTATTCTTTCCTAAAGAATTAGTTCAACTGTGCTTTCTTCTAAACGTTCTAATATTATTGTACTAAACTTGGTTGTATCATCAGTGCTCCCTTTATGCTTGGATCTATTATCTTAAATATAGCACAGAATGGTATTTATTGGTTGACATGACCATCTCTCCATACCAGGCTTGAAATTCTCTAAAAGGATTGTCTCATCTACAACTTTCCAGTGCCTAACATGGTAGTTCTTGGTTAAGTTTGTTGAATAAGTAGATGTCTCTTACCTCTCAGATCACAGTAGAATGAAATTATATATAAGGAAAAATATCTTCTCTAATGTTCTTACTGAAACTTCTCTCAAGGGACTCAAGTAAAAAACAGGGATTATTTTGTTGTTTTTTATAAATTTTTATTGTTGAAAGTATTATATATGCTCCCCCTCCCCCTTTTTTAAGGAATAGTTTTTTGTTTTTGTTTTACTTAATTAAAAGGCAGTGTGCAGTTCTTGGATCTAAAAACTATGTGATCAGAGGGTAGAAATTGTCACAAAAATGATTTTTATATCATAGCTCTTAGGAACCAAATTTTTGTTTACTGTTTCTATATTTCCATTGAAAAAAATCTGTGTATATTTGTTTGCATTTTAAACATTTTGATTTATATTTCACATTTGAAGTAAAAAATCTTCTTGCAAACTTTTATGTCACTGTTTCCATGTAGAAACAATTAACTCCTTGCCTTTAGAAAGGAGAATAACTTTTAATATTGAAGTCTGTTTTCATAGAGTAATACTTCCATCTGGTGGTGTTTTGGGAAATTACAACAGAAGACTTGAAGCATGGGGTTTTTCTATGTAGAGATATAAACTACATTACCTATTATCGCTTATAAAGCCAGATGAAATTACATCAAAGGCTCTCGGTGTATCAGAAATTTTATTCTGTAATTTTCAACAATTTAGATGTGAACGCCACATGAAAAAATGGCCTTCGGGATAATAATAATTTATATAATCAGTTGTTAAGTTCAGATTATATCTAGGCTTCCCTGAACTGAAAATTAGTAATGGGGAAATTGATAGTTTCTCAATAAACTATTAATTGCTTTCACGTTCGTGTGTTATAGGAGTTAGGAAAGATTGTGAGAATTTGCTATTTTAGATTATTACTGTGGAATCATGTCAGAGTCTATGATTTTCTCAGAGAAACAATTACTGATTTATTTTTTAGTACCATGTATTTTATATTAGCCTAATTTTAATAAGTCACATTTTCCTAAAATGATAAAACATAGATATACACTTGAAAACAAGTAGAAACTATAAATAAACTTGTATCTGTTACCATGAGAATTTTCAACACAGTTTTTTAACCTTTTCTTCACAATTCCTACTTTATATTTACTACAGCCAAATAGCCTCTTCAGGATATTGTTGTGTTTAAACTTTCCAAGTTTGTAGCCCAGGATTCTGTACTTGGTAGAATATATTCATTATGTTGGAGGGAGATAGTGATTTGATTACTTAGATTTTGGCCCAAATTGTACAAAATCTATTAACCATGTCAGTTATTACTATAATTTAAACTTATTTCCTTTTTCTATTTGTTTGGCCATAGAAAATTTGAAATATGGAATAAATAAGGTTTAATGATTTGGGGCTTTCTGGTGACTTAAGAAAGATTAAATTCCTAATGAATTTTATTTGAAATCTGTTCATTTTTGTATTGCAGCCAGTCGGATGATGATTCTGGGTCAGCTTCAGGCTCTGGATCTGGTTCCAGTTCTGGAAGCAGTAGTGATGGAAGCAGTAGCCAGTCAGGTAGCAGTGACTCTGACTCTGGATCTGAATCGGGCAGTCAGTCAGAGTCTGAGTCAGACACTTCTGCAGAGAACAAAGTTCAAGCAAAACCACCAAAAGTTGATGGAGCTGAGGTAATAAATAAAGTATCCAATGAAGAAAGATTTATAACATTGATTATTCTTTTTTAAAAATGTGTTTTTATTATTTTAGGGAGAGGAGTAGAGAAATAGAAATATCTCAGAGAGAAACATCGATTGGCTGCCTCTTGCACGCCTTCCTCCCCAATGGGGATTGAGCCACAAGTTGGGCATATATCCTGACTGGTCCCCAGGAATTGAACTGGGGACCTCTTTGCTTAATGAGTTGACACTCAACCACTAAGCCACACTAGCAAGTCAATTTATAGCATTCTTAATCTAGCTTTTATAAACATTAATTTTAAACATTAAAATTTATTTTCAAGTGATTTTTAATTATGGTTAAATATCTGTTGAATAATTGGCTTGGAAGAAAATCTATAACTATAAAACAACAAATACAAAATAAACATACACCAAACCGATTCTTTCTCTTTTACAAGGCAGACATTGAGTTTCATAAATGTTTGGTGTCTAACAGATAAAAATTAAGGACAGATCTTTTTGTTACTTCTACAGTATCTGATCTCTACTTTCAAGATCTTCATGGAAATACTTTATTGCTAGTAGCAGGAGAACTCTGCTTCCTTGAAGATACCCGATAGAATAGACTAAGGGACATTCTGTTTGTAAAAGCTACTACAAGACTTAATAAAACTTGTCTATACTTCATAATAGCATATATAGTATTACTTAGAGATCCAATCATAAGATGCTTGGACTAGACTATAGATAAACACATAGCTTTCTTCATGGAGGAATTATTGTCAGGAAAAAAAAAAAGTTCTTAATAATGTAGTTGATTTGCATTCTGACTTAAGCTCTTCATGTTCACTTCACACCAGTTAGAAAAAATAGGCAGCCATACTTTGGGTAACACTGGTATCTCATATTTTCACTTGTTTCTGAAAGTTTACTTGTAACACCAAAGAACATTATCTATGAAACTTGCATAAATATTTATATGTGACAAAAGGTCAACATTTTATTTTTATTGGATTGCACTAATATTACATTACATGTGAGTAAGGAAGGTAGATTTTATAATTTAGAGGTAGTGAAAATGTTGGTACTGCTTTTCAGTAAAATAACCTCTCTAGTTTTTTTCAAAACTTGATCCCTACTGTTTCATATTTCTATTATAGTTTTGGAAATCCAGCCCTAGTATTCTGGCTGTTCAGAGATCTGCAATGCTCAAGAAGCAGCAGCAGCAGCACCAGCAACAACAACAACAACAACAACAACAACAAGTTTCATCTAATAGTGGATCAGAGGAGGTGAATTTTCATTATGAAAGCTAATATTTTAAAAGTAGACATGATGCCTAATTACTTAAGTAGAAAGAAAATTAAGAAATTATTAGAAATAATAAATGTTTTTAAAAGATAGAGATTTTATCTAATAACTAGTAGCCCTGTGCACGAATCCGTAAACCAGTAGCTCTCTGCCACCCTCCTGTATCTCTCCGCCTGCTGTCCCACCTCCTGTAACTCCCCTGCCCCTGCCTATAGCTTGCTGCCCTTCCCCTTTCTGAAGCTCTTCTCCACCTGTTTGTAGTTCACTGCCCCATCCTCCTACAGATCCATGATCCAGTCGTTATGCCTCAGAGTGTAACGGATAATTAGCATATTCCTCTCTTATTATATAGGATAGGATTGTATTTTTAAGGATTAATCCAAAATAAGAAATGGAAATTGGCTTGCATTTGCTCATCAAAGCAAAACTAGAAATAAACTAAATGAGAATACTTGGAAAATAGAGATATGTATGTGTTCACACATATATGAATGAAGAAATAATATACTATTTAAATCTTATTTGTACAGAATATCAATAGAATTCTCACCATGTTTTTAAAAGAATAGGCTGCAGCTGTAAACATAGTTCCTTGTGCATCTGAGTCTAGTAGGGGAGAAAAATATTAAAATTTGACATACCAACAATTAAGATTAGTTTTTGAGGCCATAGTAGGCAATAGTAATGGTCTCCAGAGTTGATAGATTCATTTTTTCAATTACAGTTGACATTCAGTATTATATTGTGTCAGGTGTACATCATAATGGTCAGCCATTTATATAGCTTATGAAGTGGTCCGCCTTCCCCATAAGTCTAATATCTACCTGGTACCATATATAGTTATTACAGTATTATTGAGTATATTCCCTGTGCTGTAATTTACATCTCTGTAACTCTTATAACTGCAATTTGTACTTCTTAATTCCTTCACTTTTTCCTCTCAGCCCTCTAACCTTCCATGTAGCATCCATAAGTTTATTCTCTGTATCTATAAGTTTGTTTCTGTTTTTATTCATTTATTTCTTTTAATTCCAGATTTTAGTGGAATTATGTGGTATTTTTCTTTATGGGACTTATTTCACTTAGCATAATACTTCTGGGTACTTCTTGTTTTATTGCAAATGGTAAGATTTCATTCCTTTTCATGTTTGAGTACTATTCCACTTTATATATGTACTGCATCATTATCCCAATTGTCTATTGATTGATATTTATCTTGGGTATTGTATATTCACTGTTCTTTTTTTGTTTTTATTGATTTCAGAGAGTGGAAGGGAGAGGGAGAGACAGACAGAAACATCAATGGTGATGTTTGATCGGCTGCCTCCTGCACGCCCCCTACTGGGGATCAAGCCTGCAACCCGGGCATGTGACTTGACCAGGAATTGAATCAGGACCTCCTGGTTCATGAGTCAGTGCTCAACCATTTAGTCACACCGGCAAGGCATTAGAGCCTTTATTTTTTTTTTTAATAAATCTTTATTGTTCAGATTATTACAGTTGTTCCTCCCCCCCCCAACCCCCACCCCATAGCTCTCCTCCCCTGGTCCCCCCTCCCCATGCCCTTCCGCTGTCCTCATCCATAGGTATAAGATTTTTATCCAATTTCTTCTCCCACTCATCGCCCCCTTCCCTCCAAGAATGGTCCATCCACTCCCTTTCTAGGTCCCTGATTCTATTATATTCACCAGATTATTCTGTTCATCAGATTTTTTATTGATGTGATTTTTAGATTTACTTGTTGATAAACAGATATTTGTTGTCACTTTGTTGTTCATAATTTTTATCTTTACCTTTTTCTTCTTCCTCTTAAAGAATACCCTTCAGTATTTCATATAATACTAGTTTGGCGGTAGTGAACTCCTTTAGCTTTTTCTTGTCTGTGAAGCTCTTTATCTGACCTTCAATTCTAAATGACTTTGCTGGGTAGAGTAATCTTGGTTGTAGGTTCTTGCTATTCATCACTTTGAATATTTCTTGCCACTCCCTTCTGGCCTGCATAGTTTCTGTTGAGAAATCAGCTGACAGTCATATGGGTACTCCCTTGTAGGTAACTAATTGTTTTTCTCTTGCTGCTTTTAATATTCTCTCTTTGTCTTTTGCCCTTGGTTGGCATTTTAATTATGATGTATCTTGGTATGGTCCTCTTTGGATTTCTTTTGTTTGGGGTTCCCTGCATTTCCTGGACTTGTAAGTCTATTTCTTTCACCAGGTGGGGGAAGTTTTCAGTCATTATTTCTTCAAATAGGTTTTTAGTATCTCTCTCTCTTCTTCCGGTAGCCCCATAATTCTAATGTTGGTATGTTTGTAGTTGTCCCAGAGACTCTTTACACTATCTTCATATTTTTGGATTCTTTTTTCTTTTTGCTTTTCCTGTTGGCTGTTTTTTTGCTTCTTTGTATTTCAAATCTTTGACTTGCTTCTTGGGATCCTCTGGTCTACTTTTGAATTTCTGTATATTTTTCTTTATTTCAGACAGTGTATTTCTGACTGGTCCTTTTCCATTTTTTTGGCATTCTCATTAAGATCCTTGAAGGGCTCATTAAATTCCTCAGAGGTTTCTAGAAGATTCTTGAGTAACCTTATAACTGTGATTTTGAACTCTATAGTCAATAATTTACTTTCCTCCATTTCTTTCATTTGTGACATGTTTCTTTGTCTCCACATTTTGGCTGCTTCCCTGTGTTGATAGAGTGTCCTTGTGTGTAGGTGTCCTATAGGGCCCAGTGGCTCTGACTCCCCAATCATCTGAGGTGGACATTCTTGGTGCACCCCTTTGTGGACTGTGCACACAGTCTTGTAGTCAAGCTTTGATTGCTGGTGGTATCACTGGGAGGAATTGACCTCCAGGCCAATTGGCTGTGAGGACCTGCTGTGTCTATAATGGAAGAACTGCTGTGCTGGAGACACCCTTATGGGGCAGGACTTGCTTCAGTGGGGCTTTGGTGCTCACTGAGTCTGCCTCTTGAGTGTGTCACTTATGGATGTGAGGAGTTGCAATCTGGTATTGTCTCACACTGACAACTAGGTATACTGGCTCCTGGATCTCCAAGGAGGTGCAAAGTCAACCACTTCCTGAGGCCATTCAGCAGGAGTTACAGTGAGATCTACAGATTTCTACTTTTTGTTTGAAGTTTGAAAGTTTTGGTGCTCTCTGACCCAGCTGCAGTTTGTTAGGTTAGGCTGCGAAAGGACTGGCCATTCATATGCAAAAGCCACTGTGCACAGCTTGGGTGGCATTGTAAGTTGGGTGGGACTGGGTCTCAGGCAGTCATTAGGGTGGAGCCAACAGTGATGGCTGCAGCCAGCCATCTCTGCATCTCATTCGCTGTGTCTCTGCACCCCCATGTAGTAACAATGATCCCTGTGAGCACCTCTGCAAGAAAGCCACCCTCATTTTCTGATACAGTGCCAGATATATCGTCCAGTTTATCCCTTTGGAGTGTGGGTTTCCAGAGTCACCAGAAACTGGAGTTCAGAGCAGTCGGGAGCTGGTATCTCCCTTCCAATAAAGACAGCACATCCAGTTACCAGTCTGTTGTGTGTGCCTCTGCACTTCCTACCAAGTCTCAATGTGCCTTTTTCTTTCCTTCTAGTTGTAGAACTTCTACTCAGCCAGCTTTCCCATAGTTTTGGATGATAGCTGTTTTGTTTTATAGTTGTAGTTTAGGTGTGGTTGTGAGAGGCAGCATGTATACCTTATGCCGCCATCTTGGTTTCTCCTAGCCTTTATTTTTAAAATCTTATTTTATCTGATACAAATTTAGCTGCTCCAGCTTTTCATTTTCTTTTGCATAAAATAGCTTTTTCCATCTCTTTACATTCAGTTTGTGTTTGTCTTTCGATCTGAATTGGTTCTCTTGTGCATGTTGCCAAATTGTTGTCTTATTTTCTTTTCCATTCAGCTGCCCTGTCTTTTGATTGCAGCATTTAATTCATTCCATTTAAAGTAATTACTTATAAGTAGGTGGTGACTGCCATTTTATTTGTAGTTTTTATCTTTTTTTTTTTTTTCTCCTTAAAGAAGTCCCTTTAACGTTTTTTATAATGCTGGTTTGGTGGTGATAAACTCCTTCAACTTCCTCTCTCCTTTCATCTTAAATGATTGATTATAAGTCCTTGGTTTTCATCATTTTGAATATTTTATGTCTGCAAAGTTTCTGTTGAGAGAGCTCCCTTATGTGTAACAAATGACAGATTTTAAAGTTTTGTACAAAATGCTGACATTTTGTTTACCTAATTTCACTGGCTATATTATAAATTTGAATAGAAACGTTAATGATCACTTTATGTGCTAATGGTTCAAACATAATAACATGGGAAAAGAGGTTTTATATTTACTGTTATTAGCAAAGTGAACTTTAAATAGTATGACACAAAAAAATTTGATATAATGGTTAAATTGCAATCATTAATAACATTAACTTTGATTATTCTTTTCCTACAGGATTCCTCTAGTAGTGAAGATTCTGATGACACATCAAGTGAGGTCAAAAGGAAAAAGCATAAAGAGTATGTCATTTTGTTCAGTTGACTACTTATTCTCATATCAAGAAAATCCTAATGATTCCATATTTCTGCCTTTATTAGAAATTGTTGCCAAAAAAATGGACTTTTGTTAATTCTTGGTTCATGATATTTCATTAAGTTAATTTAAACCATTAATTATTTTTAAAATATGTTTTTACTGACTTCAGAGAGAAATGGAGAGGGAGAGATAGAAACATCATTGATAAGAGAGAGTCATTGATCAGCTACCTCCTGCACATCCCCCACTGGGGATTGAGATCCCAACCTGAGCATGTGCCCTGACTGGGAAGCAAACCATAACCTGGTTCATAGGTGAACACTCAACTACTTAGCCATGCCGACTGGGCTAAACCATTAATTCTTAACACTTATCTTTCTGTAATAACGTAAGGTTTTTATGCCATTTGTTTATCTCCTATAACTCCTTTCCCTTATATATTTTTAAACTTCAAAATATCTGCTTATTGATAATGTCAGAAAATCTTAACTTTGGTATAAGGGTGTATAGGGATCAACTGATGATGAATTTAGGGGTGATTCTGTTAATTTATGTTAAGTTACCTTACTATTCATCTCCACATGAAATTTACTTGATAGAACTCATTTAGGAACTCATAAATTCTTCAAGTATTAGGAGTACTTCAGTCTCTCAATTCAGACACTTAGATGGTCTGAGTTTTTTTCCTCTCATTTTCTTTTTGAAAGCATTTTTCTATGGTTTCTTTTTAAATTTTCTTTGATATTTTGCATTTTTCACTTTGGTGTGTCTTAGCTTTTAATCTGTCACTCTGCTTTTTGCATCTAATCTTATGCATCCTTAATGTGAAGATGTATATCTTTTATTAGTTTCTGAAAATTCAGTCATTGTATCTGGTTATTTTCTCTTTCTACTACTACTATTAATAGATGTAAATTTATCTTGGATCATATCCATTGTGTATATTTATTGAATCAGCTATTGTATCTTTCATGAGTCTTACTATGTCATGTTTTATATCATTTTATTTCTGTGCTACAATCTGGCTAATTTTCACAGAGCTGTCTTCTACTTAGTACTGAGTTCATTTTCAACTACTGTGTCTCATTAGATGTATAACTCTTCTCCAGAGTTAGTACTTTCTAAACTCAGCACAGGTGCAAGCAAAGAATAAGTGCAATGTCGGGCCCTAACTGGTTTGGCTCAGTGGTTAGAGCCATCAGCCTGTGGACTGAAAAGTCCCAGGTTTTATTCTGGTCAAGGGCATGTACTTTGCTTGAAGGCTCCATCCCCAGTAGAAGGAGTGCAGAAGGCAGCCGCTTAATGTTTCCCTCTCATCAATATTTCTGACTCTAGCTCCCTGCCTCTTTGTAAAAATCAATGAAATATATATATATATTTTTTAAAGTAATGTCAGATGATTAATAGACTTGCTTGGATATAAAAATCATAATTTATATTATAAAAATATAAAATGAAGACTTTTTATATATTCTGCCACTTGTTACTGCTAATGTATAAACTGAAAAGATTTCAAGATAAAAAAGAATTTGTTTCTCTATTATGTTTTTATTATAAACCAAATTTATTATATGTACTTCCTTATGTAACCATTAACATAGTCTTTAGTACAAGAGATTCAGAGCAATTGAGTAAAAGCAGTGACTGTGAGACAGTTCTTATATAGAACCCTGTGTATCTTTCATTTGGAATTTATATTATGGCAGAATGTTAAAATGTGCATCCACTATTTTTTCTGTTCATGTTGATTGGAATTAGACTAAAAAATAGTAATAAAGATAATAATTGAAGGTTAAGATGGGCTGATTTTTCAAAAATTATTTTTCTATACTCTTTTTAAGTTTTTTTTATGAACATGTACTATTTTTAAAAATCACTTTTGAAGGGTATATTTTTAAATTCACTATCTCCAGATAATTGTAAGAGATTTAAATTTTTATTTTTGAACGGGTAATATGATATTTTAAAAGTTGAACCCTGTGTTTCTTAAAATTAGCATGCTGTTTTCACCCATAGTGATAATCAAAATAACATTTATGTACCGCCATTCATTGAGGTATAAATTAAATGATTAACAAAACTCTGGGATTATGGGAGAAATCTATGACAAATACTTTCTAGAATGTTTTTCTTTTTCTGCAGACATCTAAGTGTTTTTCGTATGCGTGAAAGCAACAGTAGTTTTAATATTTACTGTAATACAATTTATTATTTTCGTATTTTATCAGAGATAAAATTTGCAATAGGATGTAAATATAAATAAATGTATATTATATATTTTATGTTCAGTGAAGATTGGCAGATGTCTGCATCAGGATCTCCATCTCAGTCTGGTTCAGATTCAGAATCTGAAGAAGGAGATAAAAGCAGTTGTGATGAAACAGAATCTGATTATGAACCAAAAAACAAAGTTAAAAGTAGAAAACCTCAAAATCGGTAAGTATGTTCTTGATTTGATGCTTAAAATTGTTGGTTATAGAAGGTGTTTATTCTTTTTGTTTAGTTTCTCAATTTTGGTTTTATGACATTGTTTCTGTAAACACCTCTCTCCTCTCCTTTTTCCTAGATCTAAGTCAAAAAATGGAAAGAAGATTCTTGGACAAAAAAAGAGACAGATTGATTCATCTGAGGAGGAGGACGATGAAGATTATGATAATGATAAAAGAAGTTCTCGTCGTCAAGCAACTGTCAATGTGAGCTATAAGGAAGATGAAGAAATGAAAACAGATTCTGATGACCTCCTTGAAGTCTGTGGAGAAGATGTTCCTCAACCTGAGGAAGAGGAATTTGAAACAATAGAGCGATTTATGGATTGTCGGATTGGGAGAAAAGGAGGTATTTTTTAAAAAAAAAACTTAGATTAAATAAAATATTTCTTGAAGATTTTTTAATTTTGAAAGCCAAGATTATAGATTTTCTTTATTTTACTTATTTGCTATAAAATATACTTTGCATTGCCTTGAAATTTTCTTCCCAACAAATAGGTATTTGATCTCAGTTCATGTATTTTAGATAAATATAAAATTTTTTTAAAACATATTTTATTGATTTTTTTACAGAGAGGAAGGGAGAGGGATAGAGAGTTAGAAAGATCGATAAGAGAGAGACATCAATCAGCTGCCTCTTGCACGCCGCCTACTGGGGATGTGCCCGCAACCAAGGTACATGCCCTTAACCGGAATCGAACCTGGGACCTTTCAGTCCGCAGACCGACGCTCTATCCACTGAGCCAAATCGGTTTCGGCTATAAAATTTTTAATCTGTGTATTTGAGTTTTTCTGTTGCCATCCTTAAATAATAGTTTTTAGGTGCTTTCAATTTCACAAAGACTGTTATTTTTTGTTTGTTTGCTTTTTTTGTTTTTTCAGAGTTGGTTTCTTTTTTTGTTTTATCTCAAATACGTAATTTAATTTTTCTTATCTTGACATGCATATTTCTCCTTTCTGTATTATTGAGATATAATTGACATACAGCATTGTATAAGTTTGAGTTGTACAGCATAATGATTTACTTATATTGCAAAATGATTACCACAGTAAGTTTAGTTAACATCCATTTAAAAAGGAAAGAAACAAAAATTTCTCTTACATGAGAATTTTTAGAATCTACTCTCTTAGTAAGATGTAATACATAGACACAATGGAATACTACTCAGCCATTAAAAAGGATGAAATAGCGCCATTTGCAACAACATGAATGGGCCTTGAGACTCTGCTAAGTGAAATAAGTCAGTAAAAGCTAACAACCATATGAATTCACTCATGTGGGATATAAAACTGAAACTCATGAATACAAACAGCTGAGTGGTTATTGCCAGAGAATGTCCTAATATATGGTGACAAAGAAGATTTGACTTTGAGCCATGGGCACACAGTGCAATATACAAATCTTACAACATAAAAACCCACACTGGAAACTTATATGTTCATGTTGACCAATATCACTTCAGTAAATTTAATTAAAAAATCTGCCATGGCTGATTTGGCTCAGTGGACAGAGCGTCAGCCTGTGGACTAAAGTATTCCGGGCTTGATTCTAGTCAAGGACACATGCCAGTGTTGCAGGCTTCATCCCCAGTAGGGGATGTGCAAGAGGCAGCTGATCAGTGATTCTCTCTCATCATTGATGTTCCCATCTCTCTCCCTCTCCCTTCCTCTCTGAAATCAGTACACACACACACACTCTAACTAGAGGGCCAGTGCATGAAATTCATGCGTGGCGGGGAGGGTGTCCCCTCAGCCCAATCCAGGACTGCTGGCTTCCAACTGCTCACCTGCCTCCTTCCTAATTGTTCCTAACCGATTCTGCCTGCCAGCCTGATCACCCCCTAACCACTCCCCTGCTAGCCTGATTAATGCCTAACTGCTCCCCTGTCGGCCTGTTTGCCCTTTACTGCCCTCCCTTGCAGGCTTGATCACTCCCAACTACCTTCCCTTGCAGGCCTGGTCCCTCCCAACTTCCCTCCCCTGCTGGCCATCTTTTGGTGATCATCTTGTGTCCACATGGGAGTTGACATCTTGTGTATTGGAGTGATGGTCAATTTGCATATTATTCTTATTAGGTATGAGAGCAAGCTGGTTTGCCCTGAAGGGTGTCCCGGATCAGGGTGGGGATTCCCTTGGACATGGAGTGGCCTAGGTGAGAGGCCTGTGGTGGTTTGCAGCCGGCCACATCCCTCAGTAACTCAAGCGGAGGCCCTGGTATCTGGGATTTTTTATCTTCTATAATTGAAACTTTGTAGCTTTGAGCAGAGCCAAGACTCCTGCTTGCTCTGTGCCTGCAGCCATTTTTATTGGGATTTATTTATCTTCCATAATTGAAATTTTGTAGCCTTGAGTGGAGCCCATCAGAGTATGCGGAAAGCTTGACTTCCTCCATTGCTGGAGAAACACAAGTCTCCTGCTCCTGCTTGCTTCGTGGCCACAGCCATCTCAGTTGGGTTAATTTGCATACTTGCTTCTGGTTGGCTGGTAGGCGTGGCTTGTGGATGTAGCAGAGTGATGGTTAATTTGTATATTATTCTTTTATTAGATAGGATATAAATCTACTCTCTTAGTAACTTTCAAATATACCATATAGCAATGTTGACTATAGTCATTATGTTATACATTACATCCTGGTACTATTTATCTTATAACTGGAATTTTGAACCTTTTGGCCATTTTCATCATATTCCTCCCACCTCTGGTAACTATAAATTTAATCATTTCTAGTTTTTTTTTTTTTAAAGCTTTCTTATATGAGAGCATATAGTATTTGCCTTTTTCTCTCTAACCTATTTCACTCAGCATAATGCCCTCCAAGTTTATGTCACAATGACAGATTTCCTTCCTTTGTAATTGATGATAATATTCATATATATGTGTGTGTGTGTTGTGTATATATCAAACTTCTTTATCCATTTATCTGTTGATGGATGGACACTTAAATTGTTTCCTTGTCTTGGCTATTATAAATGATGCTGGAGTGAACATGAGCGTGCAGATATTTCTTTGACAGTTATTTCAGGCATGCAGTTTTTAAAAATGATTTTAAGTAATTTTAGTTTCTAATTATTAGTCTCCCAATCAAGTTATTGTATATTGCTGTATACTCTTAGATTTGCCACTACATTTTGACCTTTTTTTTTCTAATTTTAATACTGAGATGATTAAATTAGCTAATTTTTCTGTTCTAAAATTCTGAGTTTTTATTACATACGTATAATATAACTTCACATAAATTCCTGTGCCCTGATATTTGACTTATTTAAGAGTATATATTTTTTATTCTTTAATTTTTGAGTTGAATGGAAGTATTCCTAAAACAGAATTACAGGGAATATATTGTGCTTTTTTTTTTTTTTCCAGCTACTGGTGCTACAACAACCATCTATGCAGTTGAAGCAGATGGTGACCCAAATGCAGGATTTGAAAAAAACAAGGAACCAGGAGAAATCCAATATTTAATTAAATGGAAAGGATGGTCCCATATTCATAATACTTGGGAGACAGAAGAAACCCTTAAACAGCAGAATGTTAGAGGAATGAAAAAATTGGATAATTATAAGAAAAAAGATCAGGAAACAAAAAGATGGTAAATATGATATGTATTATTAATATTTTTATAGGTTTAAGCATTTTTATTAGCATGGAGTACATTGTGAAGAATCAAAGGATAACCTAAAATAACTTATTTATGGAGAAATTTGTATTTGATCTTCTAAAATTTCTTAGGAATAACCATATCCAAATTCTTGACGATAGTCGCTAGTATGTCTCTTATATACTGTAAATTTTTAAAATTAAAAATTATGTTTTACTTTATTTCTGTTTTAGTTTCTTTATTAAACTGGCTCACACTAAGTGACAAATGGTAGATTTTGTGTTACTGATAGTTTTTTTGGGGGATAGGTTATTTAGGCAAGATTTTGAAGCTTGTTCCTTGATTTAATTTTTCAGGTTGAAAAATGCTTCTCCAGAAGATGTGGAATATTATAATTGCCAGCAAGAACTTACAGATGATCTGCATAAACAGTATCAAATAGTGGAGCGAATAATTGGTTAGTAATGAATGATTCTAATTAAACATCTGAAAAAAACTTTAAACTTACTGCTTACACATTAAACAGTAGCTTGCTTTTACAAAATAATAGAGTGCTGTAAAATAGATGATTAATTTTTACTTGTAGTTTTTAACAAGAATTATTCATTGGATACGATTTAATGTAAAAAAACATCTGATTTATCTCACAGCTCATTCCAATCAAAAGTCAGCAGCTGGTTATCCTGATTATTATTGCAAATGGCAGGGCCTTCCATATTCAGAGTGCAGCTGGGAGGATGGTGCTCTCATTTCCAAAAAGTTTCAAGCATGTATAGATGAATATTTTAGCAGAAATCAGTCAAAAACCACTCCTTTCAAAGATTGCAAAGTGAGTATTGTTTGACATTTTTAATTATTGAAAATGTATTTGTGCATCACAAGTATTACAAGACAAAGTTAGTGTGTTGGATTCTGATTTTGGATAGGCTAAGAAAGAGATGGCAGATCTGATAGGAAATGATATTCCTCTAATTACTGTGTGACCTTAGACGTGGCACTGTCTTTTAGCTTTGGTGAGTAAAACTGTGTCAGAGAGATGATAAATCGTGGTAGATGTGGTGAGTAAGTTTGAGAGAAAAAATAGAGAACCATCCCTTGGAAACTAAGTGTATATGATTGGTTTAAAAGGTAGCAAATATTTTCTTTGAAGGTAGGAAAGGAAAAGAGTCATGTACCTATAAGAGAGTATCCAGGCCTACCATGCCTAATATAAGATCTGTGAACTTTAAGTTATTATTAGTGATAGTTTGGGGGTCTAAGTACCACTGGAATTTCTTATTATAAGACTGAATTAAATTCATAATGGTAATTTAGAAATCAGAAATGAAATAGAAGGGTAAGCCAGTTTTATGGTTTATTTCTAGGTCAGGGCTTAGGAATGCTGAAAGTGAATGGATAACATAGCTTGAAATACACAAGACCCAAATATTTCATCAGGAACTTAATTATCTCATTAATTTTTCATTCAAAAGGAGGGCAAAATGTTTCACTGCATATTCTTGTTATAGTAATAGAACATAGTCTCCTTTAACTGAATACGGTATATTTTGAATCATGGAATTTCTGAATTTGATTTGAGATATCTCAAAATTTATAGGAAAAGCTGAGATCTTTCCTCCTTTAATATTTCTTACCTGTAATAATTTTTCATATTAACATTTATTTTTCTAAAGGTATTGAAACAAAGGCCAAGATTTGTAGCCTTAAAGAAGCAGCCATCCTATATTGGGGGACATGAAGGTTTAGAATTAAGAGATTATCAACTGAATGGTTTAAACTGGCTTGCTCATTCTTGGTGCAAGTAAGTGTATTTTGAATCATCTATTCAATTTGAGAGGGTAAGAGTTTTAAAATTACAGGATTTGGAAAAGATTCCCCGACATAAAGGATGAGACCCTATAGTATTTATTTATATGCAGGTCTTTGCATTTCTTATACATAAACAATACTTATTGCATATTAAGAAGAAAAAATAATGCCGTTTTTAATTTAACCTGTCACAGTACTTAAATAATAAGTTTTTATTCATCTTAAACTCAGAACATATATATTCCTATCCCACACTAGTCTTGGACTATTTCTCTTCTTCCCAGTTTTTTCTAATATCCAGTTAGCCCTTCCATTTTTCCCCCCTCTCTCCCATGTCCACTGTTCCATTATTAGCAATATAAGATGGCTCTAGGGTGCTTTTTTTTTTTTTTTTAACTATACCATGAACTCTACCATTGGAAGGTGGATTCAATTCTTGGTTACATAGTTGATTAATTGGAAAATACTTCCAATTTCTAGGATTCTTCTGCCCTAAAATGGTAAACTCCCTTTGTTTCTCTTACATCTTTACATTTGTTATTTATAGCTAATGAAAATGACATATTGTATATAATACCTTTCAGATTAATTTTATTTAACTGATCATTTAAACTTATATATAACTTATGTAAAAAGTTTCTTTGTAAATTTGAATCTTTATTGCATACATGATTTTTGTTTTTAATTTTGTAGAGGAAATAGTTGCATACTTGCCGATGAAATGGGTCTTGGAAAAACAATACAGACGATCTCATTTCTGAACTATTTGTTTCATGAACATCAATTATATGGACCTTTTCTATTAGTAGTACCACTCTCCACTCTCACTTCTTGGCAAAGAGAAATTCAGACATGGGCTTCTCAAATGAATGCTGTGGTTTATTTAGGTGACATTAACAGTAGAAACATGGTAAGTGGTTTCATCACAAATTTATGAAATACAGGCATACTTTTCTTTGAAGAGAAATATTTTATTTGTTTTTTGGTCTTAGTTTCTAGTATAGAACTTGCCAAAAAGTTAAGTGCTCAGTACATTTTTAATTGGCTATAATTCAAATTTTGGTTTAGTATTACTTTATAGATTATTTTTTCTTTCTAATGGAAAATTTCAAATATGCATGAAATCCAACAGAAGAGTATAATAAACCTTCATGTGCCTATCTCCAGCTTCAAAGTTTTAACTCATTGTCAATTTTGTTTCATCTGTACCTCTACCTGGTATTTTCCTCTCAATTATTGTGAAGCAAATCACAGACATATTTTATTCATAAATGTTATTAAATGAGTTAATCACTAGTGTTGTGTTAACTTTCTTCAGTGACAAGTGTACAGTATTACAAGACATGTCTGCTTTATTTTATAGAAGATTTTTATACATTGTACTTATATGGTTAACATAGCTGGTTGGGCTGTATAATGAATAACAAACTTTTATAAACATGTACATAATTTTTGTGTGTTTTGAATGGATTTTATTTTTGTTTATCTTAAAATTATCTTTAACATTTCTTGATAGATAAGAACTCATGAATGGATGCATCCCCAGACCAAACGGTTAAAATTTAACATACTGTTAACAACTTATGAAATTTTATTGAAGGATAAGGTGTGTATTCCTATGTTTCTGTTTGATGGATATCAATGTTTTCTTTATAATATGTTGTGGATAGAGTGAGATAGTAAGTTAAGGGTCGGCACACTGTAGCCCTTGAACTAAGAAGAATATTTACATTTTAAAAGGTTGTAAAAACAAAACAAAGAATATGCAAAGAGACTATACATTTGTCTGGAAAGCCTAAAATATTTCCCGCCTGGCTCTTTAAATAAAAGCTTGCCAATTCTTAACTTACATGAAACTAGTTTAGTGTTGTGTCTATTGATTTCTAAGAAAAGTAAGGTAGGTAGTTAGCAGGATTAACTATCACTTCATATATCACTGTGCTAAATGCTTTATAGCTATTGTTTCTTCATGGTTAATATCTCAAATAATTCTCATTTACTTTACATGACACTGCTATCTCTATTTTATTGGAAATAAAAATCAAGTCACAAAATAATAATGATCTTACCTTAGATCATACATTTATTAAGTAACAGAGTAAGACCTGTCTCTGATTTAAGTTAGACAAAAGTTTATATGTGAGAAATGTATAGTTCTAGAAGCATATGATGAATTCTATCATTGGAGTAAGATACAGTTTCAAATTGGTATTATGTTTTCTCCAAGTTGACTATAAAGTCCTTTTCTGGACTTGGGTTAAAAATCTCTTATAAAAATTTTTAATCATACTAGTGTTTTTATTTTTGGGTTTTTTCCCCCAGTCTGTAAAATGATAAAAGTGTTCACTTGATATGCTCTGTTTTCTAATGGCTAAATTGTTTGTGGAAGGAACTTTATTTTCATGTTTAATTACTGGATTTGAGGATTCCAGTTAATCTTAAAATGGTAAAATTTTCATTTGAAATTGAATTAGGTTTAGTTTTAATTTTAATTTGCCTCATTTTAATAACTTGAATTACTGTCAAATGAAAAGCTTAAGTTTGAACTGAATTTTTCTCTCAAAATATTAACTATTTTTCTGTTCACTTTAAGGCATTCCTTGGAGGTCTGAATTGGGCATTTATAGGTGTAGATGAAGCACATCGACTAAAGAATGATGATTCTCTTCTGTATAAAACTTTAATAGACTTTAAGTCCAATCACCGTCTCCTTATCACTGGAACTCCTCTACAAAACTCCCTCAAAGAGCTCTGGTCTTTGCTTCATTTCATTATGCCAGAAAAGTAAGATAAATTGGGATATACAATATTAATGTTTTTATACTAAGTTTAACAGGAAGAAATAGGGTAGTATTAAGGTCATTAACAGATTTTGTTGCCCTAAAACAGTGGTCAAGCTTGCGAGCTGCGGTTTACCGCTCTGTTGACTAATGAGTTTGCTGACCACTGTCTTAGGGAAAAACATTTTAATAATGTACTGATGTCTTTAACCTGAAGTCAAAACTTCTGGGTAAGGGTAATGCCTTACGCAGTGGTCCACAAACTCAGTTAACAGAGTGGTAAACTGCGGCTTAGGAGCCGCATATGTGACTCAACGAGCCACAGTTTGCTGACCACTGCCCTAAAATATTGGCCACAGATTATTAAGGGAAAAAAGGAAAATGGGCTATTTTATATTTGTAAATGCTATTTTAATTTTCTCATTTTGTAAATAAATTAAAGCCCATTTATAATAAAAGTTGAATTTGCCCATATTCAGAATATACCTTGCTTAAAATACTCAGAACTGATTACCTTGCTGAATTTGCCCATATTCAGAATATACCTTGCTTAAAATACTCAAAACTGATTACCTTGCTAGTAATCCTATTTTCTAAATGAAAAAAACTAGACTAAATGTGTATAATAACTTTCTCAGGATCACATACATACTCTACCTATAGTTTCAGAACTTTATATCATTTGAGAAATATTTTAGTGATGATTACTCCATATTTGAAAAAATTTCATCTTAATTTAACTCAAGGATTTTCATAATTTTTATAAAACAACTTTTTATATTTTATCTTTATGGAGATATAATGTACTTGTTGGGAAGAATAGTTATTAAAACTGAAAAATATTAGCTAATTTTTTCCTAAAAATATCTATTTTTTGTTTATATATGAATACCCTGGAAAAATTTCATCTGCAATAATACTTTTTTTTTTTAGTGATTCTTCCGTTTTCTTAACTTTGTAAGGTTTTCTTCCTGGGAAGATTTTGAAGAAGAGCATGGCAAAGGCAGAGAATATGGTTATGCAAGCCTCCACAAGGAACTTGAGCCGTTTCTGTTACGCAGAGTTAAGAAAGATGTGGAAAAATCACTTCCTGCTAAGGTTGAGCAGATTTTAAGAATGGAAATGAGTGCTTTACAGAAACAGTATTACAAGTAAGTTATAAACTAAGCACATGATCTTAAACACTTAATTATAAATAAGTCCCTTATACTTGTCACATTGAGGTGTCCCCATCCTCCCAATAGGGTTTTAAAACAGTAATAATTCTTAAATTCTATGGCATATTGGAGCAGAGGAAATTTAATGGCATGTTCAGTGACATCACCCATCATGTGTAATATAAGACTTAAGTCATTAACCTTCTAACACATTATTAGTTTTCTATCTCATACTTCATAGAGGGTTCCTTTTCAGTGTTAGGATTTCCATGGTATTGAAGCATTGTTATATAATTATTAGAGACCCAGTGCATGGATTCATGCACTGATAGTGTCTCTCAGCCTGTCCTGTGCCCTTTTGCAATCTGAGACCTCTCAGAGGATGTTGGAAAGCCAGTTTCAGCCTGATCTCTGCAGGCCAGACCAAGGTACCCCAGTAGTGCATGGATTGCACTGGGCTGGTTTTGGCTTGATCCCTGTAGGCCAGGCTGAGGGACCCCACCAATGCACGAATCTGTGCACTGGACCTCTAGTCCATAGATATAAAAAGCCAGCAACCTGAGTCGTGTAATGACCAGAACGACTGGTCTCTATGACACCCACTGCAGCCAGTGAACTGGCAGATAAAGGGGGTGGGGCCACCCTCCTGTGGCAGCTCCCCCTGGCTGGCCCAGCCCCTGATCAGATCAGTGTCTCCCACCCCAATTGAGGGTCGGGTGGCTGGCCAAACTTCCCACAGTCCTTCCCTCCTTTCTTCCCTTCCCCCACCTCGGCCAGCTCGGCCAGCCCTGACCCTGATCGCCTCGCCTCTTCTGTACCCCAGTAGGAGGCAGGCCAGCTGGCCGGCCAACCTTCTGCAGCCCCCATCCTCTTGGTACTGCCCCTGATTCCTCCCATCCCAATAGGTTGAGGGGCCAGCCAGCCAACCTCCTGCAGCCCCTCCTCCTGCCTGGCTGCTGATCCCTGATTGGTTCCCTCCCCCCCCCCACCAATCAGGGGTGGGGGCCTTCTGGCCAATCACCTTTGGTCCCTTCCCCCATCCAGCCTGGCCCTGATCAGTATGGGCCAGCTGGGCAATCTCCCACTATCTCCTCCTGACAGGCCCAGCCCGATCTGCCCCAATTAGGGTTGGGCTGGCCAGATCCCACCCATGCATAAATTAGTGCGCTGTGCCTCTAGTATGCATATAAGATCTTTGGTTAATCTCTTCCCACACTCCCCTCTCCCCTCTTTCTTCTGAGATTCATCAACATGTTCCATGTTTCCATGCCTGTGGTTTCCCCTCCTGTGTGGAGCGTCTGTACCCTGGTGGTCAGTGCATGTCATAGGTATCAGAGAGTCAGCCAGTTGGCTGGTTGCTTAGGCATATAGTATATGAGATAATTACATAATAGACAGATATAAGTAGAGGCCATAAAGAGAAATTTAGAAAAATATTTAGGTCTGCCTTTTTTAATATTAATAAATTATTTTGTATAAATCATGCATGTCAGATCTTACATAGTAATGAATAAAAAAATCTAATTTCATGAAACATTTATTTAAATAATTGCATAAAATTCACTGCTACATGCATTTAATTCTCAGAAGCGTATTTTATGGCAAATTCTGTAAGTGCCATACATTTAAAGAAATAAATTTATTTCATGAATTTTAGGTTTCTATTGTGGGAAATTTCAAACATATACAAAAAGAGATTAGTGTAATAAATTCCCATCATTCCACTTAGTTTTTTTCAACTCATCCAATCTTTTATCTAGCCTCCTCAACTTCCCCCATCTCCTATCATTGTGAAGCAAATGAGATACATAACTGTTTTCAGTTCCTTTGAAGACTAACATTGTAAAAAGGAAGAAAATAAAAGGTGATAGAAAACAAAGTGGTTCATGACAAGAGTTGCGTATAATTTGGAATAATAAAATAATCACCCATAATTTTTTCATAACTTGTCTATGTGTTATGTAATTGTAATTTAGAGAAAGCATTGTGGCTAAAATAGGTATTCTCATGAGATTTCTTTTAGGTCTGTACATGAGCTACCTATGGAGTGAAACTTATAGGAAGGTTAAAATAGACAATACAATTTACCATTTTTAAAGTACTGTATTTTCTGGCGTATAAGACGACTTTTTAACCCAGGAAAATCTTCTCAAAAGTCGGGGTCATCTTATATGCCGGGTATCATCTTCTAGGGCGGGTATATCCCAAACTCTATATTTTAACTGGAAAAGTTGGGGGTCGTCTTATACACCGGAAAATACGGGTAAATTTTTTGGGAAAGGATAAATACATTCTACTCAGCTATTTTACATTAGACCTTTATCATTTTAATTCATGGTTCAGATTACAAGTCTTACGAATGAGGTCTATCAGTCTTGTGAACAAGATTTGGTCCATTATATGAAGCTGTTAACTTCCTAGTGGTAAAATTTTGCTTTGGTGTTTGATTATCTTTTATGGTTTTAGAATTCATCCTGGTAATTGTCCTCTTCTAAACATCATTTTCATTTTTTTCTCTCTTTTTTTTTTTTTGACAGATGGATATTAACTAGGAATTACAAAGCCCTCAGCAAAGGTTCCAAGGGTAGTACCTCAGGCTTTTTGAATATTATGATGGAGCTAAAGAAATGTTGTAATCACTGCTACCTCATTAAACCACCAGACAATAATGAATTCTATAATAAACAGGAGGCCTTACAAGTAAGAATTTTTAAATACTCTAATTTTGGTAAAACAAAATTCTAGAAATGTTTATTTCAGTTATAACTGAAAATTGTTTTAATGCTATATAGGTTAGAAGTTCTCTCTGGCTAATGTATATTTTAATAATGTTATTTTTTATCTTTTAGTCTTTATCAATGCATTTAAAATTATAATTTATTCAGTTATTTTTATTGTTTTTCTAAAAATGGATCTTTCTAGTTATGAGCTATTATAATTTACCAGCAAATCTTATTGTATTCTTAATTGTGAAAAAAAATCACTAATAATGATTATGCTGAATATGTAATCATGGCAAATGGTAGTTTTAAGCAGGATATGTTGACTTCAGATCTTAGCCATCTCACTTCAGAAAGATAAATGAGAAGTGTGAACAAAGTAGTTGACATTCAGTCACGGTATTGCTTTGAAGTGCTAGGATCATGAAGTTCTATATGTATAAATTAGAATACATTTTCTTACTCTTTCAAAACATTTGAATGCTTAGTTCCAGTGTATTGTTTTTCAGCTTAGATTTTTGGGGAAATCGTGTAATAAATGGCAAATAGAGTGAGACTATGTCTCTTTTTTTCTCTTGAAAATATAACAAAATCCTAGGTGCCAAGTGGCAAGGAAATTTTTAGCCTAAAGCTTAGAAGCAAAATGATAAAGGCCATCCTAGAAGATTTCATAAACTGAAAACAAATTGTTTTCCAACTTTATGAAAACTTAAAATCTCAATTTAAAATTAAACTCAGGTTTAAGTAGTGGGGCATTTGTTTCATTTGGTTAGTTATTTTAAAAATTGTAACAGTTGTAATTTATTGTTTCCTTAGCACTTAATCCGTAGTAGCGGAAAATTGATTCTTCTTGACAAGCTGTTAATTCGCCTAAGAGAAAGAGGCAATAGAGTTCTTATTTTTTCTCAAATGGTGCGGATGTTAGATATCCTTGCAGAATATTTGAAATATCGTCAATTCCCCTTTCAAGTAAGCATTTCATTTTGTCATTTTTGTTTATTTAAATTTCATGGAATTCCTCAGCATATTCTTGTAAACTTTTGAAATTCTTCTATAAATGAAGATTTTTATATAAACTACTTACCTTTTAAAAAAAAAAGTATGTTAAAAAATTCTATCTGTGATCATTCCTTTTTCTTCTTGACCTTACATTTAATAGCAAAACAGTTTTTCTTCAATTTTTATTTTCTTTTAATTTTGTATTTCTCTTCTGTGCTCAAATCTAAAGGAGCCAGCCATGTATTAGGCTTTAGCCTGAGGAAGGAAAAGAGAGAAGCACTCCTTGTCAGTGTTATCAGGACAGTTGCAGATTCTGAAGATTTATGTGCTCCTAATTATTCTAATGCATAGTTTGCTGAATAAAACTTGATGACCTTAGAGAAGATAGAGACCATAATTGGCTTATATTCTGTTTATTCAGTATTTACTTTGAAACTCAACATAATTAAAGCTAATATGAATGAGTATTTAGTGTTAGAGTCAGGTGCTACTTCCAGAATTTTATATTTTATAATCTTAATCCAGTATATACAGCTCGTGAGTTATGTGTATTTGGTTCAAGAAATAGAATTATAATGACCAACCTCAACACACATAATCCCTGCTTTGTTGGTGTATACAACCTGCTGTGAGAGATAGACATTAAGCAGTTAATCACAAACAAATATAACATTACCTCTTTGGTAAGTGCTATGAAGGATGGGTGTTTGGTGATATGAACATGGTTGAGAAATATATAGTCATTTAAGAGAAGAAATAAGAACACCATTCATTTAAAAAAACAGCTCTATTGAGATGTAATTTTTGTTGCATACAACTCATCCATTTAAGTGCATAATTCATTGGTTTTTAATATAATCTCAGATATCCATCACCACAGTCAATTGTAGAATGTTTTCCCCACTTCAAAAAGAAATTGTACCCTTTAGCTATTACCCTTGTCTCCCCATTCCATCTCACATCATTACCCTCTGTCTCCCCATTCCACCCCACATCCCCACCCCATCTATGTTGGTTTGTTTTTAGGAAAATTTTTATGTGTACATGGTCAAATAAAAATAGAGTACAGCTCTGGCTGGGTGGCTTAATGGGTTGAAGTGTACTGTATACCAAAAGGTTGCAGGTTTGATTCCCAGTCAGGGCACATACCTAGGTTTTGGGTTCATTCCTCAGTTGGGACACGTACGGGAGGCAACAGATTGATGTTTTTCTCTCCCCCACTTCTAAAATCAATGAAAACATATCAGGTGAGGATTTAAAAAAGAAAGTATATATACACACAGGAATACTGTGTGTGTGTGTGTGTGTGTGTGGTACAAAAATATTTGTAAGCAACTGTTCTCTGCCCCTAATTCTCCTTTCCAGATCACTTTCTAGAATCATTTTTAACTTTATTTTGGTTTAGGTCATGCCTCAAAAAATGATATTCCACTAATTTTTAAAAGACTTGTTTGTTTGTTTGTTTATTTATTTATTTATTTATTTATTTATTTATAACTTGTATTGATTTCAGAGGGGAATGAAGAGGCAGAGATAGAAACATCAGTGATGAGAGAGAATATCATTGATTGGCTGCCTCTTGCATGCCCCCTACTGGGAATTGAGTGAGCAATTCAGACATGTGCCCTTGACCGCAATTGAACCAAGGACCCTTCAGTCTGCAGGCTCATTGATGCTCTATCCACTGAGCAAAACCAGCTAGTGCAAAAGTTTTTTCTAACTATAATTTTTAGCCAAAAAGAAATACTTTAAAATTTTATATTTATTTTGGACATCTATTGGTTAGCTAATGTTTAGCAAGCACTTAGTATGTCAGGCACTGTGCTAAGTGTTTTACTGCATTCTCTCATTGAATCCTGTGTATTCTATTATGTAAGTAGTACTCTTATGTTACTAAGGATGAAACAAAAAGAAAAGCCAAATCACTTGTCCAAGCCACTCATTAATACTCAAATGTGGGCTATTTGACTAGAGCCCCAAATTGGTGATTCTCAAACATTAACTACAGGGCTTTTTCTGGAACCCCTCAGAGCTTCATCGGTCTGGGATGCAGCTCAATAATTTGCATTTCTAAAATGTATTGCTTACATAAGGTCTCAGGCAGAATGACAACCTATGCTATTTACTATTCGGGGAAGCAGTTGTAGTGGTTAAAAGTACAGACTCCAGAGACATAATGCCTGGTCATTGTTTTACTGCCTAAAAGTACTAGTTTTAGCAAAAGCAATGTTGAATTTTTATACATAATTTTATAATTTAACTCCTTTAAAAATTTTTAAATTCTTTTATATGTGGTATTTTAATGTGCTTTATTCTAGAGATTAGATGGATCAATAAAAGGGGAGTTGAGGAAACAAGCTCTAGATCATTTTAATGCTGAAGGATCAGAGGTATGCTTTTAAAATTATAAATTGTTTTATTCATCTTTTTAAAAAAACATCTTATTGGTGGGAATTAATATTGATTGTATGTTATAGAATGTTAATCTTTCTTAGTACTGTTTCAGCATAAGACAGTTAATTTCTTTAAAGTTAATTAATTAGCCCACTTTCATTAAAAAAATTTTTTTAACTTGATCTTTATTTTTCCCATGTATAGCTGTATTTTGGAATCTTATTTGGTTTTGTAGAGGAGCATATATTTTGTTACTATTTTTAAAAACTACCTTTCAGTTTTATTGGTAAGATAATTTTTAAGTTCAAAAAATGAATAATAAAACTCATACTGATTATTTTGAATTATCATTTGGAAGAATTTAAAATTGTGCCTATTTATAATTCCTTACAGGATTTCTGCTTTTTGCTTTCCACAAGAGCTGGAGGTCTAGGAATTAATTTAGCCTCAGCTGACACTGTGGTTATATTTGATTCTGATTGGAATCCACAAAATGATCTTCAGGCACAGGCTAGAGCTCATCGTATTGGGCAAAAGAAACAGGTATTCTTTATTCCCCTAATTATTATTATTTTCCAGTTTGCTTTTAATCAGTGAAAACTTCACATGGGATGAACTTCAGTCTATATTCCAATATTTGGTTACTTCAGATTAGCAAAACAAATCCTTTTCATTTCAATTTGTTTTATCATTCATATCTTCACAGGTGAATATTTATCGTCTAGTTACGAAGGGATCGGTGGAAGAAGATATTCTTGAAAGGGCCAAAAAGAAGATGGTTTTAGATCATCTTGTGATTCAAAGAATGGACACAACTGGGAAGACAGTGCTACATACAGGTTCTGCCCCCTCAAGGTAGTTACTTTACTGTAAAAACTGTCATTTTAGAATTTTACTACATTTTTTAAATGTTATATACTGTAGGTACTATTTTTGAAGTACTATATTGTACTATATAGTACTAGAGTACTATATTGAAGTACTATTTTTAGTATAATATATATCTTTTTAAAGCATTGGACTAATTTCTAGTCAAAGAAATAAATTCAATATCTTATTTTATCACTCTAGTTTTGTGATCTTGGGGAAAATCCCTATAACATTTAGGCTTCAAGTTATTTTCATTGTAAAATAAGTATACTATAATGCTTCACCTATCTAACTATGTTATAAGGTGATTATGACAATAATTAATAAAGGTGTTTTAAAAATGTTAAATTTTTAATTGTGAATGTTGTGTTTTTATTTGCTTTTCCTGATTTTAGTTCTACTCCTTTCAATAAAGAAGAGTTGTCTGCCATTTTAAAATTTGGTGCTGAGGAACTTTTTAAGGAACCTGAAGGAGAAGAACAAGAGCCCCAGGTAAAAATAACTTCAAAATGTGTTATCTATTTAAACTATATTTAACTACGAAATATATTTACTTTAAAATATGTTAAAGTATGTTTAAATATTTTTTTCTAATTATAGGAAATGGATATCGATGAAATTTTGAAGAGGGCTGAAACTCATGAAAATGAACCAGGCCCTTTAACTGTAGGAGATGAATTGCTTTCCCAGTTCAAGGTAAGTTTTCTTTAAAATATTTCTTTATAGTTCTAGAAGTTGAGAGAAACAAACTTTATTTCTTAATATTTTTTGTTTTAAAATTTGACAAGGTGCATAAAATTATTTTTTCCTTATTCTGACAAACCAGTAGCTAATTTGAAAGGGAGCAAATCATTTATGAATAGTTAAATTTAGTAGAGTGGGGAGGGATACTATTTCCTTAAATTAATACCTAGACCAGTGCTCAGCCAATAGCATGCCCTCAAATATGTTGGTAAAAGAATGACTCTGATCCCTTTTTTAGGTTTCCATGGCTAAGTCTTTTATCTGATTTTTATTGGAGCCATTTTAGACATCAGGTTAATTTAAGCATTATCACAACTAAGAAATTTGAAATCAGTCAAAGTAAGCTGTAAGCTCCTATTAGTACTTATAAATACTCTTGGTTTGATGAGGGCTAAAAGGTTGCCAGGAATCCTAAAGCAATGTAAGTCAACCGATTTCATCCTATATAATAAAAGCCTAACATGTTAAATGTTTGGTTGTCTGATCGGTCATTCAACCAATCAAAGAGTAATCCTATCTAACAAAGAAGGAATATGCTAATTGACCCTCACATCACCACAAAGGAAGGGATATGCTAATTGACTGTCCAACCCTCAAAGATGGTGGCACCCACAGTTGATAAGGAGACAATATGCTAATTGATTGCCACAACCTCAAATATGATGGCACCTGGCCACCTGAGGCTCAGGTAACCAGGGCCAGCCAACGCGTGCATTGCTGGCAGTGGCCGCAGCAGAGATGTGATGGAGGCATCGCCTTTGTCTTATCGCCGGCCGCCTCCTGTCCCTGAGGGTTCCTGGACTGAGAGGGGGCAGGCTGGGCTAAGGGATCTCCTCCTCTAGTGCATGAATTTTCAGGCACTAGGCCTCTAGTATGCTAATGATATGCCAAGGCTGCTTAACCAGTCACTATGACATGCACTGACCACAAGGGGGCAGTGCTCCGACCTGTAGGTTAACTTGCTGCTGGGGTCTGGGCGATCGGGCCTGAACTAGATGGGCCAGACACATCCTGGAGCCCTCCTGTGGTCCTTCTCTAGCTGGCCAATCTCCTGAATCCCTCCCTGGCTCTGATCGTGCACCAGTGGGGTCCCTCAGCCTGGCCTGTGCCCTCTTGCAATCTGGGATGCCTTAGGGGATGTTGGAGAGCCAGTTTCGGCCTGATCCCGCAAGCCAGGCCTAGGGACCCCATTGGTGCACTAATTCGTGCACTGGGCCTCTAGTAGAGTAATAAATAAGTTGTGCACCAATTAACCTATATAACAAAAGGCTAATATGTAAAATGACCAAACAGTGGAATGACTGACCACTGTGATGTGCACTGACCACCAGGGGGCAGACACTCAACGCAGGAGCTGCTTCTTAGTGGTCAGTGCACTCTTAACAGGAAGAGTGCCACTCAGCCAGAAGCCCTGAGCTGGGCTCGTGGTTGGCAACCGTGGCAGTGGCAGTGGCAGGAGACTCTTCCACCTCTGCGGGGGTGCTAAGGATGTTCTAAGCATTAGTCGGACATCCCCTGAGAGCTTCTGGACCGTGAGAGGGCGCAGCCTGGGCTGAGGGACATCCCCTCACCTCTTCCCCCTTCAAGTGCATGAATTTTGTGCACCGGACCTCTAGTTTAGTATAAAAACCCAGGTTCCTCTGTATTCTAGCTACTGTCTATGAAATGAAGTTTTTAAGGATCAGTTCAGTTTGTCATTTGTTCACTCAACAGTGTATTGAGTGCCTGCAATGTAATGTGCCATGTACTGGGACATAGCAGTGAATACAAACTTATGTAACTAATTGATTACTCTCCTGCACAGTAGAGGATGTACTGTATTGAGGAAAAAATTAACCAGGGAAATAAGTTTGAAGATTATTTCAGTAATTATGAGACGTGAGTGTTTCTGAAACTTGCACTGACTCTGGCTACAATCTAACTTTTTCTTTACATAAAGGTATACTATTTGCTTTTTATTTTGACTAATTGAAAAATTGGAAAAAGTCACCGATAAATTAACTAGAGTATACATTTATATGAGACTGATTTTTATTTTTATACCAGTGATTTGATAATTCACACAAAGCTGGCTTTAAATAATAGGCCTGAAAGAATAAACACTGTTTTCAGCCCCATTCCTTATAGAGGATAAGCATAGTTTTCTTGTATTCATCCAGTTATCTATAAATTTTAATGTACCAATATTGACAATTAGCTTTTTTTTTTTTTAATAAATTTTATTGATTTTTTACAGAGAGGAAAGGAGAGGGATAAAGAGTTAGAAACATCGATGACAGACATCCATCAGCCACCTCCTGTACACCCCCACTGGGGATGTGCCCACAACCAAGATACATGCCCTTGACCAGAATCGAACCTGGGACCTTTCAGTCCGCAGGCTGACGCTCTGTCCAATGAGCCAAACCAGTTTCGGCAACAATTAGCTTTAATGAGTACTTTCTTATACCAGATAGCACAGTTCTTTAAATATAGTATCTTATTTAAAACTCACAAAAGTTAGTGAACTATTGCTCACTTTTGTTTTAGAGATGAAAAACTAGGGATTGGGAAACCTAAATAAATTTAGTGTCTCAGGGCTCCTGTAGCTTGTCAGTAGCTCATGATAAACTATTTTTTTATGGAAACAAAAATAAGAATATTGGATTGTTCTGTAGCAGTTAGTAGTTAATGGACTGGTGTGGTAATTCCTGCAGAAGGTAATTTAGCAGGTTTCTAATATAAATTCATTATTCTCTTAACCTTCTCTAGTTCTGTTGTAATAGTTTTATTGAATAGCAGGACAAAAGAGAATTATTCCTGAAAAAGAATTCTTAGAAGTCATTTGGTTTGATCTACTTTGACCTAGTAAAGAAATAAACTTAGATAGTTTAACATTCAGCATTCATACTTGGTTTACTTTATAGGTCATATTCGTTATTCTTTTATGCCACTTCCTCCCTCCAAAAAATGAAAAATAAAATTTAAATGTTGAGTTGTTTTTTACTGCTTCTTTTGTTAATATTCTGGAATTCATTAGGTTGCCAACTTTTCAAACATGGATGAGGATGACATTGAGTTGGAACCTGAACGAAATTCAAAGAATTGGGAAGAAATCATTCCAGAAGATCAAAGAAGACGATTAGAAGAGGAAGAAAGACAAAAAGAACTTGAAGAAATTTATATGCTTCCACGAATGAGAAACTGTGCTAAGCAGGTGACTTTTTAATTTTAAAGATATTTTTATAATGAAAGAATATTCACATCTGGATTGATCTTTTTTCTGTTAATGAAAGATATTGGTCTATAGTTTTCATTTAATGTCTTCATCTGATTTGACAGTGATTCATAAATTGAGTTGAAGAGTGTTCCTTCCTACTATTTTTGCTAAGAGTTGTGTAAATTTTTAATATTTCTTAATTAAATACTTGGTAGTATTTTTCAGGGAAACTAGGCCTGGAGTTTTCTTTGTTAGAAGAATCCTATCATAAAAGAGTAATATTTAACTTAACTGTCACTCTGCTACACTCACACACCACGCCCACCAGCCAATCAGGAGTGAGTATCTAAATTAACCTCAACAAAGACAGCTGCTGGTCATGGAGCGAGCAGGAGGGAGGCTTGGGTTTCCTCGGTGATGGAAGAAGCCAAGCTTTCCACACACCCTGGCGGGCCCAAGCCTCCACTCAAAGCTACAAAGTTTCAATTATAGAAGATAAATAAATCCCAACAAAAATGGCGGCAGCCGCAGAATGAGCAGGAGGCTTGGCTCTGCTCCTGGCTACAAAGTTTCAATTGTCGAAGATAAATAAGTCCCAGATACCAGGGCCTCCACTTGGGTCGCCTGGGGTGTGTGGCTGGCCTGCCAACCACCACAGGCCCCTCGCCCAGACCACCCCACGCCCCAAGAGAACCCCTACCCTGATCTAGGACACCCTTCAGGGCAAACCAGCTGGCCCCCCCTACCTATGCGCTAGGCCTCTATCCTATCTAATAAAAGAGTAATATACAGATTGACCATCACTCTAGCACATAAGATGGCTGCCCCCATGTGGACACAAGATGGCCAGCAAGGGAGGGACCAGGCCTGCAAGGGAAGGCAGTTGTGCGTGAGGTCAGTTAAGGACAAGTAGGCTGGCAGGGGAGCAGTTAGGTATCAATCAGGCTGTCGGGAATGGTTAGGGAGTGATCAGGCTGGCAGGCAGAAACAGTTTGGGGCAATCAGGAATGCAGGCAGGTGAGCACTTCGGAGCTAGCAGTCCTGGATTGTGAGAGGGATGTCCCAGGTTGGAGAGGGTGCAAGCTGGGCCGAGGGTCACCTTCCCTCCTTCCCCCCCACCGTGCATGAATTTTGTGCACCAGACCTGTAGTTTTAAACTATAACTTCAGTGTTTATTTCTAAATATGAATTATTCAGAATTTCTTTTTCTTTTTTTAACATATCATTTATTTAATTGGGTTCTTACAAGAAATTCAGAACACCAGTTTATGAGGATAAAGCCCATTGGTGAGAGCGAACAGAGTGCGGAGGTAGCCCTGGAGCTGAGGAACAGCTTTGATTTTTGGCAGAATTTGAGAGTCCACAGCTTTCTGGTCAACCTTTCGCTGTTCTGTAATCTCATATTTCTCTTTTTCTGTGTCGAAGATCTCACCTTCCTGGTGTCTGGGCTTGTGCAGCTTCTTCTTGAAGTAAGCATTAGTGAGATGTTTGGGGATTTTCACACCACTGATACCAATTTTGGTGGAGGTGGCAATGATAAATTTCTGGTGTGTTCTACAAAGAGGAACTCGATTGAGAGACAGAGGTCCAGTCACAAGTAGCAAGCTACTGCCCAGCTGCTTCAGGAAAACCACCTTCTTGCCTCTGTGGCGTCCATTGAGGATGATCAGAATGGTCCCAGGAGTGATGCTGGCTCGTAGTCTCCTTACATGCTGACTGATGGGTTTCTTGCCATGGCTCAACAGCTTTCGAGGCACATCTTCAGTAGGATAATATCTAGGCATTTTGCGAAGTTTAACCACTCGGGTACCTCCATTCTTGTCACCACCAACTGGTTTTGTGATAGTAGCAAGAATTTACTCCTTCTTTTTCTTTTCAATTCTGGATTTAGGGGCCGAATACTTCCTCTTGTACATGACCTTTCGCGAATACATAGCCGACCGGGAATATCTGCCAACTCCTCTGACGAGGATGGGGTTTCAGCTGCAGTGAGGTTTCCTCTTCTTAGGCACCTTAACCTTGCCACCTGCATCAGCCTTCTTCTTAGCTTCAGGTTTCTTCTCCTTAGTATCTGGCTTCTTCTCCTTAGTATCCGGCTTCTCGCTTTTCTTTTCACCCGCCATCTTGCAAGAATTTCTTTTTCTTAATGTGCTTCTTTGAAGAGATTGGTCCATTTTATTCAAGTTGTTTAATTCACGGGCATAAAGTTATTCACAATATCCTTTATTATCCTTCTAGTGTCAATAAGATAGTCCCCTCTCTTCTCTTTACTGCTGAATATTTTCATTATTATTTTAGATAGAGTTTTGTTTATCTTTTCAAAGGACTACCTTTTGGTATATTTATTTTGTTTTAAATTTTATTGATTTCTGCTCTTTATTATTTATCCTTTTTTTTCCTTTTAATTTGCTCTTTTTTTTCTGTCTTAAGATGTAAGCTTAGACCATTGTATCAAAACCTTCCTTTCCTAATATTAGCTTTTAATACTACAAGTTTCCCTTAAGTACTGCTTTTCTGAATCTCCAATTTTTGATACCTGGTGTGTTTTCATTTATTCAAAATAGTTTTTTTCCCTTGTGGCTTCCTCTTTAACCCGATGGTTTCTTTTTTAGAAGTATGTTGTTCAATTTCCAAATATTTGAGAGATTTTCCAAGTATCCTAGTAATTTCTAGTTTAATTCTGTCATGGCCAGAGAGCATTCCCTGTATGGTTTGAAGTTTTAAAAAATTGATTATTTTGTGGCCCAAATGAACAAAATAGTCAAGTTTTTGGATAATGGTAACAGTGCCATGCTAAACTTTTGGATCCTGCTGCAAAAGGGAAAAACCTTAATACTAGATTATATGCATTAACTTTTGTTTTTTTAGGATATTGCATTACAATATAGTTGTCTTTATTACTGAGTTTTTTGGTGCCTCCTTAAGTTTTGAGGCAACTGAGGGACTTCCCTTACCCTAGCCATCTCTTCTCCTAAGATGGGGGTTTTTAGTTTTCTTTTTCTACAACTATATTAGGTCTTCTCCTGTGCACTCAGTTCAGTAGCTGAGATAGGTCTGGGACGATTTTCTGCCTATATTCCCTTTTTTTCATGGCTGCACCACAAAGTCAAGTTTTCTCTGATTTCTCTCATGAGCACCTGATGTAGATTTGTGGAAAAGTGCTTGAGAGTGGGTACAGGTTCTCCTTTTGTCTTTGGTTCCCAGGGATTCTATGCTTTCAAGGCCGCCCACATTCAGCCTTTAGCAAATTTTTAACTTCCTCTTAGCCCCGTCTCTTCTTACAAGCTGCTGTATTTCCTTATATTTGAGACTGTTAGGTTGCCTTGTGATTTTTATGTGTTTAAAAAAAGTGATGATTTTTTAAATTACATTTTAGAGATTATGATTTTTATTGTTAAGGTAGGAACAACCTACCAACTTCATACATCCATGCAGGTATGAACCAAATAATCTGTTAGGTCTGAAAGTGACCATGTTTGTAGTTTCTTGTTTGTGTTTATTTTTTCAAACCCTATAATGGTTTTCTTTTACAGTGGATGGGAAGCATAGCATCATATTAGATCTTATGAAAGGCGGTTAGAACAGTAAAAACTAAATGCCCATTCTTAACTTTCAATAAGCTTTCAGCATATTAAAGGTATTCAGAATATATGCTGCGATTTTGGAAAAATGCTTAAGACTTTCAGAAAATATGCTTTGGTATATTTGTTAAACAACCATTGGATATTTAGTTATTTTTATGTGGGTTCAACTGGCATTTTTTTTTCTTTTAAATATCTTTTCAACCTAATTAGAATATTAAGTGGATACTTAGGAGAACAGATAAAAATGACATATAATCTGTCCACCCAGAGATAATCACTAATATAATATTATGGTATACATAATTCCAATATTTTTTGTACATATCTGCCAAATTTAATTGGGGTATTAATTTGGAAGTTGCTTTCTTTCCTTTGACAGTATATAATGAATGTTATTCTATGAAATGTTTTTTGTAATCCTTCCTTGAGGATATGTTTTTATTGATTTGAGAGACAAAGAAAGGAAAAAACATTGATGTGAGAGAGAAACATCAATCAGTTGCCTCCTGTATGTGCCCCGACTGGAGACTGAAACCATAACCTTTTGGGGCATGGGATGGTGCTCCAGCCAACTGAGCCACCCAGCCAGGGCTGCAACACAATTTTTTATGGCTTTCTTAAACTTTCCATTGTATAGGTTATTTGTCTAGTCTCTTTGATAAACATTTAGATTGTTTGCTACTTAAAAAAGAAATCTATGCTGTAAATGACTTTATTGGCCAATGTTCCCTCACATTTCTCATCTCAGGAAATATGCTTGGGAATAATGTTCCTGTGTTAGCAAGATGATAATTTTCAAGGCTTTTAATATAGTATCACGAAATTGCCTTCTCTCCCAGTTTAAATACCCAGTAGAAGTATATTACTGTTCATTTTTCTATCCCATTAATAATATTAGCTATTATTGCTTAGTTGGTATTGATCAAAGTGATAGATTAATAAAAGAATTCCATTTCATTGTTAATTCTCATTTTTAAAAAGTGTTGCCAGTGAGTTGGTTTGATTTTATGCTTATGTTTGATTAATTGCTTGGCAATAACATTTCTAATTTTTACAAAAGGACTGTGAGTGTTTTCCTATAGATTTATAAGAATGCATCACGTATTAAGGTTATTAATAACTATCATTAACATGCTATTCTGTTTGCCTTTTAAATTTATTTTTATAAAATATTCTTGATTTATAGAAAAACATATGAAGTTTTTAAATTCTGTTAGTCTTGTATAATTTTCTTTGCTCTAAGTTTGGGTAAATTTTTTTCAAATTTCAGATTAGTTTCAATGGAAGTGAAGGGAGGCGCAGTAGAAGCAGGAGATATTCTGGATCTGATAGTGATTCAATCTCAGAAAGGAAAAGGCCAAAGAAACGTGGAAGACCACGGACTATCCCTCGAGAGAATATTAAAGGATTTAGTGATGCAGAAATTCGGCGGTAAGATGATGTGACACCATTTTACTTCATTTTATTTTTATTAGAGGGTGAAACTAAAATACAGAAATCCCAACATTTCAAATATGAAGGTGAAGAGGAAGCAAATATGTGAAGATTGTTTAGGAATTGGATGGGTTCTGCTTTTGTGTGTTCATTATATCTATGAGGGGAAAAAATGTTTGGCATCTAATCTTTGCATATTATTTATTTATTGTTAGTCTATTTAGATTGTTAAAATCTTTTGGTCTTATTAATGTGGTTCAGAACAGTGGCCTTTTTGAATATTGAATGTATATTTCAGTACATTAGACTTATTTAATAAAAATTGTCACTGCACTTCTGACTCCCAACATTACTATTTTTATGTGGGGATAATTTAGTTCCATATTTTTCTAGTTTTTAAATTCTGAAGTAATTTGTTTTTTGAAACTAACCATGTTAAGGGTATTTCTGATATGTCCAAGTAGGAATTGAGGTAAGATTGGGTAGTAAGATAAATTGTAGTTTTCTTCCAAAATATATTTATGTGTAATATACAGATATGTTTAAGGGGAATAGGATAATTTTACTATTGTTTATGTAATAATTTTGCTTATGAAATTTGTAAAAAGGTTGTTCATTATTGTATTTTGAGAGTTTGTTTCTTTCAAGCCATTGTAACTCTTTTCTTTTACATCATAGACCTGACCGATAAAGTTCTTCCTCATTCTTTCTACCAGAAAATTAAATATGTTATTAGAATTTATTAAGGGTATTTTATGATCACCTGATTTGCTGGACTTTCTGTCTTTAGTTGAAGAGGCATTTCAACTTTTCCTGGATATTTTTCCTCATCTATCAACCACTTGGGTAGCTTTGTTCTTAAGTAAAATTTCTATTTTCCATTTTTGATATAATACCCTACATCTGAATTAAAGCTATTTTCAGTAAATTTTATCAACGCTTGGAATGTTAGGAGGTGCAATATGATTGATAATTCTGGAGACACTTCCTGTGGTAGCCTTGAACCTTACTTTGTCTTGTGAAAAAAAAATAAAGTAATTTATAAAATAAAATTTAGCTTCTATTGTTTTATTTATGTTGGTTTCTAAACATCATCCTGGGTGTTAATTTCTTGTCTTACTTGGTATGTTTTAATGTTTAACATTTTGGTTTCTAGCATAGTTTATTCATTTTGTCAGTAACTACCTTGAATTAATTTGTATTCTAACAAGTATTTCCTTTTTTCTATATATTTATAAATTATTGTTTAATGGGTAGTGAAGCCTGCATTTAAATCAAACAATTATTTTCTGCTAGGTTTATCAAGAGTTACAAGAAATTTGGTGGCCCTCTAGAAAGGTAAATACATCTGTTATTCTCATAGAATCATAGTATGTTTTATATTCTTATCAGGGTTTTTTGTTTATTCTAATATTTAGTTTAGGTACTTTGTTAAATTTGCTTTTAACAGACATTTACAAAGTTAATCTGTAGAAAGGTAAATTCAAGTAGTTTTGAAAAATGTTTTACTGCCATCCTTAATTTTTTTCTAGTCTCTAAAATTTTACCTGCCATTGAATTTTTTTATAAAATACTTTTCATTTTTATAATTTTAAGGTACTTTCAAAAGCTTTATCATTTTTTAAATGAGAAACTTAGAACTAGCAGTTCATTCTTAGGAAAACTGAGTTGCTTACCTAGCCACCTTACTTAAAGATCTGTTTTATTTTCTCTTACTAGGGAAATTTCCTTGTTTTCCTCAATACAGCTTCCTCTTACACAAACTGTACTAAAATAAAATTGTCAAGACAGGTTTTTTTTGTTTTTTGTTACTATTATCAATTTATTTTAGTCATTGTCTGTGATTTGGATATTCTTTGTTCTTTGTTATAGTAAATCCATTGTCTGGATATAGAATGGCAAAGACTAAAATTGTTTTAACATTTTTTTTCTCTCTACACAGTTCCTTAAAATAAAGATATTTACTTTTTTATTTTGAGATGACTTGCATATAATACAATAAAAGACTTGCATAATTATTTTATATGATAATGAAAAAACTGAACAATAATCATATTATCTACTCTGCATAGTAATTACAAACTAGAACTTTACTCATGTCTTTTTCATTTATAATGATTATAACACTTAAGCACTTCTTTTGAATTTAAGATCTGGTCAATTATAAAAAGGTTTTGTAGAATCCTATATAATAAAAGCATAATATGCAAATCAACTGAACAGCAAAACAACTGGTTGCTATGACACACTGACAACCAGGGAGCAGATGCTCAATGCAGGAGCTGCCCCCTGGTGGTCAATGCGCTCCTACAGCAGGAGCGTGGCTCAGCCAGAAGCTGGGCTCATGGCTGGTGAGCCCCATAGTCATGGGAGGAGCCTCTCCCACCTCTGCTGCAGGCAGGCTGTAAGGAGGGAGGGGTCCCAAACTGTGAGAGGTCACGGGGTGGGGATGAAGAACACCCTCTGCCCTCCCTTATCCCCCCACCCTCCAGGACTCTAGTTATTACATAATCTTCAAATTTAGAGCATACCATTTGTTCTGTAATGAATTGGTTTACTCTGTTATTATCCTTGAATATATAGATGAATTGTTTCTCCACATCTTCCTGGTTTTTATTTATCTTATGCCAATTATATGAACTAAAATTTGTAAAGCATGAAATAGTATGATTTATAGAACTTGAGAGTAAGTGAAATTTAGTCTGCATATTTACCTGAAAATTATATTATTTTATTACAGATTGGATGCAATAGCTCGAGATGCTGAATTAGTTGATAAGTCAGAGACAGACCTCAGACGACTAGGAGAATTGGTACATAATGGTTGCATTAAAGCTTTGAAGGATAATTCTTCTGGAACAGAACGGACAGGTAATATTAAAATGAGAGTGATTTAAAGAGAGGTAAATGGAACTTTTAAAATATGCTTTTATTGAGTTAGGTATTATATCTTAAGTTACCTTTTCGTCAGTCTTAAAAGAATATTAGTTTGGGTCATAGTTACTTCATTATGCTTATTTTACAATTCATCCACTAAATAAAAATATTTAGATAAGATTTAGTAATCAGATGTAATGAAAAGAAATCATACCGGAAATCTTATTGAGAAATTATTGATCATATCAATAGATTGATGTACCTTCTGCAGTAGATAAAACACTTACGTACATAAAATGCTTTTTATGAATCCACATCTCCTATATTACAGTCACTAATATGTACTAAAAAGTTTTGTAGTGAAATTCAAGGTTTGTCATCAAGTTTCCCCCAGACATAAATAATACTAATAAGTAAACATAAGTATTACTTATTAAAATAAATAATAGCATACATTGCCTTTTTATTTTGTAGTTACATATTTTATAGTTTTTTTACTCTTTCATAAAAAAAATTAAGGTGGTCGACTTGGAAAAGTAAAGGGTCCAACATTCCGAATATCTGGAGTACAAGTGAATGCCAAATTAGTCATCTCCCATGAAGAAGAATTAATACCATTACACAAATCCATTCCTTCAGATGCAGAAGAAAGAAAGCAGTGAGTTGCTTACTTTTTCCGTTGTAAAATATTTGTTACTCAATAATTTGGATATGAATATAGGTTAAAATGTGTTTTTATGTCATTGGCTAGTTTGAAATGTTTTTGAACATGAAATTAAATTTTGAATGATTCAGATATGTTCTTAACATTTTTAAAATTAATTTTCAATAAGGCATTTGTAAACTTGACATTGGTTATTAACTTTAATGCTAGGTACACTATCCCATGCCATACAAAGGCTGCTCATTTTGATATAGACTGGGGCAAAGAAGATGATTCCAATTTGTTAATTGGCATATATGAATATGGATATGGAAGCTGGGAAATGATTAAAATGGATCCTGACCTCAGTCTAACACACAAGGTACTTAAATATCTCTTGCTTCTGATGTTGAATTTAATTTTGCTTTTAAATTATGTTAGAACCTGATTGGTGTGGCTTAATGATTGAGCATTGATCTGTGAGCCCAGAGATTCTTGTTCCATTCCTGGTCAGGGTACATGCCTGGGTTGTGGGCTCAATCATTGATGTTACTCATCATTGATGTTTCTATCGCTTTCTCCTTCTCTCTTCCTCTCTCAAATAATACCAAAAAAAAAAAATGTTTTAAATTATGTTAGAAATAAACTCAATTAGGTGTTAGGAAACAAAAGCTCTATGTTGTGTGATCTTGGCTTCTTTAGAATCTGGTTTTCATGAAGGGATTTCATGGAATTTAAATATTCTCTGAGATTTTGCTTTACTTCTAAAATTATATTTTTGTTAAGACATTTTTCTTTAGCTTAAAAGTAAATCTTTTATTCCATTATTAACTAGATTATTCAAGGGAAAAAAAGAATCTGAAATCTTATAATTTTTGTAATGTCAAACTGTTTCAGATTTCTGATGATTTGATATTACCACATTAATGAAATAATTTCTTTGCCTAGAATGGAGATCACTGAAAGCATTGCCTTATTATCATTTAAGTTCCCTTTTTATATTTTACTTCTTCACAGACAAATGAAAATTTTGAGATACTAGAAATTTGTCATTTGCTTCTTTGAAGCAAACTAGAGTCCTACTGTAAAAGTTTCCTCACAGTGCCTGTTGTGGGTCATCTTCTAGATAGATGATACCTTGTATTCTAGGAAGTTTTGTATACTTTATAGATCATATACTATAATGAGAAAGGAAGGGAATCTAAGAATACCATAATCCATACTAATAAAAGGGTAATATGCTAATTAGGGCAGACGTCTTCTGGGCAAAGCCACATTGGCTGCCTGAGGCTCAGTCAAGCCAAGGTGGCTGCAAGGGCCGAGGCTCAAGCAGCCGCAGCGGCTGGCAGTGGTTGCAGCAGAGACGTGATGGGGTTGCCTCCCGCAAAGGGAGTGCAGAGGCAGCAGTAGCAAGTGAGAGATAAGGGCAGTGCCTTCCTTTATCAGCAGGTCCCCTCCATCATAGGACATCCCTTGAGGGCTCCCGGACTGTGAGAGGGGCAGGCCAGTCTAAGGGACACACACCGTCCCCCAGTGCATTAATTTTCTAGTATTTAATAAACACTGGATGTTAAATACACTAATTGTATATTTGGAAGAAATTTTTAACCTCACATTGTATATTCTCATTTTGAAGAAGGATTTTTCTCCTCCATTGTGTATTTATTTAAAATTCTTAACTGGGAAATTGATCTTTACTGTGTCAAAGATATTAAAAAATGTATTTTTCATTCTAAGTTTATTCCTAAATATTGAAAGAACTATAATTTGTTAGTGAATTGTATATATTTAAAAAAAATAAATAAGCACTTTTTAGCTTTAAATTTTTTCATTTTATTAAAGACAAACTGAAAAAATTAATTGTTTTTCAGATTCTTCCAGATGACCCTGATAAAAAACCACAAGCAAAACAGTTGCAGACTCGGGCAGACTACCTCATCAAATTACTTAGTAGAGATCTTGCAAAAAAAGAAGCTCAAAGACTTTCTGGTGCAGTAAGTTAAAATTCAGATGCTAAAGAGCAGTTTACTTTTAAGACAAATCTAGCTTACTGATTGCCTTAAACCAGAAATTTTCAACCATTTTCTTCTCACAACAAACATAAACTAGGGGCCCAATACATGAATTCGTGCACCTTGAAAGGAACTGTGGGCCGTGAGGCTGCGGTAGACCCAGGGGTGGGTCTCAGCCCATCTTCCATGCCCCCACTTGGCCCCTTCCACCACAGCCCTCAGTCACTGTCAGCTGGCAGCCCCACACCTGCCACCACCACTCCCACACGTTGTCAGTGCTGGCCCCACTTACAACCTCTGAAGGCAAGGAGCAAGTGGGGGTGCTGCCAGCAGCGAGTGTGAGCGGGGCCAGTACCATCAGGAGATGTGAGTGGTAGCTTCTGCTATGATTGCCCCTCTGGAGCAGGGGGAGGTGGAGAAACCCTCAGGGGTGATCAGGGCCAGCAGCCGCTGCTCACACCCACTGATGGCACTGGGCACTGGCAGCAGGTACAAGCAACAGTTCTAGTGCCAGCAACAGGTGCAAGTGGGGCTGGCACTGGCAGCAGGTGTGAGAGGCAACTGCTGGCTCTGATTTCCCCTCAGGAGCAGGGGGAGGTGGAGAAAGCCCTGAGGGGTGATTGGGGCTGGCAGTTGCTGCTCACACCCACTGATGGCACCAGCAGTGGGTATGAGTGGCGGCTTTGGTACTAACAGCAAGTGCGAGCAGGATTGGCCCACGGGAGCAAAGAATTTTCAGTAACCACCCAGGGTTCACCCTGATGACAGTGACCAGTGCTCTGCCTGGTTCTGGCACCCCCACTCACCTGCTCCACCATCCCGCTGCAGCTGACATCTGCCATGTTCCATGGATGCTCACTGGTGGTTAGCACACATCATAGTGAATGGTTTTTCAATTGTTCTCCTTGTTCTACCATTCATTATTTGCATATTAGCCTTTTATTATATAGGACTACTAAAAATTATACTTTGTGCTGGTCTGACAAAAAATTAGGAATAAGTTTTATTCATTCACACCAGACAGCTGTTATTGTGCTGGCTGTTGTCCTTCTTATATGTGACAATTTAAGGAAAAAGAGGTAAGTGCCCATGACTAGTCCAGTATTGCATATTTTAAAAATTGTAGCATACCAGTATGCCACTGCACACCAGCTGACAACTGCTGACCTTGATAGACATCTGGTTAATATGAACTTAAAAGTGTATTTTCCCATAATTTAGTACTGCCACTTGAATATGGTAATATTTTGCCTTAAATTATCTCAGCATTCATGTTAACACTTATGAGTCATGTCTTTCAGAAGTGAGATTACTTTTTTCTTTAGTATTTAGAGAGGGAATAGGGGTAACTTGTTTAGAATGGAGTTCTTTTTGAAAGGTCAAGCCTCCATTATTGTGTTATTTAGAGACATTGGAAAACTTAAGGAGTAGCATTAAAGATCGCTGAGCTTATTTATGAAGGGCTCAAAAAAAGTAGGAAGAAGACACTAAAAGGTAATTGAAATTGTAGAAGTCTTTAAAAATTTACCTATGACCACAATGTCATAATTACATATGTACCATTAAAAATAATTTCTAATGCTACTCTGGTAGCGTTGAATTTAGTTGAAGATAATAACTTAGGATGGGAAAAAACCCTCTGTTTCTCTCTACTTCATTTTTATTAAGTTGCTAGAAACCCAGAGTGCAAAATCGCACAGTCCCACCCACCACCTGCATGCACCTTGTCACATGCATAGTCCCACCTACCATGCCAGTTTTTGGTCGTTACGGCATTAGGACCACTGGGTTTTTGTAAAATAGGTACTAGAGGCTCGGTGTATGAGGGGTAGGGGGAGAATGTCCCTCAGCCCAGCCTGCACCCTCTCCAATCTGGAACCCCTAGAGGGATTTCCAACTGCCCATTTAGGCCTGATCCTACTGGTGCGCGCAGGTGGGCAGGACTGCATGATTTCGCACTCAGTGACATCCCTCTCACAATCCAGGACTGCTGGCTCCCAACTGCTCGCCTGCCTGCCTTCCTGATTGCCCCTAACTGCTTCTGCCTGCCAGCCTGATCACCCCCTAACCACTCCCCTGCCAGCCTGGTCACCCCTAACTGCCCTCCCCTGCAGGTCTGGTCACCCCTAACTGCCCTCCCCTGCTGGTCTGGTCCCCACCAACTGCTTGCCCCTGAAGGCCTGGGTCCCCCCCAATTGCCCTTCCCTGCAGACCCAGTCACCCCCAACTTCCCTCTTCTGCCAGATTAATCACCCCTATCTGCCCTCTCCTATAGGCTTGATTGCTTCCAACTGCCCTCCTATGCTGGCCTGATCGCCCACAACTGCCCTCCCTTGCAGACCTGGTCCCTTCCAACTGCGCTCCCCTGCTGGCCATCTTGTGGCGGCCATTTGTATCCACATGGGGGCAGTAATCTTGTGTGTTGGAGTGGTCAATTTGCATATTACTCTTTTATTAGATAGGATAGAGACCTGGTGCATGGGTGGGGGCCAGCTGGTTTGCCCTTAAGGGTGTCCTGGATCAGGATAGGGGTTCCCTTGGTGCATGGGCGACCTTGGCGAGGGGCCTGTGGTGGTTTACAGGCTGGCCACGCCCCCCTCCCCCCCCCCTCGTGATCCAAATGGAGGCCCTGGTATATGGGATTTATTTATCTTCTATAATTGAAACTTTGTATCCTTTAGTGGAGGCCTGGGCTAGGATATGCGGAAAGCTTGGCTTCCTCCATTGCCCGGGAAACCCAAGCCTCTTGCTCGTTCCGTGGCTGGCAGCCATCTTGGTTGGGAATAATTTGCATGCTTGCTTCTGATTGGCTGGTGGGCATGGTTTGTGGTTATAGCGGAGTGATGGTTAATTTGCATCTTACTTTTATTAGATAGGATGACATTTGTTGATTTTCTAAGCTTGGTGCATAGCTTTTTACTTACGGGCTAAGGATTGAGTCAAACTATTCATCTCTTTACCTTTTTGATTCAGTATTTAAGATTTTTTTATAAATGGAATTTGTGGAATTGGTTAGAATAAAAGTAATTCTTTTTAGGGAGGTTCAAAAAGGAGAAAAGCAAGAGCTAAGAAGAATAAATCAATAAAGTCTATAAAGGTGAAAGAGGAAATAAAGAGTGATTCCTCTCCTCTGCTCTCAGAAAAGTCTGATGAAGATGATAAGGTAAGAATGTGTTTTATTAAAGCAAACCGTTAAAATAGAAAGGAACATGGCATGTTTTGGTATGGTTTACATTTGAACTAAGACCTGAAATTTTATTTTATAGTACTGAAATTTTCTTTTAAAAAAATAGCTTATTATGCAATCTCATTTACAGAACAGTAGTTCACCCATCCAATAGAATATCATATATCAATAGAGAGATAGAGCATAGGTCCTTCCTTTTCAAACATTACCATTTGAGTGAGGTTCTTTCTCCTTTAATTTTATTATAAATTTTGAATGGGACTGGCTTACATCGGTTTTTATAGGAAGGTAAATATTGCATGTGTCATTATTAATTGGATTCTGGATTATTTTTCAGAGTCTTGCATACATGCAGTCGTAGTTATGCAAAGAAAAGAAATTTAATCTTTGTCAAGATTTGGTTAGTAATACATTGGCCATACTTGCACTTTCTAGGATGAGGTTACTTCTTTGAAACATCCAAATAAAAAACTTAAAACAGAAAGAGACAGTGAAGAAAAACCTGAGCCAGATGTTTTTATAAAGAAGGAACCAGAAGAAAAGAGGGAAGCAAAAGAAAAGGAAAATAAAAGAGAACTTAAAAGGGAGATAGAAGAAAAAGAGGATAAGAAAGATATAAAGGAAAAAGATTTTAAAGAAAAGAGAGAAAAGAAAGTAAAAGAAGCTATAGAAGCTATGCAGAAAGAAAAAGACATAAAGGAAGAAAAGGTATGCAAATGATAATGTAAAATTTAGAAAGTTACACCATCAGCTTATTTATATTTTAGGAGAACAAATTGCCTGTCAGCCCATGTTAGTCTCAATAACTGAGTTCATCATGTGGGTATCTCATAGAAGAGAAAAATAGGTTTGTTGAATCCTTTTTAAAATTCCTTACCTATAGGATAACATTTCAGAGTAACTTATTTATTTATTTATTTATTTTTATTTTCTCCAAATAAAATTGGGGAAAGATAAAATAGATAGGGATATTAAAAGTTAATAATTGTTTTTGAAAGTGTTAATCATTCTACCTTTGTTACTGTTGGGTTTTTATTTTTGCATCTTTTTTAGTTGAGCGAATCCAAATCTGATAGCAAGGAAAGATCCAAGAAATCTTTAATGTCTGATCCTCTAGTTCATATCACTGCAAGTGGTGAACCAGTTCCCATATCCGAAGAATCCGAAGAGCTGGATCAGAAGACATTCAGCATCGTAAGTAGTATATCAGCAGTCACCAACTGGTGGTCCGCAGACCACTAGTGGTCTTTGAAGTCTGAAAGGTTGGTGACTGCTGTAGTAGACTGTCTAGTTATTAGTAATAATCCATATAACATTTAAATTGCAGTTTTATTCTTTGCTGCTTTTAATTTAAAAATGTCTTTGGATTTGTTGCTACTCTAATTCATGTTGTAAAAACTATATATTTGAAAGGTAATTTAAATTTAGACTCAATTTGGAAAAACCTGAATAAATGAAGAACATGAAGGAGAGGCATTTAAGAACTACTTAGAATTAACTTCTTTTCTTCAAGGATAGAATTTAAACCATTTAATTTCTGAACCTATTAACTGTATGATACTGCTTCTTATCTTTAGTGAAAGAATAGCTTCTTTTTAGTATTTTAGGAAGTATAATAATAATAAAAAGTGAACACTTAAAAACATATACAAAATACAAGCCCTGATGTTTTATTACTAGATTCAGTAGATAAAAATTGCCCTGTCAGGTTGATATAAAGGTTTCTAAAATTTCTTTGCCTATCCCCTGGAACCTAGTGCAGGTTCATAGACTACACTTGGAATAACACTGGTCTAAAATATATTGGTTTTATATGCTGCCATGCTTGTCATCATTCTGTGTTTAAGCCTGCTTAGAATGGTTTGCTCCAATGTAAAAAGTACCATTTTTAGAAAAGATAAATAAAATTCAAAGTTATTACTCACAAAAAGACTGATAATGAAAGAATTGCTTTCCAAAGAGAATCTGTGGAGGAAATCCCTGGCATTTAAGAGCTGTGAGGTGATATTTAATGGTTACATTAGCATCAAACAGTGCTATATTTACTCATGTAAATATCATTGAAAGATGATGTTTGTTTAATTTATGTTTAATACATCTATTTATGTTTTTATTTTCCCCCTTTAAAAGTGTAAAGAAAGAATGAGGCCTGTCAAAGCAGCTTTGAAACAACTTGATAGGCCTGAGAAAGGCCTTTCAGAAAGAGAACAACTAGAGCATACTAGACAATGTTTAATAAAAATTGGTGACCATATCACAGAATGTCTGAAAGAGTATACAAATCCTGAACAAATCAAGCAGTGGAGAAAGTAAGTAATGGAAGTGTTAAATTTGTGGGTATGTGATAATCTATTTGTCTCTTATATTTTAACTTATTCTTCTACTTTTGAAATTTAGTAACAGTTAATGTTTAGAGAGGTAACTTGAGGATGATTGTTTTTACTATTTTCCCTTTAAAGCTTTTTTATTCACGAGTGATCAATTAATTATGCATCATGATAACCATAACTGGTATTTCTGCCTTTAAATAAAAAATAATGAAAGCTGTTTCATTAAAATTTAGATTGCATTTTTTTTAAAATTTTCACAATTCACTAAATTATTCTCAGTAGTATCTTTAGAAATTGGTGTGCCAAACAAATAAATTTATTATTATGTAAGATACTTAGCAATTTGTCTTTGAGTATGAATATAACAACTTGTTAAAAATTAATATCCTCAAACAATGTAAAATGGAGAATTGTCATTTATTTTAGAAGCAGTAGCAACACAGTTGATCTTAAAATTGTACAACTGAACTACTATATTAATTATACAAATACATGTTACCAGATCCAGATCAGTGTTAAACCAAACTATACAACTTGGGAAAAACATAAAGACAAAAAAGTCCCTGACAGTAATACAGCTACCCATTAAAAAAAAACACAAAAAACAAACAAAAAAAAACTACGGTAATATATTTCTAGAGGAGCGATTATGATTACGTTAAAATAAAAAAATTCTATACTTGTTCCTTTTATTCTACTTGCTAGAAAGATTAGTAGTATTTTTTGAAATTATACAGTGACTAATACAAATACATATATGCTATTTCGGGTTTAGTTTATAAACACAAACGGGCAGGGAGAAAAAATCTCTAAAGCAGGAAAGACTAGTAGCCAGGAGACTTATTTCTTCATGTTTCTTGGCCTCCACAGTGTGATTCTTTTTACCCAGTTGAGCAACTTATCTTTTTGTTTTTCTCCCATTTAGTTCTTACCTATCTTGACTTCACTGATAATCGATTACGTGGGGAAATGTAGTCTAGACAGCGGTCACCAACCTTACAGATCTCATAGACCACCAGTAGTCTGCGGACCACTGGTTAGCGACCGCTGGTATAGGAAATGTTTCTCAATTTTTGGACCATTTCTGCCATTCCCCATTGTCTGTTAAAACTCTCCATTGGTAAAAGAACTTAGAAATTGTGAAAAGGCAAAACAGAACTTTTTAAATATGTTTTGGGGTTGCTAAGTATATTAATTTGTAAAACTCAGCAAGTATGAACTTAAAAAATTATGCATCTTATTCTATGTACATTTTGTTTTTAAAAGAAAATAAACAGGTATTGACTAATTAATGTTACGCATACTGAAGTATTTAGGGTGAGAAATATCAATACCTCCATTTGTCTTTCAAATGCAAACAAAACTTACAATGATTGCCGGAGAGATGGATGTATGAAATATGTCATAGAGTAAGCATAGTAAAATGTTAATAATAGAATATAGGTAGTAGGTATGTGGGTGATCATTGTAAAATTCTTTCATCTTTGATGTATGTTTGAAAATTTTTCATGAGGTTGAAAAAAATTAAGAAACAAAATAATCTATGCATATGTATTTTGAAAGTGTCCCATTCATTTAAAATAGCCTGATAATGTAATCTTGATACCTTAATATGCTGCAATTTATTTGAATGCCCCGATTTTACAGGCTATGAAGTATTGCTCACTAAATAGGGAGCAGATTTTGAGAGGTTTATGTATATATGTGCTCATTAACAATGAAGACATAGGTGATGGCTCTTTAAATTGCAATACACTTTTACAGTCTTATTTTTGCAAAATTATAGGCCAAAATATTGATTAAAAAATCATTATATGTTTTAGTTAAACAATCATCACAAACCAAATTGATAATATGAATGGTAATTCAATAAAAGTTAATAGTAATTTAATAAAATTTAATGGTTATTTAGTAAAACACAGAAAGCCACAACTGACTTAATACATAAGAATTCGTCTGGAAAAATCACCAGACATCCATCTCTTTATGCACATATGCGGGGATAATTCTGCAGTTAATTTATAATTCACAGACTTACATATTCCAAAATTTACTAATACATAGCAATTTCTTAGTAGTTTACTCTAGCCAGCATTTATTCTTACATATCAATGCCCAAAATCAGAAGGCTGAGAATTACTTATTTTAGTGGAAAGCAAATTAGGAGCCCTGTCTTCCTAGCCTTACTTAGCTATATAAGTTATGTAGCCTCATTACCTGATTTGCTTGTTTATTTTTAAAATTGCTACTTTTACTATGCTTATTTAAAGGTTATTTGTGAAATTAAATAATAAGAAAGAGCTTTGAAAATATAAAAACAGTTTAATATACCTGTTACCAATAGTATCCCATGCAAGGCTTTATAACTTAATGTCTACTTTGTAGTTATAAGCAATAGGTGTTTGATATTTGAAAAATGTGTCAGCCATTTAGAAATCCCCAAATTAAGTGTTTTCATATACTTTCTCATAAAATAGAATGAAAAGTTATTTTCCAGCTAAGAATTTTTGCTTTCTAAGACCATCTTTCTTCAACCAATGTCATTGGAATTGGAAGATGGCTTTCTTTTGGGAAGTCATTATTCATTCATACAGAGGATTACATATATATATATATATTTAAAATTGATTGGCTCGTTAAAGATGTTGATGTTGGATATTCTGCTAAACTCTTTCATTGGCTAATTAGTAATTTCTCTACACTGTTTATATAAGTTTCAAATCATACTTTATAATACTTACTGAAAAATATTTAAGAAAAAAATTGTGAATATGTAAAACCATTACTATTTCAGTGACAGTAGATAGATTCAAATGTCACTGATTATGAATGACTGTTTAGGAAGCTATGTTAAGAAGTATTCATAGGCTGCATCTGAATTTATCATAAAATACTATGATCAGTTACTAACTCTTGCCTTGGGATGGGAAGAGAGGCCTAAAGACTCCATGTTGTCCATAGTTTATAGTGTCTAGTCATGTTATTCTCATGACCATTACATTACAATTATAAAAAGACAGTTGTACCGAAACTGGTTTGACTCAGTGGATAGAGCATCGGATTGCAGACTGACAGGTCCCAGGTTCAATTTCAATCAAAGGCATGTACCTTGGTTGCGGGCACATCCCCAGTAGAGGGTGTGCGGGAGGCAGCTCATCAATGTTTCTCTCTCATCGATGTTTCTTTAAAAAAAAAAAAAAAAGACAGTTGTTTTCTAAAGTATAACTGTTGGGCAGAACTGTTAGAGCTCTTTTTTCACAAGTGATATTATCTGATGGTATAATTGTTCAGACTAGGAACATAGCTTGTTCCTTTTATAACTAATCTGAATAACATGAGTCCTTTCCTGATTTGTAAATTTGCATCTCTGGTTTCAAATTAGAATTGATTAGTACTTTTAACTCCAAAAATTATAAAATGAAGGGATTTGGAAGAGAAATTAAACTTAATGTTTAGGTTTATTTAGAGTTTTATTCATATATGAAGTTTTAAAAAATACTGGAAATAATCAGCTTAGGCTTTATTACATAGAGGGCAAAGTATTTGTGTTTATGTGTTTTTCGAATTATGAAAAAGCTAAGTATTTTTCACCAAACTAATTTGCTTTTTTTTCTTCTAGAAACCTGTGGATTTTCGTATCTAAGTTTACTGAGTTTGATGCAAGAAAATTACATAAGTTATATAAGCATGCTATTAAAAAACGGCAGGAATCTCAGGTAGAGTAACATATCATTTTTTTCCTTATTTATGTTACTAAAACTGAGACATTCTTCCTTAGAGAAAAATTCAGTTAATAAATGTAGAAGGAATGAATGAAATAGAAAATTACCACTAGAGTACCACATTAAGAACTTTTGCAGGTAAGAGCTTCTGAAGGAAGCTAAAATTAGTGAACAAGAAATGAGATATTAGCATAGTCTAAAAGTATCTCCTCCAAGATGTTTATTAATTACAAAGAGAAACAATAACATTTAGAAAAGAAACTTCCCTGACATCACTTTTAAATAAGTGATTAAAATCACCAGTGAAATAAGACATTGATGTCATGAACCACTTAATTATGATCCACTGAGAAAGGTACATCACTTCTGTGGTTTGCATAACCTCAATCTAATCATATGCAAATTCCAGACAAATGGCAAGTAAAAGATATTCCACACAGTAACTCTATAGTAAGCTTCAAAAGTATCAAGATCATGGAAGACAAGAAAAAAACGACAGAGGAAACTAAGACATAAAACCTAAGTATTATATGAAGTTCCAGATTGGATCCTGGAGCAGAAAAAAGATCTTAGTGGAAAAATGTAAAATCTGAATGAAGTATGTAGTTCAGTTAATAGTGTTGAGCTAATTACTTAGTTTTCATCATTATGCCATGGTTATATAAGATACTAACATTAGGAGCAGCTGTAAGAAAGACCAATGGGAACTCTTCGGTATTTTCTGTTAAGTCTAAATTTATTTCAAAGTCAAATTTTGTAATGTCATGTGACAGATAGTTTATGATTTTTTTTTAAAAATCTGCAAATGCTACATATACATTCTAGTATCTTATGTAAGGGCTTCTTTCAGCCCCGAGGTTTTCTTTTTAGGGCCTACACCCTTTTTTATAATAGTTTATTATACCACTTAAAAGATTCTTACATGTGTATGTTTATTTTAGCAAAATAATGACCAGAACAGCAGCGTGAATGTTCAAGTGATTAGAAATCCAGGTAAGTCAGTCTTACTAATTATTTTAAAAAGCACATTTTAAAATAGTTTTCTTTTTTGTGGTTTTATATAATACACACATCATTATATTGAATTTATTAATATGTTTTTGCTTATTGTTAACCTTTCCATAAGTCACCTTTTACCAGTTTATAGAAATTGTATGTAATTGTTAAAATACAATAAATAATTAAAATGTAATAAATTAATTAATTTAGAATGCAGTAATGCATTTTTTCTGCACAAGAATCTCAAAAGCATAATCTGTCTCAGAAGGAAATGGGCCTTATATATTTCAGTTGTGATTTTTCACATTTTGGAATAAAGTGACCCCTTTTGTAACTCTTAGTACTGTTTTAATAGACCATTTCTAAATGCTTTAACTATCTCTATTTGGGAACTGAGTTTGTTTAGCTGAAGTTAAGACAGGAATTCATTCAGATTATTATAATTGTTCTTCCTTCCCCGCCCCCCCCATAGCTCCCCTCTACTCAGCTCCCACCCCTCCTTCTGCCCTTATCTTTCCCCCACCATTGTCCTTATCTATAGGTGTATGATTTTTGTCCAGTCTCTCCCTGCACCCTCCTACCCCTTTCTCCCTGGATATTCTTATAATGTAGCAGCAAAGTTAAATTCATTAACAAAAGTTGAGTTTTTTAATTTAACAGATATGGAAAGATTAAAAGAGAATACAAATCACGATGATAGCAGCAGAGACAGTTATTCTTCTGATAGACACTTATCTCAGTATCATGATCATCATAAAGACCGACATCAGGGAGATTCTTACAAAAAGAGTGACTCTAGGAAAAGACCCTATTCTTCTTTTAGTAATGGAAAAGATCATCGTGATTGGGATCACTACAAGCAAGACAGCAGGTAAACCTCACAGTCAGTTCTTAAAGTTTGCTTATTTGTGTCTTTCTGTTTTTTATTTTATTTACTATATTTGACCTTATTATCACTTCAAACATCAAGCCGTATGTGAAATAAAGGTGCTTATTTATAAATAAGAAAAATATGAACTCTAGTACTTTTTGTTAATATTAAGAACTGGGATTTTCTATAAAATCTTTTTTTAAATTATAAGTTTAAGATCAAAGTTCAATAAGAGATGAAAGTATAGGGATGAACTGATTAACAAAAACAAATGCAGAGACAGAGAAACCAATCAGACTGTCAGACCTCAGATGGAAGATTAGGGGTAGGTGAGGGTAAGAGGGAGAGATCAACCAAAGGATTTGTGTGCATGCATATAAGCCTAACAAATAGACACAGACAACAGGGAGGTGAGGGGGTAGGGACACATATGTAATACCTTAATGAAGACAAAAAGTAAAAATTAAATCATAGTGGGTTCTATAATTATGTCACAGGATTCATTGTTGATTTTGGAGAATATTGGCTTAAAAACTCTTCAAAATATAATTCTATATAATAAAAGGCTAATATGAAAATTGTTCCTTCAATTAGGAATTTGGCCATGGGGCGGGGCCAGCTGGTCAAATGCCTACAGCCCCTACCCCCAGCCAGTCTGGCCCTATTGGCCCTGATTGGGGAGGGCCAGCCAGACCCTACCTATGCACAAATTCATGCAGCAGGCCTATAGTCTATATATATAAAAAAGCCTAAGCAACCATTATGACAGAATGACCAGTCAATCAGTTGCTATGAGGCACAACAAAGGAGCTTCCCCATGGTAGTCAGTGCACTCCCACAGCCAACCTCTCCTGGTACCTCTCCCCTCACCCCACACCCCCACTGGCATTCCCTGATTGGCCTGGCCTTGATTGGGATTGGGTGAGACAGCCCTGACCAGCTCTAATTAGTGGCCAGGTTTAAGGACCCTTGCCCCTTGCCAAATTTGTGCACTGGGCCTCTAGTAAGGTAAAATAAAAGTTTGATGGAATATGGCTGAAATTTGATGGAGTTCTTGCTGACACTATTTAAAACTCATGGAGAAAATTTTTATTTGAAAACAACCTTATTGCAGTTAAATTTAATCACAGCACCTGAGATAGTCCTGAAATCAGGATGTTTTATTTGTTCACTGGAGGTCAATGCACAAAAATTCGTGTAAGAGTAGGCTTTCCTTCTCTTTGCTGCTGGCACCAACTTTCCTCTGGCACCCAGGATCTGGGCTTCACTCCAGCTGCCATCTGCAGGCACCGGGGACCCAGGCTGTTTCATTCTGGCCATCACTCAGGATCCAGGCTTCACTCCGGCCCTGGCTTTGTCCTGATGGATGTTCGGTTTAATTAGCATATTACCCATTAGTATAGACTAGAGGCCCAGTGCACGAAATTCATGCACTTGGGGAGAGGAGGTTCCTTAGCCTGACCTGCCAGTCTCGCAGTCTAGGAGCCCTTGAGGGATGTCCGGCTGATGGCTTAGGCCTGCTCCTGGTGGTCAGTGCATGTCATAGCGGGTGGTTGAGCAGCCTTAGCA
>JAAGEH010002531.1:24032696-24052308 GCA_011751065.1 Lasiurus cinereus
CCTGGTGGTCAGTGCATGTCATAGCGGGTGGTTGAGCAGCCTTAGCATATCATTAGCACATTTTGCTTTGATTAGTTGAACAGCCAACTAGACACTTAACATATGCTTTTATTATATAGGATTGTTTTGGGTTTTTTAAAAGCCTTTAAACAACCTGACTATAATGACAACATAATATGTTTTATTCCTTTATTAATAAAAGGATATTTTTACTAGTTAATGACCATTACCAAAAGCAAAATAAAAATAAATAAAAGATGAGAAAGAAGTTAGATTTTTTTTGTATTTTAACTGTGCTCAATGCAATAATTTCTTCTCTTTGAGAAGCACAGTCACATTATAAATGCATAATTGTAGAATATCTCTTAAACTTAGAAAAGGGCATAAAATGAAAAGACCATATTTATAGTAGTAAATATTTATAACTTCACAACTTATAGAAATAATTTATATTACCTATATACTAGAGGCCTGGTGCACAAATTCGTGCACAGGTGGAGTCCCTTGGCCTGGCCAGCAATCAGAGTGATCAGAGCAGGCCTGCTGGGGACCGAAGGGGGCAGCAGGAGGTTGGCTGGCTGTGGGAGTGCACTGACCACAGGGGGCATATGCTGCAGCAAGCATATGCCCCCTGTGGTCAGTGCAGGTTATAGCTACCATCCAGTTGTAACAGTCACTTAGGCTTTTATATATATTCTATCTAATAAAAGAGTAATACTCTAATCATCACTCCACTATACCCACCAAGCCATGCCCACCAGCCAATCAGGAGCAACTATGCAAATTAACCCCAACCAAGATGGCTGTGGCCACGGAGCAAGCAGGAGGGAGGCTTGGGTTTCCCTGGTGTTGAAGGAAGCCAAGCTTTCCACACACCCTGGCGGGCCCAGGACTCCACTCAAGGCTACAAAGTTTCAATTATAGAAGATAAATAAATTCAAAAAAAAAAATGGCACACAGAGCTGGAGAGAGTAGGAGGCTAGGGTTGGCCCCGGCAATGGAGGAAACCAAGCTTCTGCAGCCCTGGTCTGTCTTGGCCTCCACTTAAGGCTACAAAGTTTGAATTATAGAAGATAAGGAAATCCTAGATACCAGTGCCTCCAAGAGGCATGGCCAGCCTGCAAACCACCAATGTTCCCATGCCCAGGCCACCCCACGCCCCAAAGGAACCCCCACCCTGGTCCAGGACACCCTTAAGGGCAAACCAGCTGGCCCCCACCCATGCACTAGGCCTCTATCCTCCTATCTAATAAAAGAATAATATGCAGGGTGACCATTACACATAACATGGCTGCCCCAATGTGGACATAAGATGGCCACCACAAGATGGCCAGCAGGGGAGGGCAGTTATGGGCAATCAGGCCAGCACAGGAGAGCAATTGGGGGTGATCAGGGAGGACAGTTAGTGATGACTGGGCTGGCAGAAGAGGGAATTTGTGGGGGACCAGGCCTGCAGGGAAGGGCAGTTAGACATCTATCAGGCTGTCAGGGGAGTTGTTAGGGGGTGATCAGGCTGGCAGGCAGAAGCAGTTAGGGGCAATCAGGAAGGCAGGTGAGCAGTTGGGAGCCAGCAATCCTGGATTGTGAGAGGGATGTCTGATCCCACCAGGATTGGGCCTAAATGGGCAGTCAGACATTCCTCGAGGGGTCCCAGATTGGAGAGGGTGCAGGCTGGACTGAGGGACACCCTGGGCTTTTAGTATAAATAAAAAGAGTTAGTAATATGCAAATTAGGCTGGGACTCTGTAATGGCTCACAACCAGACAGGACAGGGTTGCGCATGCAGGTGAGGCCCAGAGTGGAGACAGAGACAGAGGAAGGGGGCTGGAGGATGCTGTGAGTCAGGCATGGGTCCTTTCTAGTAAGGATTTTTCATGAACCAAAAAACATCAATGTTCAATGTATTAAACCTCAGGAAAGCTTTTAGAAAACATCAGCAAACCAGTGAAAATTCTCTTTTACAAGTTATTTCATAGACTTCAGAGGTTTTTATTTTTTTCTGCTTAGAGGCTCATATAAAAAGATTAATTTCAAACGTATTCTAGATATTTGTAGTTAACTTAAGATAATTAAGATACATTAATACAAATGATGCATAAAATAAAAAGTACCGAACAACATAAAATGGGCATGTGAAATTAGATGCTATCTGAGGTGGTCTGTATGGTTCACTTTAGTTTTATGAATCAAATAGTTTTTCAAAAGTACACAGTTATTTTCAGTGATTTTTTAAAGTAATGAAACTGAATTTTTATAAATTAAAAATATACTTTAAAGTATTTTGTTTTATTTTTAATAAGATGTTATTCATTTGGAAACATTTAATTTGTATTAATTTAATATTTCTAATTTCTCTTTTGTTAGATATTACAGTGATAGAGAGAAACACAGAAAACTGGATGATCACAGAAGTAGAGATCACAGGTCAAATTTGGAAGGAAGTTTAAAAGATAGATCTCATTCAGATCATCGCTCTCATTCAGATCATCGGTTACATTCAGATCATCGGTCAAGTTCTGAATATACACATCATAAATCTTCCAGGGATTATAGGTATCACTCAGATTGGCAAATGGATCACAGAGCTTCCAGTAGTGGTCCTAGGTCACCACTAGATCAGAGGTCTCCTTATGGCTCCAGATCTCCATTTGAACATTCAATTGAACACAAAAGTACACCTGAGCATACCTGGAGTAATCGGAAAACATAACAAAAACTGATATTTTGTCGTTCTGGACTTTTCTTTTAGCCATATATCATAAACCAACACAGTAATTGCCTTACATGACTTGAAAGATATAAACAGATCTTCTATCAGTAGCAGTATTGTTACTTCTTTCCAGGATGCAAGGTTTATTATCCCAACAGAAGAGAAAATATTTTTATATTTAAGGATTATGCTGCACTGTGCTACAAATATTGTAGTACTTTTTTTTTTTTCTTTTTTAAAGAAATGGAAAATGTTTACTCTTACAGGGACCTCAACACTGCCCTTCCATTTAGGCTGGATAAACTGTTTTTAAGTCAGTGATTTTAGACTGACCTCCATTTAAATTATGTTTGTATATGAACTTTACTCTGACCTGTGATCATGTTTCAGGAAGGAATGAAAGAGAGTTCTTTTCTTAATAAAGAAAATACACTCAAGGATTTTGTTCACTTTCCAAAGCTACTTGTTTACATTGTACACTGCGACCACCTTGCCGCTTTTCATCACAAGCTTGAATATTTAAATTCTGTACTTATATCTGTAAAATAGCCAGGAACTTCCTGTTTGTGATCTATTATTATGCCTTTTTACATACACAAAAAATTGTAAATTATTGTAAATAGATTAAATGAGCTTTCCTTACTTCCCTTTCTCAGGCTTTTTTTGACTGTTCCTTTCCCTACCAACTCAGGCCTTCTTATTATTTTAAAAAAAAATCAGTGTAACAACACTTTTTAATGATTTGTCTTGATGGAATCATTGTTTAGAATGTAAAAAAATGGGGAAAGGGGCTACTTAATTCCATTAGTCTTTTTATATTGACTATTTTATTAGATACATGTTATTTCTTTACTTTTACTTTTTAATTTTATTTTTTGGTCAATAGTGTGTATGTAGTAGCAAAATGGTGAGATAATATGTAAAATCTAAACTGCATGCTCTGGAAACATTTTCAGATGCATTTGGTTTAAAAAGGGGTAAGTGTATGAACACTTTCAGAATTCAAAATGGCCAAAAGTTACTGTAAATCCATTTGTTTTCCCTTTTCATGTGGGCAATAATGTCAAATGTGCTATGCAGCCAGGTAACATTTTAGATAAACTTGATTGACTTTTATAATATAACTGTTACAATGCACACTGATTGTATATAAAAACCTTATATATGACAAATTAAATTTAAGAAAAAGGATATGTGGGCTCCTGTAATTTTCTGCTGCATTTTTATTCCCTCTCTTAAGAAAATGCACTTAACTTTTTTTCTTTTTAAGTAGTAACGTTTAGCTGCCAGAAAATGGATATTTTGGTAAGCTGTTGAATATAGTTAATGTGTAGCACTACAACTAAAACTATTTTGAAGACCATATGAATCTATGACGTAAAATTTAGGTCATAGGAATTTTTGTTGGCCTCTTTTTGATTTTCTGCAGATATTATTTCAAAATGCCTTATATTTATTCACAGATTTTTATTTTGTTATATTCAATGGGAATTTTTGACATGTGTAGCATACATTTTTGGATGTGTGCTGTGATGTAACAAATTTGAATCTTAACTTTGACAAATATATTGATATATTCCAATAACATTCTTAAGTGTGTCCCTATTGATTTAGCTGTGGGAGCAATCTATAGAAATTTGTTCATAGATGTATTTTTAAAATATTTTCTGTTTATCCAATTAGGTCTAAAATTTACACTAAGGGTACAAAATAAAGCTCGCTTTCCATTTTTTGTTGTTGTTCTTTTAAGCAGTGATTCTTCTTTTAGTTACTCTGAAGAATGATCTTTTTTCCTGAAATATCACATAACATGGGGAATAATTCAATTTTAAATATCTAATTTATAATAATATAAAAGTGATAAAACAGTTGAGTACTGGTACACATTTTTTTAAGCTTTTTCACTGTATAAATGATTATTTATTCCACAAGATAGCAATGAATAAAAAAATGCAATGCTTAATGAGGTCATAATAATAGAAAACAAATCAGGATTGACATTTTTTAAGTCATCACTTTCTAGTTGGGACATTTGGATTAGATCCTATTGTGCAAATTTTATAAAAGAACAGTATTGCATTTTTTGAGACAATGGAATGGATTCTTAATTCTACATTTAGTTGAATATTTCAGTCAACTAGTGTAGTTGAATGAAAAATCTAAAACTGTGTAACATCTATTAATTGATGGAAAATATGTTCATTTGTAAGAAGTAATTACATAGAGGAGGAATAAGCCATAAATTTATTCAATGGAGAAGAACATTAGTACATAGATATAATAGAGAATATTCTCTATGAAATATGCTTATTTTTGTCTTTTACATGCTCATTCTGCTTTGCATTTTTATCCATTTGTGTTTAATTTTTCAAGGATAAGAGATTATGCATAGTACTGTACCACTTAACCTTCCATTTTAATAATATACAATAAATGATTCTTACGAAAAGCAATGGCCTCTTCGCTTATAAAGAAAATATTTTTGTTTAGGATATGTTAGAAAATAATTTGCAGACTGGAAGGAAAGCTGTGGAAAATGAGTGTGAATGATTCGTTCATTATTTTCAGAGTGAGTGGTTTAAAATTAGAACCTTTACAGTTGTAGTAGGTTACTTAAGATAACCTTCTGTTTGTAATCTTTTTGTAGTTAAATAATGAAAGAGTTGTGTATATTTTATGCTGATTTACACATTTTACTTTCTTGAGATTTATCACTAGGGCCCGCCTGGCATGGTGCAGTGGTTGTGCGTCGACCTATGAATGAGGAGGTCAGGTTTGATTCCAATCAAATGATTTTCTTCTTATTGATGTTTTTCTCTCTCTCCCTTCCTCTCTGAAATCAATAAAAAATATATTTTTAAAAAGAGTATATACTAGAGATAAATGTCATAGTTTTTATATGTGCACTATATGACTTTTTGACTAGACAATGATCTTTGGATCATAAATGTCATAGATTTATAATTCAAACTTTCAAGACTGAAATGTAGAGTGGGCTACATGGCATTTGAGCCACCTGAGTCTAATGGCCTCCTTGTTTAACAATGAATTCTTGGTGAACTTTACCATGGCAACTGTAATTAAAGATCATCTGTTTGATTGAGTTAACCTATTAAGCCTTAAAACAAAAGGCTGAGGCCTCCCATAACCCCTAGATAAGCTTAAGTCAGAGGTGGCCCCACCACGGACCCAGTCTGACTCCAGCTGGGTTCCAGATCTGGTGGGGAAAAAGAAATGCTCAGATAAAGTCTGAAAACTCATCATGCAAAAGCACAGATCTAGGATCCAGCAACCACCTCTAGAAACAGCAAGCTCATGGGACTGAACAGGTACACTTGCTTGGTTGCTCATTGCTCCTGAGACCGTGGTGGGATGTCTACTTTTGTTTCCTCTTCTGACAACAGAACTGTTCAAAGGTAAGTGGAGGCTTGTTAATTTTAAATTTATTTCAGTAGAATATTTAAATATATTTGGTCCGCAGCGCCAAACTGAGAGTGGTTAGGAGTGCTTAATTACATCCCTGTCATTTTATATTTATTTTGCTTTTTCTTCTAGCACTTACCAGTACTTGTCTTTATATGTGTTTTATCATTTGTCATTGAGTGCCTCCTCACTAGAATGTAAGTTCCATTAGGGCAGAGACTTTATTTTCTTCACGGCTGTATCCTCAGCATGTGAAACTGTGCTCCAGACCAATTGTATTTTTTCATTATTTTCTGTTATTTTTCCCAGAAATGCAATGTTTCATTACTTTTTTTTCTTGCCACTGTTACCTGGTTTGTTAGTTTTATTGGAGACTTTTATATGCTTTATCAGTATCTGTTAATTTGAATCTGTGTACTATCTTCCAGTTTTAAACTTGATTAATAATAATCACCTGAAGTGTTGAAAAATATAAAAACACCTAGGTCTCATTTCTAGGAATTAAAATAGAAGAGAGCCCAGCTTGCATCAATGGTTGAGCCTCATCCTATCTGAAATCAATGAAAAGTATTTTAAAAATAAAATAGAGAAAGGCCCCAACTAATATGGTTTTAGGGATTTCACTATTTTATTGACTTGAGTAATGGATTAATTATACTTTAATAGGTAGATAATACACTTGTGTTTACATATAAATGAAAAATTGATTTCTGTCATTTATGGCTACTTAGTAACTGATTCTTTGAACAGATATTCAGAGATGGATGCATGAAATAAAAACAATTTGTTTTTTCTATATTATTTATCCTTTGAAAGAAAATATGTTTTTATTTAGTTTTAAACTGGTATTCTTTTAGATCAAATTTAGGTTCACACTACAATGTATTCCTCATTCCTCTCCCCGACTTTAAACACCCCCCCCTCCACCACCACCACCACCACAGTGGTTCATTTCTTACAATCAGTGAAGCTGTATAGACGCATCATGATCGCCCAAAGTCCATAATTCACATTAGAATTCACTCTTGGTGTTGTACATTCTATGGAGTTGGACAAATGTGTAATGGACAGGTATCCACTATTGTAGCATCCTACACAATAGTTACACTGCCCTAAAACCTTCTGTGTTCTATCTATTCATCCTTCCCTCCCTCCAACCCCTGACAACTCCTAATTTTTTACTGTCTCCTTAGTTTTGCCTTTTCCAGAAAAGCACATAGCTGGAATTATACAGTTTGTAGCCTTTGTTCACTTAGTAATATGCATGGCGGTCTTCTCAGGCCCGGCGAAGCCGCTCCTGTCCCTGAACCCGCAGGAGGACGCCAAGTTTCACAAGGAAGTGGCTCAGGCCCGCCGGTGCGCAACTAAGAAACAGAAGCAAGAAAAAGAAAAACTCCTGGAGTAATTTATGTGGGCCCTTTACGACACCCAGATCCGTGCATATTTCTCCAAATTTGGCACTGTTATGAGATTCAGGCTGTCCAGAAGTAAAAGGATTGGAAATAGCAGAGGCTATGCCTTCGTGGAATTTGAATCTGAAGATGTTGCCAAGATAGTTGCTGAAACAATGAACAACTACCTTTTTGGTGAAAGTCGCTTGAAGTGTCATTTTATGCCGCCTGAGAAAGTACACGAACTTTTTAGAGAGTTGCAACTTCCCGTTTAGAACCCATCTTACCCAGGAGTGAAACGGTATAATCAGAACCGAACACTTCTTGAAAAGCTGTGGATGGAGGAGCGATTTAAAAAGGAAGAAAAATTACTCAGAAGAGATTATCTAAGAAGGGAATTATGATTTTCCTTCATTGATTTTACGTAAAAAGGAGAAAAGCAAAGCTTCAAACACCGACCTTCAGAAATCCACAAATAGACAGGCTTTACCTAAGAAGAAAAAGAAGGCTTCCCTTACCCCTAATACTCCTGAGAATACTGTGGATAGCCAGGGCCCAACACCAACACTTTTGGATAAATGAAAATCTGAAGTGGCTGAAATGAATGATGATGAAGATAATGAAATAGTTTTCAAACAGCTCTTCTCTAGCAGAAAAGAACAAAAAGAAACAAACACCTACATGGTCAAGGAAAAAAAAGACAAAGAAAAAGCATTCAGTGATTCTGAATGTATTATGAGTAATACTCTGGGAAATGTGATTTTATTATGAGGTCTGTATATCGGAAGAAATACTGGTTCGAGTAAGTAAGATGAATTGGTAACTCTGACTTGCCTGCCCCAGCTGAAACATAATGTGCGCACCTCCCAGCAGAAGCCAGACCCGCTGCCTCTCTGCCTCGGTGTCCCAGTTTTTATACCTGCCTTCAGTGACTGCATAAAAGAGTCACCATTAACTGCAGGTTTAAATATTAAATAAAGAAAACCTTGCTTTATTGTCTACATGGTTCTCTGTGTAGACTGTGCACATTTAACCCAGAAAGGTATTTCAGACTTCAGCATCCAGTGGTCAAAGTGACATTAAGTACAGTGAGGAGGCAATTCAAGTGTGTATACTAGTATATGTGCATATGGTCACTTTCCTAATGTTAAATTAGTTTTTGGTAAGCTAGTATGGACTACTAACCACTTCAGTATCATCAACGTGAAATTGTATTTCATGGTTTAAATAGTGACCAGCAAATAAACATGGGGTGTTTTTTGTTGTTGTTGTTGTTTTACAATTTATTTGTATGCAAGTGGGACTTGGGTGTCTTGAAGTAAAATAGTAGGTTTTCACCTCAAATACTTTTAATTTTCTAATGCCCTTGAAATGTGCTTTTGTGCCTAACTCATTTGGCTCAGTGGATAGAGCGGCGGCCTGTGGACTGAAAGGTCCCAGGTTTGATTCCTGTCAAGGGCATGTACCTTGGTTGCTGGCACATCCCCAGTAGGAGATGTGCAAGAGGCAGCTGATCAATGTTTCTCTCTCATGGATGTTTCTAACTGTCCCTCTCCCTTCTCTGTAAAAAATCAATAAAATATTAAAAAGAAGGAAATTATCATGATGCACTATCTTTCCCTACTTGTAAAGACATTATAATGCAAAAGAAATACATTGCATTTCAATGCTTTTAAATTGAAAGAGAAAAAAAATTTTTTTAATCCCCTCTCACTGGTAACTGCTTTTTACTTTTTTCCCATTTAAAATATTTAAATAGATTTTTAAAAAAGTCATTTTACATAAGGTAAATTCCTCTTTTTTTAGGTATACAGTATGAGGAACTTAGACATATTATACTATGGGTGCAACCACCAGCATATTTAAGATAGTTCCAACCTAGTCCTTGGCAACCACTGATTTTACCCTAGTGTTTTACTTTATTTCATAATGTCATATGGATGGAATCATACAGGATTTAGTATTTTGAGCCTTTCTTTCACTTAGCATAATATTTCAAAAATTCATATTTTTTGCATTTATCAATAGTTCAATCCTTTTTAATTTCTGAGTAGAAGTCTTAGTTCAGGGTGTACAGTTTGTTTATCCATTCACCAACTCAGTTTTTAGGCTTTTGGCTGTTATGAATAAGGATACAATAAACGTGTGTACAGGTCTCTGGATAGACATATTTAATTTTGGGGGGGGTAAATACCTTGTAGTTGGAAGCTGGGTTGTATGATAAAGTGTTTGTTTGTTTTTTACTTTATAAGGACTACTAAACTATTCAAAGTGGATATATCATTTTACGTTCCCACCAGCCACAGATGGGAGTTCTTATTACTCTGATTCAATGTGAAGATTTTATATTGAAGGTTTTTGTTTTTTATTTTCATTTTAGCCATTTTAGTAGGTGTTTAGTGGTAACTTAATTTGCCTTTTCCTATTGACTAATGATAGTCAACATTTTTAATGTGTTTTATTTGCCATTTTTATCTCTTTGGTAAAGTATCTGTTCAAATTTTTTTCTGTTTTACAAAATAGTAATGTTGATTAAAGTAATCTATTAAATAAACTGCAAATATTTTCTCAGTTATGGCTTGTTGTTTCCATTTTTTTAACAATGTCTTGAAATAGGTAATTAAAAAATGTTTTTTCATTAATTTCAGAAAGAAAGGGAGTGGGAGATAGAAACATCAATGATGACAGAGAATCAATGATCAGCTGCCTCCTGCATGCCCCCTACTGGGGAACAAACTCACAACTCAGGCATGTGCTCTGACCTAGAATCAAACTGTGATCTTTTGGTTCATAGGTTGACACTCAACCACTGAACCACACCAGTCGGATGAAATACAGAATTTAAAATTTTTTTATAAAGTCTAGTTTATCTATCTTTTTTTTTCCCCCATTTTATGTGTGTGTAGAAATCTTTGTCTAATTTCAGGTCACAAAGATTTTTTTTTTTCTACTAGTAGAAGAATTATACTTTTCAGAATTGCATTTAAATCTGATTTTAGTATATAGTGTGAAGTATATATCCAAGTTGTGTGTGGGGTTGTGTTTGGGTTTTGTTTTTTGAATATGTATATCCACTTTTTCTAGCACCATTTGTTGAAAAGACTATCTTCCCACTGAATTTTTATTTTGCCTTATTGAAAATCATTTCAGATTATGTGTGGGTCTGTTTCTGAGCTCCCTGTTCTGTTCTATTAATTTGTATTTCTGTCCTTATGACAGTACTACACTATATAAATTTTGTTCTTTTTCAAAATTATTTTGTCTCCTAAATTTCTTTGCTTTTCCACAGACATTTTAGGATCAAATTGTCAATTTCTACCAAAAAACCTGCTGGGGTTTTGATTGAGGTTTTATAGAATCTATAAACAATTTGGAGAATATTGACAATTTAACAATATCATGACTTCTGACTTATAGATAGTTGTTTAGATCTTTAATTTCTCTCATCACTGTGTTGTGTGTTTTACCGTGTACAAATCTTGCACAATTTATTGTTAAATTTACCCCTTAGTAGTTCATATTTTTCTGCTATTGTAAATTACTTTTTTAATTTCAATTTTTAAGTGGTCACTGATATTTATATTTGATCATTATTTTGTTGACCTTGCTATTTCATTAATGTTCTAATAGTTGGTTCCAGATTCTTTGAGATTTTCTATATAAATTATCATATCTTCTATTAAAAGAAAATTTTATCCTCACAATCCTTATGCCTTTCTTCTCTCTCTAATGTACTTTCTATGACCTCTAGTATGTTGGTAAGAATGGGCGCCCTGACTATTCCTGTATGGGTATGGAGGAGGTAAGAATTCAGTCTTTCACCATTGGGTATGCTATGCGGGTTTTCTTGTAAATGACCTTTATCTTATTTAGGAATTTCCCTTTTAATATCGATTTTCTGAGAATTAAGGAAAAATGAGTAGAGGTTTAACAATGACTACCAGTGACTGCTGCTGCCAGAATATGTGATCAGATTCATTTCTCGTCTTTTTGGGCCTCTCACATCTTTGCTCCATTACAATGGACCCATTATTCATAGGTCACCTCTTCTCTCACTTCAAGAATTCAGAGGGTTCCAACATATTTTTCTTATTTTAATTCTAACCACTACAGCTATGAAACATCAATATCAATAGAAAAAATGCTTGAAAAAAGAGATTGGTATTTTAATTTAATTTAATAATATTGTTTTTATTTGAATTGATGATTGATGACATAATGGTAATGAAAAGATGCTAAGATTTAATATTTTGGAAAATCTCGAGCATGTACAACTGGCTATAAATAAGTTTGAGGGCCTCTGCAAAAAAGAGAAATGAACCTGCTCTCTGACACCATACATAAAATTTAACAAAATGAATGAAAGACATGAATATCAGACCGAGACAATAAAATACATAGATGAAAACATAGACCCTGAACTTAGAAATCTTGATCTCAGAGGATTTTGTGTGAACTGGACCCCAAAAGGAAAATAACTGAATGGGACTATATCAAACTAAAAAGCTTCTGCACAACAAACCAACAAAATAAAAGGCAACCAACAAATGGGAGAAAATATTTGCAAATGATACATCCAATAAAGAGCTAATAACCCACATATATGAATAACTCAATAAAATCTGATTAAAAATGGGCAGAATATCTGAATAGACAGGTTTCCAAGAAATACATGCTGTCAAAAGGAGGTTCCCTGGCAATGCTATGCATAATAAGGCTGAGCCAATCCCATATCTTGTCTCTTAAACCTGCTCTCCAATCACAGGGAAGACTTATGGCCAAGCTTGTTCTTTGTGATTGAATTAGGGTTTCCCAGAGAAACATGCATACAGAATATCTATCTACCTACCTATATCTATTTTCTATCTACCTACCTACCCATCACCTAACTGAGATTTTAAGGCATTGACTATATCTATTTTCTATCTACCTACCTACCCATCACCTAACAGATTTTAAGACATTGACTCATACATAAGATTGTAGGATAAGAGAGAAGGAAGTTTAATCAAGATTAAAAATGAAAATATTTATCTTGGAGAATGGGAAAGAAAATACTTTAGAAGATATAGTATGTGATGGTATGCTATGATTAAGTAAATAAAAATGACCAAGATACTCCAACAAGTGATTCCCTATGACTATCTTCTGTATCTTCCAAGTAGGCAAATTGGCTTATCTTTCAACTCTATAAAGTTGGTTGCTATTATTGAGCACCCTTTCTAAGTGTTTTTACAGTTTCACATGGCCGCTGTGAAGCCAGTGTTTTGACCATTTTACTGTGGAAACTGACCAAGAGTTAATTCTCCCAAGATCACAGCTAGTGATAAAATTCAAATATAGTTCTTTAAAATTTTTGTTTACTGCTCTTTTTGCTATATCATGCTTTCTGCATTATGAACATCCTAGTTACTAACAGTAGCAGAGCCTGGTGTCCCTGAACTCAGAGGTGGGCAAAGAGGGAACACTGTTGGGAGACATATACCACCAGTGCACTGAGAGCAATCTACAGGCCAATTTTCTCTCCACTGAAAAAAAGTGTGACACTTCTCTGCACTCTAGTACTGTCTGGATGTCTCTGATAAGCAAAAATCTTTAGTGCTTGTTTAATGCCAAGTTATAATTATTAAAGGTGAACAAGCTGATTTTTTGATCCATTGCAAAGTTCTAATTTCCAAAATCCTTTCATAATTACTTGTGAGAATGTGTGAGATGTAGTCATCTCTATAACATAATGCAACAAAAGGAAATAGCCACGGCTCCAAATTTGTAAGTCATATGTTCCATCCATTTGAACCACCGGAGGGCAATATGAACCTACTCATTAAAACACAGAAAAGCTGTTACTTCTTGGCAGGTGTTCTGAAAACATTTTGCTCTCAAACTTAGAAAAGTAATTTCAAAATTATAAATTTTCATCCAACAGTTTAATTTGATTTCCAAAAGTTTTTGAGATAAGTAGGTAGTTTTTATATGTCATAACAATTTTTTTTATGTTATAGCCAAATCTAAATAGCATGGCAACTTGATACTCATTACTATCTATTTAAAAATTATATGGTGGGGTGCAGCAGAGGGAGTGCTCCAAGGGACCTGTGCTTCTGTGGGTGGTGTCCCTGTAACCTGTCCTGCCTGGCCTCTTGTATTTTTATTGATTGATTGGCTGGTGGGTGGAGTTATGGGGGAGGAGGAAGAAAAGAGAAAGAGAAACATTGACTTGTTCCACTTATTTATGCACTTAATTGGTTTATTCTTTTTTTTAAATTTTGTTGTTGACACTATTACAGATGTCCCCATTTTGCCCTTCTTTGCCTACCACCACCCAGCCCCCACTCCTCCTTCCCTCTGGCCATCACCACACTGTTGTCTGTGTGTATGGGTTATGCATATGTTCTTTGGCGAATCCCTTCATCTTCTTTCATCCAATCCCTCCTCCCCATTCCCTTTTGATTGCTGTCAGTCTCTCCCATGCATTCACGCCTCCGTTTCTATTTTGTCAGTATATTTTGTTCATTAGATTCCACATATAAATGAAATCATATGGTATTTGTCTTTCTCTGACTGGCTTTCATCCATGCTGTCCCCCAAAATAAGATTTCCTTCCTTTTTATGGCTGTATAGTAATCCATTGCATAAATGTACCAAGCCTTTGTCAAAAACTCGTGCAAGCAACTTTCCTTTCCAAAGCCAATTTATCATGCGATGTTAACAGCAGAGCCATTTACTTACACATTATTTCTTCACATAATATGAAAACATCAGTTAGTCATCACCACAACTTAATTATTATTAATAATTCGCACAATTGCATTCAGTGCTGATCAGGATTGAATGTTATATTTTCTATATAATGGTTCTTTGTGAATAAAGCAGCATGTATGTACCTTAGCACTAACTTATAAATCACTTGCAGTGTCTGTCTTTTTCCTGCATATCAGCTGCAGTTTTAAGAGACACTTTATAGTCTAGAACAGGAGATCAGCAAAGTTTTCTGTAAATGGCCAGAGAGTTAGTAAATACTGGTTTTAATTTCACATAATTTTCATATATCAGGAAGTTTATATTTTAAAAAAATTTTAATCATTTAAAAATAAAAATAAATCTTGATGGTAGAACAGATTTGGCCTATGGGCTATAGTTTGCTAACCCGTGCCCTATGACATAGCTTAAAAAGCAAAACAAGCCTGGCCAGTGTTCCTCAGTGGTTAAGTATTGACACCCATGAACCAGGAGGTCACAGTTCAATCCCTGAGTTTCGTGCTAGATCCCTAGTAGAGGGCATTCAGGAGGCAGTCAATTGATGGTTCTCTTTCATCTTTGATGTTTCTATCTCTCCCTCTCCATTCCTCTCTCTGAAATCAATAAAAATATATTTAAAAACAAAACAAAAATCACAAAATCAGAATTCTATTCTTACCTAGCCTGCATTTTAAGTACTAAGCAAAACAAAACAAAAAAAAAGATACCATCAAATAATTCTGCCTTATATGTACTGCATAGAGGCCAAATCTGAATCATACCTTGACCATCAGTGAACAATGAAGTAAATTTATCTGCTAGCACACAGAATAAAATGATTCCCCTTCCATATACTATATTATAATGGAATTATATTACATAACATCTAAAAGTGTCCTTTGAAAAAGGAATTTTACCTATGGCTTAATTTTTATCTCTATTGGCAGACAGATAATATTTAATTGTTGGTATTCAAGTTTCATTATAAATTTGTTCTCTATAAAAAAATTATATTTTCTAACATTTAAATGTCTTTTTCTTTTGACATTTATGTTTCTAAACCATTGGAATTCATTTTCATGTAGAATGAGGTAAGATACGATGTTAATTTTTTGCACATTGATGAGCAAACAGTGCAAGCACACTGTTAAATGCCACCTTCTTTTCCCAGTAATTTGAATGATCAAGCCCATCGCTAATCAAATTCCTCTGTAGATTGGAATCTACTGTTGGCCTCTATTCTGTTTCATTCACTTACTTTTCTCATTCTGAAGCACTGTCATTGTTGTCATAGTGTTCTCTAAGTTATTGATACCTGGTAGACATGTTTGGACATGTTTTTCTTCAAAATTATTGTTTTTCTCTCATAACGTGATATTGACTATTTTGGGTTCAAAGGTTTCACAGCAATAAATGGTAGCAAATGTATAAATGTGAATAGATATCAGTTTATAGTTTGGTCATTTCTCTGCCATCAGAAAAAAATTAAACAAATAGCATAATTTTGCATAGTTTTATAAAACTGACTGATTTTACAAGAACAGTCACTATACATGAAATCCTCTAGGGCAGTGGTCGGCAAACTGCGGCTCGAGAGCCACATCTGGTTTGCCGCTTGTTGGCTAATGAGTTTACCAACCACTAGGATAGGGACTTAATCATAAGGAACAACAACAGCCTATAATTATCGGAATCGAGAGTCTAGGTCAGTGGTTGGAAAACTCATTAGTCAACAGAACTGCAGTTTGTCGACCACTGCTCTAGGGCTATTTGTTACTAGAAAGTCTTTTAACAGATAAAGCACTGGGACTGGTGTCAGGGAATCAATTTTTCAATAAAGATTATTCATTGTATATTCCTCATCATAGTCACACTTGTCTTTATTGGCTGCGTGTGCAGAATCACTGCAGGTTAGATCTTGCTCTAGCTTCTTCAGATACATTCTATAGCCATTCATACTACAGTTCTCCTCCAAATTTCTATTTCCACTTTTACTCTGGACCCCCTGAGAGTCAATGTTCACATCCAGGACTGAGGCTTTAAACAAAACAAAACAAAACTTTTCTCTTCCATTGTCCATCACACTGTTTTGCAGTTGTACCTTCTTGAACATTTCCTAGACTTGTTTTCCAGTTCTCCAAGTGATGTCTTTAATTCTGCTATGTGTAAGTGCCCATAGCTCCTTATTTATTCTTATCTAGCCTAAGGTAATAGGCTAATTAGATCGGGAGACCTTCCAGACATCCTTGTAGACAAAGCCATGGTGGTGGGGCTGAGGCAGAGGTGGTTAGGGGTGATTAGGCTAGGAGGGGAAGGCAGTGGGGTGAGCAGGCTGGCGGGGGGGATGGGGCAGTTGGGGGCAAACATACCAGCAGGGGAGTGGGCAGTTGGAGGCGAGCAGGCTGGCAGAGGGGGGGGGGACAGTTGGGGATAAGAAGGTGGGCGGGGGAACAGTTGGAGCGAGCAGGCCAGCAGGCAGAGTGGTTAGGGTCAATCAGGCAGACAGGCAGGTATGTGGTTAGGAGCCAGTGATCCAAGATTATGAGAGGGATGTCCAACTGCCAGTTCAGGCCTGATCCCACACAGGGGTAGGCCTAAACTGGTAGTCGGACATCCCCCCAGGGATCCCAGATTGAGAGGGTGCAGGCCAGGCTGAGGGACACTCCCCCACCCCCACCCCCATGCACAAATTTCATGCACCAGGCCATTAGTCCTATCTAATGAAAGAGTAATATGCCAATTGACCATACCTCTACTACACCAACAAGCCACGCCCACCAGCCAATCAGAGTGGGTATGCAAATTAACCCAACCAAGATGGCTATGGCCACAGAGAGGGCAGGAGGGATGCTTAAGCCCCTAGTGATGGAGGAAGCCAAGTTTTCCACACACCCTGGCTGGCAGGCTTTCACTTAAGGCAACAAAATTTCAATGACTGTGTGAGCAAGAGCCAAACTACAAAGTTTCAATTGTAGAAGATAAATAAATCCCAGACACCAGGGCCTCCACTTGGGTTGCTGGGGGGCGTGGCCGGCCTGCAAACCACCACAGATCTCTCGCCCAGGCCACCCCTGCCCCAAGGGAACACCCACCCTGATCCAGGACACCCTTCAGGGCAAACCAGCTAACCCCCACCTATGCACCAGCCCTCTATCCTAGCTAATAAAAGCATAATATGCAGATTGACCATCATTCCAAAACACAAGATGACTGCCCCCATGTGGACACAAGATGGCCAGCAGGGGAGGGCAGTTGGCAGGGACCAGGCCTGCAAGGGAGGACAGTTGTGGGCGATCAGGCCAGCAGAGGAGGAAAGTTGGGGGTGACCAGGCCCACAGGGTAGGGCAGTTAGGGGCAAACAGGCTGGCAGGGGAGCTGTTAGGCATCAATCAGGCTGGCAGGGGAGTGGTTAGGGGATGATCAGGCTGGCAGGCAGATGCGGTTAGGGGCAATCAGGAAGGCAGGCAGGTGAGTAGTTGGCAGCCAGCAGTTCTGGATTGTAAGAGGGATGTCCGACTGCCTGTTTAGGCCTGGTCCTACCTGCTTCGGGCCTAAACGGGCAGTCAGAAATCCCTCAAGTGGTCCCAGATTTGAAAGGGAGTAGACTGGGCTGAAGGACACCCCCCCCCCCATGCACAAATTTTGTGCTCCAGGCCTCTAGTATTTTAATAAAAATAGAATCCAATTTCTTGACTGTGGATATACATCTGAGAATATCCCCCCTGTATTGTCCCCATATTCATTCATATTCTCTTCTCTCTCTCTCTCTCTCTCTCTCTCTCTCTCTCTCTCTCTCTCCCTCTCTCTCTCCTCTCTCAAGCTTGGAGTGGAAATTTGGTGTCAGTCATGTAGGGGTGCCTCTTGACTTGCTGATGATTCCAGGTTCACCATTCATGTGAAGGCATGAGCACTCAAAGGCTCATTGAAAGCAACGTGTACATAGTGGGTCTTAGTGACCAATTGCAGCCTCACTGTAGGGCAATGGTGTGTTCAGTTGTCATTTTTTATTGGTCTTCCCAATAATAGGATCTTTAGGTAGTTTCTCTGGTCCAGTTTTTGAGTGGAAAAGTGGGGTCTTATTGCTTCACATATAATGTCCCTGTGTTCAGTTGTCAGAATCACTCGGGCCTTTCTTGGCACCAGATTTCCCCTTCCTGAGTCTTTCAAAAAGTGTTATGGGGCAAACTGACTTGTTTACCACCAAATCTCCCTTCATCTCTCTTTTTTTTAAATATATTTTATTGATTTTTTTATAGAGAGGAAGGGAGAGGGACAGAGAGCTAGAAACATCGATGAGAGAGAGACATCAATCAGACGCCTCCTGCACGCCCCCCACTGGGGATGTGCCCGCAATCAAGATACATGCCCTTGACCAGAATTGAATCTGGGACCTTTCAGTCCACAGGCCTACATTCTATCCACTGAGCCAAACCGGTTTCGGCTCCCTTCATCTCTTTACCTGCATTGGGTGTTTCTTCACTCTGATGACCATTCTCCTATTCACACCTGATTTACATAGGTTTTGGGGAATATGGATTTATTTTAGAATCATCAAAATTTGACTTTTAATTTTTGTTTTCATTTTTGGGCCTATTTAAAAGTGAGTAAGGCTTCAAATGTAGTTTGGCTCTTGCTCACACAGTCATTGAAACTTTGTTGCCTTTTTTTGTACCTGGTAGTGAGATTAGTCTTGTCTGAGCTAACTTTGTTGCCATTTTGTACCTGGTAGTGAGATTAGTCTTGTCTGAGCTAACAGTATGATTAACCAATAAGATGGACAGCTGAGGCCATTCACCAAGTGGTGGTCAACTCTCATTACATGACACAAGGTGAAAGCTGTGTGACCACGGCTGCCGACACGTGTATAGGCTCCACAGACCACTTGATCAGGAAGTGGGAGCTCATCCCTCAGGAGGCAGGAGGAAGTCCACGAAGCCTCAGATGACAGTGATTTCCCACCCTGTTGTCTTGGATTAGTTTGTAGAGTGTCTTAAGGTCTTCAAGAATCCAATAATCACTTTATTTTTTGGTATGAGGCAATTTTTAGATCCACCATGTAATAAATATGCCTGTAAATCATAGAAAAAATATTCTAGCAATTGATAGTCTACCTTAATCTTAAAGTAACTCCTGTATGACCTGTGGGCTCAGAAGCATCAAAATACATTTACTATTCATAATACAAGACAGCATTTCATGCCATCTTGCTACCTTAAGTCCAATAATCACTTTAAAAATCATTTGAATTTAAGCACACATCTATATTTATACCCATACCTAGAGATCTAATCAATACATCCTTCCTTCCTTCCTTCCTTCCTTCCTTCCTTCCTTCCTTCCTTCCTTCCTT
>JAAGEH010002531.1:24052318-24179857 GCA_011751065.1 Lasiurus cinereus
CTTCCTTCCTTCCTTCCTTCCTTCCTTCCTTCCTTCCTTCCTTCCTTTCTTCCTTTCCTTCTTCACTCCCTTCCTTCCTTCCTTCTATTAATCCTCATCAAAGGATATTTTTTTCCCCATTGATTTCTAGAGAGAGTGGAAGGGAGAGGAAGAGACAGAGAAACATTAATTTGAGGGAGACTGGTTGCCTCCCACATGTGTCCTGACCTGGGCCAAGAATAGAGCCTACAACCAGGATATGTGCCTTTGACTGAAATCAAACCCAGGACCTTCAGTCTCAGGGCTAACTCTCTATTCACTGAGCCAAACTGGCTAGGGCAGTGTGCCTTAGTTTTTAATTATCTATTAAATACCCTTACATTTATGAGAAGTAGATCAGACTATCTTAGCCTTGAGCTTTCTGGTACCAAGGCAAGAGAGGAAAAATGACCAGTGCCATGATTCATAGAGCCCATAACTTAATCAAGAGAGAATTATTTCTTATATTAAGAACAGAGAGACATGCATCCCCAGGTCCTAATGTCTATGATTTCCACAAAGTCTATCATAATTAGTGAAGCAACAGGTTTTATTGGGCAGTGTCTCATCACCCCCTTCAGTCACATCATAAATAATTCATGAGAGCAACTGGGGCAGCAACCATGCAGAAGGTGGGACACCGGTCAGTTAAATACTATCTTTGTGACATGGCTTAGTCTAGGAGTAGCTTTGAGAGTGTCGTTAGGAATGAGTAGATAACTTATCTTCCAGGCCTCAAGTTATCTAAAATTAAAAACGAAAGGCAGGGGTTGGGAGTGGAACTTGGCTTATGGTAAACATTCCATGTCTATTTAATTAAAAAATGAATGAAATCCTTTATTTCAGCCACTTTTATTGACAAACTTACATAATGGGCAGTGCATATTCTTTTTGTTTGCTGAATTCAAAATATAATTTAACCCTTTTCCTGATGACTCAGTTTCACTGTAATGAACAGCAGTGGTGGCATCATAGATGCTGAGGTACCTAGCCTGCTTGCTCCCTGGCTCTAGTTTAGAATATTGTGTCTTTTATTCTGATGTATGTTTTAAAGTTCTCACTTCTGCATCCAAAGCAGTTGTCAGGTTTATTTTTTGTTATTGCCAGTGTGCCTGCTTCTACCAGCCTTCTTTATTCCCTCTGTATATTTGTTGCTTCTCTTCTAATATTGAAAAAGAAGTTGGTTGGTTAGCATGTAAGAACTGCCTCACAAAATGTAAGTAAAGAAACCTTGCGTGATGGCCCGAGATTCTCCTACAAGTAAAATGCACAAGATTTTGAGCACAGATTCTTCCGTAAGAATCCTTCAGTGGCTCAGGTGATTTTTATTTTCCTATTTATTCTTGGCTGTGTTTTAGATAGTTGAATTTGTCAGATAGATGATCTTGGGACAATGTGTTAATCTACACAGGATATAGTGTCATGTGAGGTGTCAACGGGAGGACTTTCTTACAAAATATTTCATGAGAGAAGGAGAGTGCAGGAGTGTTTCTGGGAAAGTCATCTTGTTATATACATTATAGATCAGTTAAGCAAGAGCTCCAGGTGGTAGGGACTAGATAAACCAGACTATCACACTGAGTCATCCAACTGTATTGCCAAGAGACTTTGAAGGCCTAGCTAAGGCTTGGAGCTTGAAAGTCCTAGATACCCATCTGTACTCGCCTGAAACATCACCCGCCTGCCACGGAGAAACACTCAATGCTTCTCTTTATCATTTTCACATTCCCTGGGTGGAGTGGAAAGAACACTCCTTTCTCTTCTGAAATTTGGGCAGATTGTATCCAATTTTCACTTAGTGATTTCATTGTTTACCCTAAACATTTTTAAATACCTAGAGATATTTAGGATTGCCACAACAAAATGCACAGACAATATAACACAACTAGAGGCCTGGTGCACAAAATTCGTGCACAGGGTGGTGTGTCCCTCAGCCCAGTCTGTACCCTCTCCAGTCTAGACCCCTCTGATGTCTGACTGCCTGTTTAGGCCCAATCCAGGGAGGCCTCAGTAATAATAAATCTAAATGCTTATAGTCGGCCATCCATCTCACAATCAGGATTGCTGGCTCCCAACTGCTTGCCTTCCTGCCTTCCTGATTATCCCTAAATGCTCCTGCCTGCCAGCCTGATCACACCCTAGCCACTCTCCTACCAGCCTGATTGATGTCTAACTGCTCCCCTGCCAACCTGTTTGCCCCTAACTGTCCTCCACTGTGGACCTCGCCCACCCTAATGCCCTCCCCTTCAGGCCTGGTCCCCCCACAACTGCCTTTTCCTGCAGGCCCAGTTGCCCCCAATTTCCCTCCTCTGCTGGCTGGTCACCCCTAACTGCCCTCCCTTGCAGGCCTCTACTCCCTCAACTGCCCTCCCCTGCTGGCCTGATTGCACACAACTGCCCTCCCTTGCAGGCCTGGTCCCTCCCAATTGCCTTCCCCTGCTCATCATCTTGTGGTGGCCATCTTGTGTCCACAGGGGAGCAGGATCTTTAAGCACATGGGGGCAGCCATCTTGTGTGTTGGAGTGATGGTCAATCTGCATATTACTCTTTTATTACATAGGATATGACCTTAAGGAGTTCATTGTTAACAGCATGAACAAGGTTAACCAAAGTCAGTTTAGTTTTTTAAGTGGACCATTGCAGCTCAGTAAACTTGTGAACTAAAGTAAGATTTTCAAGAGAATAAGGAATGTGTAGTCTGTAAAGAAGAAGCAAATCCTTGAGATTTTTTTTTCTCACAAAAAATAGTGTGACTCAGCATGACATAGTAAAGAATGCATTAGGAGTGTTTTTATTTATTTTTTATTTATTTTTTTATTAATTTTTTTATACATATCTCCCCATTGCCCCCCTCCCTCCCAGGCATACACCAACCCCCCAGTGTCTATGTTCATTGGTTATGCTTATATGCATGCATACAAGTCCTTTGATTGATCTCTTATCTACCTCACCTAACTTTAATCTTCCTGCTGTAATTTCACAGTTTGTTTGAAGCTTTATTGTCTCTGTATCTATCCTTTTGTTCATCAGTTTATAATGTTCTTTATTATCCACAAATGAGTGAGATCATGTGATGCTTCTCCTTCATTGACTGGCTTATTTCACTAAGCATAAGGCTCTCCAGTTCCAACCAGGTTGCTGCAAATGGTAAGAATTCGTTCTTTTTAATGGCAGCATAGAATTCCATTGCGTAGATGTACCACAGTTTTCTGATCCACTCATCTGCTGACGGGCACCTAGGCTCTTTCCAAATTGTGGCTATTGTAAATTGTGCTGCTATGAACATAGGGGTGCATAAATCCTTTCTGATTGGTGTTTGTAATTTCTTAGGATAAATTCCTAAGAGTGGGATTACAGGGTCAAATGGGAGCTCCATTTTTAGTTTTTTGAGGAAACTCCATACTGTTCTCCACAGTGGCTGCACCAATCTGCATTCCCACCAACAGTGCACAAGGGTTCCTTTTTCTCCGCATCCTCGCCAGCACTTGTTGTTTGTTGATTTGTTGATGCTTGCCATTCTGACAGGTGTAAGATGGTATCGCATTGTCGTTTTGATTTGCATCTCTTGGATGATTAGTGACTTTGAACATGTTTTCATGTGTCTCTTGGCCTTCCTTCTGTCATCTTTCGAAAAGATTCTATTTAGGCCGTTGCCCATTTTTTTTATTGGATTGTTCATCTTCCTTTTATTAAGTTGTATAAGTTGGTTGTAGATTTTGGAGATTAAATCTTTATCAGTGATAACATTTGCAAATATGTTCTCCCATACAGTGATCTTTCTTGTTGTTTTGTTGATGGTTTCTTTTGCTGTGCAAAAGCTTTTTATTTTGATGTAGTCCCATTTGTTTATTTTTTCTTTAGCTTCCATTGCCTTTGGAGCAGTATCAGTGAAGAAGTTCTTTCGGCATATATCTGAGATTGTGCTGCCTGTGGATTCCTCTAGTATTTTTATGGTTTCCCTTCTAATGTTTAAGTCCTGTATCCATTTTGAGTTTATTTTTGTATTTGGTGTAAGTTGGTGGTCCAGTTTCATTTTTTTGCATGTATCTGTCTAATTTTCCCAACACCATTTATTGAAGAGGCTATCTTGGCTCCATTGAATGTTCATGCCTCCTTTGTCAAATATTAATTGAGCATAGTGGTTTGGGTGGATATCTGGGTTCTCTATTCTATTCCATTGGTCTATATGTCTGTTCTTGTGCCAGTACCACGCTGTTTTGAGAACAGTGGCTTTGTAGTATAGCTTGAAATCTGGTATCGAGATCCCACCTACTTTATTCTTCTTTCTCAGAATTGCTGTAGCTATATGTGGTCTTTTTTGGTTCCAGATGAATCTATGAAGAATTCTTTGTAGGTCTGTGAAATATGTCATTGGTATTTTAATGGGTAGTGCGTTGAATCTGTAGATTGCTTTGGGTAGTATGGACATTTTAATGATGTTGATTCTCCCAATTCATGAGCATGGTATGCTCTTACATCTGTTAACATCTTCCTCTATCTCTTTTTTCAGTGTCCTGTAGTTTTCTGCATATAGGTCTTTTACCTATTTAGTTAGGTTTATTCCTAGGTATCTTAATTTTTTTGGTGCGATGGTAAATGGGATTGCTTTTTTAGTTTCCCTTTCTGTAATTTCACTATTAGTGTATAGAAATGCCACAGATTTCTTAGCATTACTTCTGTATCCTGCTACCTTGCCGAATTCATTAATTAAGTCAATTAGTTTTAAAATGGAGTCCTTTAGGTTTTTTATGTACAATATCATGTCATCTGCAAATAAGGACAGCTTTACTTCTTCTTTTCCAATTTGGATGCCTTTTATTTCTTCTTCTTGTCTAATTGCAATGGCTAATACTTCCAGTACTATGTCGAACAGGAGAGGTGAGAGTGGGCATCCCTGTCTTGTTCCTGTTCTTAGGGGAAATGGTTTTAGTTTTTGCCCATTGAGTATGATGTTAGCTGTGGGTTTATCATATATGGCTTTTATGATGTTGAGGTATGCTCCTTCTATTTCCACTTTGCTGAGAGTTTTTATCAAGAAAGGGTGTTGGATTTTGTCAAATGCTTTTTCTGCATCAATTGATATGACTATGTGATTTTTATCTCTCAATTTGTTTATGTGATGTATCACATTTATTGATTTGCGGACATTGTACCATCCCTGCATTCCTGGGATGAATCCTGCTTGGTCATGGTGTATGATCTTTCTGATGTACTGCTGGATTCAATTTGCTAGAATTTTGTTGAGGATTTTGGCATCTATGTTCATGAGAGATATTGGCCTATAATTCTCTTTCATTGTGTTGTCTTTAACTGGTTTTGGTATTAGGGTGATGCTGGCTTCATAGAAGGTGTTTGGAAGTGTTCCTTCTTCTTGAATGTTTTTGAATAGTCTGAGGAGGATAGGTTTTAATTCTTCCTTGAATGTTTGGTAAAACTCTCCTGTGTAGCCATCTGGTCCCGGGCTTTTATTTGCTGGAAGCTTTTTGATGACTGCTTCAATTTCTTCCATAGTTATTGGACTATTGAGATGTTTGGTGTCCTCCTCATTGAGTTTTGGAAGGTTATATTTTTCTAGTAAAATGTCCATTTCTTGCAGATTGTCCAATTTGTTGGAAAAGAGTTGTTCATTGTATTTTTTAACAATCCTTTGTATTTCCACAGGGTCTGTTGTTATTTCTCCTCTTTCATTTCTGATTTTGTTTATTTGGGTCTTCTCTCTTTGCTTCTTGGTGAGCCTGGCTAGAGGTCCATCAATCTTGTTTATCCTTTCAAACAACCAGCTCTTGGTTTTGTTGATCTTTTGAATTGTTTCTTTGGTCTCCAAGTTGTTTATCTCCGCTCTGGTCTTCACTATTTCCTTCCTTCTGAGTACACTGGGCTTTTCTTGTTGCTCTCATTCTAGCTCTCTGAGTTGTAGATTTAGGTAATTTATTACCATTATTTCCTGTTTTTTTGCAGTAGACTTTTCGGGCTATGAACTTCCCTCTCAAGACTGTTTTCACTGTGTCCCATAAATTTTGGATTGTTTTGTTATTGTCATTTGTTGCCATGATGTTTTTTATTTCTCCCTTGATCTCTCTGGTTACCCAGTCGTTGTTTAATAGCATGCTGTTTAGTCTCCATGTGTTTGATTTCTTTGTATTGTTTTTATTATAGTTGATTTCCAGTTTTATGCCACTGTGGTCTGAGAAAATGCTTGATATGATTTCTATCTTCTTGAATTTGAAGAGACTTTTCTTATGACCCAACATATGATCTATCTTTGAAAATGGCCCATGTGTACTGGAGAAGAATGTATATTCTGTGGCTTTGGGGTGAAATGTTCTGAAGATGTCAATTAATTCCATCTGGTCTAGTGAGTCATTTAGGATTGATGTTTCTTTGCTGATTTTTTGTTTAGAGCATTTGTCCAATGGTGACAGTGGGGTATTAAAGTCTCCTACTATGATTGTATTGCTGTCAATCTCTCCCTTAATATCCTCCAAGAGTTTTTTTATGTACTTAGGTGCTCCTATATTGGGTGCATATATGTTTACCAGAGTTATTTCTTCTTGTTGGATTGTTCCCTTTAGTATTATGCAGTGGCCTTCTTTATCTCTTGTGATGTCCTTCACTTTGAGATCTAATTTGTCAGATATAAGTATTGCAACCCCAGCTTTTTTTCCATTTCCATTTGCCTGAAATACCATCTTCCGTCCCTTCACCCTCAATCTGTGTGCATGTCTTTTCCTGAGGTGGGTTTTTTGCAGACAGCAGATATAGGGATCGTGTTTTCTTATCCAATTGGTTACCCTATGTCTTTTGATTGGAGCATTTAATCCGTTTACATTGAAAGTTATTATTGATAAGTACTTATCTGTTGCCATTTTTAGTCCTTAACCCCGAGTTCCTTCTTCGCTTCCTCTTTCTTTTTATTACAGCAGACCCTTTAACATTTCTTACATTCCTGGTTTGGTGGTCATATATTCCCTTAGTCCTTTTTTGTCTGTGAAGCTGTTGATTTCACCTTCAATTTTGATTGAGAGTCTTGCAGGGTACAGTATTCTTGGATTCAGACCCTTCCTTTGCATGACTTTGTATATTTCATTCCATTCCCTTCTAGCCTGATGAGTTTCTGTTGAGAAGTCAATAGCTAGTCTTATGGGGGTTCCTTTGTAGGTAACTTTCTGTTTCTCTCTGGCTGCTTTTAAGATTCTTACTTTGTTGTCGGTGTTTGCCAATTTAATTATAATGTGCCTTGGTGTCAGTTTGTTGGGGTTAATTTTGCTTGAGACTCTGTGAGCTTCTTGGATTTGTGTGGGTTTTTTCTTTCCTATATCGGGGAAATTTCCTGTCATTATTTCTTCAAACACTTTATCTAATCCTTGTTCAGTTTCCACTCTTTCTGGAACCCCAATTATGCGGATGTTGTTTTGTTTCATGTTATCCCAAGGTTCCCTTAGGCTCTCCTCTTGCTTTATAACTTTTTTTTCTAGAAACTGCTGTACTTGGGTATTTTTTCCTACCGTGTCTTCTTCTCACTGATGCGGTCCTCTGCTTCTTCTAGTCTACTTTTGATGCTTTCTATTGAGTTCTTTATAGCAGTGTTGTCATTTTTCATTTCTTCCTGTTTATTCTGCACCTCCTCTAGGTTCTTCTGCATTTCTTCTTTCTGCTTCTTCATCTCCTCTTGGGTCTTCTTCATTTCCTCTTGGCTCTTACTCAAATTGTTGATTTTGTCTTCCATTCTTTTCATCCACCTTATGATCATTTCTCTGAACTCTTTCTCTGGCAGGCTTATTTCTGCTTCTATTTTGTTTACTTCCTTTTCTGGTGAAACCTGACTTTCTGTCTTTTGTGGGCTATTTCTTTTTCTGCCCATGGTCTTTCTTCTCCAGGTGTCTGGTTATGTAGTTCTCTCTCCTACATTGATTGAAAGGCACAAACTACAACACGACCAGGTACAGCACACAAGGCACTGAGTAGAAATGTATTCAAGATATTAATAATGTCAAATAAGGTGACCACCAATGAAAGACAAATTAGGGGTAAATAGAGAAAGAAGAAGAGGAAAATGAGGAAAAATGAAAAGAAAGAATTGCCAAAATCAAATTGGGAGAGTGAGAAAAAATAAATAAATAAATGAACAAAAAAAATAAAATAAAAAAATGAAAAGGGGAAGAAGGAGGAAAAAAGAGGAAGAGAAAAAAATCAGAGAGAAAAGAAAGCATATAAGAGAGAAAAGGGGAACAAAATATAGATGTCAGGAGACAACTCCAATAGAACAGTCACTAATCCCAATAAAGGCCAGCAACCAGTACCTAGAGATTAATACAAACTGCAAATAGCAACTGGTATTGAGGTAGGTGAGGGAAAAGAGAGGTAAAAAACAAAGCAAGCAAAAAGCAAAATAAAACAAGTAGAATAAACTAAAACAATCTCAGAAAAAATTTCAAAAAATTGATATAATCACTTCTCAGGCAAATAGCAACAAAAAGACATAGAGAAAAAACAACTTTTTGGCTAGTGAAGTCAAGAAGAGAGAGGTTTTTGTGGACTTGTAGTAGGGAATTTGAAATTAGATATATAAATGGGGTGAAATTTTAACCAGGTAAAGAGAAAGAATAGGGGGAATCTAAGTTGGAAAAGGAAAAGAGAAACAAGACAACAAAATGGGGAAAGTTAGGAGGAAAGTGTTGGCATAAAGGTAGAGTTAAGTTGGAGTAAAATTATGCTAAAGGAAAGATGAAAATAGAATGTAGAACTCTAATCCCGAAATAAAATAAAGAAAAAACAAAATGACACTTGTTTTTTTCCAAAAAGGGAAAGTACTAGTAGTAATTAATAATTCTAGTTTAAAACAAAAATATAATAATTAAAAAGGTAAAATAAATTGAGGTGGAAAGAAAAAAAATAGTCTTTTAATTAAAATATGTAAAAATAAAAAATTTAAAAAAAATTAAAAAAAAAAGAAAAGGAAAAAAAATAGAATGGTTCTTCACTTCCACTATTATTCTGCTTGGCACTTCTCTTTCCCTGTAGGGAAGGTATTGCAGTTCCCTTTGTTCCTCTCTTGGTGTTTTAATCTTTTTATTCTTTTGTGGTTATGCGAGAGTCAATTTGTGTGTCATCCACTGGGTGGCAGTGTTTCGCAATTGATCTCTGAGACAAAACACAGGACCTCTCTAGGCTGTGCTCAGATCCTGCTACTCTGTGGTTCTCAAAGCCAGTTTGTGGGGATTTTGCAGCCGGGACACTGTAATAACTCCCAGGCTGTCCCTCTGCCCCAGAAAAAAAAAAAAAAAACGAGTCATTTTCCAGAGCTCCCCTCTGTCAACAGCTCAGAGAGTTTGCCTCCACACTCAGGGATCACGCCCTGCCCACCTCCATGGACCTCTCCAGAGGCAGCTTTCCTGCAGCACGGTTCCCACAGTGTGCATGTCTCTGTTCTGCGGGGATAGGAGACCTCACCCTGTCCCAGGCGAAATCTGACCTTTCCGTGTGCCGTGTGGATCTCTGAATCCGCCGCCCCTGTGTCTGCGCTGTTTGGAGAGCCGTGTTCTGGGTCCCCGGCTGTTTGGTGGGTTCCTCCGCCAGCCGCAGCTTTCAGAACTCCGAAGACATCCACCTCCCTCTTATCCCAGGTGAAATCTGACCTTTCCATGTGCTCTGTGGATCTCTGACTCCCCCTCGTGTCTGTGCCAATTGGAGAGCAGAGTTCTGGGTCCCCGGGTCCCCGGCTGCTCGATGGGTGCCCAGCCGAAGGCTTCAGACCGCCACAGACATCCACCTCCTACTGCAAGATGGCTCGGGCTCCGCGTTTGTGCTGGTGGCTCTGGCCCACAAAAACCCCATGGCAGTGGGGCTTCCTGGCCGAGATAGCCCCGTCCAGCAGTCCCCCACCTTCTCCTAGAGAATAACTGACTCTTAACTTGCCAACAAACACTCCCAGTGTGACTCTCAGCTGCTCTCTCTCCCTCTGCCCAGCGACAAAGCTCCAGAGGCATCTGTCTATTCTGCCGCCATTTTCTCCCACCAGGAGTGTTTTTAAATCTTATAAAATTTAGTCCATACTCTGCTTAGTTGGACATATTCTTCCCCATTTCAATCAGATAATCATTTGCTAGCAATTTAGCTTGTTGCTGCTGCCAACTTGATTGATGAAATAGTGTTTGGAATACTAATCCATTTATTCCATTAAAAATAAATCATTTACCTTTGTTTCTAAAGTTTCTTCCCATATGTCCACCACCTTAGTCTTTATCAAATTGTTCCCCAAAATCTAAAAGCATCTCTTTCCTGAAAAAAAAAGTATGATTCATAAGGGGTGATCATTGCATTGTCAATTGGCTTGTTCAATTTAAGGTCATGTTCAAACTACACTATTACAACTATAAACAAATTTCTTACATGGAAGTCAAAGGTAGCCCAAAGGAAGTAAACCTTCTTCATTGAGCCACCTGAGCCCACTCCCAGAATTTATGAACATAACCCATGTTCATAATCAATTTGAAGTGCCCTCCAGTAAATCAGCCTCCTATGACTTTCTTTTTAACCTCAACAACCAGAAAGCTTGGGAGCCTTCAGGACTGTCCATCCTGACAAATGGAAGCCAGGCTCATGCTGAAGATGAGAGCTGGGCAAAGGGACTGAATCTTTGCTCATGGACAGTGTGAGGTAAAGAAAGTCTTGCTCTCCAATGTACCAAAAAGTGAGGCAGGAAGAAGTTCTTGTCAGGAAAATCTGTAACCTTCTTATACATGTGTCTCTCTTCCCAACATGCCAAGGCTTACACATTTACCACCTGGAATTTTTTAAAGTAAATTATCCTTTTAAGAAGACTAAAATATACAGAGAACTAGAAAGTTTTAAGCATCAGAAGAATATGTTGGTGCTTTCCAAACCTACCTAATGATTTCAAACATAAAGAGTTGATGACAGTTTCCCCAAAGTTAACTTATGTTGGTTATTGTTAAAATTAGTAATATTTATTTCTCTGTTATGTGGAGCAATAGAAAAAAATGTGGAGATATTTACAATGATCTTCTCTGTTGATGGGCAAACAAGAGATGCATGAACCTGTTTCTAAATGCAAATTGAAAGTCCTCACATGACACTGAATAACTCAAAGTTAATCCTTATTTTGAGCAACTTATTCTGGTAGCCATTTGGGAAAAAAATGCCCCCCAAAAAAAAATCCCAACACACCTAATAATAAGAGACACATTAGTCACTGAGACTAATCCTTAAGAAGGGTCAATATTTTTCTGCCCTTTGGTATAGATTGTAAATTTTATGAAGACATAATTTCTGGACTATAAGCTTTTATACACTTAACAATATCATATAGGTGATTTCAATAAATTAATTTCTGTTGAATTGATGGAGAGCTGAAAGGATAATGTACTCTAGGATAAGCATTTAGATTTATTATCACTCAGGACTATGTTTGAATTTATTACCTTGTGCTGGATATTAAAGCCTTGTGGCTGTGCTCTGTGGGATGTGGGTGTATGTGGTGTACATGTTAGACCTGAACTAGTATCTGTCTAACAATCTAAAGGGAGTTCTTACCTCAAATAAGGTATTTCCATCTTTCCCTTAGGAAAGTGTAGATAAAATAACCTTGTTGCAAGATAGGTGATGATTTACTGCATTTAAAAGTTTTAATACTAGGTTAAAATAATTTGAAATGAAATGTTGCTCAAAACAAATGACTTCTATTTGTGGCAGATAGCATTTTCCAAAGATATCTAAAGATAACTCTAATCCCACATTATGTTCTAAAATGTGATCTTGGTACTCATCAAGAGATAGTTATTTCTCTATTTTCTTAAATTTGAATAAGCTCTGTGACTGCTTTGACTATAAAATACAGTGGAAGTGACACTGCTGGTTCCTTAACTGTTTGATTTATTACCTACTCAGGGAAATGCTTTTGCACTATGCTTACTTTAAAAAAATTATTTGACAGAGAGGGAGACAGAGAGGAACATTGATTTGTTGTTCCACTTATGCACTCATTGGTTGGTTATTTTTAAAAAATATTTACTTTGCTGAGAGTATTACAGATGTGCCCCATTTCCTCCCTTTGCCCACTTCTACCTCCCATCCCAAGCTTTCACCTGTCCATTTGCTATGACTAATTTGTACTTCTAAATCCCTTCACCTTCCCTCCCCATCACCTCCTCCTCCCCCATATTCCCCACTATCCTCCCATCTGACAAATGTCAAAGTGTTTCCTGTATGTATGAGTCTGTGTCTGTTCTGCTTGTTCATTTATTTTAATTTTTAAACTCAATTGTTCATAGATATGTATTTATTGCCATTTTATTTTTACTCTTCTTGATCTCTTTTGTTTTTTTCTTCTTACCCTTTAACATTTCATGTAATACTGGTTTGATGGTGATGAACTCATTTAGCTTTTTCTTACCTGGGAAACTCTTTTTCTGACCTTCAATTCTAAATGATAGCTTTGCTGGATAGAGGAATCTTGGTTATAAGTCCTTGCTTTTTCATCACTTGGAATATTTCTTGCCTTTCCATTCTGGCCTGCAAAATTTCTGTTGAAAAACCAGCTCTCAGTCATATGGAAACTCCCTTGAAGGTACCTAACTGCTTTTCTCTTGCTGCTTTTAAGATTATTTCTTTGTCTTTAACTTTTGGCATTTTAATTATGATGTGTCTTGGTTTGAGCCTGTTTGGGTTCATCTTGTTTGGGCTTTATGCACTTCCTAGACTTGTCTATTTCTTTCACCAGGTAGGGGAAGTTTTCTGTCATTATTTTTTCAATTTTTTGCTCCCTCCTTTCTCCTGGCAGTGAATATTGGTATGCTTGAAGTTATCCCAGAGGCTCCTTATACTATCTTCATATTTTTGGATTTTTTTTTTCTTTTTGTGGTTCTGCTTGAGTATTTTTTGCTTCCTTATATTTCAAATTCTTGTTTTGATTATCAGTGTCCTCTACTGTACTGTTGATTTCTTGTAAATTATTCCTTATTTCAGTAGTATAGCTGTCATTTCTGACTGGTCCTTTTATATGTTGTTGATATTCTCACTAAGTTCCTTGAAGTTCTGAGTAAGTTCCTTGAGCACCCTTATAACCATTGTTTTGAACTCTAGTTTTTTTGCTTCCATTTCAATTAGTTCTTTTTCTGGAGATTTGTTCTTTCATTTGTGACATGTTTCTTTGTTTCCACATTTTGGCTGTTTCCCTATGTTTGTTTATATGTATTAGGTAGATCTATGTTTCCCAGAGTGGCCTTGTATAGTCGATGTCCTGTAGGACAAAAAGGCTCAGCCTCCCCAGTCACCTGAGCTGGCCACTCCAGGTGTGTCCTGAGTGAGATGTGAACACTGTCCTATTGTGGTTGAGCCTTGGTTAATGTTGGTGTTCCTAGGAGGGCTGGCTATGACCACAAGAGAAGAGCCCCTTGCAGGAACCAGCTTTATGGAGCAGGACTTGCTTCAATGGGGCTTTGGTGCTCACCAAGTCTGCCCCTTGAGTGTGTCACTAGTGGGGGTGGTAGGGTTGTAATCCAGTGTGGTTTAAGTTAACTACTGGATGTACTGGCTCTGGAGCCTCCTGGGAGGTGCAAAGTCAACCACTGCTTGTATCCTTCCCAGGGCCACAAAGCAATCTGCAGATGGATTCTATGTGTGTTGGCCTTGGAGGGGCCAAGAAGAGGCCAAGCAATGAACCAAGGTGGACTGCTGCTAGTGCTGGGCCTGGGGTATCTATTGAGAGGTACAGGGCATGCTTCTTGTTTGAGAGATTTTAGGAAAATCCAAAACATGAGACAAGAGGCCAGTTGTATGGAAAGGCCACTTGAAATGGCTTGGATGAGCCTACAAGTAGGGAGGGACTGGGTCTCAGGGAATCACCAGGCTTGGGTGGAAAATGTGAGCCAGGTTGATGGGGATTCAGATATGATGCCCCGTCTACCAGCTCTGCAATAGGAAGGGATCAGCCATGGAATACTGACCTCTTTGAGCTAGAAGAAAGCTGTCCCTCCAGCTCTTGACCTAATTCCAAGTGAGTTAGTTCCTCCCCTGATGTCCTAGCACTGGAGCTCAGAGGGAGTAAGTCTGAGTTAAGTCCATGTACCGGCCCTTTAAGAGGAACTGCCCGGGGCTCTAGCAGCCTCCTGGTCACTCAGTCACAATCCCCACTGGTTTTTACAGCCTGAAGTTATGGAGACTTCTCTTCCTGGCACTGGAACCTAGGGATGGGGGGCTTGATATGGGGCTGGGACCCCTCACTGCTTAACAAAATATCCATAGCCAAGATATCCCTTCTGATTTTTAAACTACCACATATTGGTGTGGAACCAGCTGGTTCCTTGATTCTGCCTCACATCTTCACCCCTCCCAATAGTCTCAATGTGCTGCTGCTTTATTTCCCAGTTGTAGGACTTCCATTCAGCTAGATTTCAGGTGTTTCTGAATGATGGTTGTTCTGTATTTTATTTGTGATTTTGATGTGGTTGTGTATCATGTTTACCTATACCACCATCTTGACTGGAATCTTCATTGGATTATTCTTATATGTGCCCTGACATATAAGGGGATCAACCCACAACCTTGGTGTATTGGGACGATACTCTAACCCAGCAGTCAGCAAACCATGGCTCAGCTCACGAGCCGCAGTTTGCCACACTGTTGACTAATGATTTTGCTGACCACTGCTCTAACTGAGCTTCCCGGCTAGGGCCTGCACTATGTTTACTTTTGACATGCTTCCTCTAAGAACTGCTATGCTATATATGAGAAGCCCAAGCCAAAGTCACATGGTAAGCCATGTGCTGGTACTCGTTCACAAGTTCTAGCTGACCTCCCACCTGTCACCATTGACTGTCAGCATTTGAGAGAGCCATCTTAAATGTCCAGCCCAATGGACGCTTCAGATCACTACATTCCCAGGTGGCCTCTAACCATTGCATGAAAGAGCCCAAGAAACAACCAACCAGCTGAGCCCAGCCAATCCGCAGAACCATGAGAAAATACATTACCTTATTAAAATTGTGGATGGACATTATAAAAATGATACATGAAAACTAGGTTATCCCATTTAAAAACATTTTCTTTCTAAGTTGAGCTCAGAGGGCTAAACATAACATTCTTATTCCTAGACTATAAATTCTTCCAGGTAAGGAAATATGACCACTTAATTTTTTTCGTGTGATGGTAAATGAGATTGCTTTTTTAGTCTCTCTTTCTGTAATTTCACTATTGGTGTATAGAAATGCCATAGATTTCTTGGCATTGATTTTTGTATCCTGCTACATTGCCAAATTCGTTCATTAAGTCTAATATTTTTTTATGGAGTCTTTAGGGTTTTCTATGTGCAGTATCATTTCATCTGCGAATAAGGACAGTTTTATTTCTTCTTTTCCAATTTGGATGCCTTTTATTTCATCTTCTTGTCTAATTGCAATGGCTAATACTTCCAGTACTATGTCAAACAGGAGTGGTGAGAGTGGGCATCCCTGTCTTGTTCCTGTTCTTAGGGGAAATGGTTTTAGTTTTTGCCCATTGAGTATGATGTTAGCTGTGGGTTTATCATATATGGAGTTTATGATGTTGAGGTATGATCCTTCTATTCCCACCTTGTTGAGAGTTTTTATCAAGAAAGGGTGTTGGATTTTGTCAAATGCTTTTTCTGCATTAATTGATATGACTATGTGATTTTTATCTCTCAATTTGTTTATGTGATGTATCATGTTTATTGATTTGCGGATATTGTACCATCCTTGCATTCCTGGGATAAATCTTACTTGATCATGGTGTATAATCTTTCTGGTGTACTGCTGAATCCAATTTTCTAGAATTTTGTTGAGGATTTTGGCATCTATGTTTATGAGAGATATTGGTTTGTAATTCTGTTTCATTGCATTATCTTTATCTGGTTTTGGTATTAGGGTGATGATGGCTTCATAGAATTGGCTTGGAAGTGTACCTTCCTCTTGAAGTTTTGGGAATAGTCTGAGGAGGATAGGTTTTAATTCTTCCTTTATGTTTGGTAAAACTTGTGAAGCTGTCTGGCCTCAGGCTTTTGTTTGCTGGAAACTTTTTGATGACTGCTTCAATTTCTTCCATAGTGATCAGCCTATTGATATTTTTAGATTTTTCCTGATTGAATTTTGGAAGGTTGTATTTTTATAGGAATATGTCCATTTCCTTCAGGTTGGAATAGAGTTCATAGTATTTTTTAACAATGCTTTGTATTTTTGTGGGGTCTGTTGTTATTTCTCCTCTTTCATTTCTGATTTTGTTTATTTGGGTCTTCTCTCTTTGCTTCTTGGTGAGCTTGGCAAGGGGTTAATCAATCTTGTTTATCCTTTCAAAGAACCAACTCTTGGTTTCATTGATCTTTTGTATTGTTTTTATCTCTATGTCATTTATTTCTGCTCTGATCTTTATTATCTCCTTCCTTCTGCTCACTCTGGGCCTTTCTTGTTGCTTTATTTCTAATATTTTAAGTTGTAGAGTTAGATGATTTACTACCATTTTTCCTTGTTTTGTTTTTTTTAAATATATTTTATTGATTTCTTACAGAGATGAAAGGAGAGGGATAGAGAGCTAGAAACATCTATGAGAAAGAGACATCGATCAGCTGCCTCTTGCACGCCCCCCACTGGGGATATGCCTGCAACCAAGATACATGCCCCTGACCAGAATCGAACCTGGGACCTTCCAGTTTGCAGACCAACGCTCTATTCACTGAGCCAAACCGGTTTCGGCTTTCCTTGTTTTTTTTTTTGAGGTAGGCCTGTAGAGCTATAAACTTCCCTCTCAGGGCTGCTTTCATTGTGTCCCACAGATTTTGGATTGTTGTATTTTTATTGTCATTAGTTTCCAGGATATTTTTAATTTCTTCTTCGATCTTATTGGTAACTCAATCATTGTTTAATAGCATGCTATTCAGCTTCCAAGTGTTCAAATTTTTTTTTTGGATTGTTTTTATTGTAGTTTATTTCTAATATGCCATTGTGGCCTGAGAAGATGCTTGATATGATTTCTATCTTCTTGAATTTGGGGAGACTTTGCTTGTGACTCAATATGTGGTCATTTTTGGAAAATGTCCCATGTGCACTTGAGAAGAACATATATTCCATGGCTTTGGGGTGAAACATTCTGAAGATGTCAATTAAGTCCATCTGCTCTAGTGAGTTATTTAGGATTGCTGTTTCTTTTCTGATTTTTTGTGTAGAAGATTTATCCAGTGATGTCAGTGGTTTATTAAAGTGCCCTAGTATGATTGTATTACTATTAATCTCTCCTTTGATATTTTCCAGGAGGTTTTGTTTTTGTTTTTGTTTTTTATGTATTTGAGTCCTCCTGCATTGGGTGCATATGTTTATCAGGGTTGTATCTTATTTTATCAAGCCCTTTAGTATTATGAAGTGACTTTCCTTATCTCTTATTATGGCTTTCATTTTAGGTCTATTTTGTCATATATAAGTATTGCTACCGCAGCTTTTTTTTTTTTCATTTCCATTTGCCTGAAATATATTTTTCTATCCCTTCACTTTCAGTCTGTGTGAGTCCTTTGTTCTGAGGTAGGTCTCTTGTAGACAGCATATATATGTCATGTTTTTTCTTTTTATCCATTCAGCCACTCAATGTCTTTTGATTGGAGCATTTAGTCCATTTATGTTTAAAGTTATTATTGATAGGTACTTGTTTGTAGCCATTTTTGTTTTTTGTACCTGTGTTCCTTCTTACCTTTTATTTCTTCTTATTACAACAGTCCCTTTAGCATTTCTTGCATTTCTGGCTTGGTAATGATAAACTCCCTTAGCTTTTTTTTTTGTCTGTGAAGCTCCTTATTTCCCCTTCAATTTTTTGAATGATAGCCTTGCTAAATAGAGTATTCTTGGGTTCAGTCCCTTGCTTTGCATCACTTTGTAAATTTCCTTCCATTCTTTTCTGACCTGATGTGTTTCTGTTGAGAAATCATTTAATAATCCAATGGGAGCTCCCTTTTGTATGTAACTTTCTGTCTCTCTCTTGCAGCCTTTAAGATGATCTCTTTGTACTGAACATTTGCCATTGTAATTATAATGTGTCTTGGTGTGGGTTCATTGTGTTTGGAACTCTCTGTGCTTGTGTGATTTTTTTTCTTCCCCACATCAGGGAAGTTTTCTGACATTTTTTCTTCAAATAGGTTTTCTAACCCTTGTTTCTCTTCCTGTTGTTCTGGCACACCTATTATTCATATGTTGCTTCATTTCATGTTGTCCCATAGCTCCTTTAGGTTTTCCTCCTGTCTTTTAATTTTTTTCTCCAACTGCAGTTCAGTTTGGGTGTGTTTTATCTTCTAATTCACTAATTTGGTCCTCTGCTTCTAATGTTGAAACTTTCCATGGTGTTTTTTATTTTTTTATTTTTATTGCAGCTATATCTCACTCTTCATTTTTTTCTGATTCTTACATAAATTGTTGATTTTTTTCATCCATTTGGTTTATGAACTGTATGACCCTTATTCTGAATTATTTTTCTGACATATTGCATGCCTCTGTTTCACTTACTTTTCTGGTGATTCCTCCTTTTATCTTTTGGGGATTTCCTTGTCTACCCTTTTTTTTTTAAATCGCACTGATGGATTTAGATGCCAAGTCATGCAGGGTCTGCTTCTTGGATGGCAGTGACTCCTTTGGCTGTGGTTGTTCCTTGGGCAATTATGGCAGCGGTTGCTCCTCAGTTGGCAGTGGCTCCTCTGGTGGGTGCTGTTTGCAGCAGTGGTGGCTCCTCTGGCTGGTGGGGAGAGGGTGCTCACACAGCTGCTGATCCTCAGACAGTCTGATCATGAGGATGCTGCTCCTCAGATGGGGGCCAGCAGCTCATGTAGCTGCTGCTCCTTGGATGGGGTGGGCTGCTTGCACTGCTGCTGCTCTTTGGATGGGGGAGGCTGCTCACCCAGCTGCTTCTTGTCGAACAGGTGTGGGCTGTGTGTGGCTACCGCTCCTCAGACGTGGGAAGTCTGCTGGTGTGGCTGCTGCTCATTGAACCAGGGTGGGCTGCTCATGTGGGTGCTGCTCCTCAAATGGGAGCAGGCTGCTGGTGGAACTGCTACTCTTTGGACAAGGTCGGGTTGTTCATCAAGTTGCTGATCCTCGGATGGGGGCAGGCTGCTCGTGTGGTTGCCGCTACTCGATGGGGGTGGGCTGCTTGCAGAGCTGCTGCTCCTCAGACAGGGTCAGGCTGCTCACACAGCTGTTGCTCCTCAGATGGGGGCAAGTTGTTCACGCAGCTGCTGCTCCTCAGACAGGTGTAGGGTGCAGGCTGCATGCAGCTGCTGCTCCTCGGGTGGGAGTGGGATGCTCATGTGGTTGCTGTCCCTCAAATGGAGGAGCAGGCCACTCACACAGCTGCTGCTTCTTGAACAGGGGAAGGCCACATGAGACTGCTGTTCCTCAGCCTGGGGTGGGCTGCTCATGGGCTGCTATTCCTTGGACAGGAGCTGGCTTCTCATGTGTCTGCTGTTTACATGGTTGCAGTGCCCTGGGCTAAAGCATTGGGCCTGTCAAAAGGGAGCACACTTCCAAACTCACAGGAGCCTGTGCCTGGGGTGGCTAGAGACTTGTTGACTATGGGACCACAGCCGAGGTAGCAGGTCCCTGGCAGGGGTAGCTGTGGAGTCCCAGGTATTATCTGAAGGTACCCAGGGTGAAGGTGAGACTGGGCTCCCAGTTATAGCAGCTCTCCCCTTCAAAAAGGTAAGGCCTCTGAGAAAGACCTGGCCTTCTGGTATTGTTTATAGTGGTATCAGAGGCTGCCTACTTAGGTGAGCCCAGTTAGCCTGCCCCCGAAGGTCCTGTGAAATCTACTTGTGACACACACACACCACAACCACACACTCCTCTTTTGCTCCCTCACTCCCTCACACGCTCTTCCTCACTGCTGCCTTCTTCCTGCCTCTATAGTTGGGTCTAGGGTGTTGTTAACCCATTTATGGATGGAATTTCCTCTCCAGGTGTCTGGTTATGTGGCTTGCTCTCTAGCACATTGGCCAGACAGGATAAAATTCACCTTGACAAGACACAACACAAAGGGAACAAAACATGAATGTACTCATGACACTGATAACCCCAATATAAGTGACCATCTGAGAAAAGAGAATTAGGGGAGAGAAAAGAAAGCATAAATTATATCAAACAGAGGAAAAGAGATGAGAGAAAAGAAAAAGGAGAATATAATATATATGAGAAAACACCACAGAACAAATAGATAAATCAAAAAATGCAAACACTAAAAATCCAGCAAAGAGGATGGGGCAAAATCTGTAGAGGCTGAGCTTATTTATATACAAAAAAGAAGGCTAATAATTGGATGAATATGGGGAGGAAGTAGAAAGGGATGAGTTAATAAGAAGAAAGGGAACAAGAAAATAATAATAATAAATTTACCAAAAAAATGATTTAAAAAATGTAAAAATAAATAGCAAATAAAATATGATGGAAAAATAATGCAAAAGAAATAGAAAATAAAGCAACAAACAAACAAAAAGGGAAATAAAAAGAGATAACAAAATAATAAAATAAAATGAAAAAGTGAAGTGTTGTTCCTTTGGCTGGCTTAAGATCCCAGTTTTCTGTACTGTCTATGGTTTCTCAGTTTCCTGTTGCTGGGACTGAAGGCCTCTGTTTAGGCCAGTCCCTGAGGATGCTCAGATAGTATTCCGATTTTATTTTTAAATCCTTTGTACCATTCAGGGTGTATTCTGGGTGTGGCTGTATTGGTTGCCTAGAGACTGAAGGGAGGGGCTATGTCTTCAGGAGAAAATGGCTGCCCAGGTCCCAGGCTCAGGTATGATTTAGTGCCAGACTGGAACTGTGTGGTCTGGTCAGCCCTTCAGGCTACCCCCTCTGGGCTCAGTCACTCATGACTGTGGACCCAGATCTAGATTCCCCTGCCACCAGCAGTCCTGTGCACCTCCTTTCCACAGTCAGATGGTGTGCCTGTCCCAAGGGATGCAGCTCGGTGCCCTGTGGTTTCCCTTAGACCCTCTGGGCTCAGAGGTTTGACAGATCTCTCCTTCCCAGATCCTTGATTTAACCTTTCTCCAGGGGTCCTCTGCCCTTCCTGGCTGCAAATTGTCTCACCACCTGAGTCTCCTTTGCCAGTTCGGGGTGGATGTTATTCACTTCAGCTGCTCATTCTATCTGCTCCGGGACAAGGCTTGGGACACATCCATCTATTCCACCACCAGTTTTTCCTCTCCAAGTGCTACGTCTTTGGCAGCTCACAAGACAGTCCCTGCTGGAAAGTAAATTTATTGTCTCCTCTCACCCTCATTTTCAGTGATTCTTACCTTATGACTTTCTGTTGGAAGGCTTTACAAGTCCTTGGTGCCATCCAATAGCATCGTGGAGGTAATCCTGTGTTGTTGTTTTTTAAGAAAAGTCACTATGGAAGATGCAATTTCTACTTGGTTAATTTGCATGTGGTTGATCATGCATATTCAATCTGTTAGCAAAATGCTAGCATTTTTTACTTCTTAAGTGGAAATAAAAAATGGATCATGGAACTGTCCCCCATGAGGAACTTGCAATTAGCAAACTGCCCTGTTGCTTTCTTCTTACTGGAGTTGGATGGACTGATTTTGATATATTCTAGTTGATAGGACTGATTTGTTCATTTGGTTTGAACCTCATTCTAATGAGGCCAAGAGTGTACATCTCATCTCGGTAGATCTTTGAATGTATCTCCTTGTTCACCTGTACAAGGGGAGGAGACACAAAGACATCACCACTCCATGCACATACCTCACAGAACATCACATGTTGGGTATAAGGGACTATATTCTATTTCGTTGATGTCAAACATCTTGCTTACTAGGGGTATTTAAGGGAAGAAGAGCAGTAAATTAAAAGGAAAATGCCATTCTATATGATAAAAGGGTAATATGCAAATTGACTGAACAGCAAACAACGGGTCACTATGATGCGCAATGACCACCAGGGAGCAGACACTCAACACAGCTCTCCCCAGCCCACAGGCCCGGATCGCCCGATTGGGGCCAGCTGGCCAACCTCTGGGTCCCTTCCCCTGGCCTGCAGGCTCTGATAGAGGATGGGGAATGGGGAACTGGGGGTGGGAGGTGGCAGGGGCGGGGCCAGCTATTGGTAGCTGGGGAAGATGGCCCTGATTGCAGGTCAGGCCTAGGGACCATACCCATGCATGTATTTCAGGCGCCAGACCTCTAATCTAAATAATGATATGAGCATGAGTTGTCCATTTGGAAGACATACAGAAAATGCATGGAAGCAGAAGCACTATAGTGCACAAGGCAGTGAAATCACTGGAGTGGTTCCTCTTTCATCAGTGGAGGGGGAGATACTCCTTGGTTCATGTGCAAATTTAAGAGAACAGGAGGGAAAACTGTTTAAGATCTTTGCTCAGAAAGAACTGAAGCAATGCAAGACTGTTAGTATAGCTGACTCCAGGCAAGGGAATCCTGTTAAGTGCCTCCCTTTGGGGTTTTTGGACAGTTGCTCAAGTTCAATCTTTGAAAGTTGGAAGATCTGGCCACAGAGTATGTAAAAAGAATTTTTTAAAAAATTATTTTATTGATTTTTACAGAGAAGAGGAAGGGAGAGGGATAGAGTTAGAAACATCGATGAGAGAGAAACATTAATCAACTGCCTCCTGCACACTTCCTACTAGGGATGTGCCCACAACCAAGGTACATGCCCTTGACTGGGATCGAACCTTTCAGTCTACAGGCCGAAACTCTATCCATTGAGCCAAACCAGTTAGGGCTGAAAAGAATTTTTGCCTTTTAAGCATAGACTTCATTGTGCTGTAGATTATTTCTTCATGCTCACTTGGTACAGACCGATGTTCTAGGTACTCAGTGGCTATGTTGCTGTCGCCTTCGTGTGGTTCAACTGACATTTTATTTTCCTGTTTCATTTGTTCTGAACTTGTCTACATAGCTTTTCACTTAAGCAATGATTACGTGTCTGCTCCCCTCAATCAACGTTTGTTTCATGAACCATTCGACCTAGTAGAACAGTGCTTTCCTCTATCTTGAGGTTCTTTTTCAAACTTGTTACTCTATGGCATGTTTCTTAAACGTGTGATCTTGTGATGTCCTTTTTAGAACACCCAAGAAGCAGGGATTTTAAAAGTTGCAAAGCCAGAAAGTCCTGCCTTCAAGACCTTCCCCACCAGGAGTAAGTTGCTGCAGTATACACTGCCTTCAATAACCAAAGTGCAAGTCCCATGTCTGCGAGGGACCAAAACTATTACTCAGGACAGACCTCTGGGATAACACCAGTGGACCAGCTTAGCAGATACTAATTTGAAATTGCTTAAAATTAAAAAAGTAAAAACTATTGCAGTCATACAGCTCAGAAAATAAGTCAGTTCCTGAGCAGGTGGTACAACTTTCTGTCAGTAGCCATAAAGGACTTTGCACAAACACCCTCATTTCCTTTCTTCGGCTGTTTCTCAGCTCTTCCAGTAGGTGTCACTATAACCACAGAACAAACATTCCACAGCTTGGTATGTTAACTTTATTTTTCTAGCATAATAATTTAAAGTATTTACACACTGCACACTCACTGTTTTACACAGATACTTATTCATATACCTATGACCACATCTAAAGATTCAACACACTGTGGGGTTTCCAAGCATAAAAAGGGGACAAAAATGTTTTGAGTCTTTTAAATTAAGACAGCCATGTGGAGCATCTGTGAAATCCAGTGTTTCCCTCCCAGTTTGAGGCTCCCCAGGAGAGCTTGGAACAGCTACAGCCTGTCCACATGTTGGGTGTCACCCAAACTCGTCTGGTTAAGGAGAATTTCAAGAACCAACATGTGCAAGTTACATTTTCTCTAAGAAATCCCAGAAAAGAAAACAGGAGAAAATAAAGCTGGCTCTTTTCTAGAGAAACACCAGCGTTTCTGCCAGTTCTTTCTGAGGACTGTCAATGTTGTAGGGACACTGGTGATTAACAGAATAGCTAAGTACACTGGTACTCATCCTAGTGATGTAGGATGCTTCTAAGCATCCTTTCCAGTTAAATATGGCAAAACGGTCCAATTTTCTTTTCCCAACTATTAGTAGAGGTGCTTGTTTTGCTTTCCCTACAAAAGACAAAGGTACATTAATCATACACCCCAAACCAAGATATTGTAGAATTTTCTACTCATTTTTACTTTACTTTTATACTATTTGCACAAACATAGTGGTTAGAAGTACCCCATTTCCTCTCAATTCCAAAACAAAATTACTAACTGGCTATAGCTACCCAGGCACACCGTTCCTTAAGTGAACAGCAGCAGCAGTCACAGTACGGAGCTGATGCCCATAGTTTTTAAAAAAGAACGACAGGTTGAGTTTCAATTTTCTGGTGTTAAATGTTGTTAAACAGCAAGATGTCCTCATTTCCCCCCCAGACTGGCCAGATTATTCTCTCATTTGCCACAAGAGAGGACGTTTGCCACTTCTGGGTGAACCCACAGTTCCATCCTGGGACTGGATGACGACACATCAGTTCACTAAGAAAAAGAACTTCAGGAAAATGACATCCTCTTTGCCTGCCAGTTTGGGCCTCTGGCAGTGCGAATCCAGGGAGCATGGTACAGGGACGACGTTACCTGGCTAACTGAAATTTAGCACAATCTTGACCCACGTTGCTATGGTATTTAAAGTTTATTAACTGTTGCTTACATTCATAGAAACGTAAAGTAAAGCAGAAGTTCTATCCCTTTTTCTTGGAACCTAACACATTTGAGGTATGACTATATAAACCTACCTCGTGTTCACTTTTCTCAGTTACCGCGCGTGCCTCGCCTGTTATCTTCCTTTTGCAGGGGGGGTGCCGACAATGGAAGTGAGGAGGTAAGGAATTTTTCTATTTTATGGGGATTTCACCAAGTTACATGAGCAACTAATATTCACCTACAAATGTTAAGAGGGAGAATGTGATTAGAAAGGGACCACCTGGGAAGAAACGCTCCTTATTGAAAATGCCTCGATTAAGTAGCACTCGGAGTCAGGCCAAGGAAGCTTGTCATTGACACCCAGTCCATTCCATCACGCACACAGGTCAGACTGTGTGAAGAACAGGGTGGAGGGCATGAAGAGTGGGAAACTTTGTGAAGGGATCTGGGCCTCAGTAGAGAAGGCTAAGAAAGTGGCCTCACATTAATTCTACAGAAAGGCATCATCACCAAATCTTTTTTTTTTGGGGGGGGGCTTTTTGTTCATTGCAAAATAAGAGTTGGAGGGGGAAGGGGCACATAGTTTATAAAAAGGGACATGGGATGAGAAAGGCTGAGAGCTAAATGCCTCGTTATTTGATGAAATTGCTCCTTCTGACCTATAAAGACAGCCCTTTCATATGCTTCAACATGCCGTAAGTTCTCACATATAACAATCCTAAATTAACAAGGGTCATAGTAATATTCTCCCTCTCCCCTGGAAAGGTTAAGTTGTTAGGCTTCTTCAACATTGGAATTTAACTGCCAAGAAGCACCTGTAAGGAGTTAACCATCCTTCCAATCAAGTGAGGACAGAAGAGGGGAGGAGCTCAAAGGAACAGGAGGCTGTACACGGTGGGAATCAGTAGCAATGGGAAAGGGCAGAAGGGGGCGGCCAAGAACAGCTACACACGTCATCACTGGTCATATTCAAAGGGTCGCTGGGTATGGTGTCTCTGTATATGTACTATACATACTAACCAGGTACACACATAAATATTTAATATATAAAAAATAAAGTGCTTTCTAACAGGGCCCCCGGCAGGGACATTATAAAACATTTCACAAAACTGCAAAATAAAATCGATACAATCAAAGAATACTACATCCAACATATGTGAGGACAGTCAAACACAGTATGTACAATCTGGTGGGTGTCCCAGGACAAACATCCCGTCATATACATGGTATATACAGATATACTCTTTTACTCAATATATTATGACAATATATATTTAAAATTTTGTTATAGACCAAAAAAAAAGACAACCCCTACAAAAACACAAGGATCAAGCATGTGAGTCCTAGACTGAGAGACCAATGGCTGCCTGCTTGGAGCACCTCGTGCCCGCTGCTTGGGAAAATGTGCCAACGTTCCTTCCTCGGGTGCAGTGCCTCCACGTCCTCCAAGGCGCTGTGGGCAGCTGCGGTGAAGTTGGCATCACCGGTGGTGAGCAGGTCGAAGACACAGGACTGGAAATAGATGTCCTTCACTGGCATCTTCTCATGGCATTGAGCGTTGGCAGTCTCCAGTGTGTAGCCAGGCCAGGCCTGTGCCAGAGAGGTGTGAGGCAGGGTGTGCCCCAGGATGGCAGACACCTGGCCCTGCCCGTCATCGATGCGCTCGCTCAGAGGGCAGCCATTGACACACAGCTGCAGGTCCTGGCTTTCCTCGTAGGACATGGCCAGGTCTTCGGGCATGCGGATGGCGAGGGTCAGGTAGCGACCCAGCTGCCGCACAAACACTGTCGTCCCGATGTAGCGGGCGTGCATCTCCACATAGCGGCCGCTCTCCCTCTCCACGATCCGCAGGCTCTTGATGTCGCCGTCCCCACCGCTGGTGCTGCCATCCACAAAGGCAGCCGGCAGGTCATCGGTCACAGCCTGGTACACTTTCTGATCCGTACACTCACGGTGGGCTTTGAAGATGATCGTGATCTGTGGGAAGGAGGAACATGCACAGAGTTTAACAGAATGGGAAGAAAGGACGGTGCCTCCCTCTGTAGCGAGAGCTTTCCTTACTCTGGAGTTGAACAGCTAGAGAAAGAACCTCCACGCTCACACCCTCACAAAGAATAATGTGACTGTGAGGAAAAATTAAAAAGTCCTATGTGTTTAGAATGAACATGTAACACAAGTCCAGGGAATGTGCATGAGGAAAATGTGTCCTGACTGAGAACAATGTTGCTGTTGGGATATAGGCAGTTTTTAGTGATCGTTTATATCTTGTCTCTTTCCAAAAGCAGATGAGTGATTTAGCTCTGAGAAAATAAGATTCCTAAATTATGCAATTAACAATACACTTACCAGAACTCTGATTCCTAAAAGGTTTCTTCATTGGACTTGTAAAAAAAAAAAAAATCCCATAACTAAACACTACAACCTTACTCGTGACCACTAGAGACAGAGCAGGGAGCGGACGGGTCATCCCAGCGGCAGCTACCACACAGCTACCAAGCCAGGGCCTCAGGAAAGATTTCTCTAAGTCTCTTAATCAAATGTTTCACATGACTGGCTAATCCCTGCGACAGGAAAATCACTTGGCAAATACAGCTCCCAAGCACTGGCAGAGAATAAGTACCCTAAACCTAGTTACAGCAAATGTTTTCCCCAAATAGCACACGGTCCTTTAGCCTCTCTGAATGCTCCCAGCCAACTCTTCAATTCTCCAAATTAAGCAGACAATTCATGGAGAAAAACAAACCTGACAATACAAAAGCTTCCCTTCGGTGAACCCACTTTCTTAGAATAATTATTTAAAAAAACTGAACCTTTGAGCACCTAGACCTCTAACACACTCAGCATCTCCAGTGCAGGTGGTGGAGGAAGAGAGGACCTCCTGGTCTCACAAGGTGGGAAAACAGTCCCGATTTGAGATTTGTGTTATTGTCAGTCACTGAGGTAACAGCTTATTTTTCTTTCTTCTTGGAGGAAAAAAAAAAGTATCAGGTGACTTCAGTCAAGGAGGAAGGTAGACAGGCCAGCACACTACAAATTACTCTGGATGGAGGAAACCACCTCCTGCAAGGAAACTAATCAAAACAATAGACCCTTGTTAAAAAGGCCAGAAAATGCCCTGGCCCCCTCCCGCCCCTCTCGGAGTCCTCACCACCACCCTCAAGTTTATGTCTGAAGTTTTTTTCCTGAACTCAGCCAGCATTTGCTCACACTATTTAATCCCACATGTTCCCACTGGTGTTACTTGACTGGAATTTTCCAGCCATTTCATTTTAACTTCAGCCAGTTGTAAAGCCAGATCTGAACCAGCTGCACTGGAGCAATTGGTTAAATTCATATCCGTTGTTTGCAGCTGCAACTAAGGCCAGACAATGTGCTATGAAGTGCTTGGATTTCGCCCTTCCTAATTACTCTGAGCGACAATTTAATTTCACCACCAGCCTTCTCCCATTTCAACACCTTAACAACCCAAAGGGGGCACAGGGATGCGTTCAGGACATTGGCTGTGCATCCAAATACAGGACCTCCCAGAGTGAATGGGACTTTGAGCGAGGTATCTAATGGGACTATAAAATAGATTTATTTGGTGGCTCTAAAGACAGTTTGACAAGGTGTGTGTTTTGTGTTTTTTTTTTAAGGCAAGCTAGGATCCCTTGCAGGTGAAAAGATTAATTCAAATAAATTCTGCACCTGAAAAATTCAAAGTTAACATGTTAAGCGCTCAGTTTGTTTTTCTTCTGGACGGAAAGTATAGTGTCAGACACCGGTGACTGACTGGGTGCTTAACATGCTAATATAAATGGCTAAAATAAGAGTTAATAATAGACTCTTCATATAATCAGTATCCTTGTTTTCAATTAGAACATTCCTAAAGATTCCACAAACACTTTTACAACAGCTAAGTAATTTGTTTTTAAAGTTGTCAAATTTAAACCGACTTGCTATTTGCAAGAATTAAGTACTTTTTGTTCACCTTAGAAAAAAACAAAGAGGAATTAGGTGTTTTTTTTTTTTTTTTTTTAAATAGAGATCCAGTTCCACAGAAGATTCCAAAAAGGCAAGCGTGGGTCAAATATTGAGATGAGTGGAGTCCTTCCTACATTTCTTACCAGGGCTCTGCTGTTTCACTGAGCACACTTATTTCTACCCAGGATTCATTTCAACCCCCCACACATACTGTCCCCTGCTATGCCTGTGACGCACCTTGGGAAGATCAAGTAAAAAAACTCAAAGCTTGACCTCTGCACTAATATCTACACTTAGAAAATATTCCAGGTTATCTAAAAGATTTTTATCTGTCCAATTCCTGGGAGTGATTTTCTCTGAGACACTGAAGCTGATATTTCTCATAGTTCTCAGAGCCTCTGTATACAATTAGCTCATGAATCAAAATACTGAGGGTGATGCATCAATCTCAAAGCATGAGGGGGTTTCCTAAGTGGTCCTCTGTAGTTTAAGTACATACCTAGAGACACCATCCATGTAAATGTAGAAAACACTAGGTAACAGTTTCACGTGACTTAAGTTTTGTAGTGCAACTTCATTCTTCATATAATTACAATACAAGCTCTTAAACAGCAAGCATAAAAGGACCAGAAATTCGTTTTCAGATTCTGTCTTCCTCTTCAGAAAAAAATTAACTTTTATAAAACATTCAAAATTTAATGAAAATTTTTGGAAATACCAAGCCTTTTGTATTTCCAACTAGCAGTTATCAGAGCTTTGTAAAAACAGAGTATTCAAAAGCTCTTGGATAATTTAAAAAATACTAGCTATGCTGCTTTCTTTTCTCCCTCTATGAAGAGATCCATATGCTGTAATAACTCAATTTGGCACATCTGTTCTATGCCACACCATTTATTATTGATGGATGGCATTTCTGTGCATTTAAAACATCAATGCCTTTTGTTAAACCTCCCCCACCCAGACCCTCTCAAACCCACCTCAGACAAACTACTCCAGTTCTCCTCATTCATTTTTAATATTCACTCCCTGAGATCTTTACCACCCTCAAGGTCTATCAGGAAGAGAAAGATAGCAGCTACAAATCAACCTTTCCACACATGAAAGCAAGAAAGACTTAAGGTTTGCTGTGAAATATCAAAATTTAGAGGCATCTGCCTCTCCTTTCTTGGGGGTGGGGGGGTAGGGAGTGGGGAGATGGGGGGACAGGGAGGATACATTTTTAAAAAATGAGATAGCCAACAAAAAGGAAAACTCAGCCACTGTCTTGCCAAGATACAGACATATCTTTCGCAAGCTCGATAGCCTCTTAAAGTGCTCTGCACAGGTTTTCAAACAGCAGAATTCCCCAAAGGTTTGTGCACTTAACTATGTGTGCTTGTTGCCTTTTGGAAGAAACATTTATCAGTGTTTAATCAGGCCCTTCGACACTACAAGTGCAGGACCTTCCGGGAATCCTCCAACACCAGAACTATCGGTCAAGGGACTCACTTTTCTTGGATTAATGGGCAGCAAACTAAAGTGAAATTCTCACAGATACTAGCTTAAAACATGGGGAAACAATTTTGATACAGAGCTGATTAAAACACTGCTTGTTACAGGAACCTAAATGAATTTTATTTCGTATAATTACTTATATGTCCCCCTCATCAAATTCTCTGGATGCATCACAGGTTGAAAAAATAGGTGACTGAGGGAGGATTAGGTATCCTTTTATAGGTAAGTGGTTTAGAGCCTCTACATTCAGTCCTGTGGAGGGAGCAAAAAGGAAACCATTCTAACAAGAAAGAGACATGCTTCCAAGAAATATGCATGCTCTATCTCCAGCTCTTTTTTTCCCCTAATTTAATAAATCTTTTTTTTCAGATTATTACAATTGTTCCTCTAGTTCCCACTCCTCTCTGCCTTTACCTCCCTTGCACCGTCCTCATCCATAGGTGTACGATTTTTGTCCAGTCTCTTCCCGAACCCCCTACCCGCCTTTCCCCCTAAGAATTGTCAGTCCACTCCCTTTCTATGCCCCTGATTCTATTATATTCACCAGTTTATTCTGTTCATCAGATTTTTAATTCACTTGATTTTGATTCACTTGTTGATATGTATTTGTTGTTTATAATTTTTATCTTTACCTTTTTCTTCTTCACCCTCTTCTTAAAGAGTATCTTTCAGCATTTTATATAATACTGGTTTGGTGGTGATGAACTCCTTTAGCTTTTTCTTATCTGTGAAGCTCTTTATCTGACCTTCAATGCTGAATAACTTTGCTGGGTAGAGTAATCTTGGTTGTAGGTTCTTGCTATTCATCACTTGGAATATTTCTTGCCACTCCTTTCTAGCCTGCATAGTTTCTGTTGAGAAATAAGCTGGGTGCTCCCTTATAAGTAACTGTTTTTCTCTTGCTGCTTTTAATATTCTCTGTCTTTTGCTCTTGGTATTTTAATTATGATGTGTCTTGATGTGGTCCCCTTTGGATTCCTTATTTGGGGTTTTGTGGGCTTCCTGGACTTGTCATTCTATTTCTTTCACCTGGTGGAAGTTTTCGGTCATTATTTCTTCAAATACGTTTTCAGTATCTTGTGTGTTCTCTCCTCTGGCAACCCCATAATTCAGATGTTGGTATGCTTGGAGAGGCTCCTTAAACTATCTTCAAATTTTTGGATTTTTTCTTTTTGTTTTTCCGGTTGAGTGTTTTTTTTGGACTGTGTGTGCAGCCTTTTTGTATTTCAGTCTTGATTGTTGTTGATATCATTAGGGGGAACTGACCTCCAGGCCAATTGGCTGTGAAGATCAGCTGTGTCTACACTGGGAGAACTTGTGTGTGGAGACACCCTTATGGCTATCTCCAGCTCTTAAACACCTGATTTTTATATTTGAAGGCAAAGCTGAGGAAACTTGGAAGCACCAAAAGAAGTAGAGGCCTTTGAAGACTCCTTCCTTCCAGAGTTTTCCGGGTCACCCCCAGCCTCACCCCACCCCCTGACAGGTTCCTGGGACATGTGGATCTGGGTGGAGCTGAGTCACCCATCTAGGCTGGGAGGCAGGTGCCTATCCTTTGGTTATAAAAGATGGGAGAACTCTGTCTCTTCATTTTTAGGAGCAAGGGAGAAAAAAAAAGCATATTCATCTAGAACAGTGGTTCTCAACCTGTGGATTGCGACCCCTTTGGGGGTCGAACGACCGTTTCACAGGGGTCGCCTAAGACCATCGGAAAATGCAGATATTTACATCACGATGCATAACAGTAGCAACATTTCATGGTTGGGGGTCACCACCACATGAGGAACTGTATGCAAGGGTGGCGGCCTTAGGAAGGTTGAGAACCACTGCTCTATTATCAACTATCTACTACAGGAAGACTGAATGTTAAGACTTACGAAAGTGTATTTTGTTAAATGATTGTGTTGGACTAGGACAGGACAGTATACATGTTTAAAAGGAGGGTGGCAGATTAAAAATCTTACCCTTGACTCCCTTTTTTTTGGGCTTGAATGAGACAAATAACCAGCTACCTTTAAAAGAGATATCAAAACAGGTTTCTCTCCCCTCAGAGTCTCTTTCCACAGAGCTCTGTTCTAGGAACACTTACAGGAATCCAGAGAAATGGAATGGATCAGCTTATTTATTCTTCACTGTTGCTCCAGGTAATACATGTAGGAACAAGGGCCGCCTTGGCTGATGGAGGGGTTCTTGGCAGCAGACGGAGAAAGAAGAAACCAAACCAGAGGGAAGGACACCCACAGCTGAGGCTGCTAGGGTGGTCCAGAGCAGAAGCACTGGGCTCCAAGGCTATAAAGAGCATGCCAGAGTGCAAGGGAAGCAGGCCCAGGGATGACACACAAAAGGGACAGGCACAAAAATGACCACTTCCAAAGAGTAAAACTTCTATACACTTAAAACAAGGAAGGCTGGAAGTGTAAATAGGCTCAGAGACAGGGAAGTTGACTAGCTTCCTTGTACAGACCAGAGCAAGGCTGTGCTGAGCCATAAGTCCTGCAAGTCTCAGCCACTCAGAGAGCTCCACAGAACTTCTTGTTGGTTGGTTGTGCTTGGACTTTGCATACAGGGAGCTCAGCAAATGTAGGGTCTCACTGTGCTTCTAGATGTGAAGTTAGGCATGTGTGGACAATATTGCAGGCCCAGGCTGCCACTGTGCTGCAGACCCGAGGCTAAAAATATTTTGAAAGGTGAGAGCCAGGGCCCAAAGCATAACTCTAGGGGTAAGAATCTGCCCTAGCAGGTCTGGCCCTCCCCTTCAGGGAGCTCATCCCTCAGGGGATGTGGGGTAGGGCCACACATTCCAGGCCCCAGAGGGTCTCTGGGCAAATGCTCTAGGTTTAGGTTCAGCACAGCTGTTTCCCAAACCGTTGGAGATTAGGAAATCATAGCCTCTTTAATCTCCCCCCCCCCTTCAGTTTTGGGAGGTGATTTAAAAGGTATTAAAGGGCTTGAAGGTCTTCACAATACTACACTCACACTTTGTCACTTCTAGGTTCAAGTTCTCAGGGTTATTAAAAAAAAAAAAAAGCCTACAAGGTGGTTAGAGGCCCTGACCATATATTTCAAGAAGTCAGTTACGAGGAATGCTACAAAAACAATATCCCTCTGTCTTCATTTTCCCGAGGTAGGGAGACTACATTGCTTAAGCTCATGCATGCACATCTGTGTGTATTCACACACATCCTAAAATGGAAAGATTGAACCCTGACCCCATTTCAGCGTTTATGAAAGTGAGTGTTGAAATGCTGTCATATCAGTTCTATCCACAGCACACATACTATATTCCAACACTGAGAGAACCCCAACAGAATTAGCCAAATGTTCTTTTGACTCCAATTGTAAAAATAACCAGCTAACCAGGACATAAAAAATTCCTCTCTCCACAGAACCAGGCTCACCTGGAGTTCTTTCTAGACCCAATAGCACCGGGCTTTCAGGGCAAGGCTGTCAGTTAAATTCTGTATCTTAGAAGTGTGTTGCTATTCCTGTTAGTTACCACTCACTGACATGCGGAGCAGTTTAAAGAGTCCTTAAGTTACCCCACCCACAAGAACACAAAATTCAAAACAGTGGAAGAGCAAGTTCTACTGCAGTCAAAACAAACAAAGACAAAATGGGTAAGGTAGCATTTTTCATTGTTCAACACTGTAGGTAAGTCGTTTTGCATGCCACATTCCGCACAGGCAGAAACTGTTTGGTTAGCATTAGTTGGAGCCAACAAAAAAAGTACCAGCCACCCAATGTTTCCCTCTCACCCCTTCCTCTCAAAATGTTGACTCAAAGAAAATTTAACAGGGCAGAGAGAGACACTTGGAAATGTGACAGAAAAACAAGTTCTAACTCTCAGCTGTGCATCAGACTTGGCCTTGTGCCTCTGGTTTAAACTATGGAGGAGTGTGGATCTGTTTTAAAGCAGCAGAGGCCCACGGGAGCCATGGAATCCTGCCTGACTAGGGCAGGGCAAGGCCTGGGTTAACTTCACTTATAAATGGGGGATTTGGAAGGTCCTCTCCTCCTTCTAAACCACATCTGGGTCAGAGTGGCACATAGTCCAGGAGATTCAAAATGCAGGCCTTAAAAGAGGCAGATACAAACCTGGTACAATTTTAGACAGTTTCTACTAACTCTCTTTATTCCAAAGAATGGAAAGATGGTAAAGGACTCATTAGTCAGAATATTTTAATGTGTATGGGCAATATAAAGGTGAACCTTGTTTAGAAAATACAGCACAAAGAATAACCAAGGTAGGACCATTCATGTTACAAGGTGATTTTTCTACTTATACCATACAGCTAATAATTCCTTCTTTTTCTGCTTTCTTTCCCACATGCATTTGGAAATCCTTTTTACCTCCAGGCAATTTGCTGAAACTATGTAAAGCAAAGTTGAGTAGGTTCCTGGGCCTAAGACTTGATAATCCAGTACACACAAGGACTATGCATGCAGGAAACAAAAAAGGACAAATAAGAACACTACCACTTGGAATTATAGCTGATTTCTGCTCTTCTCTGAACTATTCTTCAATGTTTCAATAGTTTCTACAATAAATAACTTCAAGGAAGATAAGGATATCTAAGAAACGCTTTCATGAGTTTTAAAAATGAGACAGGATCCTAGAAAAAGAATTTAAAAACTGAAGACTCTGATAGTCAAATTCTAGAAAGCTTTTTGGATTAAATCAAAGACCAACAACCTTTCAAAAGTGACAGCCAGGGTTTAGACCCTACTGGGGTGTAGGAGTGTGAGGAAATATGGGTGTAAATAAAGGGCTACTTTGACAGTGGCTGGAAAGGGAGACTGCCAAACTCCAGAAGTAAAAAAAAAAAAAAAAAAATGACCCAAGACAAGTGACCAGGATGGAGGAATGTGCTCTGGGTATAGCAACCTACCTCTCTGGCCATTTAAAAAATAAATAAATAATTATTTTTTATTGATTTCAGAAAGGAAGGGACAGAGAGCTAGAAACATCAATCACAAGAGATAATCACTGATTGGCTGCCTACTGCACACCCCCTATTGGGGAATATGCTTGTATGTGCCCTTGACCAGAATCAAACCTGGGACTCTTCAATCCACAGGCTGATGCTCTATCCACTGAGCCAAACCAGCTAGGGCTCTCTGGCCCTTCTTGGCACCTGCAACAACTTGCTAAGTGGTTGCATGTAGAGCCAGCTTACGAATGTGTGCCACCAATGTTCAAAAAAAAAAAAAAAAAACCACCCTGAAAATGGCTGGTTTTACACACCCCACAATTCTTCACTGACTGCTACAAATTTCATCCCGAACCTCCCCCACACAGTAGGTCCTTTGATGCTTGCTAGTTGAAACTCAGAACTAAATCATAAATTTTATCAGATAAATTATTATACTAAGCAGGGAGCTACAACTGCAAACTTCTTTTCCCTCCTGCTCCCCAATATACCTCGACTAAGTCTAGCAACTCTGGTAATTTCTGCAAAACAAGGAGGACCAGGACAAGGAGCAAGATGGCAAGAATTACCTGCGTAACAGATAAGTCATAACAAAATAAAGAGCAATCTCAGATTTTAAAGATCGGTTACAATGTATCTGCAAAGCAGTTGTACTCTCTGGAAGGAAAGAAAATGTCCCCTTGCATGCAAGAACAATGTTTATATATTTAAAACACACTCCTGCTGATGGGAGGATGCAGCATCTACCTTAGTCCACAGTGTAGCTCACACTGCATCTATCCGTGAAGAAAAAAAGATACAGAAACCTGGCTCCAAAAACAATGCCCTAGGCCTGGGGTCAAGAGAGAACAGATTTCCAAACCTTGATGCAGAGATATGCTTAAAATGACAGTGGAAAGACTTCGCAATGCAGGCACATAACTCTTTGATTCTGTAACCAACAGAATACTCCACAACAGGTTTGCATACCATATACAAGTTTACATGCCAGCTACAGGCAAAGAGGCACCAGAAAGAAAGAGAGGACCCAATGCTCTAGGACCCTACAAGCAAATAAGGGAACATGTTGGGTTTACAGTTTGAAGAACATAATAAGCAATGAACCAAACAAACTAAATCTTCCTACAACTTCCATCATCATCCCAGTGAAAGTTTTCAGAATTTCTAGAAAGCATTTAAGAATTAGAGATAATTAGGAACTTTTAAATATATCTTGAAGGCTAAGGACCTCTTCCCCTGGGTAGTTGAGTGCTACTGCCCATGGAGATAACCTGAAGCTGGTGGCCCGGGGTGGCTGCAAGAACATATAAGGCACCTCAGTGTCCACTCACCTGGCCAACAATCACCTGGGTTGGTCAAGCACAAAGAACACACCTTTCTCCCAAATGCAAACTGCCTTAAGGTAAACCACTTTCTCTCATTAAAGGATGAAGCACAGGGAAATCTGTCATCCCCAGCTTACCACCCCCAACCCCATTTGTAATTTTGTCTCACTGAGATTGTGATGGGAAAGGACATGCATTAAAAGAAAATAAAAAGTAAAACAAAAGTATCTAAATTACTTGTAAAAAATTTGACCATTGTTTAGATGTGCAATAAATGCATACCTGAAATTTTTTTGAAAAGGAATTTTAAATGTACCTCAGGAAATTATTTTTTTAAGAACTGTGATTTTAACACTATAGTATAGGCTATTAGGAAAATAGCCTATTTGCAAAGTACAGATCCTTTCATAAAATAATTTATATAAAAATTACTTCCTATAATCACAACATATACAAATCTTTATTGAGTCCACTTAAACAGATACACAGAAGTTGAGACTGAGGGACTGGCCAGGCAAATGTGGAAGGTACAGAAGTCAATCACTTACACAGATGACCTGTTTATTCATTGGTGAGGCCCAGGAGAGTTACTGACTTGTGTCCGCCTGGAACCTAGTGTGAACTACTCCTCCCCACAAACAAAAACTGCTTTTCTTTCCCAAGTAACCAACCCTGCCAGTTCTAAGCCTGTCCTCTCATCTCTCCCTCAGTGCCTGCAGGTCTGAAGTGTCTCTCACAGCCAAAGGTGGGGAAGATGGCCCAGAGCTGATGTGGATCTCAGCCCACGTGTGTAGCTGTGCCAGAAACCCCTGCTGCCCCAGGGGTGGAGAGATGAAAAACCAGCCCTGGCCTCGGAACACACCTACCTGGCAAGATGGCCAACCACACAGACTGCTCCAGAGGGGGAGCCTCGCAGGCTGGCAGAGGACATAAAACCCTGGATGCCTTGAGAAAGCACACCTGCGCTCACCGTCACGAATGGGGAGACCGGGCCACACTGTCCAGCACTGCAGGCCTAGCTGCCCTAAACTCACTGCCTGCACATGGAAAAGGGGAAAGCTTGGCTAGCAAATGGTCCCTGGAGTACAGAGAACTTCACTTTTCTTTCAGTCTGTTGTTTACATATCCCCCCGCTGAGTTCTGTATTTTTGTGATGAGGAAAAGTAGGCATGGAGGGTCAGGCAGAACTCACAAAGCTAAGCTTGAAAGTGCTTGCTCAAGAAGCCAAGTTCCCAGGATGAAGAACTCTCTTAGGGACCTTACTACCCAAATACCCAGGTCTAGTGCTTGAGTTCAATGCTGAAGGCAGGGAAATAAGTAGATGCTTAAATATGATTTCAGTATCATAGCAGATCAGTCTCATCAATACCATCAGTTGGTTTTAAAGCTAATGACACTAAGCACATGGGTCATTAAAAACACTTGATCACAAGGATGACACAGTATCTGCAAAATGCAGTGCTAGGTTATCCAAAAGCTGGTGTACAGAGCTTTGTTAAAAAATCTTCTGAAAGGTTTTTTTATACTATTGCATAGACATCAAGGGGAAAAAATTCAGATTCTTTTTTAAACTTATTTCATAAGTACTTTTTGCCTCATAATGTTTTTACTTTTATTACCATCATTTTTTTCATTGCTTAGAATTTTTACAGGCTTTATTTTGGCCCTGGGTAGATAAAAAGAAATTGTATTGCAAAATTTTAGGTCTTCTCTTAAGTTTCATCAGCAGAGGTCATACCAGCATTGAGAGAAATCTTTAACAGTAACATTCCAGATGCTTCGGGGGGGGGGGGGGGCTTTGGGGGGGGTAAAAAAAAAAAGATAAAAAAAAACCAAAAAAAAAAACCCAACAAAAAAAAAAACAAAAAAAAAAAAAAACAAAAAAAAAAACAACTACTAGAGGTCGTGAAGCCATAGAGTAATTTGTTGAACAGCATGGTGACCAGATGTGGGGAAATACTTTCCAATAGTGCAATTAAAGACCAAGCATTCTCATCATTGGCCTGAATTTATGTCAAGACAAGACCCCCAACCTCCTTTCTTTAGAATGGGTAAAACCTTTGATCCTTAACAAACTGAAAGGGAAGAAATGGTGTACCACCTTTTATTTGCTTATTTGCTAAAAACTATGTAGACTCGACCACAACTGAAATGGAATGATCTAGAAAAAGTACTTCAGTGTCAACTGTTCCATTGAACCCACATTTTCCCATGCACATAGCACTTATTAATCTCAACAGTATTGTTTAAAGACCACCACCTCTGTAAGTCCTCAAGTATTTGCACAATCGTTGCTGATTTTCTCCATTCCCAATGGAACTGCCTTCTTGAATTTCCAGTGTTCTGTTTTACCAAAGACTAATCTCAGGTTCTGTGACCCGATTGCTTCAATGATGGATTTTTGGCCATGGCTTGTCCTAAAACTTCATAATTATGTAACTTTACATCAAAACATAGCAAGTACATATTTTCATGTACAGATATAAAAATTTGCATACTTATAAAAACCAGAAAAGGAAAGTTTATTTGAGATGTAGGATTTGGAAGGGCCAGCTTGGGCTTGTACTGGGACTGAAGTGTAAACATTTTTCAGAGACCCTAAGATGTCTGCACCACTGTAATATTTTTTGTTCAGAGCAATGTCTTCTAATCTCAGAGATGTGACACCCCTGGGTGTCTCCAGATATCTCTGGAGGTGTTATCAACTCCCTCCACAAAATGCCAAGTAAAATAATTAAAATTCACTTTAAAAATATAGCACACAGGTTTGGAGGCAAGAGAGGGTGTCCTGGAATCAAAAGAAGAGTCATAAGTATTGCAGAAGATTGATCCTTGTCCATTATATTTTAGTATAAGCTAACTGATGAATAGACAATATAAATAAAGGAAATTAAGCAAGTTGATAGTCTACTTGTGTAATTTTGTGGCTGGGGAGAAAGGAAGGAGCTGCTTACTTGGGACACCATTATTATGGAAAACACTTTCGACTAAGTGCAGTTAGTTCCTAGCATGTACTACTTGCACTTAGACAGCAAGAATGTTTTTATTTGAGAGAGAGAGAAAGAGAGGGAGGGAGGGAGAGAAACAACGTGAAAGTGGAACATGGATCAGCTGCTTCCCATAAGCACCCCAACAAGGGACTGAACCTGCAACCTGGGTATGTGCTCTGACCTGTAATCATATCTATTACCTTTCAGTGCATGGGATGACACTCAACCAACTGAACCACATCAGCCAGAGCAAGAATTTTTAAAACATGCAATACCTGACTTAATAAAAAAAACGACAACAGCCATCAGAACAGTCATTGGGTGTAAATGAATAAAAAGTATACCTTTTGTGTGTGTGTGTGTGTGTCAGATCAGCAAGGGGTACTACAGAATTTTAGTAATTACTTTGTGTGCCACAAGATGAAAAAGGTTGAAAATCATTGCACTAAGATATTGGTGCCTTAAAGTTGATTTAGATGATTTAATATTAGTTTCTTTAAAACCAACCAAGCAACGAGAACCACAATACTGGCACCTAGGCAGGGCAAACTTAACTTAATTTTTCTAGTTTTCCCCTCAGTTTCTCACTTAAATCGTAAGCCTGAGATTATACATCACTGCTCTACAATATCCAATTCTTATTTCCTTGGTCACCACAGGACAGTGAATAACAGACTTTCAGGTTTGCCACTGGGAAGCTGGCTTATAGCTATTACCTTTTACCAGAGCTTACAAATTTCCAATAAAGTGTATTTCCTGATGGGTTATTGCCCTAGGCTTCACAGCTTTCTTCATTCAGAAAACCTACATCAGTCAAATCTGATGAATCTAAACATGGATATCCTCGAGTCATATACATATTCACTTAAAAAAGACATCACTGAAAAAAGCAATTTTTCATTAAACAGGCCTGCCTTTTTCCAAGAGAATTCAACATTACCGTTCACTTTTGTTTGTATCATTGCCTATTCAAATTTACACACACATTTTTCATAAGCCCTAGAATATCACCAAGAAACTCCTTGCTAATTTTCATTTAATCCTTCATTCACCCTGCTAACACTGCTTGCCAAGAAGACCAAGTAAAGTTCCTTTTAAACTGGATCTTCTTTTTCAATTTTCCCAGATTGTCTGAAGAGTCAGACATCTGAAAGGTTTAAGAAGAAAAAAAAAGTATTCTTGCCTTATTTGTAGCAGTAGCACTGGATCCAAGGACCACGGGCACATTCGTCACTTGAACAGAAAGGTAATTATTGTCTATGAGTGGCCAGGCTCCTTCCACTTTGCACGTCTGGAAGTGATCCTTGAAAGTTCTAAGGTGGGGATCTCCAAACAAGCCACAGAAAAGGTAATTAGGAGGGTTCTGGTCCCCTCCCCTGAGTTCTCTGACTCCCGCATGACTGTGATAGTTACAAGGGTCATGGGTCACTTCAGGGTTGGTAGAGGATGTGGGTCCGTCCTTGGAACAGTTCCTCTGGCTCATGAGGTCACTGATACCCAGTACAGCAGAATGGTATACCAGGTTGCCACGGCAGGCTTTTGAAGTTCGCTGGGTACAGCCAGCATAGGCACGCAGGGCCTTGCAGAACTCGGAGTCAAAACCGTCAATGGCAGAGTTCAGGTGTGAAGTCAGGGACACAAAGTCTGTGGTACATTTCTGGATGCGACACTGGGCTGGTTGTTGGCAGTCACCTATGGGAAAGAAGACAAGACCACACATTTTTAAAACGGTTCATAACTTCCTGAGCAAATGAGAAAATGGCATTCTCCTCTGGGGACTGTTTGTTCTATTTCATATCCTCCTATTTTAAGAAGGCCTTCAGAAATAGGGTTGCTTTGTGCCTTTGTGTCTCACAAATTACATTGGGAGAAAAACTGCATGCAGTTTGCTAACTTAAAACTTTATAGCATCGGCCATTGTACATGACCATTTTACCAACTTTGCTATTGTTTATGGATTTTGAGAAAGATTCCTTTGCTCTAAGGCCAAGCAAAAGATGTGAACTTTGTTTTGATTTTGAAAACTGCGTAAGTAATTTGCTTTGGAAAGCACTATCTATGCACAAAACCACAATTAAAATTTCCATAACTCAGGTAGGGGAAACCCCTAAATTATAACATGATTGGCTAAAACACCTTTACCTGATTCTAGTTCAGCTAACAGAGAAAGAATAACAAGAAAAAAAAAAAATCCAGGCACTAAATTATTCTGCATTTCCTGACAGATGTTTATCAACAAATTATTTATCAACTGTCACTTAATCTCCTGGTTTTCACAAAGTATAAGTGTTCTCTTAAAAAAAATAGAGACACATTTGACCAAGCTATGTATTCACTTCTCTCTTGACATCCATCACCCCGGGATCCCAGCTCCCAAACAGTTTCACTAGGAAAAGTACACTAAAGAAAAAGGACGCTGAAATCACACTGCAGAAACAGATGTTTCCAACTATGTTCTTTCAGAAACACAACAGAATTCTTAGTTATCTGAATGATTTTCCCCTTAAATCAACAATTCATATAAACTTAATGGCTCAAGCAAAGTGATGAAATGAAGTAATGGAAAATCAAGTATTACTGCCCTACTATTTAAAAAAGGCAAGTTTCAAATGATGTTTTGCCACTGGTTCCTCACATAAAAATTTATAAAACCTCTCAAAGCACAAAAATCTCAAGAATTGCCAATGCTACGTCAGTCATGTGCACCAGTTTGTTTGTATGTTTTTTTTTTTATTCTGCTCCATAAAGTGGGACACTAGAATTACTGAAAAGATAAATTCTTTCCTTTGCCATCCACCTTAAACTTTATAGACAGGAACTGCAACAGTATTTGTATTACACATTCTTTATAGGCCTCTGAACAATGGAGCAAGTCTCAATCTCTTCAAGTCTAACATTCCCTATCTGAGAAATGAGGAGGTTGCTCTAAAATGCACTTTCTGACCTTTTTCAGGCATAAAATATCTTATTCTAGGTGGGACGAAATAGTCAGTAGAGTGCTATTAGATATGTAATTATTTAAAGATATAAGCACAACGAAGTTCAGGATAATATCAAGATTTAGGACTTCATCTGATAAAGACTTACTAAAGATGTTTTTTAAATGAAGATTTAAAAAAGATATTTTAATCTTTTACATCTAAATTAAACAGGCTGTAATCTGTGTTTGGCTTCAGCTGGAGAGAAAAGGGTAGGAGATGACCACTTCTCAAGATATCTCCCCAAACATTCTCGTACATTTCAAAGTCCAAAAAGGGAAAAATGTCATAGTCTTGATTGGACAGTCACTTTAACTTGAGTAACAGAGATTAAAATATTAATCAAAGACATCTTGTGTCTGGCCTATTTTATGTTTACTCATTGCAAAGTTAACAAAAACAGCTGATATTTATAGAATTCCTCTCTCCAAAGTAGATCAAATCATTTCCAACTACTTTTACTAAAACAAAACAAAATAAAAAACACAAGACAAAAGCAAAATTAAAAAAAAAAATCAGAACACCCCAAAGTCATTAAAGCCATTTAACAGATGGGAAAAACCAAGGTAAAGGGATTTTAAGTGAAGGCCTTGTCCTGGCAGATCATACACAGCTGTATGAAGCCCAGGAAGTGGGTCTTTCCTCCAATCCTGTTTTCCTTCCTCCATTATATGACCCTATATTCCTGGCTCTCAAAATGGTACTTGCTAAAAAAAAAAAAAAAGATTTAAGGAACTACAGTATCTCATTTTCCCTTTTGAATCAGATTCACAGCAAGCAGAAAGCAAGGAAATAAAAACTGGGCCAAAATCACTCAGTAATGAAGAGTCCTCAGCCTACAAATAAATGACAGCACAGGAACTTTCCGCTAAACTTGCAGTGCCCATTTGTTCTTTTTATGGTCTATAAAATATATCTGAGCGTATATTTACTTATAATTATTTCAAATAGTCATAAAATATCAAAAGTCAGAACAGCATGGCAATGCAGATGTAATTGTTCGGAAGGGGCAAGCAGAATTTAGATGCCAGCTCCTCTTTCTGTTCCTTCCTCATTCCTTCTTCATCCCAGGCAGGTGCTGGTTCCTTTGAGAAATCTCAGATAACACAGAACTCCTTGAGCTCTTTTGTTTGGGATGAGGTTTCTAACCGCCTTTTGGAGTGGAGATGATTGGAGGGAGAGAAGCTAATGAGAGTGAAAGTGCATTTGGGTAGCAGTTTCAGCCTCATGGCAGGCTCCTGTAGGATGACTAATTTGCAGCATGCACCCAGAAATATCCAGGCTTCATGAATTCATAATGACAATGCACACTTTGCCTGTTGCAGGCGGTAAAGTAAGCCTCCTGTCAAAACGCCAAGACAATGCGAAGCAGAAACAATCTCAAGGATGTAGCCAACAAGGCCCTGAAGTGTATGAGTAAGCAAGTAACTCCCATACTGGATCGCCACCTCAGGAACTGCAGAGGTTTGCTTAAGAGAAGAAAAGGCAAATAAAAGCACTCTTTTCATTTCTGAAGGGCAGAGTTCAAAATCTGCAGTTACAGGTATCTGTTTCCTTGAGTCAGATCATCTGTGGTCAGTGTGACAGCATTTTCCTTCTAGTTAATGAAAGTGCTAAAGGATTTTCAGGTGGAGAGCTCTCCTTAATGATTCAGACATGAAGACCTCACCATTTAAAACAGCTTCCTCAATGCCAGGACTGCACGTGTGAATATGCAGCACAACCACCAGTTTATAATAAAAGAAACAAGATATGCTGAGGCTGAATTAAGTGAAATATGGAGCCATATGGGGTGCTGAGGCAAATTATATGGATCCAGGCATAAAACATATGGTAGCCCATCTGCAGAGAGCACTTTGCTAGGCTCCCTGCTCTGAGAAACAGCCCCTGCATTTCAATAGCACCGCTCTTCAAAGAAATCTCTCAAAAGGAGCCCTCCTTTCTATAGCCAGATTAATTGCTCCACTCCCGACAAGCTGTCCACAGAAATCACTCACCACAGCAATTCTGGGCAGAATCTGATGGCGACTTTAGTGAGGGCATATTAAGATACTGAGAGGAGTTTCACATTCCAAGTTCTTGAACTAAGGCACCATAATTTTCTAAACCTTTAAAACCAACTTCTTAGGTCTTTTCATGGGCCAGCAAAGAAATCTTCAAAGACCACATTCCAATCCTGTCATGGGGCCCTACAGCAACTCAGGGAAACAATATCCAAGCGGACAAGAGGGACACAGTCCCACCTAGCAAATTCAATTTCCATTTCAAAAAATCCACGCTTGAACATACACACAAAACCACCCTGAATATATCTTTTGACATGTCGTGAAATTTTTTCCACGTAACTGTGAAGCAGATTGGCATTATTTTCCAAGGTTCTGAAGTCACTAATTGAAAGCCTTAATCACTACATTCTTTGGTAAGATTTCAGTTTGTTTTCCCAAGAGACACTTAAAATGCAGCTGCTGTTACATCACAATGCAAAGTTACACCAAGTAAATTAAGCCCTCTCCTCAAATGCCCCATTCTCCCTACCCCCCACCCACCCCCGTTACTTAGAAGACCTCCAGGATTTTTAGCACCAGCTGGTATGACTTAGTAAAAATTATCCCCCCTCCCTCTCCCCACACACACATTTGGGTGGCTTTAAAGTTCAGGGTTCTCCAGATCAGAGAGCATTGTGACTGCTATCATACAAATACAGGACAAAACGATGTGGAAGGAAAAAAAAAACTTATCTAACGATAACTAGTTCTCAAACTAAAAAATAATTTTTCCATTTCGCACTTAAAAACTTGTCTAGACCAACTCCTAGAAGTGGTCTTGTTTGCGAAGAGCATCCTAGATACTCATCCCCCTCCCCCCACCCTTTGAGAAAATGTGAGATTTAACATAATGTTAGGGAGAGGATTTTAAACAGAAAAATAGTGTCACAGATTCCTCACTGCTGCTTCCACAGGGGAAGAAGCACCGGCCTCCCCAGAAGGCAGCGTATCTGTCAACCCCTCCGGAACGTGCAAAGCTCGCCGTGGTGGAGCACGAGTTTCTCCAAAGAGACGGAGAGCTGAATTTAAAAGCAGCTTTCGCAAATACGAAAGAAACCCCTGCTTGAAGAAATGGAAGTGACTTCGAAATTAACCTCCCCGTTTACAAACTCTGGTGGAAATCTTTCCATCTGGTGCGATTTCTTCGTCCCGCCGCCACCCCCAACTCCAGAGCAGCAGCAGCAGCAGCAGCAGCAGCAGCAGCAGCAGCACAAGGCTCCTTGTCTCCCTCGGAGGCGGCGGCGGCGGCGGCGGCGGCGGAAACCTGATCCCGGCCTGACTTTCAGTAAACACCAATGCACAGAGCAATAAAGCATCCGGAACATTTGTCTCGGGCGCGCAGCCCCGCCACCCCCGCCCTCTAAATCTTAGATAAGCGGCAGTTAGAGGGGAGATTTATCAACGGTCCGAGCCCAAGGCCGGGAAGGCCGGAGGGAGGGGGGGAGGGAGGGAAGAGGCCTCCCCGGCGTCCTGGGTGTGTTCCCGCCGCTGCGCCGCGAGCCGGGCCAAGGTGCCTGTCAGGGGCTCGCGGGGCCTTCCCCGTCCCGCCACGCCGCCCTCCCGCCCCGGCTAGCGCCCGCGGAACCCGGGGGTGGGGTGGGGAACAAAGCACTCGGCCTGGCGGGTGGCCCCCTCGCGCACGCGCCTCGTACCTGCGTGGAGCAGTCCGAGGCTGAGCAGCAGCAGCAGCAGCAGCGCCGGGGGAGGCGGGCAGAGCCGGCGGTGGCGGCGCTGCTCAGCCCCGGAGACGGCGGCGGCGGCAGCGGCGGCGGCGGCGGCGGCGCAGGAAGGTGCTGCTCTCAAGCCCATGCCCGTCCATGCAGGTCTCGTGGGCTCCGGCGAGGGCGGCGGTGCGGGCGCCGTGGCGGGTCCGGGTCCGTGGCTGCTGCATGGGCCGGGGGACGCGCCTCGCTTCCTCTTCTTCCTCCTTTCAGGCCCGCGACGGACACGGGCCGCCGCCACCGCCGCAGCGAGCAGCGCGCCGCGGGCGGAGCGAGACGGCGGCGGCAGCGGGGCGCAGCAGCATCGCAGCGGCCGGAGGCGGCGGGCGGAGGGAGGGCGAGGGGGCGAGAGAGAAGACACAAAGACCGTGAGCGAGCGCGGAGTGCGGCCCGGGAGCGCGAGCGCCCGGCCCGGGCCAGCGTGGGCTCTGCGGGCGTGGAGCGCGGGCGTGGACCCACAGGAGGCGCACCCAGCCCAGGCGAGCAGCGGCCTGCCGCCCGGATCTCTCTACGCGGCGGCCCCCGGATCAATCAATCTCAGCCCCTCACTCGGCCCCGCCCGCCCTCCGCCCGCCAATCCGCGTCGTCCCCACCCCCGCCCTCCCACTCCATTGGCTGCGAGCGCAAGGCCGCTGGACCCAGCCCCGCCGCTAGCAGGGCCCAAAGCGCCGGCCCCTCCACGCCGCCTCCTGCCTCCTGCGGTTTAGTGTAATGTGAGTTCCGCGTCCGCCCGCTGCGGGTCCTGTCTACCGCGCCCGGCCCAGCCGCTTTCTCGCTCGCTCTTTCTCTCTCTCGTCCACACCCCTGCCGCGATTTACTGTTTCCTCGAATCAAGTAGAAAGAGGCGTCAGCCGCTCTCTCTGGCTGCCGTTACAAAGGAACCGGCCTTTGACCGCTCCTTGAATTAATGTTATTGGGCTCAACTTCCCTCCAAGTTTTTTTTTTTTTTTAAATCACCCCACACTGCCCCTCCACCTCCAGGTCTTTGGAGGGAGCTTTTATCCAGCGCCAAGGGGCAAATTCCTTTGCATCTAATCACCTCTGCAGAACCGCGTTTCGAACCTAATGCTGGTAAAGCTAGCATCCAGCCACTTTGGAGTCAGAAAGTGACCCGCGGTTCGGAACGGACCAGGACTGGAAGGTACCCGCCAGCTCCAGTGCGTGGCTCCGGTATTGGTTTCTTTGACATTTCCCTCCCTGAAGGCGGCTGGGAGGGGTCTGAGAGTTGGAGAACTTCAACGTGTTCGGTTACGGTGTAATTAGATTAATGAGGATAGTCAGCTTTTAACGCAGTGTAGAGTAATTATGCCATCATTTGTTGTTGCTTAGTGGCTTTTCCACAAATTCATAATCTAATGGCAGATTAATTAAATGACAGTTCAGTTTCTACTTTTGCAATTGGATGGGTCGAGAAATGGGGAGAAAAGCTAATTGTCAGAAAAGAAGTTGAAGATAGGTTCTAACTTGTTATCAGTAGGTGTGAAGTGATATCTAATCTCTAGAATGGCCTCCTACTGTCCTCGCCTTTGCCTCTCCCCAAATAGCTCAAGGTTGCCATTCAAAATTCACTTATAGTATATCCAAATCGCAGTAGGCAACTCTACCCGCTACATTACTCAGAATCTCTAAATAGGGATTGCGTATCAACCGCGGACATGTAAATATCCCATATGTAACAATGTGCAAATCAATGGACCAGGATAATTGAGGGCAAACCCATCACCCCAGCTCACTTATTGGACACATTACGAATTGTACAAACCACTAAGATCCCTAATGAAGAATGCCTATCTTTTTACTGTAACTTTTCATGACCTATTACATACTATGATGACACAAGTGGTTAAACACACCTTTCATTGCCCACGATATATTCCAGCCTTGCATACATCCATAATATGCTAAATAATAGTTTCACCGTTGACTGGAGAAATGACTTTTTTTGGGGGGGGAGGAGAATTAACTGATACAATTTTTAGATAATACTATGGAGTAAATACTATTAGGCCAAAAAATTTCTCTCTGCAATTACTACATATTATTAATGAAATAAAATTAATGAAATTTTGGTAAACATCTTTTAAAAGTAATAAAATGTGAACACTTTTTCAAAATATTTTGCTAAAAAATTAAGGGTTAAATTGTTTTTTTTTTCTTTAACACAAGATTTAATCCCACCGATATAAAGAAGCATCCCACTGAATTGAACATACTTCAAAACACACAACCAAGAGATAAGGATCAAATTCAGTGTAGTTTGTCTTTTCACCCGTGATTTCTAAGACTTTCCCTCCTACTTTTATTCCCTCCCCCCACCCGGATCCCATCCTGTTCCTTAAGTACATGGGTGCTCTTGACTTTCTTATCAATAGAGGGCGCCCTCCAGTCACTGCAAATCCTGGTGTGAAGTGTAACTACTCTAGAGGAAAAACTTCATTTCTTCTAAGGTGGTTTATTGCTCCTCTGTTGTAAAATTTGACAAGCTCAAGATTTATAAGCCTAACAATTCACTTTTTTTTTTTATTGCTGCATAAGTGTTCAGCCGGCTAAAGGAAAATGTTAATTTTCACAATTAAGCCACAAGTTGGTTCCTATTTTCAAAACTTTCAGTCAGTTGACACATTCGCTGGGTAAACTCGGCCTGCTAGCTAGATCCCGAGTCCGCTGGGAAAGCAAGAGCGTGGCGAATGGCCGCCTATAGAGCATCCACTCCTCCAGCTCCAACGCTGCAAGTTAAGCAGGATATTAAGACTCCACAAAGAAAAATCTAGGGAGGGAGCTGGGACACAGACATAAAATTGATGAGTTATAAAAGTTTTACATTTTAATAAGAAAAAAATACCGCGAAGTGACAGCTTGTACAACTCATAAATCCTCCCCGATTCTTGCCACTTGTATTCTCTCTCCCTTCGTCTTTGTTTTCAAGAAGAAAAAGATGAAGCCAAAACAGTACAAACAGGGGACTCAGCAAAGCAACGGTATGAATGCGCAAGTGGATAGAATTAAAACGCATGCCAGCAACATGGATGGATTCTCAACAAGATGCGGTTTCTTTTTTCTGTTCCCCAGTTACTATGTTTCCATTTCCAGAAATCTAACCCGAGGGTCTCTGTCTGCTTAACAGATCAACTGGGGCAGAGGCACCAGGACTCAGACCCGGGGTTGGGATTTGTGCAACGGATTCCAGAGTGAGGGCTCCCTCTCCGCCCTCCCCCTTCCCCTCCCCCCGCCCACAGTGTACGAGAAGCCGGGGCTGGAATAGCCCTGGAGTCAGATTGCCCAGTGGCAAGCAGATCCTGGATGGTACTTACATCATTTTTAACCCTTCCGCTCCTGGAGGGGGCTTGGCGGGATCAGGGAGCCGCCGAGCTCGGGCACACGCAGGACCTGGGTGTGAGAGAAGGGCCCCAGAACCCGGCGTGAGCGCTGCGCCCCTGGAAGGAGAGGGCCCCGGGGCGTGCGTGAAGCTCATAACCCGGGCGCACAGCCCTGGCCCCGGCGATCCCTGCGGTCTCCGCCACCGTTCGCGCTGCTCAGAGCGGCAGGTGCAAAAAGCATTTGGGAGCCGCTTGCCAGCGCGCGGAGGTAATGCGCTTCCTGTCCATTTATCTCAGGAAACCAGCGCAGCCTTCCCTTCGAAACAAAATTAACCTCTCATTAGCCAGCCACTCACTCCCGAAAACGGCCTTAAAAGCTTTACCAGCTCGCTAATGTGTTTAGGCTTTTCTTCCGGGCCAGCGCAGCCACGGCCGTGACTGCCATCCGTCCCTGGGGTTCCTCTGGGTTCCCCCGGGAGCCAACCGCAGACCTCCCCGCAGCCTCCAGTCTGGGGAAACTCTGGATCCCTGTTGGTCGTCCCGGGCAGACCCCGAATGGAATTCATGCTAGAGGCAGCCAGAACAAGTTCTCGCTAATTCCGCCAGCGCTCCTCGCGTCCAAAACCGCAGCTCCCGGGTCCCCGGGGAGGAACCCCCATGGCTGCTGGGTCGTGGCTGCCGACTGCCCTGAGACCGCGCCAGTCCCGTGCGCCGCGGGTGCGGGCAGCGCCGCCGAGGGGCTCGGGGAGCGGGGGAGCGTGAGCTAGGATCTAGCGGATTCCCGGGGTGCAGAAGCCAACGTGGGTCTAGACCTGCAAGTGGCCAAGGGGAGCCTGTGGGAGCGGCTGGGGTTTTCTCACCCGGGCCCCCTGCCGCCCGGAGGCTGGCAGATTTATACCACACAGGTGGACGGAGCCCTCCACAAACCAGCCCCGGCCGCTGCCTGCCGCTCGCCCCCCACGTCCCCCGGCCCACCGCAAACTTCAACAAAATAAACAACTCACCACAGGCATGCCCTTGTCTGCAGCGCGACGCTTGCCAGCTGGGAAAATAAGCCGCAAGCCACGCGGCCCGGGCGCAGAGGGAGGGCAGCGCGGTGCCCGCCTCTCCGCTCTAGGTGGGGGCAGCGGGAAGCGGGGGGCCAGGAGGGAGGCTCCGCCTGGGGGACCGCTCTCCCCGCGCTCCCCGACACCGAGTGAGCGCCGGGCGAGAGGCTGCACCCTGGCAATCAGCGCGAACTCCCTGACACCTGGGGGGGGGGGGGGGGGCGGCGGAGAGGCAAATCCCTCAATTACAACCTGCTCTCTCTCCCTTCAGTGCCAAAAAAAAACCCCACCACAAACAAACAAAAGCACCCAAAACAACAACAACAACAACAAAACCCAACAACAAACAAACCCTGGGGCCTCCCGCCCACCCGCTTCTGCACCACACCGCCCCCTGCCGGCACTATCCAGATCTTTCCAGCACAACTAAGGAGTGGCAAAGTAACAGCGTCCCGGAACCCCAGCCTTCAGGTCCTGCCTGGCTCAGGTCTCTCTCACCACCCCTGCGCCCCACCGAGTCCTGCACAAAGACACCTTTCACGCTGCCAGCGCCACCCTCCGCGCCGCCCTCCAGGCCTGCCCGCTGCCTGGGTCCACCCGCGGCACCGCCTTCACCAGGGCAGGAAGGCACCGGGCGCATGCAGGCTGTTCCCGCTCCGCGCCTCCGAACGGAACGGGCACAGATTGCCCTGCCCCCTTTCTACCACTTTGTAGCTGCCCATCAGCAGCCACAAACACCCACCCTTTCTTCTCCATAAATGCTCTTGGAGGATCTTCCTAGTGGGTCTAAATGAGGGGAGGCGGGAGGCGGGAATGGTCCTCTGGGCTTTCGCGGAAATAAGGAATCCACCCTAAGGGGCCAGCGAGGCTTGAGTTTACAGTTTAGGAAAAGCCCAGGATAACAACTTGGGAAATATGAGGGGAGAGGGGATTGAAAGACACCTACGACACAGGTGAGGAAGTGTGTTATAAAGAACAAGCCCACGAAATGTTCGAGGGAAGAGTCACTTGGATAAAAGTAGAAGACCTGAAGGGCCCAGAGGAAAGAGATTAGCTTTCTTCCCTGGGCTCATCTTCCCAAATTGAAAATAAGCACCACAGATGTTTCAGTGGTAGCTATTGTTCCGTGCGCAAACTGCCTGGCACGAACAGGCTGCCTCTCTTTATCCAAGCAGATGTTCAAGCATCCTGACTTAGGTATTTTGCTTTTTGCTCTCTCAGAGGTATCTCTGACCCTCTCCAGCTTTTTCTTCGCTTCCTCTCGCTCCCACTCTTTCTTAAAGTTTCTCAGCCTGACGCTAGAGGCAGCATAGGGCAAAGTAAAGAAGGTGCAGCGGCGATCCAGCGAGGAGGGTCTGCTGCCTTCCTAAATTGGAGTCTTAAGCAACTTAATGTCTTTGGACCCTGAGGTCACAATCAAGAAGGAGTGTGTTAGGGATAATGGCCAGGTTTCTTCTGGTTATGAAATTCTATGACAAGAGAGGCCTCCTCACACCCTTTGTAAGATTATCCTACTTACCTTCTCCAACTGCCAATCAAATTGAAAAAAATAATACTGAGGATATTTTAGGAAGAATGTAAGATATGTTAAAAACACTTTTTCTAATGAGAATTTAATTCCTCCCCCCCCAAAAAAAACCCCTCAGTTCCTAGTCTACAAAGAATCATAATATCCCCACTTGCTTTGCCTTTGAAAAGCCTCTCCAGCAATCTGCAGTGCAGCAATTTGATTTCGAACCTAAAGGCCGTCTTATTTTTCTTCTCCCTTCCACCAACACAAAGACAAGCTGCCACATAAAATAATGATGAACAAGAGTTCAAAGCAAGCTAGAGAGCCAGCCCAGAGGATGTTTTCTAAGGCAGCCCTAGCCCTTCACCACTCCCTTGTTAATCTGGCCAAGCTACCAGTCTCCTTTCTCCGTTCCCCTCCCCATAAAAATTGGGCAGTGGAACCTGGATGATAATTTGTTAATCATCACGTAAATGAATTCATCAAATTAATATATTCAATTTTTTGTTAGCATTATGATACTTTCCAGGGTTTTTGATTCACTACTCCCTTTCTTACCGTGGAAACTTGAGCCTTAGTTCTCCCTCGGGAAAACATTCTCTGCTTTCTGTGGAATCTTTTCTGAAACCAAGGCAAAAAATGGTTGATATTTCATAAGTATTAATTTTTAAACTACAAATATCTTGCTTCTTCAATTTCAAAACAAGAATTTCAGAAATGCTTAGCTTCACAGTCATGCTTACTTTTAAAAATGTCTATTAAAGAGTATTCTTAAGTATACTTTTTTTGGGAGAAAAGTTTCTTCAAACAATATTTTGAGCTCGTCTAATTCTGTTGCTTTCATTTATATCAATCCATACCCCCCCATACACATACACACACACAGACACACATACACACACACACTATGCCATTGATATATGCTCAAAATATTTATAATTCTAATTAAGCCCTGGGCATTCCATTTGTAAAAAGATGTGCTAAATTTTTTCCTTCTCAACATTCTTTATCTTGTTCAAAGCTTCCCAAATTTTTCTCTTATCTCATTTTAATCTTTCTTTTTTTCTCATATCAACCAAAATAAACCAAAGATGGGGATAGAAAGGGAACAAGAAATCACTTTTTAGTAAAATTGACTCAGCATTTCTCTATTGACTGCAAAGAAATCTTTTGATGACACATTGTATATTTACACCATCTTCTGAATTTCCACTTAATGGTGATAGGAACTTCAGCTTTTAAAATGTTCAGCTAATGTATACATCCAACTCTTCAGTTGTCAAGGTTATAGTTTGCTTACTTTTGATGTTTCTGTTTCTCCTTTTGTAAATTGGGGAGTCAACTCAATTATCTAGCAGCATATGGAACTGTTTTCTAGTATTTCTTATTTTGATTTTCTTGCATGTTCTGTTGAAATTCTTATCTAGTTTCAGATTGATGCCCAATTTAATAATTCTGTTATTTACTCATATTGTCAGAGAATTATTATTCTAATTACACTAGTTTTTCTTTTTTAAAAAAATATATTTTTCTTGATTTCAGAGAAGAAAGGAGAGCGAGAGATAGAAAATCAATGATGAGAGAGAATCATCGACTGGCTACCTCCTACATGCCCCACATGGGGGATTGAGTCTACAAACTGGGCATTGAGCCTGGACCTCCTATTTCATAGATCAATACTCAACTACTGAGCATACCAGCTGAGCCAAATTACACTATTTTAAGTCTTAGTAGTTCTATTTAAAAATAATACTAAAAGGAAATGCTACTTTCCTTTTTGTTTTATAGGATCCGTGTTTAAATTGAGTAAAAACATAAAGGATCTAAGACCTACTTCTACTTTTAAAATGGTGAGAATTTGAGAAACCAAGATGGCAGCATAGTGAACATTTAAACTGCTGCCTTGCACAACAATTTCAAAACTACAACTAAAAGACAGAATGGACATTATCCAGAACCAGAGGAAAGCTGGAAATTCTATAACGAGAAGGAAAGAGAGGGACACGTGGAGACTCAGAGGAGCTGCAAAAGGTTGAGGCACGGAGACACATATGTGGAGAGGATGGGCGGCTGAGTGCCTGGCTGGCTTTCTCTATTGGGAGGGAAATGGAAGCTCCTGACTGAACTGAACCCCAGTTCCAGGCAAGACCATGGTGACCCAGACTCATACGGGGCGGATCTGGACTGTCGGGAAAAGAGAAGAGCGCATTGAAACTCAGGGGAGCTGCAAAGGGCAGCTGGAGGTGCGCGAGTGCGCGCAGAGAGGACTGCCGTGATTACCGAGGGAAACTGAGACTCAGGGGCCTCATAGGGCAGGGCTTACAGGAAGCCAAGGCTATCTGCTCAGCACTGAGACTCCGCCCCATCCAAGCTGAGCACAGAGGCTTTTGAAATGTTTCAAGTCTTATCTCATAAGGCTGTTTCCAGCACAGAAGTTCTCCCAGTGTAGACACAGCTGATCCTCACAGCCAATTGGCCTGGAGGTCAGTTCCCCCAGTGATACCAACAACAGTCAAGAATTAACTACAACAAGACTGTACACACAGTCCACAAAGTGGTGCACCAACAGTGTCCACCTCAGGTAACTGGGGATGCTGAGCCACTGGGCCTTATAGGACACCTAGCACACAAAGCTACTCTACCAACTCAGGGAAGCACTGAAAATGCAGAGACAAAGAAACAGATCAAAGACAAAAGAAATGGAGTAAAGCAAACGGCTGGATATAGAGTTCAAAACCACAGTTATAAAGTTTTTCAAGAATTTCCTAGAAAAGATGGATAAATTTAGCGAGACCCAAGAGGAGATGAAAAAGGACCAACTAGAAATTAAGCATACACTGACTGAAATAAAAAATATTATACAGAAACCTAACAGCAGACTAAAGGAATGTAAGAATCAAGTCAAAGATTTGAAATACAAAGAAGCAGAAAACACTTAACCGGAAAAGCAGAAAGAGAAAAGAATCCAAAAATATGAAGATAGTATAAGGAGCCTCTGGGACAACTTCAAGAGTACCAACATCAGAATTATGGGGTTTCCAGAAGAAGAGAGAGAGCAAGATACTGAAAACCTGTTTGAAGAAATAATGACTGGAAGCACACAGAATCCAAACAAAAGGAATCCAAAGAGGATCACACCAAGACACATCATAATTAAAATGTTAAGAGCAAAAGACAAGAGAGAATATCAAAAGGAGCAAGAGAAAAACAGTTAATTACCTACAAGGGAGCACCCATAAGATTGTCTGCTGATTTCTCAAAAGAAACTATGCAGGCCAGATGGGAGTGGCAAGAAATATTCAATGTGATGAATAGCAAGAACCTACAACCAAGAATACTCTATCCAGCAAGGCTATCATTCGGAATTGAAGGTCAGGTAAAGAGCTTCACAGATAAGAAAAAGCTAAAGGAGTTCATCAACACCAAACCAGTATTATATGAAATGCTGAGAAGTACTCTTTAGGAAGAAGAAGAAAAGGATAAAGATAAAAATTATGAACAACAAATACATATCTATCAACAAGTGAATCTAAAAATCAAGTGAATTAAAAATCTGATGAACAGAATAAACTGGTGAATATAATAGGATCAGGGGCATAGAAAGGGAGTCGACTGACAATTCTCACGGGGATAGGGGTAAAGGGGTGCAGTAAGAGACTGGACAAAAATCATACTCCTATGGATGAGGACAGTTGTGGGGAGGTTAGGGCAGAGGGTGGGGTGGGAACCGGGTGGAAGGGAGCTATGTGGGGGAAAAGAAGAACAATTGTAATAATCTGAACAATAAAGATTTATTAAAATAAAATAAAATGGTGAGAATTTGTTTTGCTTTCTTTCCCTCTGTACAAAGATGTAAGACAGATATCTTGAACCATCAGGTCATATGATGGTTAAGGTAAATAATTTTGGTAAATTGTAAACTTTAAAAATGATACCTCTGGATAGATAGCTAATAACAAGGACAATTAGATATCCTTTAGCAAATGAAAATTATTACATTCTCTCAACAATGAAAGCCTAATTTTCTAGAGAGACCCTGCAATTCTAAACTATTTCTACACATGTACATAATAAAATAGGTAAATGAATGCATATTAAATTAATAAAGTTAATATGAAAAAATATGTGCTAAAAAAGAAAATAGATAGCAATCTCCTTGAAATGCCAGGAGAAAAGCTTTAGTTTGTCTGCTTGATATTAAAAAGCTCTTGTCATGATTCTTTTAGGCATTCAGGACAGTATAAAATCGTAGAGCATGAAACATCAGGGACTGCCCTTTTCCCTATTGTATTTGTTAATTATTTCATTTTTTTAATTATTACATTTTTAATCACACTTAAGTTGTAGTCATCATACACACACACACACACACACACACACACAAAATCAATCTTTTCTAGATCTGCGTTTTAAGAGGCAAAATATGCATCTCTAAAATAGTCATTCTTTTACATTACAGTTGCTCTATAAAAAGTAAACTTCAGGAAAGTGGAAAAGAACTTCTTTAGAGAAATAAATAACTGTAAAATTACCCTTCTGTGAAACAATTAGATTTACCATGGTAATTTATAGCTTCTCTTGGAGGCAACATTACTCTCCTCATACTCAGTTGTATACACAGTGAAAAGAACATTATTAAAACATTACAGAATGCAATACATAAACCACCATCTTTCAAATTCCATGAATTCTAAGATATTTGGGAAATTGGATACCTCAATTCTAATAGCCAATACTAAAAAAAAAAAAACAAAGTGTATTATAACATATAGATGATATATGTTTATATAATAAAAAACAAACTGTATTATAACATATAGATGATATATGTTTATATCTTACCAATATTAGAATTCCAAGGAGATATATTTTAACTCATTTTAATAAATTGAAACAATAATGGGTCAAAGAAATCAGTGTCCAGATAATCACAAGTACAAAAATAATAAATACTCTCCTTTTTTTTATCTTCTCAGGATTCATTATCCTATCATTTCAAAATGTCCAACCCATATACAGAGGCTCAGGTAATGTTTATGCCAGAAGCAAGGTTAGATTCAAACCTGAGAATGGACCCAGAATAAAAACAGTGCATGTTCATCAGACGTTTGAATGAAACAAATCCAGCTGAATTTGAGAGTGAGACTTGTTTCAAAAAAAGAGTAATAAAGTATTAGCATAGGAAAGTATTCTCAGAGGTTAGGCTCTTGATGTTGAATTGTTAATGTTCTCTTCAGCTGTCCCAGTTGGGACTGTCCATCAACAAAGAATGCTAAGAATGCATGACTAGTGCAAGGCTCTATGTGAAATAGATGAAGTTTCCTTTTCCCTTGTCCCCTGTGGGAGGCCCCCTGAGGGACATGCGGGTGCATACCTCTCAGGCCCCCTGGTAAGCAATCATCATCCAGGATACTTACTCTTTGTGACAGAAAGAATCTGATATTGACCCATTCTCAAATACAAATTCTTTGTTTTAGTTCTTTCATTAAGCAAATTTTTGAGCACCCACTAATGAACCTGGCAATCTTCTAAGTCCAGGGGATACTGTAAACAATCAGACAAAAACTCTTAAGAATGTACATTCTGGTGGTGGGAGAATCAACAGGTCAATAAACAAATTAACTGTAATGATGCTATAAAGTTTAAGAAGAGAAGAAACACCATTAATGGGAAGAACTTTCCAAGATATGCGATGGCCTGTGAAATGGAGAAAAGGTTGCAGGCAGAGGTCAAGGTTTCAAGGTATTGTCAACAGTTCAGGAAAAAAAAGAAAAGAAATAAAATCAATGATCACTGAAGTAATAATTGGTAAAATTTATTGTGCATAAATTTTTAGAAGACAGTTGGCAAACCAAGAACACTCAAATAAAAACAGAACTAAGGAGGCTCAGGATACATTGTTATTAAGAAGCTTATATAGTATGAAGGCAGTGATTGTTTATTCTTTACAGTAATTGGTTACAATATTAGAATTTTCTTAAATGAAATAGAATCGGTTAGTGGTTTATCTTATGTCAATTTTAGGGAACAATTTAAATTTCAGCTTATTATTTTCAGAAGAGTAAGAAATGACCCAGGTCAGATTAGCTTCCCTTGTCTTGCAAAATAAGCTAAATTAAACTTTGTTTGTACGACTAAACTGTTTTTTTTTTTTTTTCCTGTTCAGGGAATTTTCAAGTCTGGTTTTCATTTACGGTATGTTTGTTTTTAACAGTATGAACAATATTTGAATGTTCAAGGAACTGAAAAATTCTGGCAAAAAACCACCTGCTGGGTGCATTTGTAGCAATCTAAGGCAGTTCTTTAATTCTCATTTGGCATTTGAATGAAGGAGACTTCTTGGTTGTTCTCAAAACTCAGAAAGGCAAGAAAAGGAAGTAGTATTTATTTAATTACTATCAGGAGTGACACCTGGTGTCTAGCTCAGAGAAGGGCTCGGGTGGGGATGGGAATGGGAATCTAACTTCACTCTCACAATTTTTTCCTGAAGCACAGATTATTCTCTTTTTATAGAGGATGAAATTTAGGTTGAAAGATTTAAAAACCTGCTCAATGATACAGGATTTGAACTGTCTTTCTGATTGGAAAGTAGTCTTCATTGCTCTATTTCATTTATTGGAAAATTCTGGCATTAAAATGCACAGAGATTCATCATACAGGTTTTGAGCCACTGATAAATGAGTGTGATTAATAAGGGAATTGAAAATGAACTGGTTGGAAAAAAAACTTAAGAATTATTTTTAGAAATTTTAAATTAAATCTGTGATCCTCTTCTAGCCTAATCAAGACTCTCTTCTCAATAGTACAGAGAGCTGAAGTATCTTATTTCCTCAAGTTACTATCTGCCACTCTCTACAGCTCTTGTTAAGACTTGAATGGCCATTCTTGGCTTGATGAAATGAACAGTAGCCTATGGCATGATCGTGGGAGTACAGGTTTTGATACATACTCAATGGGAGGCCTCCAAGTTTCTAATGAATTCATAAGCAGAATTATCTTATGGACGTATTCTTGCCTATTTCACAACTTAGATTGTGCAATTTCCTTATTTAGAGCTCTGTGCATATGGTAATGCATAAGTGGTGTCCATGGTGCCAGCTACACAGTAATAGTAGTGGTTTCCTACCCCATTCAGAGCTGCGAAAGAGACCTAGGAGTAATGTTGTGGAAAAAATCCAATAGAATCATAGTGGAAAATAATACACATCGTCAATGTACAGCTTGAGTACTGCACTGATAATTACTTTAAACAGATAGCCACTGTTTCATCCAGTCAGTCAGTTAGCTATTTGGCCAATCAACCTCTCAACAAATATTTATTGAATTACCTTCTATCTGAGAATATTCTTCTAGGCACTAAGGAAGGGAAAAGAGTTAGGAACTAAGAAATATGTCAATGAATAAAAATAAAAATCTTTCTCCCTCCCACAGGAGAGATAGACAATAAACATAAACATGAGGACATTCAGTATATTAAAAGGAGTCAAGTGCTCTGCAAAAGGTAGAGCTTGATAGCAAGATGTGGAATGCTGGTTTGTATGTATAATTTTTAAAAGGGTGCTTAAGGTGGACTTCACTGAGGAGGTGACATTTGAGCAATCACTTGGAGGAGTTGATTGAGTGACCTATATAGGAAAGCAGTTCAAGGCAGAAGCCACAGCCAATACAAAGATTCTGAGGTGACAGCATGGCTGGCATATTCAAGAAAGATGAAAGAGGCCAGTTTAGTCAGAATAGAGTAACCAGGGGAAAGTGGTAGGTTATGTATATGGTAAGTTTAGAGACATTATGTTCCTGATCATAGAGAACTTCAAGACCATTGTAAGGATTCTGACTGAATTTGGGAACCTTTGGAGAATTTTGAGCAGAGAAATTGAGATGAACTGAATTTTAGGAGTGCCTCTTGTTGCTTGTTGAGAAAATACTATAGCCAGGCAAAGGTGGAAACTGAGAGTCCAGTGGGATGGTTATTTTAATAATCTATGTAATAGATTACAGTGACCAATGATAGTAGCATTGGCTTAGAAGTGGTTAGATTCTGATCTCTGAATCCATAATAATCTGGCCACTCAGTGTATATCCTATATAATAAAAGGTTAATATGCAAATTGTCTTCTTGACCAGGAGTTCAACCAGCAGGCAGGCTGGCCAACTGCCCATGTCCCCTTCCACTGGCCAGGCTGGCTGGATCCTACCCATACATGAATTCATGCACTGGGCCTCTAATGTATACATACATACATACACACACACACATACACACACACACACACACACACACACACACACACACACACTGAAGATTATTATGTATTCAGAGACCATAATAATCTGGCCACTCAGTGTACATTAAAATTTAAATCAAAAGGTTTTCTTGATAGATCAATGGAGAGATTTGAAAGAAGAAGAGACAAAGGTCACTAGAAGGCTTTTGGCCTGAGCCATCATCTAGATCAGTGGTTCTCAACCTTCCTAATGCCGCGACCCTTTAAGACAGCTCCTCATGTGGTGGTGACCCCCAACCTTAAAATTATTTTCGTTGCTACTTCATAACTGTAATTTTGCTACTATTATGACCTATAATGTAAATATCTGATATGCAGGATGTATTTTCATTGTTACAAATTGAACATAATTAAAGCATAGTGATTAATCACAAAAACAATATGTAATTATATATTGTGAAATATTTATTTTTAATTACAAATAAATGAAATTTTGTCTTGAATCGTGGTGTAGCATGGGTAACAGTGTTCATATGACAACAATAAACTACAATGTTACATTTTGCTACACTGAGGAGCAGTGTGTTGGTTCCTAAGACCATGGGAAATAGGTATTTTCCAATAGTCTTAAGTGAACCCTGTGAAAAGGTCGTTCGACCTCCAAAGGTGTCTTGACCCACAGGTTGAGAACCGCTGATCTAGATGGATTGCCATCTATTGAGCTAAGCATTAAAATAGGTTTTTGGTATGTGAAAGACAAAATGCAACAGACAACTAAGATTATTTTATTCAGTTTGTTGCAATAGGGAACAAGTTCATTAATGAGAACTATCTCAAAGAAAAAGAAAGGACCTTGGGAAGGAGGCAGGTAGGCAGGGGAGTCATCAGGCCATCTTGTGGGAGTCCTAGGGAAGGAAGGAGAGAGCTCTTACCTGAGTCTTTGAGGAATGGCAAAGGTGAGTTATCTTGGAGTATATGAGGGCAAGTTGGTGCTTTGTGGCTAGCCATTTCTTTGATGGGAGCTTAGGGCTCCCATAAAGCCAAACCTTGTCTGGAGGGAAAGGCAAGAATTTAGTGTTGGACTTAAAAGGCTTCAGTTTAGATTTATTTCTGTTAAACTTCCTAGGGAAAATCCCTTCAACTTTCCCTTGTCTGATATCAAGATGTTTGCTGTATCCAGCCCCAAATTCTCACAGTGTATGTAAAAATATATGACTTGAAGAATCAATTTCATTTATTTGCAGATGAAGTCTGGATTGTTTTCTTTTTTCTTATATAAATATTTTTAAACAGCATTCATATTACTACATGGTCTATTTTTAATAACACTGTGTACCTGCATTACTAATAACCTGGTGACTCCTTCCTCTGACATTTCAGGTAGTTCATGTCTCCATGGTAGGACTGTGAAATCACAAAAGACTGTTGGTGTGTGCCATGATTGATTTCACATGCACACCTACCCATATGTATCATATGCTCATTCTCCTTTAGGCATGAAGAAGTCCAGTGAATTAGAAAAGCCATACTTTTCTTTAGTAAATTTGCCTAAAACTATAATCCTAGATACCATTATTTTCTGAATTGTGCAGATGAGAAAATTTAGAAGGTGAGATACCTTATTAAGCCATGTTTTTTTGTGGACAGAAGAAAGTTGAAGTAGGATTTAAACCCAGGTCTATGACTCTGAAGTCTCAACCATTACATCTCATACTTTCCATTTATACTAGGGTCCTAGTGCATGAATTTGTGCACCTTGAAAGGAACTGTGGGCTATGAGACTATGGTGGGCAAAGAGGTGGGTCTCGACTGATCCTCTGTGCTCCCCACCCAGCCCCCTTCTAGTATCCTGTCTCCTGGCAGCCCTGCTCCTGCCACCATCGCTCCCACACACTGATGGTGCTGTTCCTGCTTGTACCTGCTGATGGTGCAGAGCAATTGGAGCCGGCACCTGCAATGGTGTGAGTGTTGGCTGCTGCCCCAATCACCCCTCAGGATCAGGGGGAGGTGTAGAATCCCTCAGGGGCAATTGAGTCCAGTGCCCTATCTTGCACCTGTTGATGATGCCAAGTGATTAGGACTGGTGCTAGGTGCTGGCTGCAAGTGTGAGTGGGGCCAACACAAGCAGTGGGTGCAAGTGGTGGCTTCAATGCTGGCAGTGGGTGCAAGCTGGGCCATCATCAGCAGTGGGTGTGAGAGGTGGCTGCCAGCCCTGATCGCTCTTCAGGAGCAGGGGGAGGTGGAGAATCCCTGAGGGGCAATCAGAGCTAGCAGCTGCCACTTGCACCCACTGATGACGCTGAGCAATTGGGGCTAGTGCCAAGCACTGGCAGCAGGTGTGAGCACCAGGCAGGACTGCAGTGTGCAGGAGCAAAGAATTTTCAGTAATCACCAGAGGCTCACCCCAATGATAGTGAGCAGCACCCCACCTTGGTCTGGTGCCTTGTTCATCTGCTCCACCATCCTGCAGCAGCCAATGCCTGCCATGTTCTGTGTGCCCTCTGGTGGTCAGAGCATGTCATTGTGACCAGTTGTTTGGTTGTTCTGCTGTTTGGTCTATTTGCATATTAGGGTTTTATATATGTAGATATTTTACAAGCATTCCATTGCTGGGATTGACCAGCAGACCCTGAGCAATGGATGAATGGATTCTCTGACACATGTTTCTGTGGAAGAGAGGACTAAGGGACTGCTTGTCTATAGGAACCAAGCAGCTCCATTTGCCTGCCTCGTTAGGCTTTTATTGTAACAACAACTTGAACTAAAATTAACTATTAGATACTATCAGCAGGGTAAGTATCCTTGAGAAAGCACATGCTTCTACAAGGTTGTGTCTAAAGACTAAATACAGAGATTCCAGAAAACCCCCCAGGGGCTCAGACTTCCTTAGAAAACTCAAGGTAGGGGCTACTGAAGGTCCTCCTAGAGGCCCTGATCTTTCAGAGAATCCTCCTTAAAGATTTTCCAACCAAGTTCCATGCTTCCCACATTCCATCATTTTTACTTTGCCCTCCTTTGTTTCCCTGTAACTTTTGCAGTGAAGGGATTTCTTTCTTAACCTTTTATTTATTCTTTTCTTCTGAATGATACAATTTGTCTCTTTTATTACCTAACACTGCTAGAATGAACTTTATTTGATACTAAATGAAAACAATAAAATGAAATTCACTCAATTGTGTTAAGTACTATATTTAATGAATAAAATGTATTATAAAATGTTTGAATTAGTACCACATTATTGACACCTTTCATTTCTTTTCATGCTCTTTAGTGTTCTGTTCTCATTAGTGTTTTGCAGTACTTACTGTTTTCTATGTGAGCCACTTCACATTTTTCTTTTATTGAATGAACCATTTTTATTGTTTTTAACCCATTTTCTCAACTTTTCAGACTCGTAATTTATTTTAATCCTTATCTTCAAAAACATTGTAATTTTCCTAATGATTTATAAACTTGATTAATATTAAAACCTTCATGCCAAACTTTTAATACAAATGTTGAATGACCCTGGTTTCTAAAGGATTTCTGAACATTATAAGTAGCATTTTCTTTCAATCAGGATATCTTATATTTTTAATTTACTTTCTGGGCTTGATTTTTTCCCCCTAAATGGCAGTTTTTTAAAAGCAACGTTGTCTGACTAATAATTTAATTTTAGTTTTTCCAATCTCTTTTCACAGAAGAAATTACACACACTTAATATTGGCTTGAATAATAATTCCTAGGTAGAGCTATTTCAGTTACAGGTGCTTTTGGTCATTTTGCCTTCCCAGCTGCCAAAATTCTAATTGCCCCCAAGGGTTGTCTGCAAGGGCTCATTCACTCTGGAAAAATAACACTCTGTGCACCTGCATTACTAATAACCTGGTGACTCCAGGAATGCAGTTTCAGCCATGGATCTTGGAGCTGGTCAATACTGAGTAATTCAGCAAATTAGTCAATAAAGAAATTATGAAGCTGGTTGCATAGTATAGCGAAACCTTTGAGAAAAAAACAGTTCAAAATTTATTATATCATTGAATCCACTGCCGAAATCTGGGTATATCCTTTGATTTTTATATACTTCTTTGCATGGCACTCCATGTTAACTCACTGATTTTCTTAAATTGTCAAGACTGATGTCAATCAAATCCCATTTTCCAATATGAAACTTCTAGTTTCTGTTTGGGTTTCTGCCAGAATAGACTAATTCTGAGTAAGTCCTCAAGTCAATCTTTCTCTTCTGTTTCTTAAAAATAACTTAATAGAATGGAGCTTGCAAGAAAAATTCTTTTCTTTCCTTTTCTTTTTTTGTTACCCTTAAAAGAATGTTTCTAATCAGTATGGTTAAAAAATAATCTGACATTTTAAATGGAATAGGAGAAAGAAATCTGTTATGTACCTTTTATTACTGTCCTTTGTTCTGAGAATAACAGGTAATTGATAGAACAATTGGAGCTTTCCAATCATCCATCCTCCCATATCTGGTTTGACAAGTATACAGTTTGCATCTTCATACCATAATTTAGAGTTATAAGAACACATGCTATATTTTGAAGTGAGTTGTGCCACAATTGTTTTAGGGTTAAAAAAAAAGACTTTTGATTATATCAGAACTGCATGAGTTCTTAAATGATTCAGAGAAGAGTGCTATGCTTGGTAATTTTTAATATCTACATTATAGACAATTAATAACATATTATTTTTTAGTTCCTTGATATTAACAAAAATTTTTTATGTATTAATTAAACAAGTATTTATATAGGGAAAATAGAAACTTTCTGGTTTAACATTTTAACTATTTATCATCAAACTACTTAATAATAATTTCTTGAGTGATATATGTAAATAGGAAATCAATAATGTCACATCAGAAATATATGTAACTTATGAGTGTAATGTATCTGTCAACTTGTTGGTATGTAGGTGAGCCTGAAGGAAAAATTCTTTTCAGAAAAATGCTAATGAGAAATACTTGGAGCTGGAAGAGCAATTCACTTTATTTTCTCTACATAATATTCAACTCTCCTCACTTTAGTAGCATATATTTTTATTAGTTTACGTTATAGGGAAGATAAGAATCTTGCAAGGCCCAAGATAATGCAGGGCCCAAGAATCTGAATTTCTTTAAAAAATAGACAAGTAAAGAAGATAATTACAGATTACAGTAAATATCAGGAAGAATCTAAGTAGGCTTTTGTCCCAGAAAGATACTGGGAGGGACTGAGTAGATAGGAAAGGCACCTTACCTGAGTTAAGACTTAAAAATTGAAGCTCCACCCATGGAAAAAAGCCAAGGGAAAAGCAGACAGAAGAAATGGAGGGTGAATTAACTCATAAGAAAACTCATAGTGATTAGAGAACGTAAAAGGGCAATGGTGTCTGGAGAGGGTGAGAAATGAGAAGAGCAAAGGATATGAGTTGAGGTGGGAGATGGATGCAGCACCAGATCATGTGGGGACTTGGTAAAAGAATTAAATTTCTTTCCAAATGCAAGTGACAGGCACCACAGTGATAAAATCTGATTTATGTTTTAAAAGATCATTCTGGCTGCCTAAATATTACAAATTCCTGTAACCGTTTTTAAAAGGAATGATTTGCATTGCTTCCCTCGATCCCAGCCCCTCTAAACATGCTCTAGTTTTTCTACATTCTTCTCCAGAAAACAGCCCAGAGCTGAAGGTAGTGTTTTGAGTGTGATCTTATCATTTTAGAAGAAAGTGAAATGATGACCTCTCCTACCTGGGATAGTCTTCTTCTATTAATGTAGCTGAAGATTAAGATTTCTTGCAAGGTTGGAAATCATATGAAGAAGCCTGTTAGAAATGAAAATAAGTAAACTCTGAGGGCTTAAAGCAGTGGTTTTCAACCTTGCCTGCCCATTAGAGTCACCTGGGGAGTTTTGAAACAATCCCTGGAGTCCAGAAAACAGCCCAGACTAGTAAAATCAGAATCTTTGGAGGTAAGCTTTTAAATATCCCCATGTACTTTCAATTAGGTTACCCCAGGCTGAAAACCATGGCAGAATGGCAAGCCCTAGGCTTACAAAATTTTAAAGTACAGACAAATCATCCAAGGACCTTGTTAAAATGAATATTTTCTGAGGTTTCAGCATCAGATCTATGCTTCTCTGTCTCTGGATCTGTTTTTGTTCATCAGTTTGTGTTGTTCATTATAATCCAAAAGTGAGTTAGGTCATGTGATATCTTTCTCTGAATGTAACACTTTAATCAATAATGAAAAAATACGTAATATTAAAAGAAAATGAATATTCTGGTTCCTTGGCTCTGGGGCCGGGCCCAAGAATCTGAATTTCTTAATAGCTTCCAGGTAAATCAGCTATCTCTGCTTCTGGTTTAAGAACCAGAAGGGATCACTCTCCAAATTTGAGTCACATGTGGCAGAATTACTTGGAAAGCTTGTTAAAACACACGTTGTTAGATTCCACCCTCAGAGATTCTGATTCAGTAGTTCTAAGGTGAGGCCCGAGAATGTGCATTTCTAACAAGCGCTCAGATTTTACTGATATTGCTGGTCCAGGGACCACACATTTTGAGATCCACTGGGCTCTCCAATGAGGAGGGAACACCTGAACTGTAGTCTCTGTTTGGAGCACAGACTTTCTAATTTTGACTTTCATTACCCAGAAAGCTTTTTATTTTTTTTTAGTAAGTCTTTATTGTTCAGATTATTACAATTGTTCCTCTTTTTTTCTCCCCATAGCTCCCCTCCACCCGGCTCCCACCCCACCCTCTGCCCTTACCTCTCCCTCATTGTCCTCATCCATAGGTGTATGATATTTGTCCAGTTTCTCCCTGCACCCCCCTCACCTCTTCCCCCTGAGAATTGTCAGTCCACTCCATTTCTATTATATTCACCAGTTTATTGTGTTCATCAGATTTTTTATTCACTTGATTTTTAGATTTACTTGTTGATAGATATGTATTTGTTGTTCATAATTTTTATCTTTACCTTTTTCTTCTTCTTCCTCTTCTTAAAGAGTACCTTTCAGCATTTCATATAATACTTGTTTGGTGGTGATGAACTCCTTTAGCTTTTTCTTATCTGTGAAGCTCTTTATCTGCCCTTCAATTCTGAATGATAGTTTTGCTGAGTAGAATATTCTTGGTTGTAGGTTCTTGCTATTCATCACTTTGAATATTTCTTGCTACTCCCCTCTGGCCTGCATAGTTTCTGTTGAGAAATCAGCGGACAATCTTATGGGTGCTCCCTTGTAGGTAATTAACTGTTTTTCTCTTGCTCCTTTTGATATTCTCTCTTGTCTTTTGCTCTTAACATTTTAATTATGATGTGTCTTGGTGTGATCCTCTTTGGATTTCTTTTTTTTGGGGGGTTCTGTGTGCTTCCTGGACTTGTAAGTCTATTTCTTTCACCAGATGGGGGAAGTTTTCATTATTTCTTCAAATAGGTTTTCAGTATCCTGTTCTCTCTCTTCTTCTGGCACCCCCACAATTCTGATGTTGGTATTCTTGAAGTTGTCCCAGAGGCTCCTTATACTATCTTCATATTTTTGGATTCTTTTTTCTTTTTGCTTTTCTAGTTGAGTGTTTTTTGCTTCTTTGTATTTCAAATCTTTGACTTAATTCTTGTGTTCCTCTAGTCTGCTGTTAGGTCTCTGTAAAATATTTTTTATTTCAGTCAGTGTATGTTTAAATTTCTAGTTGGTCCTTTTTCATTTCCTCTTGGGAATTTATCCATCTTTTCTATGAAATTCTTTTCTTTTTCTATTCATATCTTATTTTTATTTATTTATTTATTTATTTATTTATTTATCTATCTATCTATTTATTTATTTATTTAAAATCTTTATTATTCAGATTATTCCAATTGTTCCTCTTCCCCTCCCCCCCATAGCACCCCTCCACCTGGCTCCCACCCAACTCTCTGCCCTTACCTCCCCGCCATTGTCTTCATCCATAGGTGTATGATTTTTGTCCAGTATCTCCCTGCAACCCACTCACCTTTTCCCCCTGAGAATTATCAGTCCACTTCCTTTCTATGCCCCTAATTCTATTATATTCATTTGTTGATAGATATGTATTTATTGTTCATAATTTTTACCTTTACCATTTTCTTCTTCCTCTTCTTAAAGAATACCTTTCAGCATTTCATATAATACTGGTTTGGTGTTGATGAACTCCTTTAGTTTTTTCTTATCTGTGAAGCTCTTTATCTGCCCTTCAATTCTGAATAATAACTTTGTTGGGTAGAGTAATCTTGGTTGTAGGTTCTTGCTATTCATCACTTTGAATATTTCTTGCCACTCCCTTCTGGCTTGTATAGTTTCTGTTGAGAAATCAGCTGACAATCATATGGGTGCTCCCTTGTAGGTACTTAACTATTTTTCTATCGCTGCTTTTAATATTCTCTCTTTGTCTTTTGCTCTTGGTATTCTAATTATGATGTGTCCTGATGTGGTCCTTTTTGGATTCCTTTTGTTTGGGGTTCTGTGTGCTTCCTGGAAATGTAAGTCTATTTCTTTCACAGATGGGGAAGTTTTCAGTCATTATTTCTTCAAATAGGTTTTCAATATCTTGCTCTGTCTCTTCTTCTGGCACCCCCATAATTCTGATATTGGAATGCTTGAAGTTGTCCCAGAGGCTCCTTACACTATCTTCACATTTTTGGATTCTTTTTTCTTTTTGTTTTTCCAGTTGAATGTTTTCTGCTTCTTTGTATTTCAAATATGACTTGATTTTTGCATTCCTCTAGTCTGCTGTTAGGTCTCTGTAAAATATTTTTTATTTCAGTCAGTGTATGTTTAATTTTTAATTGGTTCTTTTTAATCTCCTCTTGGGTCTCGCTAAATTTATCCATTTTTTTCTAGGAAATTCTTAAAAAACCTTATAACCGTGGTTTTGAACTCTATATCTAGTCTTTTGTTTTCCTCCATTTGTTTAGTTTGTGATTTGTTCTTTTGTCTCCACATATTTCACTGCTTCCCTGAGTTGGTAAAGTAGCTTTGTGTGCTAGGTATCCTATGTGGCCCAGTAGCTCTGCCTCCCCAGTTACCTGAGGTAGACACTCTTGGTGCACCCCTTTGTGAACTGTGTGTACAGTCTTATTGTAGTTAATTCTTGATTGTTGTTGGTATCACTGGGGGGAATTGACCTCCAGGCCAATTGGTTGTGAGGATCAGCTGTGTCTGCGTATGTGAGAGCCTCCAGACCTCTGCCTTTCCGGTTCCCCTGAGTTTCCGTGCACTCTGGGGATCCGTATGAGTCTGAGTCTCCAGGGTCTCACCTGAAACTGGAGTTTAGTGCAGTCTGACCTGGATTTCAGTGCAGTTGGGAGCGTCTATCTTCCTTCCACTAGAGAAAGCCAGCTGCACAATCATCAGTCAGCCCTCTCTTTGCGCACTTTTGCACACACCTCTCAACCTCTGTCTTTTGCAGCTTCCCTAAGTTTCCCTGCACTCCTCCCTTTTCACAACTGTCCAGACTCCCCCATATGAGTCTTGCCTGGAACTGGGGTTCAGTGCAGTCAGAAGTAGGGTTCAATGCAGTTGGGAGTTTCTGTCTCCCTACCACTAGAGCAGCGGTTCTCAACCTGTGGGTCGCGACCCCTTTGGGGGTTGAACGACCCTTTCACAGGGGTCCCCTAAGACCATCGGAAAACACATATTTCCCATGGTCTTAGGAACCAACACACAGCTCCTCAGTGTAGCAAAGTGTAGCAATGTAGTTTACTGTTGTCATATGAAGACTGTTACCCATGCTACACCATGATTCAAGGCAAAATTTTAGTTATTTGTAATTAGAAATAAATATTTCACAATATATAATTACATATTGTTTTTGTGATTAATCACTATGCTTTAATTATATTCAATTTGTAACAATGAAAATACATCCTGCATATCAGATATTTACATTACAGTTCATAACAGCAGCAAAATCATAGTTATAAAGTAGCAACGGAAATAATTTTATGGTTGGGAGTCACCATAACATGAGGAGCTGTATTAAAGGGTTGCAGCATTAGGAAGGTTGAGAACCACTGCGCTAGAGGAAGCCAGCCAGGCACTCTGCCCCATCCTCTCCATGCATGCGTTTCTGTACCTTAGCTTTTTGCAGCTCCTCTGAGTCTCCATGAGCCCCTCTCTTTCCTTCTGTTATAGAATTTCCACGCAGCCAGCTTTCTTGTGGTTCTGCATGATGTCCATTCTATCTTTTAGTTGTAGTTTTGAAATTGTTGTGCGAGGCAGCAGTTTAGGTGTTCACCTGTGCCGCCATCTTGGTTTCCAGAAAGCTTTTCATCTCTTTTCATTGTGCCCTGAATTTCATCTAGGCACACAATTTTGTATATACTCCACAGAAAAATGCTACTTTGAGTTCTCTCTTTCTCATTGAATGTGACTTTAATGAGGACATGGATCATATTTCCAGTGTCTAAAGCAGTGCCCAAGACAAAGTAAAGAGTAAATGATGAATCATTGAATAAATGAAAAATGAAGAAAAAGCCTTTAGATATCATAATAGTTATTTTAAAATATTTAAAAAACTAACTGGAAAGGAGTTTAGATTTGAATGGCCTCAAGGGGTTCCACTAAAATCAAAAGGGGAACATCTAAGGGATAGATAAAAACTTCATAAAATTGAATGGAGCCATAGGCAGTAATAGGAAGAAGCAACTTGTCTTAAGGGGATAGGTACAAGATTTGCTGGATGGCATTTGGTAGAGTTGGCAATGAGTGGACTTAAGCATTTGAAGGCATTTGGTTTTAATGATCAGTGACGTCCTACTCAATTTCCTGACTCTAAGAGAATGAAAAGGGAGGAGGGTGCGAAGGACAGGGGAATGGTCAATAATGAGAAGAAGGAGCAGACAGCCAGCCATTCAACAATGGAGGACAGAAACATTTCAAAAGATAGGCATAAGACTGGAAAGGAACAAGAGAGCCTGATTTTTTGTATGTGTGTGTTAGAGCAAACAGCTCTACGCTCATCAGTAGGTCTTAAGGTCACCATTGTATCATTGCACAATATCACAATTAATATTTTTATAGTAACTTTTATATTTTTCATTCTTAAAAATATGACATATTCAATGTCATATTTTTATTTTGTAAAAATATTGTAAATGTTGCATATTTATTTTAATGGCTTTTGAGTATACATTATATAAGTAGTCATTTATGAAACCAATTGTATGTGAATATCCTTATAGTAAAATCTTTATGTACCTTTATGATAAAATAGATTGCAATAATAAAAATATTAGTTTAAAGATTTTTCAGGTATTTCAGGCTTTAATAATTGTTATTTATAATGATAAATTAGTCATTAATATTTTTTGTTTCAGGAGTCAGGCAAGTAAATGATTTAGAAATTATCCATTCACCAAGGCTTCCATAGTCAAGAAGCTTTATTCTTTGTCTAAATGTGGGTACTTGGATTCATATCACATGAATGGAAATGTAGTTAATACTGTAGATAATCTACATATAATCTCATTGGCCTTATTGGTACTGTTCATGTCATCAGTGGAAATGCATTGATATAATTTAGCTTAAGTCTTTCCTAGTAATGTAAAAGAGATTAATGGGCTAAGAGATTTCACTCATTGACCTGTACAGTATCCATGTATTGGACAGATATTTCAACCTGTATTTCATTTAATATTTAGATTTATTCCTGAGGTTTCCAGTTAGCATATTTCATCAGAAGGGTTCAGTGGAAATTCCATAGGAAGGCCTGGGGCCTTAAGTAACTACTGAAAGAATTGTACCAACTAAATACTCAAGTAATTTCTATAAAGTAGATCTATCTCACTTTGGATATTCAGCTATTCCTTTTTTGTTGTTTCTGTATGCTATGTGTTATCATTAAATTGCTTATCAATGGGCTCAATGATTATAGCTAATTTGGGCAATTAACTACTAGAATGGTTGATGGAGCCCTAACAGAGAATTAGAATCTGATTAATCAATATGTTCACAGCAGTTCAGTTACAGTTTACTCTTGCTACCACCATTTACATTATTAGAACTTTGGAGGAGGACTTCTTAACTAATTAACATTAAGAAGTCCTCTGGGTCATGATGGAGCCATCAGTGGTCTCTCTCAGTCCTCAAATCTTCAGTTACATTTAATTATCTGTGTTCTTTGTTCCATCTATTTAGTCCTTTGCCAAAATTTATTTTTACTTTACGTCATCTCCTAAACTTGGCCTTTTTTTTAAACCCCCTGTAACTATAGTTCTATATCACATTCTCATTAACTCTTTTTTTTTTAATCTAAGGAGCATGGTGGTGTGAGGTCAAGACATGATGAAGGGGGACTAAGCACTGAAAATTCTTCAGAGATGGTGTATGAAGGAAGGGCACAGGGAATAAAATGCATAATGTTCACGGTGAAATAGCTTATTTTCCTGAACTATGATTCTGCCTTGTTTCCATAGCCCCAAAACTTCAGTCCATATCATTAAATTGTCAGTGGCTAATGTGAAATTTTTGTGTTTATTATCATTTTTAATGGAAATGGGATGGTGAAGCAGTCTACAGATTGAATGAAATAATCAGAACTGATAGAATGAGCCAGAGTTATGAAGAGAACATACAATCCTTGGGTATTTGTAGAAATCCCAAGCAGGGCTTCAGATTTCAAGAAAGATTTGAGCCTATGATATTAACTAGCAGACCCTAAGTTAAAAAGTAGTTTCAAAATAAGGTGGGGGTGGGAGATAAAAAGAGCTAAGCTCTTGTTTAAGTGGGAGGAGGTAAAAGATCAACTTTAGACATCTGTGGAATCATACTGACATGCAGCTTGAGAGTCTACCCATTGTCTGATCATCTGTAAACTAATTCTGACCACAGAATTTTCAGTAGAGTCTCATTATTCACAGAAGTGGTTTTCTTTAAAGTTGCCTTAAACACTGAGTTAATGAATACTGAACTAGAAGAAAGCAGGATGAGGTCTCTGTGGGCCTCTGATCACAACATTGATCAGTGTTGTTATTGGTGAACATATAACCTTCTTTTAATGTGTGTTTCTGTTTAAAGACACCTTATTTAATGTATAATGTGGATTCATTAACACTGAACTCATGGCCACAGTACTATATATAACTCATGTCTGATGGAACCCTATCTAACATGTATATTTTCTCTGTATGTCACATCAAACCTTCTTGTGCTTAGGAACACAGAACATTATTACTTCAATTGGGGGCTATTTTAAACAGCAAAATAACCAACTAAAAGCACAAAATGTGAAAAATTTTGGCACAAATGGACCACAAAAGGGACACATGTTTATAATAGGAGCTGAGACAAGAAGGCAGAATGTCTCCTTGTCCAACCTCAGCTGGGAATGTAGCCATTGGGTGACTCAAATTACTTGCTGCTCTGTGCAAGTCTACAAATGACTGGGAGAATACAGCTCATGTTAATTTGGGGGTTACAAAAATTTTAGCATGTAGGTGAATTTTCAAGTATGGAATCCATAAATAATGAGGACTAACTGCATCAGTATGTACCTAGGACTTGGCAGCCACAGTAAAATATTCAATTCTATTTCTAATATTACAAATGAAAAATTAGAATATGATCTTTAATTGTATACTTCTATTTAAAATATAGTTAGAAAAAAACAAGACTAGGAACTCTGCTTCTTTTAGAGGTTTTGCTTTCATGCAAAATATGCATCTACTTCAGAAAATTGATGGAACAAATTTCAAAAAAATTTAAAGCTCAGTAGTTTATAGCCCTATGAGTTCTGAGTAAAAATTGTAGAAAGATTTGGAGTAATTTGATCCATTAAAATCAGTTTCACTCTATATTTCCAAAAGTCCCAATTGCTCTTTAAATCTGAGCACTTAAAATATCTAGGAAACTACAGTAACTACTAACAGAGTACGTAAAATTAGCAATTATTAAAGATTCTTCCTTCATACCCTTAATTTCAAAGTAAGTCAAACAGTTACCTAACTCAACAATTCAGTCTACATTGAATGGAACCAAAATGTAACATTAAAAAACAATTTAAAGACATTAGTGATTAAAAAAGATAATTTTAGGTATCTTCAGAAAAATAATTACATTTTTTCAAACTTTGGCAACTACAGTCTATCAAATGTTCTGGAATCTCCATCACTCCTTCCTTTTTATTATTCTTGGGCAACCATGATTCATCCAATATAAATATTATTTACATCAGGGAAGACTTAGTTTTAAAAAAGTATATGTGACATCAGTAGGGTAAGCTTCATGGATGTAATAAGGCCTCTTTATACACTGTCAGCAAAAGAGTAAACACAAGACAATTGGATAGCAAGTGCATCTTAATGAAGTTCTAGGTCCTGTGCATGGGAAGCTGTCTGAGTGTGGTAGTAAATAGAACTTTTGCCTGGCCGATGTGGCTCAATGGTTGAGCATTGACCTATGAACCAGGAAGTCATGGTTCAATTCCTCCAGGCCTGGTTGGGGCTCCATGCCAGTGTGGGGCATGCAAGAGGCAGCCAATCAATGATTCTCTCTCATCATTGATGTTTTTATCTCTTTCTCCCTCTCCTTTCCTCTCTGACATCAATAAAAATATATCTTAAAAAATAGAAGAATTTTGAACTGACAAAAGCTTTAAAAAACTCAGGCTTACAGGCACCTAATGAGTGATCAGCATTTCTCTACCAGGGATGTGGAAGGAAATAACCTGATGGAATTACTAGTGTCTTTCCTTTAGTGGGTGTTAGCTCAGTCTGTAGGATTTGTGCCTTCTTTTGTCTAATGGAGCCATAATCTCTTGCTTGGTCTTTCTTTTCTCCAAGGAATGGATGTCTTTAATTTTGTAATTCCAGGGTTAGAAAAACACTCTGTGATATAATATAGATAATAAAACTACATTAACTAGACCATAGAGCTTGATTTTATAAATGTGACCCCTTTAGCACTAAGCTTAACCTGAATAAACTCAATGTAGCACCCTAATACTCTTATCTGCACATGGCCAAAACTATAAGTAATAATTATTTGTTGACATAAATTGAAGGGGATACAATATGTGGATTAAAACAAAACAACTTATTTGGAAACACTTCAATCTCAGGTCAAAATAGTGAACCACTGCAGTAACCTGGTAGCTGGAGGGTGTCTAAAAATGGTATTACAATGCTGCAGGGCCCAATACACTGGGGTAGATGTGAGATAATACAATGCACATGGATGATGATGTAAAATAAGCTGTAAGAAAGTTTCCTGAGAACCTGTAAAATGACAGGGTATTCTGCATTAAGAGAGCACTGGGCCTTTCCAAGAGGCAGCAGATCTTGCCTGAAAAGCAGTGGACAAAATATGAGGAGGATAAAGTCCAGAACAAAAATAAAGAAGAATGGGCAAAGAAATAATCATGGAATCAAAATATGCAGATGCAGCTGTCCTCAGTATTCTAATGATGTTGGTTAAACCTGAAATGTACAATTTAGAACCATCTGAGCTACAAATATATTACTTTAAATAAATGTCCATTATTATAAAATTATTATTTTTTGTTTATTTGCTGCTATTTGGATTATTTGATACTAGACTGAGTGACCAATGAAGTGTTAGCGTTGTGAATGGGTTAGATACTAGTTTATTTAGGACTTTTTCTTCTTTTTTAAAAAAATATATTTTTGTTGATTTGAGAGAGGGAAGAAGGGGGAGAAAGGAATAGAAACATCAATGATGAGAATCATTGATTGTCTGCCTCCTGCACGCCCCACACTGGGGATTGAATCCACAACCCAAACTTATGGCCGGACCAGGAATCGAACTGTGACCTCCTAGTTCATAGGTTGATGCTCTACCACTGGGCCACAGGGGCCACGCCTATTTGGGACTCTTGATTCAGTGGGAGGCAGGATCTCACACAGCAGAGTCTTTGGAAGCTCCATTCAGTAATATAATTGTAAGATCTCATTTCATAGATCTCATTTTATCTTATTATTTAACTACCTCCTTTGTTTCCAGCTTAGAAAGTGGCTTTTTGTTTATTCTGAAGCATTTTGGTTGGAGCCTGTCAAAACTAACTGAATCAAGGACCAAAGGGGCTGTTAACAAATAGTAAAATATAAGGTTTGACTTGGTTAGAAGTTGCTTAGAACATTAATCACACTCATCATTTAACTAAATTGTCTACCTCCCTGCTTTATTTCAACCTCCATTCAATTGTCAATAAAGAGAAAGTATCCTGCAGTACAGTTTATTTTCTACTTGCCTGACTTCCTTAAGTGCATTTTGTGTTGTCTTTGAAAGATAAGTGCAAAAATTTGCAATTATTTAAAGGAATAGAGAAACATCCCAGGCCAGATTCTATACTTTCCCTATGTGACCTAGAAAGAGGGCAAACCCATTAATGCAGGATTTGATTTTCTAATAGAATCCTGGACTTATTGAAGCAGACATTTGTAAGCAGCCCATTTATTCTTGATAGCCATCGCTCTTGCCTCAGGACCCTCCCTCACAAATGGCAAGAGGAGTTTAACTTTCTTACTTGCAATCATATGTGATCTACCTTTTCTGATCAGGCTCAGCATTGACTCACATGTTCAATTTTCTACAGAGAGATGATGATCAAGGAAAGGGAGGGATCCAAAGTACTATATTACTGAATACTTACCATGTGACAGACTATGATAGACTGTTTTAATTACATTATCATACTTGATCTGTCCAACAACTTATGGAAGTAAATACTACTCACGTTTTATGGTGAAAAGTTGAAACTCAAAAACAATTTAAGCTATTTGCCAAAATCGATATGGTTAGTAAGTATAGATGACAGCTATATCTAGGCTCAAAATACAAACAAAAGCATGGCACAAGAGGCCTAAGAAGGAAGCAGAGGGTACAACACTTGAGAGGAATCAAGCCTGCATGGAGTCCTGTTGGAAAGTTCGTCTCTTCTTTTGCAGAATCAGGTGTGTATAATTATCTCTTTCCTTGTTCTTTTTACTAAATTCGTTCATCTCTCACAACAGGGGAAGTTTTTGTTCACTTAAAGGTCATGTTTTTAAAGCTATTGACCCAGAGTTGACATTACATTCTTCCTACTTCAAATAGTTTGCATAGTAAGATAAATGTATTATCTATTATTTTACTGCTAGCCAGATTGACTCTTCCAATAAAGGGAAAGAGCTAACTCATGAAAAGTAATAAATAATACCTTGTCATATACTTGCCTCCATGATGAAAACTTTCTCCCTAAAATATACATGACTTGAAGTATCTCCACTTTGGAGTAAAAGTAGCCCATATGATAAAGCAGGAGTTTAATAACACACACAAAAATAGAGTAATAGGTATTAAATACAATGGGTAAGTAGAAAAGGCATAAGACAGCTGGGTTCAGGAAAGGGAAGGGATTGAAGTAGAAAATCCCCCTTTGTATTCTTGCCACACATGCTAGAAGAAAAGGAGCTCAGCAGAGAGCTCTAAATGTGGTAGCATTTCTCCAACGAAGATTGCTCTTCCTAATTCATATTTCTCAGTGATCAAGTTACATGTTACAGGGCACTTCTAGGCTGTGTGGTCTTCCCTGCAGTGACCACTCAGAAAGCCAGCCATTATAGATTCAGTGTAACATTTCATGCAAATGTGGAAATGGAGAGAATCAGAGCAATATGGGGTATGACTGGGCTATGAGGGCCAGGCAGGCATGAGGATTCACCTGGAACTTCAGCAAACTTGGGGAACTAGTCAATGGTACCAGTAAAGGCAGCTGTGGAGTGGTCCAGGCAGTGATTGGTATTTTTGGCAAGAATGAAGCAATGAGGCATTTTGAGATGGCACGCTGGATTGTGCCCAATAAGCAGGGCTGTCAATGTCTCATGAGAGTCATCTCCTTTGTAGCCAGCCAGAGAAAGACAGAACAGAGAGGAGACCATCTGGGAGGTTTTTATGAGATAGGCCTCCAAGACAAACATTACTTCTGCTTACATTCTATTGACTAGAACTCAGTCACATGGCCACATTTACTTGATGGGAGGCTGGGAAATGTAGTATAGTTGTATAACTAGAAAGAAAAGGTAAACATGGGTTTTGAGAGACATCTGGCATATCTGCTATATACTTAAGAGAATAAGGTCTAGGGAAATTGGTGCCTTGTTAAAGTCATACAAAAGCTGTACACAGCTTAGCGTACAAGTTTTCCCTATAATGATATACTTAATTTTCACCTCCTAAGCTATCTGCAAGTCTTTGAATATGAGCATTCATACTCTGGTTTAGACATAAGGGCTGACTTATTTTTATTTGGACTTAAAAGGAAAGTACGGCATTTAGAAAATACATTTAATAGATCTAACCATATCTTACTTCATTTGGCATTTTAAAAGAAAATATGGAAAAATGGGAGATTAAATTTACATCATTAAATTAAAATTGAAGTTAGTAATAATTGGCTGTTTTAACTAATAAAAATAGAGAACTTCTTGTTTGTTTGATATTTCAGTGAACCGTTAAAATAAAAGATTCAAATCATGGCCCCTCTGTGATAATAAAGTATAGATAGATGCTTCATTTTTCCAAGTCTTCAAAGAAAAGGCATTCTATTTTAGCAAATGTGAGTTAGACTAACCCAAAATATGTGGCCACAAAAAAATGTTAGAAACAAAGTATTTCAAATATTATAAAACATAAAATAAGATTTTTCTTGATAGTTCAGAACATTGTCTGAACCTCAAAGTTGAGATCAATGGACAAGTACTTCATGATCTAAATAGATATGTTAGAGATATCTTTCCAGCATGTACTACAGGAAACCATACAGATCTGTGACTATACTCAACTTTAGTCTATATTAGAGGGGACTGGAGAGTTGCAAAGTGGATACTTTGAAGAGAATTTTTAGGAGTAGAGAATACTATGGCATTTCTTTTCCTTTCACCCAGGGGGGGGGGAAAATGGAGAAAAGGGGAAATTAGTCCATTCCCTTTCCTCAAGCCAAGTGAAGAGGTGCTCAAAAGAACCATCTAGAAAATTAAAAGCTGTTTTTAAAATGAGCTTACCTCTTGTCTTGAAATCTGTGTTGACCTCTTGTCTGGAAAGCTCTACAGGTAGGAATTAGGCTGATATTTCCTTTTGTGGTGAGCCAAGGATTGAGCTAGCAATTGGTTAAGCTGTCAATTTGGTGAGAGTCAAACATTTATGTGTTCCTGCTGGCCAAATGGGCACATGGAAAATATAATTAGATTTGAGTTTTCTTAGGATCCAGCCCAATGGGATTGAGTTTTGGTACAAGAGAAATCCAATGGAAGTGTACTGGGCCATGATCACACACACACACACACACACACACACACACACACACACACACACACATCCTATATATTAAAGAGGTAATATGGAAATTGACCATCATACCCTCATAAGATGGCTGCCTATGACCAGGCCAGCAGGGGGTTTAGTGAGGGATGACCAAATGACTGAACAAACAGGCTGCATGGGGCTACCAGGCTAGCAGAGGAGGGTGTATTTGGGGGCAACCAGGCCAGCAGGGGGGCAGCAAGAGGTGACCAGATTGGAGGGAGGGCATTAGGGGTGACTAGGCAGGCAGGCAGGTGAGCAACTAGGAGCCAGCAGTCCAGGATTGTGAGAGGGATGCCCAACTGCCTGGGGATTGGGCCTAAACAAGACATCCCCTGAGGGGTCCCAGATTGGAGTGGATGCAGGCTGGGCTGAGGGGATTCTCCCCCATGCACGATGTTGTGCAGCAGGCCTCTAGTGTGTGTGTGTGTATACCTCTAATGTACCCTAGGTGGCAGAAACCAAACATTGTCTCACTATGAACAGGAGACCAGAAGGCTGGTTAACCTTAACTGCTCTGAAAGGTCAGAGCTAATCACTCACTGTTTAGTTGAATCACTGTTAGCTGAAGGAGCCTCTACCTGTTTGTTTCATGTTAATTTCTGTTTTTATAATTTCCTGCCTAAAGGCTAGAGGTGTATCCCAAAGCCTTAATAAAAGGGAGAAAAAGGCCAGACGAAGGAATAGTCCTTTCCACTAGAGCAGTGGTTCTCAACCTTCCTAATGCTGTGACCCTTTAATACAGTTCCTCATGTTGTGGTGACCCCCAACCATAAAATTATTTTTGTTGCTACTTCATAACTTAATTTTGCTACTGTTATGAACTGTAATGTAAATATATGATATGCAGGATGTATTTTCATTGTTACAAATTGAATATAATTAAAGCATAGTGCTTAATCACAAAAACAATATGTAATTATATATTATGAAATATTTATTTCTAATTACAAATAAATGAAATTTTGTCTTGAATCGTGGTGTAGCATGGGCAACAGTCTTCATATGACAACAGTAAACTATATTGCTACACTTTGCTACACCAAGGAGTGGTCTGTTGGTTCCTAAGATCATGGGAAATATGTGTTTTCCGATAGTCTTAGGCGACCCCTGTGAAAGGGTCGTTCAACCCCCAAAGGCGTCTTGACCCACAGGTTGAGAACCGCTGCACTAGAGGAAGGCTCCCGCCTGGCCCCCCAATATCATCAAATTAATATTTTCTAGTCTCTCTTTTTGTTTGCATGCGGCCTCTTCAGAACTCAAACCCTGAACCGGGAACCCTGAACCACTTGGGATGTGGAAAGAGGTTCCCACACCTAGGGAGATCATTGGCATCAAATGTCTGTCCCAACCCCTTGAAATATATCATTGTGTTGTAGATTTTTATCTTGCCAGGCCTTCATATCCATAGCCTTCATCTACATCTCTCTTCCCAGTTGTTCCTATGCTTTTCTTCCTTTTTCTATGGAGGTGGAAAAGTAAAAATTTAAAAATTCTTCTTAATAATTTTGGTGCTATTTAAATGAAAAAAAAGCAGATATTATTTATATAAGGTTTTCTAATATTCTTTCACCAGGTTGCTTAATCTTTTAGTGTATTTATTTTACTTCTTACTCCATTTTGCTGAGCATTTGCAGTGGGTACCATTATTTTTGGAAAGTCACTACTAGGTTTCTCTTCCATTTAAGTGAGACAGAAACAAATTGGTAATTTAGGAGGTTTTTGGTTTCTGATGTGCTCTGACCTCTCTATTGTGGCAGCAAAGAATTTCAAATCTGGAAGGACATTCTACATCCTCTGTCTTATGCTCTTACTTTCCTCCTCACCAGACCACATCCTTCAGATTGGAGAGTATCAGTAAGATTGTTTTTTATAAGTTTGTGACTTCCTTCTTCTCAATATTGCTCAGAGGAATAGGAAAAGGAGATACATCATTCTCAGGGTTCTTTATTTTCTTAAATATAATAGGGATAATCATTAAGATAGACATTTTTAGATTCACAATAGCACCTACAAGCACTTGGCCCACATTGAATTTGATTGGAAAAAAAGCAAGCTAAATCCAATAAAAAATTCAATTATTTTTTTGTTATTTTAAGATGAATAGATGTGAATAGAACCACTTAACTCTGAAATGACTTAAACTAATGAATTAAATTTGCCATTCAACATAACAGTGAAGACTATTAATTAAGATGTTCTTTTCAAAGAAGGCAATTTGTATATTTGCACACTAAAAATAGAGCTGAGATCTGGTGAACAATACACTAGCTGAAAAACAAACACCTTTCCTTCTTTTTGAAATGTTCTCTTCAGTAAGAAAAATTAGGTATTTGCGATATTCTCCCTCTTTAATTCTTTTAATAATGTACCATGAAAGAATATGGAAATTGTATCCTATGTAAGTTTTCTGTACAACTTGAAAATAAAACAAGATTTATAGGCCTTTTAAAGAAGAATACTAGAAAGATGTTTGAGAAGAACCAGTTTCATTTAATTGTTCAACTTTGTATTTCTATGGACATAAAGAACAGAGTCACTGCACTTTACAACATCTGGAGGCACCATTCACATCACAGCCCACGTAATGTTGTCCCATGGAGTTGTATGGTATTGCGTGGTGCGCAGCCTAAGCCACATGGCTGTATGTGGAGGCCCTGCCCTAGAATCTCTTTCCCATAACCTTTAGATGACGATGATGACTACTACTATTACTACTACTACTACTACTACTACTACTACCACCACCACTACTACTGGGATAATTCTTCTCATGCCCAGTAAATTTTAGCTTATTGTCACTGACATATAAACAAGTTAGGTAGGAAATCTCCAAAGGATTGTACCTCAGAGACAGCAGGGAGAGCTCTAAGAGGGGCTGGCTGGCTTATAAAAATAACTTTGGAGACAAAGGATATGTGTGGGCCTGGCAGGAGAAGAAACAATACCACCTGTGCCAAAACAATGACAGCTGACATTCTGTGGGTTTTTAACATAGATGAGATTACTCAAAATTGGGCAACTTCAATATTTTCAATTATGTGTGGCAGCCTCAATGGTCAGTTGTTGGTCAGTCTTGACCAGATCCACATATATACATTGCTCACTATTATTTTAAGATCTGCTTTCTTCCCATATTCTTCTTTCTCCACAATCCTGATATTTTATACTGAAACATGGACAAGAATAAATTACCTGTAGTTAGCCAGATTGGTTTTTCCTATTCAGCTTTCATGTTGGTATAAGGATGAGGAAAGAAAAAGTTAAACAGACTTGCTTTGATGTTTATGAAACGATGGTGGTGTGAACTCAAAATGTAAAATATCAACCTCAAATAAACAACTTAAGATTTAATATAATATAATGCTTTCCGTTTGCAAAATATCCAAGACAAGTAGATTTTGGTTTATGAAAATTTTGTTTGTCATATTTTTCTTCTGTGGCTCAGACTAAGTTTCCCTGCTTTTGGTTTAGTTTTTAAAAGCCTTTGCTACTGGATCTCTTCAGTAATACCAGTTCTAATGGTTTCTCCCACCTCCTGGTCCCCTTCTCCTTCCCCCTTCCCCGCCCCCGACACACACAATGTTCCTTCAGAGCTTTCTGACAAGATGAGTTGGGAATGCAGGTGTAACTTTACTTTTTGGGTATAGTGGTCTCATATTACTATTGCCAGTTTTCTTCATATAAAAGTATTATACAACAACTCTGGTTATTTTGCTTAAAAATACATGCAAGATGGGGCTTTTGGTTAATATAGATTTAAACAGTATCAAGATGAAGTATGTCCTTTGAGTTGCTTTCACAGGGGAGATGATGCAGTTTTATGCAACAATTATCTTTATTTTCTGTTACCAGCAGAATGTGTTTGTAAGATAGCTGGGTCCATGCAAGTCTAGAATTCCTGGCATTGTTCTCTGAACCATTTCTTTTGATAGGTGATCTTAATTGCCTTTGATTTGAATAGTTTCAGAATTTTAGATTTCATCTAAAACTGCTATTCTACCTCAGTGGTTCTTGCACTTAGAACTGAAGAACTCTGTAATACTTGTCCTAGCTGATCTGGTTCAGTGGATAGAGCATTGGTCTTTGGACTGAAGGGTCCCGGGTTTGATTCCAAGGCACATGCCCGAGTTGTGATCTTGATCCCCAGTTGGGGGCATGCAGGAGGCAGCCAATTAATGATTCTCATCATTGATGTTTCTATCTCTCTCTCCCATCTCCCTTCCTCTCTGAAAGCAATAAAAATATATTAAAAAAAAGAATTCTATAACACTTGGCTATTTTTAGCTAAACTACCTATCACTGTTTACCATATTATTTTTAAAAAATATGTTTTTATTGATTTCAGAGAGAGAAAGAAGGAAAGAGATATGGAAACATCGAAGATGAGAATCATCAATGGGCTGCCTCCTGCATCTTCCTACTGGGAATCAAGACTGTAACCCAGGTATGTGCCCTGACAGGGAATTGAACTCTGACCTCCCAGTTCATAGGTCGATGCTCAACCTCTGAGCCATATGGGCTGGGCTATCTCTTGGTTTTAAATTGTTCTATGTCATTTAAAAAATTCTTTGTCCAGGTCCTAACCTGTGCCGAAATTTGCCTATAAGAGTGTAAGAATTCACATATTGAGAATTTATCAGAGTTTAATTTCAGTTGTAGCCATGTAATTCCCAGTTAGGATCAGGGAATAAGCCCAATTCTTTCCCACCATTCAGGCTCACCAATTTTTAATTGAATTTACCTCATTCTAAAGTGTATTTTCAGAATACTATTGTAGTACTTACTGCATAAAAAGTATGTTTAAAATATTCAGTGTTAAAAACATGGTTGTCAAATGCAATGTGAATATTAAATAATCCACCTATCTCCCATTGAGAATGAGAACATCTGAAGTCTTTCATTTGCCAAGTTTCTCATTTTACGCAGGAAAGAGAAGTAACTGTACCTTCTTTAACTGGAACTTTCCATGGCTTAACCTAAGTGTTATAACCATGCAGACACACCTATAAACACCTCCTGCCCCCAGCTTCTTTTTAAAAATTCTCCTATAAGAGATGACCAAAAAAATCATTAGAAATGATCATTTAGAAAATAAATCAGGCAGAAACAGCCAAGCAAACAGTGACTCAAGGAGCCGGGAAAAATGTAGGCCTGAAGGAAAACAAAATAATGATACTTATAGACAATAGAAATGATGATAATTATAGATAAACAGGAATATTTTCTCTTTGTTCCATGTTTTTAAATAGAATTTCAAAATGATTTATAGGCACACATTAATAATTAGTTCTCTGTACACTGCATATTTTGAATGCTTAAATTGAGCAGATGGATGATGATTGACTTATTCAAAGCACTCAGCACATCAGTGGTTGAATTTTGTTGAGATTCCTAATTTGCTGTGGACCACACTGTTTCTAATGATCTATGTATAATTCATCTCAGCTTCATCCAAATTAGGATCTGACATTTTTTGCTAACCAAATCATAGCTTCTTGTCAGTAGAAGAATCTCAGTGGGAAAAACTAAGACTGCTAGGAGGCTCAGTATGTTACTAACTCTGTTGTTTTTGTACAGATTTGAGAGAATCTAATAGTTTGCCACTTTTAAATTGCCACATGCACACATATATTTATTGATGAAGTTGATTGTTTTTCAACCAAGTATTTCCTGAGCAAGCAGGAAAGAAGAACTTTCTGAAGATTTTCTCCTGGATGGTTCAATATAAATTAACAATAAAAATGCATTAAAAATACTTTGGTTCAGTAATTTTTCAGTAATGATTTGACAATGATAACTATGAGTCTAAAAAACATAATCAGACTGTTTTGTTTTATTTCAATTTTTAAAAACATATTTTTTGGGATTTAAAAATTCTTTTCTCTCTGAGAGCTGTGAGAACCTGCTTTTCTTTTTATCTCTCCTGTTGTGAGAGTGAATACCAATGATCAAAGGCACAATTTTGCTTCTTATTGTGCAGAAGTTGTTGATTTTAAGACAATCTGAGACCAATCTGAGCTACAACCTTAGCCTATATAATAAAAGGTTAATATGCAAATTGACCAAATGGCAGAATGACTGGTTGCTATGATGTTCACTGATCACCAGGGGGCAGATGCTCAATGGAGGAGCTGCCCTCTGGTGGTCAATATGCTCCCACAGGGGGTGCACTGCTCAGCCAGAGCTGGGCTCATGGCTGGCGAGCACAGTGGTGGTGGTGGCAGTGCCAAGGACCCCTCAGGGGATGTCCGACTGCCGACAGGCAGACATCCCCCACAAGGGGTCCCAGATTGCGAGAGGGCACAGACCGGGCTGGAGGGAGTCTCCTCCTCGCCCCCCTCCCCCCGTGCATGAATGTTGTGCACTGGGCCTCTAGTGAACATATAAAGGGAAAAGAGAGCAAGATCTAGAGCAGGACCAGTGGTATTAGAAGATGTATTTAAACTTTGATTCCAAATGTTAACTAAGACTTTCTACAACATGAGAAATAAATTTTCCAATTACGTCTTGACATGGGTAAAAATTATGTAATGCCCTGAGTACTAAAAATTCTAATTAGAAATGATCTAGATATCACATATACTTTGCTGCATAATATTTTCTATTGGATATACTCTCTTTGAAAAAATTGGCTGGTTCATTATTAATATTATTTTCATAGAATAGTTTTTACTTTATAGCTTAAGAAATATCTATAGCTAACTTCTGCTTAAGTTTAGGAATCTGTATAAACACTGTCTAATTAATTATACTTGTTTTAATATATTACAATATCATTTAAGTAAAATGGAACTAAAATAGTGCCAGCTTAATCTTGCTTGGAGTTTTTCTATAATATAATACTGACTTTAGCCAGAATTCTTAATGAGTGAGAGTTTTAAAATGTAACTGTCCTTTTTTCTGAGAAAGAATCAAATCAAATCAACAAAGCTGCTATTAGGGAGTAAAACTTCAAAATCAGCTTAGAATATTTCCCTTGATCAGTACATGTCCAGTACTTGTCTTCCAAATCTTTTATATCTTTTATTCTCTTTAAAATTATACTGACAGAGATAAGCCTTTGGCCTGGAACAAACAAAATCAAAAGAAAGATTATATGATATTTACTTACATTCTATTGACTGAGACAACATGAATATTAATATATATTTTAAATACTTTAAATAAAAATTATTGAAGTGAAACAAAAAAGAGCTTAGATTAAACTTAGGATCATGGGAAAATTCAAGTATGTAGTCATAAGTACCCATGACCTAAACCCGGGGTTAGCAAACTGCAGCTCGAGAGCCACATGTGGCTCTTTGGCCCCTTGAGTGTGGTTCTTCCAAAAAATACTATGGCTTAGGCAACTCTATTTTGAAGAAGTGGCATCAGAAGAAGTTTAAGTTTAAAAACTTTAGCTCTCAAAAGAAATTTCAATCATTGTACTGTTGATATTTGGCTTTGTTGACTAATGAGTTTGCTGACCACTGACCTAAACAGTAGGAAAAATTGGGGTTCAGTATTTGGCAGAATTCTTTTATTAATTTTTAGCTCTCTAACTTAATAAACATGTAGTTATAAGACAATAAAATAGGCTGGTCATACAAGTGGTCCAAAATGGCCCCAGCTAAATACCAAGAAAAAAAACCTCATCAATTCATTCAGCATCATCTGGTATATTGCTAATAGAGTGGAATTAACATTCAAAGTCTATATTCCTTATTAGAACTTTTTCTAAGAACCACTAGGAATGCTACCTTAAAAATCTAAATGTATATTAAATGTCATAAGCCCTCCCTCCCCCACAAAAGTCAAAAGCTAGTATTTAGAAGTAAATAATTAAATGCTAGGTCAATGACCCCCACGTTACTTATTGCACTGGAATTTTACTATTACTTGAAATAAGACTGAAGCATAAAAATACTTTTGATAGTGCAGAAATTATCATTGAACTCTCACAATTATGGCATCTAGCTAGCCTATCTAATAAAAGAGTAATATGCAAATAAACCATAATTCTGCTACACCCACAAGCCATGCCCACCAGCCAATCAGTAGCAATTATGCAAATTAACCCAATCAAGATGGCTGCAGCCATGGAGTGAACAGGAGGCTTGGGTTTCCTTGGCAATGGAGGACGCCAAGTTTCCTGCACAGCCTGGCTGGCCCAGGCCTCCACCCAAGGCTACAAAGTTTCAATTGTAGAAGATAAATAAATCCCAGATACCAGGGCCTCTGCTTGGGCCACTTGTGCAGGGGTGGGGGGGGAGAGGGGAGGGCATGACCAGCCTGCAAACCCCACAGGCCCCTTGCCCAGGCTGCCCCATGCCCCAAGGGAACCCCCACTCTGATCCGGGACATCTTTCAGGGCAAAGTAGCGGGCCCCACCTGTGCACCAGGCCTCTATCCTATCTAATAAAAGAGTAAGATGCAGATTGACCATAACTCCAACACACAAGAAACAAGATGGCTGCTCCCATGTGGTGAAAGGTGGCTGCCCCCATGTGGACACAAGATGGCCACCACAAGATAGCCAGCAGGGAAGGGCGGATGGGAGGGACCAGGCCTGTAAGGGAGGGCAATTGGGGGTGGTCAAGCCTGCAGGGGAGGGGAGTTAGAGGTGACCAGGCCAGCAGAGGAGGGAAGTTGGGGGCAACCAGGCCTGCAGGGAAGGGTAGTTTGGGGGAACCCAAGCCTGCAGAGAGATCAATTGGGCAGGGGGCAGGCCTTCAGGGAAGAATAGTTAGGGGTGACCAGGCCTACAGGGGAGGTCAGTTAGGGGCAATCAGGCTGGCAGGGGAGCAGTTAGGCATCAATCAGGCTGGGAGGAGAGTGGTTAGGGGGTGATCAGGCTGGCAGGAAGAAGCCGTGAGGGGCAATCAGGAAGGCAGTCAGGCGAACAGTTGGGAGCCAGCAGTCCTGGATTGTGAGAGGGATGTCCAGCTGCCTACATGGGCAGTTGGACATCCCTTGAGGGGTTCCAGATTGGAGAGGGTGTAGGCTGGGTTGAGGAGCACTCTCCACCCCCATGCACAAATTTCATACACGGGTCTCTAGTTCATAAATAAAAGTTAAATAGTTTACATATTTTCAAAGATTCACATAATTTATTCAACCATTTACCATTTCATCCATTTACCCAGTACTGAGAGTTTGCATTCTATATACTCTAATATTGATACATATATTCTAATATCAATAGGATTATGAATACTGAAATAAACATTTCATATTCTTTTACCAATTCAATTTTATGCTTACTCTGTAGTTAGTTCTGGGCTAGATGTAGGTATATAATCAGAAGCACAAAAAACCAGACAATTACAAAGTAAAAAACTTCAAATTAAGTTTTGAGAATGTAGGAACAGGGATCTGATGCAAGAGATTAGCTACATATGTTCATGACATGAATAATTAATCCAAATATCTGTGTAATTTTTTCTGTTAATTAGATAAAAGAATCAATTGATCTACCTTAAACAGTTGAAGAGAAGGTCTCAGAATAACCTCATGATTAAAGTATTGTATTTGTGGCCTTAATTAAGCCAAGTAATTCTAGTAGTTGAGTAGATACATAGGAAAGTCTGCATAAATTGCCTGTCTTCATAATTTTATTAAACTTGCTTTGGGGAAACAGAGATGAGGTAGTAAACCAGGGAGGACTATAAGTTACATCTTAAAATGCCTAGTAAAGCAGTATTTTTTCAAGATAATAGTTGACTGTTTTTTAAAGATGTTTTACATTTCTGAAATATAACTTAGTTATTAACATTGATTTTAAATTATATAATATAATACATTAACATGAAAATGAAAGTGCTGACTATTTTTTGTAGGTCTCACAGTCATAATTAAAGATTTGTGAGTCATAATTAAAGTATAATATGAAGTTGTTTAGTGGATGTGCACTAGCATCTGTATGCAATCTCAATATTCTATAAATATCACAGGATCTCATTCATTTATGGAATATAATGAACAACATAAACTGATGAACATAAACAATTCCAGAGACAGAGAAACATCAATTAGACCATCAAACCTCGGAGGGAAGGCAGGGGACAGTGGGGGTAAGTGGGAGAGATCGACCAAAGGACTTGTATGCATGCCTATGGACCTAACCAATGGAAACAAACAACAGGGGGGTGAGTGTATGAGTGGGGGAAATGGGGGCTAAGGAGTGAATAAGGACACATATGTAACACCTTAATCAATAAAAAAAATTAAAAAAACACTATACCTGACATTCCATAAACTTGTTTGAATGTTCAGTGAATATTGAATTGAAGACAATTAATATTAAGCAGTTAGAGCATAAAATAGTAAGTAGAAGGGAGAAATTAGCCCTGGTGGTAATCTCTTTCCCCCCCACCCCGCCCCCCAGCAAAAGAGTCATCCATGGGATGGTTGTATTTAAACCTAATCTGAATGAGGAATTATCAAGATCTTGAGGAATGCTACTTTTATTTCCATGAAGATTTGAAATCTCATTTCAGGGGAATAAGAAGAACATGCTAAATGGCTGTGCAAGTGAGAAAGCAAGTAGTGGAATTCTGGAGTACAATAGTGTAAAAGGAGCCCAGTGGGTTCTCTCTCTTTCTACTGGTAAAAGACACCAATAATGCAACTGGAGATCAACTAGGTAAGTAAGTCTTCAAGACTATCAGCATGCATATAAGCCTAACCAATGGACCCAGACACCAGGGTGGTGAGGACATGAGTGGGGGGTGGGGTGGAGGAGTACTGTGGGGATAAGGACACTTATGTAATACCTTAATCAATAAAGAAAAAAAAAAGATCTATCACCAGAGTATAATTTACTTGTTAGAAACACTTTTCCCCTGCCATGATTATGTTACATTTTTGGCAACAATATTTTATTTCTAGTATGCTATCCTATGTATGAGAAGAACTTTGTTGAACATGTTTTATTAAATGTATATTAAATATTAAAAAAATATAAATCTGGAATAATCCTTTTCCTTCCTTCCTTCCCTCCTTCCTTCTCTCCTTCCTTCTCTCCCTCTCTCCCTCCTTCCTTCCTTCCTTCCTTCCTTCTTTCCTTCCTTCCCTCCCTCCCTCCCTCCCTCCCTCCCTCCCTCCCTCCCTCCTTTCTTCCTTTCTTCCTTCCACTGTCATTTATTGAGAACTTATTATGTCCAAGAAACATTGAGCTCTAAAGCATTCAGAAAAGTCTAAAAGACACGATCCATGTCTCAAGGGGTAAAATAGGGGTATGCAAATACTTGTGGCACAAAGTAGGTCATCATTTTTACTATTGAATTAACATCAAGAGCCATGAGGATTCATGGAACAGAGGGACTTTTCCAGCTGTAGTGAGCAGGAACCAGTCATTTCCCCAAGGAGTCCTTATTCCTTTTAGTGGACCATGGTATTTAAAAACCAAATTCTGACATGGAATGTTGCTGCCTGTTCCTGGTACCTTATAGTGGACAGAGTTATAAAATATATGTATGAATATAAATATACACATAAATATATATATAGAGATATAAATATGCACATTAACACATGCCATCTCTATGTGATAAGGTGCAGATTTAAAATCATAAGTTTATACCAATACCTCCAATTCCAATTCATACTATAGTTTCATTCTACATTTCTCAGAAAAGTGAGAAATGTAGAATGAAACTATAGTATGAATTTTTCTTACTGTAACTTCCTTTCTGAACACTGAGAAACTTGACTCATTGTCATTAATATTATTAGTTCAGTCTCCATGTATATAACCAATCTTCCTCTGCAGCTCCTGCTTTCTCCCACATGCAAAGGATTTCCTCATCCCACCCATCCTTGGACTTTTTTGCAACTATCATGTGATGCTCTACTCAGCCTGGTTAGGCCACTGCACCCTGCATCATTAGGTGACATGTGGGTTACTCAATAAATATTTGATTGATTAATGTATCTCAATAGCACAATGGTTAGGGTTGTCATAGATCAGCATATTGTCACAAGAAATGCAGCTTCCTTTCATGCTAATATTTTTAGGCTTTATTTCTGTATTAAAATTATATTATATTCATATTAAACCCAAGTTATTTCATTCCAAATAATAAAATTGAAGTATGCAAATATATTTTGCATGATGAAGATTAGAAAGGTTCGGGATCAATAGAGAGGAAGGAAAAGGATTTTCTGTTGACATTTAAAACTGACTCTTTAATAATTTAATTTCCCTGGCTTGTCAAAGAAAAACAGATGAGGTGTTTAAATATACAATGAAAAAGAATGCAAAGGCTACTGAGAGGAGAGTAAAGAGATTTAAAAAAAATACTTTGGTTAATTCATGGTATTTCCTAGCCATAGTAGAGAGAGAAAAAAATTTATTCTTAATCTTGTAGAATTTAAGTGAATGCAAAAATGCTCTGCTTAGAAAAATAGCAGGAAATTAAGATGTATAAACAAATCTTTAAATTACACATTTATTTAACTAACTTGATAGCTAGAGCCTGATATAGGTTGCAATCACATACTACTAATAATAAGCATCTGTAAACCAGAGCAACATTGACTAGTGTGTTATTAGTGGAATGTGTTGATGGCCAGTAGATTCATGTCAATTAATTGTGGGCAAGGGATTCTAGAATTATAGATCTTTCATTGGTATCTCCACTTACCTAATTCCTTATCCAGACAGACTCAGTTTACTTGGAGTATAATGATTAGAAGCAAGCTTTTAAATTCTGGAAACTGTTTCATTCTGGGTGATAAATTATATGATCATCCTAATTTTACATAGAATTTGGAGAGAAAAAGCTGAGGGATCTCATCTCTTCCTGCTACTTTGCCCCATATGAAATAAGGCAATTTTAAGTAAACCATTCAAAGCCACATAGGCCTAGTTCCTCTCTGGACTATATATAAATGCAAATTGGACCAATCAGCTGCATTTTACATCGGCTGTAACTTCTGGGTGGTCTTTAAAGAAAACCCCATTTAGAGTGTATTTCAATGATGCAAGGGAAATTTCACAGACTGCTGAAATGAGGTTGGGAGGTCTGCAGTTGAGAGAGTTTCAATCATGACAGGGACAGCAGGGAAAGAGCTGTTTTAGCTACAGCTGTCACCTGAAACTTCAGCCCCGACTTACTTTACCAGGATTGTTTGTTCATAGTATTCTACTATTTCCCCATAACACCCAGATAAATTCTGAACACCATGTTATTCAAGATGGTGTTGCGGATTAAAAATGTAATTTAGCACTCTTTGTTCACAGGTTTCAATGTTGACAAAATATGCTGTCAATGCTGTCTTTTGTGCAACAGAGGGAAAACAAGCTTTAATAAGATTTCATACTTCAGTTGTGTGATTCAATACTAATACAGTATGCTCAGGTGCAAAACTGTTAGTAATACAATACTTTCCCATTGAGTACTAAGATAGGAATGAGATTTCTGTCAAGATTAACTGAAAAATTCAAGACTTGATTGTGAACAATAATATAAAGTTTAAAGATCATCTTGTCTGTTCAAATTCACAGAGAAAAAAAATTCTATGTATACAAATAAGGATATTTGATGCAACAAGACTTAATCATAAATACACTTTAATCCATCTTGGATGAAGTGAGGAAAAACAGATAATGTGATGGTATCAAGATATGGGGAGTGAAAAAGATGAGAGGAAGAAAAATAAAGCCAGCAAGAAGGAAAATATAGTGGCTGACAGTTTCTAAGGATAAACTACAAAAAGAAGGAAGTCAGTAAGAAGTCTGAAGGCCACTATTTCAATCAAGTGGTAATATAACAACTTTCATTTTCTTGCATAAAAAGAACTGACTTTTCAAGGGATAGTATTGGAAACAGTCTCTAAGCATTTATTTTTTTCATTTTGATCATTTGTTTGAGGTATGGAAAAACAACATCATCCAGGGTTATCCATATATCATACATATTTTTTCCTACGGAGGCAGCAATTTCTTTGGTCAAGCCTTTGCCTATACCTAAAGGTTGTCAGCTCTTCAAGCATCAGGCAAATTGGAGTTTCGGAGACAAACAGAATGAATGATTTGGTGTCACTTGATTCTATTCCATTGGCCAAAAAAAGTCTTTTTGCTAAACACTGAAAATACTTTAAAAATAATGTTAATTTACATCTTGGAAAACCAAAACTAAGCTAGCAATACACTCACTTGAATACATCATGTCCTTCTGCCTTATGGATTTGGACTTGGTCTAACAATGAATTATTCTCAGAAGTTACCCTCTAAGAATGGGAGCCTCTTTGTTTACATTCCCTGTTCAAAGAGGTATAGAATCACAAGACTTTGGAGGGAGGGGTTTTTAGATATGCCTTAGGCCAGAAAGATTTCCCTACATGATAATTATTCCACTATTCCATGAATTGACAATCTCATGGTTTGGGAAAACATTGAAGCCCCATTATTTAGCTTATAAAATTGAAGGGTACCAGAATATGCCATCCCCAAATCTACCTATTTGGAATTTGGATTATTTTCAGCTAAAGGCTTTTGAGAACCAATAGATGCAGGCAAAGAGCTAAAAACAGGCACAAGTTTTCCTTTTATAAAATAAATTTCCATGCAAGTTTCTCATATCATGAAGATGCAATAACATTATCAATAGAGATAATCTGCATAACAAACCTTATTGAATAACCCTTCTTATCACACTTTTCCTGGTTCTCTTCCCTTAACTTGCTATCCCTATGTAGAAGCTCAAACACCTAAGTTGCTATATAACCACAAGTTCTAACCAGTCTACTGAATTCCTTCTCATCAGGTGCTCCCATCTGTATGTGTAATGCACAAATGAAAAAAATTCTGTTTGTTTTTATCCAGTTAATTTGTCTTTTGTCAGTCTAATTTACAGGACCTCAGCTAGATGACCTAAGATGTGAAGAGAACAACTCTTTTTCCCCCTCCTCTACAGGATTCACCAATATTTATTCCCCCCCTCTCTATCTATATATCATCTATATATCTATATATCTATATATCTATATATCTATATATCTATATATCTATAAGATATATAGATATATATACTAGTAGCCCATCACACGATATCTTGTTCAGTAGGCTGCCCACTACTTCCACAGGAGCTGGTGGGAACTGCAGGGTGCCATCAGGAGCCATGCTGCTTCCACAGGAGCCACGTTGCTTCCATGGAATGTGGGCCCACCACCTCCTCTCCTGCTGCCCAGAGACCCTCTGTCACTGTGGCGACAAAGCAAGCATTCCGCCAGGTCATTCATGCTGCCTGCTCTCAGCGGCAGCCCCTAAGGACTGAGGGACTCTGGCAAGGGTGAGGGGACTGGGCACCACCATCTTATGACTATGGATGCTGCCATAATTATGATGGAGTGATGGTTAATTTGCATATTACTCTTTTATTAGATAGGATATACAGCAAAATATCAGCAAGAAGCTTGCAATTTATTTTCACAAAATAAATAAGATACTTTGGCAACCTAATAAAGCCTTAGTGAAGATTATAGGTTAGTGTCAGTGAAGATTATAGGTTAAGCCCTAGCTGGTTTGGCTCAGTGGATAGAGCATCAGGTTGCTGACTGAAAGGTCCCAGGTTTGATTCCAATCAAGGGCACATGGCCAGGTTGTGGGTTCGTTCCCCAGTAGGAGACATACAGGAGGCAGCTGATGGATGATTTCCTCTCATCTTTAATGTTTCTCTCTCTCCCTCTCCTTTCCTTTCTGAAATAAATAAAAATATTAAAAAAGAAAAAATATTATAGGTCAGAAAGTAACATAGGTAAGAGATGATTATTAAAGAATTTAATTCCCCCCCAATTGACATGCTCAAACATTTAATATTTTGAATATTTAAAGTATATAATTATAACAAAAAACTGGCATTAAAAAAGGCAGAAAAGTTAGACAATTTTAGTATTTTTTGCTTAGATTTACAAACCAAAGCAATGTAATATTTATATACAAATATATATTCCAAGTTTCTTTTTTTACCATCTTAGTGCTTAAAAAGCAACTAAAACTATCAGTAAGTTAAAAGTGCATGGAGACAAAATAAACAACAAAATTGAGTATTGGTGCCTTCCTTTTGTCTTTCCCCATTCTTTAAAAACTGCTTTTTTAAAAGGTTACCTGAGAGCCCACCTTCATGTGAATTTGTAAAATTCAGTCTTGGGGCCAATCAGAACTATGCAATAAAATGTCTGGGCTATCGCTATTTATTTGTAAGTCTTGTATGTGATTCTTATACTTGAATAATTGTTAATATCGCTTTTAATAGTTTCTTATTTTGTCTTATTCTGGCAGAAAATCTACTATTTAGCTATTGTTTAATGATTTCATTCAACCACTTTCTCTCATGTTTCTTTGCTGTTTTTCTTACCCTTAACACCACCTTTACATTAAAAAACATAGTCTTGGTGTTTTATGTGGTCAAGACAGCCAACATGCAACTTGCTGGTAAAAAGGGAATGAGCAAGGGGCTGTGGAAGATTCTGTATAGTCATTCCTTACTTCCAAAAAGCAATTCCAAGGGAATGTCCACTTTTGGGCCAATGCTATTATCCTCACTAATAAAAGGGCAGACCATTCATTATTAATTGTTATGCTGCAGTGAATGGGGCATAGTGGCTTCCAGAGAACACACTATTCCCCCTCCCTGACCTTTGGGTACATATTCTCACCATAGGAGTTGCTTAGACTTCATTTCTTGCTTTCAGTTAAGTCAGGTATAGATTTACTCAGGACAGGAAGGATGGAGTGCAAGACAGAGATACAGATGCAGAGTTTTAAGCAACTGGATATAATACTAACTCTTCTCCCATAAAGAGGAAATCCTGAAGGATAAAGAAATCCTAGCTGTAGGGATTGGAGTTCTGGATCCTTCTATGCTGAAGAAGAATTTGACTATTCTTAATCTACTTAAAAATGTTGACAGTGGAGATTGGAATAGAGTTCCAAGAGCAGGACAAGGGCTCTGAAAGTTCTAACAGCCATGAATGATGGGAAGGAATAATGGAAGGAATTTCATGGTGGGTTAGGGTTAGGGTTGGTGACACCCTAGTCTAGTCAGTTTCAACCGGCAACCCCCTGTCTTCAAGTCCTTCCTACTCAAGTAGGACCTATGTTATATGTTCCTGCAGAAGGTTTCACACTCTCGTCTCATTTCACACCTCAGAGTATAGGTGAAGCCATTTCTATTGCTCCCTTTCCTCTCTCTTCCAGTTCCTATCCTGTCTGTAGCAGATTTAATAGAAGAGATGGTAGGGTCAGCTCACATACAAACAGGCATTCCTTCCTTGGTTGTTGCCGCACTTCAGGCAATGCTGATATTGGCTTCCTCTTGAAGCATATGTGTAAGTTCTTCCTGGAAGTCTGTGTTCATGCTTTGTGTTCCCCCAATTCCTAGAGGCGAGTTATTTAAAAACTTCAACTACAAAAAAGAATACTTGCAACATGCATGACAGAAGGCTGTTTCCCCTTATGTTTAAACAATTCTTATAAATTAATTGGGATAAGATAAATAACTGAATAAGAACTTAAAACATGGGTAAAGACCAGGAACAGGAAATTAAAAAGAGAACACAAATGACCAATGAATATTTGAGAACATTTAAACAGATAATGATAATAATTAAAAGAAACCCTTTTGTGGGCCTAGATTGACAAAAGTTTAAAAATATAATATAGCCGAAACCGGTTTGGCTCAGTGGATAGAGCATCGGCCTGGGGACTGAAAGGTCCCAGGTTCGATTCCGGTCAAGGGCATGTACATTGGTTGCAGGCACATCCCCAGTAGGGGGCGTGCAGGAGGCGGCTGATCAATGGCTCTCTCTCATCGATGTTTCTGGCTTTCTATCCCTTTCCCTTCCTCTCTGTGAAAAATCAATAAAATATATTTAAAAAAAATAAAAAAATAAAAAATAATAATATATGCTCAATGTTTTTGACATGATTATTCTCACACTCTGCTTGATGAACAAAAAATGGTAAAACTTTTCTGAGGACAAATTTGCAATGAACTTCAAAATACCCATAAGTGTATATAGCATTTGACTGAGAAAGTCTATTTCTGTAAGTTTATTCCCTACCAAAATAGTCAAAAATGTATGAAAATATATACATAGATATTGATTACAGGATTTTCAATAGCAAAATTTTGCAAATAATTAAGCAATGGATTTCTCAAAAAAATTGTAGAGTACCTATTCAATGGACTATTGAACTATTACAAAACTTTAAAAATAATCAACATTTATTATGTGCCTACTTTCTTGTAACTTCCTTATATAACTTACTCATTTAATCTTTACAACAATCCTAATGTAGGTACTATTGTGGTAAGTATTCTGTAAATAAGAAAATTTAGTTTTTAGGAGTTTAATTATCTTGCAAAAAATCAGAGATGGTCAGTAAGATCTGGGTTCAAACCTGGGTAGTCTGATCCCAGATCTTAAAATACTATGACAGAGGGAATCCAAGATGGCGGCATAGGTAAACACCTACACTGCTGCCTCGCACAACAATTTCAAAACTACAACTAAAAGACAGAACGGACATCATCCAGAACCACAGGAAAGCTGGCGGAGTGGAAGTTCTACAACTAAAGGGAAAGAGAGGGGCTCACGGAAACCCAGAGGAGCTGCAAAAAGCTGAGGTACGGAGACGTGCGCGAGGAGAAGTACCTGTCTGGCTTTCTCTGGCCGGAGGGAAACGGAGACTCTCAAAGGCATTGAACTCCTTATCCTACGACACTAAACCCCAGATCCAGCCGAAACTCATACGGGGGGAGTTTGGACTGTGAAAAGGGAGAAGTGCACGGAAATTTAGGGGAGTCGCAAAAAATCAAAAGCCTGGTGGCACGCACGCCACTGTGCGCAGGACAGACTGCTGATTGTGCCGCTGGCTTTCGCGAGTGGGTGGGAGACAGACCCTCCCAACTGTGCCAATTCTGACTTCACTAAACCCCTGTTTCGGACGAAACCCTGGAGACCTAGACTCGTGTGGTCCTGGTGCGCAGGGGAGCTGAAAAGGCAGCGGTTAGAGGCACTGTGTGCGTGCACAAGGACCGCTCCAGCCATTACCCAGTCACATGAGACTCAGGGGTCGTGGAGGGCGGGGCTGACTGGAAGGCAAGGCGGTCCCTTAAGCCCTGAGACTCCACCCCTCCCAAGCTCAACAGAGGCTTCTGCGGCTTTGCACCTCTGGTATCATAAAGCTGAATTCAACACAGAAGTTTTCCCCCGGCATAGTGAAAATGCCAAGACAAGGGAAGGGATTACAAACAAAAGAAATGGAGGAAAAAAAATGACTGGATATAGAGTTCAAAACCACGCTTATAAGGTTTTTCAAGAATATGCTAGAAAAGTTGGATAAATTTAGTGAGACCCAAGAGGAGATGGAAAAGGTCCAACTAAAGATGAAAAAAGACCAACTTGAAATTAAACATACACTGACTGAAATAAAAACTATTATACAGACTCCTAACAGCAGACTAGAGAAAGGCAAGGATCAAGTCAAAAATTTGAAATATAAAGAAGCAGAAAACATTCAACTGGAAAAGCAAGAAGAGAAAACAATCCAAAAATGTGAAGATAATGTAAGGAGCCTCTGGGACAGCTTCAAGCATACCAACATCAGAATTGTGGGGGTGCCAGAAGAAGAGAGAGAGCAAGATACTGAAAACCTATTTAAAGAAATAATGACTGAAAACTTCCCACATATGGTAAAAGAAATAGACTTTCAAGTCCAGGAAGCACACAGAACCCCAAATAAAAGGAATCCAAAGAGGACCACACCAAGACACATCATAATTAAAATACCAAGAGCAAAAGACAAAGAGAGAATATTAAAAGCAGCAAGAGAAAAACAGTTCATTACCTACAAGGGAGCACCCATACGACTGTCAGCTGATTTCTCAACAGAAACGATGCAGGCCAGACAGGAGTGGCAAGAAATATTCAACGTGATGAACAGCAAGAACCTACAACCAAGAATAATCTATCCAGCAAAGCTATCATTCAGAATTGAAGGGCAGATAAAGACCTTCACAGAGAAGAAAAAGCTAAAGGAGTTCATCAACTCCAAACCAGTATTATATGAAATGCTGAAAGGTACTCTTTTAGAAGAGGAAGAAGAAAAAGGTAAAAGACAAAAAATTATGAATAACAAATACATATCTATCAACAAGTGAATCTAAAAATTAAGTGAATTAAAAATTTGATCAACAGAATAAACTGGTGAATATAATAGAATCAGGAGCACAGAAAGGGAGTACACTGATAATTCTAAGGAGGACAAAAATCATAAAGCATCAAACAGACTGTGAAATTACAGCAGAAAGATTAAAGTTAGGTGAGGTAGATAAGTGATCAATCAAAGGACTTTTATGCATGCATATAAGCATAACCAATGATCACAGACACTGGGGGGTCAGGGTATGCCTGGGAGGGAGGGGTGGCAATGGGGAGATATGTATAAAAAATTAATAAAAATTAATAAAAAATAAAAAAAAATACTATGACATACAACTTCTCCAATGTAAATAATAAAGTAATTGTATATTTACTTTTTTAATATAAACCACACAGTTAAGATATAAAGTTAAGTAATAAAAAAGTACCATATGTGTTGAATGACATAAGTTAAAATATATATATTTAAATAATATTGAATATTCTTGAATGTATTAGAGTTTTACTGATTAAGATATTAATCAGTGATTTTCTCAAGTAATAAATAATAGATTCTGGGAGAAACCAAGATGGTGGCATAGGTAAACACTTGAACTTGCTGCCTCACACAACCACTTCAAAAGTACAACTAAAAGACAAAACAGGTATCATCCAGAACCATGGGAAGGCTGGCTGAGTGGAAATTCTACAACTAGAAGGAAAGAGAAAAGCACACTAAGTGTCGGAGGAGGTGCGGAGGTGCAGAAGTAAAGTGCAGAGGTACGGAGGTGTGTGTGTAGAAAGGGCTGGTAACTGAGTACACTGTTGTCTTTTTCAATTGGGAAGGACACACAAGCTGCCAACTGCTCTGAACTCTAGTTCTGGGCGAGACTCTGGGGATCCAGACTCATACGGGGAGAAACTGGACTATCTGGCATTGGGCAGAACTTGATGGCAGCTTTCTCTCAGAGGTGTTTGCAGCAATCATTGTTCCCACATGGTGCCATGGAACACAGAAACATGGGAACTCTTCCAGGCAGGACTGATGGTCAGCCATTTCTGTTAGCTCCACCCTGGTGATTTCCTGAGACTCTGCCCCACCCAATTTGCAACCCCAACCAAGCTGTGTGCAGAGGCTTTTGCATATGAATGGCCTGGTCCTTTGCAATCTGAAACCTAACATACTGCAGTGAGGTCAAAGAGCCCCAGAGCCTCCAAAAGAAGACCCAAAGCTCAAATAGCAGCTTGCATTGCTTCACAGCTGGGCCTCATCTGGGAATCTCCAAACCCCAAACAAAGAGCAGGATTCTGCAGATCTGTCCCTGGAGATCCAAGAGCCGGTGTACCCAGTGGTGAGAGAGAGACCATCCAGACTACAACTCTTCAGATCCATAAGAGACACACTCAGGGGGCAGACTCAGTGAGTGCCAAAGCCTCAATGAAGCAAGTCTTGCCCCATAAGGGTGTCTCCAGCACAGAAGTTCTCTCATCATAGACACAGCTGAACCTCACAGCCAATTGGCCAGGAAGTCAATTCCTCCTAGTGATACCAACAACAATCAAGACTTAACTACAAGACTCTGCACAAAGTAGTGCATCAAGAGTGTCCACTTCAGGTAATTAGGGAGTCTGACCCACTGGGCATTATAGGACACCAAGCACACAAAGCCACTCTATTGACTCAGGAATGCAGCAAAAATACAGAGCAAAGAAATAGGTCACAAATGAAAGAAATGCAGGAAAGCAAACAGCTGGCTATAGAGTTCAAAACCATGCTTATAAGGTTTTGCAAGAATTTTTTAGAAAAGGCCAATACATTTAGCGAGACCCTTGAGGATATGATAAAAGACCAACTAGAAATTAAGCATACACTGACTGAAATAAAAATAATATACAGAGATCCAAGAGCAAACTAGAGGATCATAAGAATCATGTCAAAGATTTGAAATATGAGAAAGCAAAAAACACTCAACTGGAAAAGCAAAAAGAAAAATAATCCAAAAATACAGTGGTACCTTGAGATACGAGTACCCTAACATACGAGATTTTTGAGATACGAGCCGTCGAGCGAGCGATTTTTGCTTTGAAATACGAGCAACATTTGAGATAGGAGTAATCATGAGGATCGGCCGGATGCACACGACCCACCAGTTTACCTCGACTCGAGCATCTCATAGTTTCTCATGCCTCAAGGTTACAGAACGAATTAAACTCGTATCTCGAGGTACCACTGTATGAAGATAGTGTAAGGAGCCTCTGGGACAACTTCAAGTGTACCAACATCTGAATTATGGGGGTGCCAGAAGAAGAGAGAGAGCAAGGTACTAAAAACCTATTTGAAGAAATAATGACAGAAAACTTCCCCTACCTGGTGAAAGAAATAGACTTACAAGTCCAAGGAAGCACACAGAACCCCAAACAAAGGGGATCCAAAGAGGACCACACCAAGACACATCATAATTAAAATGCCAAGGGCAAAAGACAAAGAGAGAATCTTAAAAGCAATAAGAGAAAAACTGAAAAAAATAAGAAAGAAAAAGAAAAACTGTTAGTTACTTACAAGGAGCACTCATATAATTATCAGCTGATTTCTCAACAGAAACTATGCAGGCCAGAAGGGAGTGGCAAGAAATATTCAACGTGATGAATAGCAAGAACCTACAACCAAGATTACTTTATCCAGCAAAGCTATCATTCAGAATTGAAGGTTAGATAAAGAGCTTCACAGATAAGAAAAAGCTAAAGGAGTTCATTACCACCAAACCAGTATTATATGAAATGCTGAAAGGTATTCTTTAAGAAGAGGAAGAAGAAGAAGATAAAGGTAAAGATAAAAATTATGAATAACAAATACATATCTATGAACAAGTGAATCTAAAAATCAAGTGAATTAAAAATCTGATGAACAGAATAAACTGGTGAATATAATAGAATCAGGGGCATAGCAAGGGATTGGACTGACAATTCTCAGGGGAAAAGAGGTGTAGGGAGTGTGGGAAGAGACTGGACAAAAATCAAACTCCTATGGATGGGTACAGTCGGGGGAAGGACAGAGGATAGGGTGGGAACTGGGTCAAGGGGAGGGAGTTATGAGCAGAAAAAAGGAACAATTTTAATAATCTGAACAATAAAGATTTATTTAAAAAAACATAAAAAACATAAGGAATTTATAATCTTGTAACAGCGTTTCAACAATTTCTTTAAATAGGTTTTGACACTAAGAAGTAATGGACCATGTTCAAAAGTTCTTTAGATTTCACAGCAATTTGAAAAATCTATATCCCAACTCGTTTTACAAGGGCAAACTTCCCATTGAGCATACAGTGAATCCCCTTAAAGATTACAATGGTGACTACTTTATTTCTAAAATAATGACCAATTTAAGGATTGATTGTAAAAAGCCAGCATCACTGTTAGTAAAGGATTTTAGTTAGTGCTTTCTCATCAGGAATGACAGTCAAATTGGGCCATCACTGTTTCCAGAGTTTTGACCTCCCTGCAGTTGTCTTTTCAATTGCCCACTTCTCATATAATCAAGAAGGATTCCACCAATTCCTCCAATGGCAGTTGTGCTTAAAGAGAGAAAAGTATCCCTAGTTTCAAGGTTTGGAACATTTTTAGTTGAATAAACTGCAATTGTAAGTTATTTTCAATTTCTTTGGCACTTTGATAGGTCTTCCTGCAGTTTACTTTTCTATTTTCCCATTTTCAAAATGATAGAAATAAAGAGAGTATAACTCAAGGAGAATACAAGCCATGCAAGTGAAAGGGAAAATCTGTATTAAGTTCTTCAAAGACCTCTTCTTTAGGAAAGTGGAAAACCTTCCAGCTTGGGGCACTAATAATTGATGCCCACAGGGGTCTACAAAACAAGAGAGGGGAAAGTGCATACCAGAGGAACAAACTTAGGGTCTTGAATTACGTTCACAGGTGTTCAATCACAGTTCTTTCCTTTAGGCTTTCTTGGGGCATGTTCTCTGAAAGTGCTTTGAGGCTTCTCTCTGCTGATCATTTAACATCCTTCCATTTCCGTGCGAGTTTATAGCATTCCCACACAGAAACTTGTACAAACCTTGCAGTGAACAATCGCTCAGCTTTATCAGCCTTGTGGGCCTCTCCAGGATGTGAGCAAACAGCACTGAGGAAAGACATTTCACACCTTCCAGTTCCTAAGCCTCTATTTTTCATACAAAGCCAACATATTGTGTACGCTTCAAACTTTTGCATGAACAATGCAAGTAGCCTGGCACCACCATATCAGCATTTTCCAAAATCCTCGTCTAGGGAAACAGTTATCCATTATCACAGGAACAAGAGTAAATTTATTTTTGCTGCTGAAAAAGAAATCATTCAACTTAAAGGATTAACAGATATTAAAATAATATTTGTGTAAGGTTAAGCCCACAGACTGGCAAACAGTGAGCCCTCTTGAACATTAATAATCTGGAGATAATACCTGCTGAACTTCAAAGACTTTAAAAGGAGTCTCTCAGTAGCAAGTAAATTATATAGATAATTAAGAATTCATCTTAGAGTCTCAAGTTTTAGCTGTATGATCAGAGACCAATGTTCAATCACTGTATGTTTCATAACAATTTGAAAATCTGAATTCCAAAAACATCCTTTAAAGGAAAATTTCTATTTAGCTTGCTCAGTTTGAGTGCATATTAAATCTCACAAAATAGGCCAAAACTGGTTTGGCTCAGTGGATAGAGAGTCGGCCTGCAGACTGAAAGGTCCCAGGTTTGATTCTGGTCAAGGGCATGTACCTTGGTTGTGGGCACATCCCCAGTGGGGGGCGTGCAGGAGGCAACTGATTGATGTTTCTCAATCATCGATGTTTCTAACTTTCTATCCCTTTCCCTTCCTCTTTGTAAAAAAAAATCAATAAAATATATATTAAATCTCACCAAATTGATCATTCGAAATAAAGAACTCTTTGTGTCATGTTTGATGAGTTACTGGAAAATAGGACGGTCAAGTTCATTTAGATAATCTTTACAAATTACACACTACATTATGTTACATTTCAAGGTATCTGCCAAGCAATATTTTGAATAGTACTGGGAAATGTAATTTATGAGAAAAGGGTTGGAGGGGAATTAGAGAAAAGGTAGGGTCTGAGGTTGAGTCATTAGAAAGCAGAGCTGGAGAGAAGGGCTTGTTTATGTGAGGATGTGATCAGGGAAATAGGAGTGTACAGTGTTGTGGAATGAAGCAGGGAAAGAGAGAAAACCAGTTCAAAATGGTGTGCTCTTAGTTGCTGTGATCAACTAAGGTTGATTCTTTGGGGATCTTCTGAGGAGCTGTATGAAATGCATCACAGAATTTCCCCCTTGCTCCTCTGTTCCTCCCCACCAGGGACAGATATTCTTGACAAGCTCTCTTCCCTCATTGAAAAAAGTTGTCCTGCCCAGCTAAGGTTGCTCAGTGGTTGAACATTGACTTATGAACCATAAGGTCATGGTTTGATTCCCTGTCAAGGCACATGCCTGGTTACAGGCTTGATCCCCAGTGGGAGGCATATAGAAGGCAGCCCATCAATGATTCTCTCTCATCATTGATGTTTCTATCTCTCTCTCCAACTCCATTCTTCTCTGAAACCAATAAAAATAAACATATAAAAGGAAAATAGTTGTTCTAGGGGGTGTTAATTTCTTTGAACATTACACATATATGATTACTGGTGGTCTTTCATCATAGAGCTAGAGAAGTCCTAAGGCAGAAAGCAAGTGATGTTTTATAGCTGAGGTGAGAAGCTTTCAGGTTACACCTACACAGAGTTCCTTGTTGTAGCAATGGCTGTAGTAAAAAGTGGCTAAGAGGATGTGAGGTGGGGGCACAAGAGGTGTCCACCCCTTGGATTGCCCATATCTGTTCATATTCTCCATAAAGTTCGATGAGTCATAGAATCTTAAGCATTATGACTAGTCATAATCTCACCATCTCTATAAAGTATTTATGACATGAAGTCTTTTTAAAAACACAATTTGTGGTTTCTATTGTACAGTCTTAAGACTTTAGCTGGTATAGCAGGTCCTTGAATAAGATCATTTCATTATGACATTGATGAGATGCCATATGAACTTAACTCTTGTTTACAGCAAGCTTATGGTAAAATTGGTTTCCTTATACATCATTTCACTTAAAGTTGCATGACTCATTGACAATGTAAGTGAGGACTTACTATATTCATTATTTTCTTCCACTGTTCATTTCAGATTTCTGTCAGTCACAACCAACACTTCAACTGGTCTAGCTTGCTTGCATAGTGAGAAAACACAGACCTTCCTTCCACAAGGCACCTGACCCCTTATTTGCCTCACCCTCATTCAGTAGCTACGTACTTTGCCTCTTTCTCTGCTGTCACAGGCAGTCACACATAAACAGGTGGTAGTTTGTCTTCAAACTTTGTCTCTCAGGAGGACTGGCACACAGTACGCAGTGGGCAAATATTGCTGCTTCCACTCCAATTTTACTTAGTTTTTGTCAAGCGCCAGTCAGAAGGGAATTTGCATTTATTTTTTTTATATGTCAGTTCATTTATATTATGTATAATCTAAGTGTTGCATTCTTCACACTTTATATTTGAGCAACTTGTTTAGAGTCATACAATTATTCAGTCAGGCTCTGGGTCCAAATTCAGGTTTGTCTGGCGCAGAAACCACTGCATTTAAGATATCTCCAGGTTCTATTCTTTTCTTTAACCCCAAATTCTCCAAGTTAGTTCATGTCCTTGTTGGTTTCCACCTAGCTGCTAAACCATAGTGGACGTTTGCTGTTTCTGTCTGTACAAAATCTCTTCCCATTTTGTGCTTACAGTACCTCCACCTTCCTTTAGGTAACAGATCTTTCCTACTACCTTTCCAGGTGTTTTGCGCTTGTCTATTACAGTCTTCTGCCACATTGCCATGGAGATGAATACCTAGGCTTGATCAATTAGAGTCTTCCATCCTCCTAGCCACATGCTTGGTAAAAGGAGTGCAGGATGCAGCCAGGCCATCAGACATTGGAGTTTTTTGAATTGAAGGCATTTCTCCTTTGACTCATGTTTTCTGAACTCAAGAGACATGATCCCAAGCATGCCCAGATCCTCACCACAAAGAGGCCATGGCAAGGTGAGTCCAACACACAGCCAAGTGTCAGACTGAATCTGGATGACTCACTTTGAGGCTATATCTCTAATCTTAAGTAAATCCAGTTTCACTCTTGTCTTTTCCAGTTAAAACAGTAGATATATTAAATATGATTCTTTTTGGTTTAAAATGGCATATATGAGTTTATTTAATTGAAAATCAATGCATCCAGCAATAAACTTAGTTCTTGCCCTGCCCATTGCAATGCCCATGGCAATGCTCACATACTCTACCCATACTCTAACTTTGCTTATGGGTTTAATTCATTCTTCATGCTGCTTGTGAAGCGAGCAGTCTAAAATGAAACTGTGTGCAGGTTACCCTCTGTTTAATACTCCAATTCTCTCAATGTTTTGGGAGAACAGTTCAATTTAAACTCTGTTATTTATCACATAAACTAATCTTTGTCCTTCTAAACTCATCTTACTCTCCTCTCCTTTCCTCTCTCTCTCCACAATGTAGTTTCTGAAATGCACCAACAGTTATATCACTCCATATTGTTACATATGCTGATACCACTGCCTGAAGCAACCACTTCTCCTTTCCTTTTAGCTGCTCCATATTTATCTTTCAAATATGGGGGCACCCAAAACATCTTTCTTGAATCCCAGAAATAATCATGTTGCTTTATGACTGTTGTTTTTACTTTTCTGTTTTCTCCAACAGACTCTGAACTTTAGGAAAGTATATAGAATGGTTTATTTGTCTATGTTTTCTGTGCCTATTACAATGTCTGGCATAAAGGAGATCCCCAGTAAATGTTGGTTGAATGAAAATATTCAGATAGAAAGATTTTTTGGATTTAGCCTTTCTTCTTGCTTTCCACTAATGCCCACATGTATGCCAACTGTCAATCTTCTTTCTTATATATTTGATGATATGCCTTGATTATAGAGTAGTTAAAATAAATAATCTTTAATAACATAGGGACAAATTCTTAGACAATTTAGCTTCCAAAAATTTCCAAATGGAAAGCATCATTAAACAAGGTATGAATACCTTTTTTTTTCTTCTTCAAACTATTGCTTCTTACTTTTTTTAAAAAATACCAAGACACAATGGGTACAAAACCTATCTATGTCATGAAATGTTCATTCCTCAAAAGAATTATTAGACTTTGAAGTGTAATAAAATATTTTTATGATGATGGCTCTATCTATCTATATAAAAGCCTAATATGCAAACTATCCCCTCAGGAGTTCAATGGGGAGTTTGATCGCTCACTATGATGTGTGCTGACCATGCCCCCCCGCCCCCCCCGCCCGTGAGGAATGAAGGAAGGCCCCGGCTGGTGCTGGAAGGCCCTGATTGGCCCTGATCACAAGCCAGGCCTAGGAACCCTACCTGTGCATGAATTTCATGCACCAGACCTCTAGTCTACATATAATTAAATCAATTTAATATTAGTTTGATTTTGGTCCCCATTCCCTGTGTTAAATTTTAATGTTTGTGAATTAGTGTGTGTGTGTGTGTGTGTGTGTGTGTGTGTGTATACATGAGAGGGAGAATATTTCTCCAGAGATGACATGTGTGCTCCAAATCTTTATGTAATATCCATTTAAAATGGATGGCTTCCTCTGGATATTTCTATTTTTTCCTAGGTCTCTCACTCCAGGTCCATATGGAATCCTATCTAATAAAAGAGTAATATGCAAATTGACTGTACCTCTGCTATAGCCATAAGCCATACTCACCAGCCAATCAGGATCGAGTATGCAAATTAACCAAACCAAAATGGCTGTGGCCATGGAGAGAGCAGGAGGCTTGGGTTTTCCCTGCAATGGAGGAAGCCAAGCTTTCTGCCTATTCTGGCCAGCCCAGGCCTCCAATCAAGGCTACAATGTTTCAAATATAGAAGATAAATAAATCCCAACAAAAATGGTGGCAACCATGGAGCCGGAGATAGCAGGAGGCTTGAGTTGCCTCTGGCAATGGAGGAAGCCAAGCTTTCCGCACACCCTAGTAGGCCCAGACCTCAAGGCTACAAAGTTTCAATTAAAGAAGATAAATAAATCCCAGATACCAGAGCCTTTGCTTGGGTCACCAGGGGGCGTGGCCAGCCTGCAAATGACCACAGGCCCCTCACCCAGGATGCCCCATACTCCAAGAGAATCCCACCCTGATCCGGGACACCCTTCAGGGCAAACCAGCCAGCTCCCAACCGTGTGCACCAGGCCTCTATCCTATCTAATCCTATCTAATGAAAGAATAATATGCAAATTGACCATCACTGCAATACACAAGATGGCTACCCCCATGTGGTCAAAGATGACTGTCCCCATGAGAACACAAGATGGCCACCATAGATGGCCAGTAGGTGAGGGAAGAGGTCTGCAAGGGAGGGCAGTTGTGAGTGATCAGGCCAGTAGGGAGGGCAGATGGGAGGAACCAGGCCTGCAAGGGAGGGTAGTTGGGGGCAATCAAACCTGCAGAGAAGGGCAGTTAGGGGGTGACCAGGTTGGCAGAGGAGTGAAGTTGGGGACAACCAGTCCTGCAGGGAAGGGCAGTTGGAGGCACTCAGGCCTGCAGGGAAGGGCAGTTAGGGAAAGGCAGTTAGGAGTGACCAGGCCCACAGGGGAGGACAATTAGGGGAAACAGGCTGACAGGTGAGCAGTTAGGCATCTATCTGGCTGGCAGGGAGTGGTTAGGGGGTAATCAAGCTAGCAGGCAGAAGCAGTTAGGGGCAATTAGGAATACAGGTAGGTGAGCAGTTGAAAGCCAGCAGTCCTGGATTGTGAGAGAGATGTCCAACTGCCAGGGATTGGGCCTGCACGGGTAGTTGGACATCTCTCGAGGGGTCCCAGATTGGAGAGGGTACAGGCTGGGCTGAGAGACACACCCACTCATGAATGAATTTCATGCACTGGGCCTCTAGTATTCTTATAATATCTTTGCACCATCCAGTAGAAAGAATTGTTTTTTTGTCAGGACACACTATCCAGTTTCATTTGTAATATCTTTCCAAGGGGTCAACTGAGTTCCAATCTGCCAAGTTTCCTACAAATTTTCTTTTACTCTGTCTCTTTTATATTTTGGGAGTGCAGCATTTTACTACATTATCCCAGGTTGATGGTTCTTTTACTTCTATTCTTTTTCTGTCTTTGCCTCTAAATAGCTTTACAATTGGATTAGCTATTTCCTCAAAGCTCCAAGTTTTTTTTTTTTCCTGAACTTCCTTCCCCAGTGTGTGTTGAACGGAACCCCTATCTTCATCTGGAATCATCTTTGCAAACTTCTGCTACCCCCAATCTTTTAACTTCTAATATGGGGTGGGGAAAAAGTAGGTCTACAGTTGTTCTTATGGAAAATAATACAACAATAAATAAATAAATAATAATAGAAAAATAAACTGTGTTTCATCTATTCACAACTGTAAACCTACTTTTCCCCATGCCATATACTCCTTCTCTTCTACTTTCATGTACCAGTCCTTTGTCATCCTATAAGACTACCACTTATTAACATTTCTATAATTTACTTAGAGTTCAGTTTCTCTGTTCCATTGCTTTTATATTTTTGGCTGTATTTATCTCACAAGAATAAGATCTATCAACATTTTTTTAACAATGGAAATATGGAGTCAGTAACAGTCTTATAAAAAAATGATGCTTTGAGTTTATGTTTGTTTTATATTGTGAAAGATAGTAGCCCATTAACTGTTGCCTGTAAAACAATCTGAATCTTTGTACACAGAAAGCAAAGGATGGGAAGTACTTCTCTTTATCCCTGTGAATTGTGTTTCCAAAGCTAATGAAGGAGCTGAGACTGACACACAGAAGAATGGGGCCTTCCCTGTATTTGATGCTTTGTTGACTTCCAGAACCAGAGCATCTTTATCCAGCAGAGAAGATCTATATTTCATCACATGGAATCATCTATTTAATTAGGCCAGCTCTTTAAGCAAATTTCTTCCTAAGTAGCTTTCTCTCTTTGTATTTTCACATCATAGATCAGAACAACTGTGCTTTTAGTTCTTCCTGCTGTTTAAAGGGGCACCAGCAAGTTGTCCCTGGGGACTAGTTAGGACAGAGAAAAGCATCCACTTGAATCAGTCTCAGCCCACACAAGATTCGGGAAATTGTATTGCGAATTAACTTTTTAGATTGATAATAAAAATAAAAAGAAATTGAACAAAGATAAATTGAAGCTATTACAACTTTTATATGATATGAATTGTTGGTTATGAAGGTATAAAATTCAAGGATTTCTCCCTGTTTTGAGAAGAGAGAATGGTTAGATTCAAGCCAATTTTAATTAAGAGCACTTTCATAAAAGCATTGTATTCTTGTTTTATGCTCTTAGAATAGAAAGGGAACCATTACAATTGGAACATTGTCTTCATTAATTAGTGATTGTTAAACACTCAGTATATGAGGTTTATTCTCCTTCTTGTATTTAGTAATAGATCCTATTAAGAAAACTGCTTATTAAGATGACTAGATCTAAGATATTAGCTGTCAGTGATGATGCACAAAAGGTTATCCTTCTTATTATTTTAGCTAATAAGTGTCTGTCTACAGTAATTTGGTTTCTAAATTCAAAGGTCATACCACTGGTGGGGGAAAATAGATAAATGTAAATGATATTCTTTCTAGTATGATTTTTTTCTTCACAATTTCCAATGCTCATTGATATACAGATTTCAAGTGAGTTTGCCCAGATTTCTTGGCAATTTAGTCAACCAATTAAGATAATGCAAACTTTAGCTCTGTTTGTCATAGGGAACAGCTGGATCTTTAATCTGTTCACACTATTAGCATTAAGTCTCTTTGGTTGCTCAGAGCAGGGTAAAGTGCATTGGCTAGTTGGAGCAATAATTTTGACAATAAAACTTAACATGCAAAGAAAATGAAGGGCCTAATTGGGTGTCTCAAGTTGATGAAGCCCTAGTTTGAAAGGGATGAAGAGTGATGGGTTCACTCAGCTTCATTCTGCAGGCAAAACTGGGACCTTTGGCTATAGCTGCTCAGGAAGGAATTTCTTCCATAGATTTATCTCTATAACCAGTTGCTAATATGTGGAGATCTTAATATGCTTGAAAATATTTACTTTATAATTAAAAAGAATTTCATTTAGTGGATTTAAGGGATAGGTCCTTTTTGGGAGCCACATTTTGATGGTATTGGGATTTGCATCTTGCTTCTCCACAAAATGGTGGATTCTCGCTACCTCTTTGAAGGTGGCCCAGGTATGAGGAAGTGGTCACCTCCGTAGACAGAGCCTCAGGCCCAGGCTGACCTGGCTTTTGCAAGGCCACCTTCAAAGGCACCTGGGAGAAACATGCTTTTTTTGTTGTCTTTTGGGTCAATTCATATTTCCTGAACTTCTGTGTTCTAGAGGTGTTTTGACTACTTTATCTTCACTGCTTCCCCCTCAGCTTGACTACCATATTGCTTTCAGAGAAGAAAAAACTCTAGAGATCATCATTCTGATCCTCTCCCACCTCCTATTTTGTAAATAAAGAAGTTGTGGATTTGAAAGCAAAAATGAATTGTCACTGGTACCCATGGCGTTGCTGAAGCTGGAGGCCCAATGTTTGGGTCCAGGTTCAGGGCTCTTTGCTTTGTGTTATACTGTGCTCACAGGCAGCTTGCCAAATGCTTTCTCTCTACCCTGTTGCAATTGCTCTTTTTCACAGGTTCTCTGGATCTGAAATATTTTTATCTATGTGAAATCCTAACATCTCATCTCAGGTACTACCTTGGCTCTCAGTCCTGGCGTATACTCCTGATTCATTGGAGCACTGCTGTAATCCCATTCTGAAAGTTTCCATCTTAGTCTTTCTTTCCCCAGAAGCTTTCCTCTTAGAAATTCCAAAGAGAGAGAAAGATACAGTTTATCTTTCAAGATTGTCCTTTCTGGGTCTGCCTCAAACACTACTCAACCCTACCTTTTCTGACCCTCTTCCCCCTGAATGATAACTGTCCCTCCACTAAAATGCTCTGGAGAAGATTTGTTTCCTGCTTGTGGAATAGCTGCTGCTGTGTATTTTTATTGTCCTCATTATTTGATTGTGAACTAAATGAGCATACACATAGCCTTCAGCTTTAAAGTGAGAGCTCATTATAAGCCATCAAAGTTAGCAAATATTATAGCATTAAAAATGCTACTTTTGAGCTGTATGTACAAATATCGATGTTTTTTCAGGGGCATGTACTCTCCAGGACTACTTAGTATAATATTGGCATATCACCTCCTCCCCGCTCACTTCTCCGAAGGAAGGTTCTGGATTTTTAGCTCCCCTGAGTAGTGAGATTTCTATATTCAGATAGGCCAGATCATCCCTAACATAAGATGCAGACAGAGAGCCTAGCACTTGACTCTGTTTGTGCAAGCAGTGCCTCAAATTTTATTCTCCTTGGATCCTGTCTCTCCCCTGCACCTGTGTCTCCCTACTAACCCAGAGGCATATTTGCATATTAATCCTGACCTTGATTGTCTCTTTTATCTTCTGGCTTCTGAGTCTGGAAAGCAGTGATAGACTCTTCATCATATGTTACATTTGCTTTTCTAGCAAGTCTGAGGTAATGATGCTGGTCCAGACACCACCCTATGGGAGGGATTGATCTAGAAAAAATTTGACTCTTTTTGTTTTAAAAATGACTTCTATTAAAAATAATTTCCAATTTACTAAAAGTTGTAGTAACAAAGAATGAACCCTTCACTCAGATGATCAATTGTTCATATTTCTGAACTATGTGAGAATAATAATAATGTATCTAAGTAACTCCTAGTTGTACCTGCCTAGCATCAGAATGCTAAGCTATTATCAGTGTGGCTATTGACCTCACTGTTTGCCTTTTTAAAAAAAGATTGTTTTAGTTTTTGTTTTTAAAATTTGGGAAATTATAAAAATTTTTGAATTTCTAAAATTTCCTTAAGACCTTTTGAAGGTTTCCTACTTTTATTCAATTTTTGAAGAACAGAGGTTCTAAGGTAGACAAAATCCCTAGAAACTAGAATTGGTGGGTTTGAAACCATTGGTAAAGCCACTCCTGCAATGCTAGGACAGGGGCAATTTGCATTCACCTGGCACTTTCTACTAGCAAATGGCTTTATCTTCAATGTTCTTAGTAATTCATCAAGGGAGCTTGGGCTTGTAAATGAAGGAGAATATTAAATTTCCCTTACAGAAAATCTTTAGAAAAAGATTCTCTCTCCATGTTGAGATGAATTTGTCTTTCCTACCTTGAATCCAAGGAGTATCTCTAAATGTCATTTTACAGATAGACATATTTTAAGAAATTAGTTGTTAATAAGCTTTATTAATCTACAAAATTATCAACAGTCTTTCTCTCACTTAGTGGCAGGGTCTGATTCTAGTGACTATCAGAGGCTTGTGAAGTCGAGTGCATTTGCTAGGGGCAATCATTTTAATTTTTATGAAACTATTTATCTTCTTTGGACATGATTTATTTTAGGCATGGTCTAATTTCTTACAAGCCTTAGGAGCAAGTATCTGTGATAGTTTGCAAAATATGTTGAGATAACCTGGAGTTTTCCACAGGCCAGGATAAAATTAAAAAAATATATTTTATTGATTTTTCACAGAGAGGAAGGGAGAGGGACAGAAAGTCAGAAACATCAATGAAAGAGAGACATTGATCAGCCGCCTCCTGCACACACCACACTGGAGATGTGCCCACAAGCAAGGTACATGCCCCCGACCGGAATTGAACCTGGGACCTTTCAGTCCACAGGCTGACGCTCTATCCACTGAGCCAAACCGGTCTTGGCATATTGCTTCTAATTTTGTAGACAGAAAATCTGAGAGATGTAATGAAATGAAAGATTGCATCAACAGAATAGCTAAATTAGACCTAAATCACTTAACTCACTATCATATTAGGAAAATCTCTCTCTTGTTAACTTTTTTTTCCAGTGCAATTTCCATTCCAAGGCTTGGGTCTCTTCATTCATTCCACACACGGAGCCTCCCGTATTTCAAAGGCACTCCAACACAGTGGAGAGAAAGTGAGCACCTGGCCTGATTGGGATTCCACCTTGAGATTCACAAAGATGTGTGTTGAAGACTAATACTATGAGCTTGGTTAAGGACGTGGACTCCATCAAGAAAACTCAGTCCTTGACCTTATAATTTAAAATAGTATATCTGCATGATACAAACTTGATGATTAAAACTATCAGGTATGTGGATCCATCTAATGGACTTTAAAGCCAAATAATTTTGCATGGTAATCTCCCCATGATCAACATGATCAGTTGCTAATTTTAATAACTCCTCCCCTTAACTCTCCTCTTCCACCTGATATGCCAATCAATCTGTGAGTATTCAGAGGTACAACAGATTTTAATGTTGATCCTGGTGAAGTTTCATCTGAAAGTTAAAACTGCCCTTCCTACTCACTCCCTCCTTGGACTATTTCAAATATTTTAAAGTAAAATAAAAATGGCAGGTTTGTATTTCCGGAAACTATTTTTCCATTCCTGCTGTCCCCATCATTAATAATCACCCCAAATTGGGAGTTAACTTTGGGTTTCTCTATATTCATGTTGCCTTCCTCCCGACCTCAGTGTGCTCTTCCTTCTAGAGTGCTCCCCACATTAGCGATTATTTAATAAGGATGAACGAACAGAGGAACGGGCTGGCACAAAATTTTGCACACCTGCTTATAAGGACAAAGATAGAAGATGCTGACTTGGAAACAAATACAGAAAGAAAGGATAATATTCTCTTTCTTTATGCCCGGGATCTCCCATTAACTACTCTCCTGATGGGGAAGAGGTAAGACACCCGAATAGAGTTATTAGGCAAGAAAAATTCCCATTGAAAAGAGACCCTATGTAGTAAAGGAAATCATTTTGGACTGACCTCTCTGTTATCCTCTTTTATTATCTCTTTGCGTTTCAAATAAATGTGAATGTGTAAAAACGCTGTGGTCCATGGGACTCACAAAAAGCATCGAGCAGTTGGGGCTGGCCCAATAAAATCCAATTTAGTGCTCAGTTGAAGGGAGACTTGTAGAGTGAGATGGCAACTTGTGTTTTAGGGCTGCCAAGCTAATTCTATCTGTTCTTCTATTGATTTGACTGCTGCTTTCCTGCTGTGTTCTTTCTCTAGGTTGTGCAAATAAAAACCTTCAGAGGAAATTATAAATACTTGATTTAATTAAGGCCATTACCAACCCACTTCTCGCCTCATTTCTCCAAGCGCCAAGGTATAGATTACATTTGAACAATGGTGATGCAATAAATACGTAGGGATAAAATGCAATTCCTCTTTTATGGTTTGTAAAAAGTAGTGCAACAAAACAAGATGCCCTGTAGCAATTAAATGTTTCCTGGTTAGCAGTTCCTTTTGGAGTTGAGGTTTCCAGGAGAAGAGGCTATGGAGAAGCATTCAAACCTTCTCACTTCAGTCAAAAAAGAGAAAACAAAACAAAACAAAACACAAAAAAAGCACTCCAAGGTTGGCCATTGGATTATATGCTGAGAAGGCATTCCATGCTGTTATTTCAAAGCCACAAGACACAGGAACTGTGCTATATTTTTCTCCAGCCTGACATTTTGACTTTCACTAGATCTCCACATTAATGTCAAGAAGAACCATGTTAATCCTATTCATCCAAAGACTCTTGTATTTAGTTTGAAGACTTCATAATGTTTAGCCAGATGCTATTACTAATATTGGTAATCATTGAATAGAGTGAATAAATTTTATACACTTCTGATGTTTCTTGGGGTTAAATATATATATGAGTACCCAATTCATCCTGGTTTGCTTGGTTTTAAAACCAAAATTTCTTCATGCTGAGAACTCATTCAGTCTAGGGCAAACCATGGTGGTTGGTAACCCTAGTTATAAATCACTTTCAAATTCTACTACTTGATTCTTCTTTTTGAGAAACTTCCTTTTGAAAAACAGTTTAGGTATAGCTACCACTTATTGAGTGCTTTAATATGTGCTAAGTTTTGTCTCCTTTAAATGAATTTGCTTTTTTAATGCCCTCAAAACCTAGTAAGAAAGATTGACATACCAGTTGTACAGGGTGTGTGTTATACAACATCAGGGATCACCAATCACACAGGTGAGGTGGCCCTGATGAAAAAGGTAGCTGTTATTATTACTATCCCCACGTTACAGATGAGAAAACAGAAACACAGGGAGCTTAAGTAACTTGCCTACGATGAAACAGCTAGGAAATCATAAATAGAAAGTTTACCCTGACAGTCATGTTTGAGAGCTCCCAATGGGGCTATCTATAATAATAAAAGGGTACTCTGGTAATTCGACCAGACGTCCTTCCTTTTGGACATCCTTCCTTCTGGAAGAAACCGCAGCAGGCAGGAGCTGCGGCAGATGTTGCAGTGTTGGTGGGGGAAGGAGGGCGTGGCATCAGGGGGGAGCTGGGGCCAAGGACCTTGCATGAATTTTGTGCACTGGGCCTCTAGTAACAGGATAAGGAAAGGAACCACAGTCCCTGGCCACCCTTTAATGAAACAGACAGTATGCATATTTTAGAGGGGGACTAATTTAGGAATAAGGTAAATAAATGGTTACATCTGTCCCATACACTATAAAGGAGTTTTAAAATGAGAGTGCAGAGGGGAGATTTTTTTTTTTTAACCATTAACATTTTTAAAAAATTGAACTTATTGGAGTGACGTTTGTTTGCAAAACCATACAAGTTTCAAGTGCACCACTCAATAAAACATATGCACACTGCATGTGAGCCTATCTCCCAAAGCAAAGTCTCTTCCATTCCCATTTCTACCACGACTCTCCTTTCCCTCTGGTTATCACCACACTGTTGTCTGTGTCTATGTGTTATGTATTTATGTTTTATGGATAATCCCTTAACCTTCTTTCATCCAGTTTCTCCTTCTTCCCTCCACTCTGATAACTTTTGGTCTGTTCCATGTATCCATGCCTTTGTTTCTATTTTGTTCATCAGTTTATTTGGTTCATTAGATTCCACATATGAGTGAGATCACATTGTATTTATCTTTCTCTGACTGGCTTATTTCACTTAGCATAATAATATCCAGATTCATCCATACTGTTGCAAAAGGTAAGATTTCCTTCTTTTTATGCTCAAATAATATTCCATTGTGTAAATGTACCACAGCTTTTTTATCCACTCATCTACTGATGGGCATTTGGGCTGTTTTCAGATCTTGGCTATCCTATACAATAAAAGCCTAATATGCAAGTCGACCAAACAGTGGAATGACCAATCACTATGACTGACCACTAGGGGCAGATGCTCAACACAGGAGCTGCCCCCAGCCTGCAGGCCCCAGGCCAGGCAAAGCTGGTGCCAGTGGGAACCTCCCAATCATCTCGTTGGATGCCCCACAGATTGGCCCTGATTGTCTGCCAGGCCTAGAGATCCTACCCATGCACGAATTTGTGCACTAGACCTCTAGTTCTTAATAACAGTTGCAATAGCAAACCTTATTCATATTTGAAATACATATTTATATACCTGTGGTCTTTATTTCTTCAAAACTGTCCTGAAATTGTTGCACTTAGAGTATCTAACCTAGCAAATTTTCTCCAATTAAATTGCTTAATTATGTCTTTCATTTTTTAAATCATTTTTTTCTCTATTTCTCTGTAATGACTGTTAGAGTGGTACTCCAAAAACATGCACAACTTTTCTGGTTTAGTAGGAAAATGTAATAGTCTATAGGACAATACCATCCAATAGAACATACTGTGGTAATAGAAATGTCCCATCATCTATGGCTATTGAGTACTTGAGTAGCTAGTGTGAATGAAGAACTCTCTCCTATCTAACAAAAGAGTAATATGCAGATTGACTATCACTCTAACACAAGATGACTGCCCCCATGTGGACACAAGATGGCCACCACAAGATGGCCAACAGGGGAAGACAGTTGTCAGGGACCAGGCCTGCAAGGGAGGGCAGTTGGAGGTGATCAAGCCTGCAGGGAAGGGCAGTTAGGGGTGACCAGGCTGGCAGAAGAGTGAAGTTGGAGGTGACCAGGCTTGCAGGAAAAGGCAGTTGGGGGGGGGGGGACCCAGGCCTGCAGGGGAAGGTAGTTAGGGATGACCAGGCCTGCAGGGGAGGGCAGTTAGGGGTGATCAGGCCCATTTAGAAGCAAACAAGCTGGCAGAGGAGCAGTTAGGCATCAATCAGGCTGGCAGGGGAGTGGTTAGGGGTTAATCTGGCTGGCAGGCAGAAGCCTTTATGGGCAATCAGGAAGGTAGGCAGGTGAGCAGTTGGGAGGCAGCAGTCTTGGATTGTGAGAGGGATGTCAGACTGCCAGTTTAGGCCTGATCCTACTTGGATCAGGTCTAAATGGGTAATTGGACATCCCTCAAAGGGTCCCAGATTGGAGAGGGAGAAGGCTGGGCTGAAGGACACCTTCCCCTCCACCCCTGTGCATGAATTTTGTGTACCAGGCCTCTAGTGTTAATATAAAAGCAATCTGTTTTCTATTATTTTAATACATTTTTCACAAAAAATGTAACTGATATTTGTGCTAAAAGACTTAGGAAATTTCTTTAAAACAAAATTTGCTTTGAGTAATATATTATTGTCTTTTGACCTTTGACTTATTTGAATGATTGGGTGGAATAGCCAGAGATATCTAAAAGAGAGGTGATTATTAAAACAAGCTGGATGGCGAGTTTCCGCATGGAAGGTTTTTTTTTTCCCTAGCCTTGCTTGACTGTTTTTGTCACACATCATTAGTTTTGAAAAGAATACATGAAGGCAAACCACCTTATGGTGACAATTCATTGAGAGCAGGTGTGTGTCTTTTATTGAGCAACCATGAGCACCACTGAGGTCTTTGTTGTTGGCCAAGGCTCTCCCCAGGGCTCAGTCTCTTTCCAGAGTCCAGCTTAATTTATCTTGCCAGTCAGAGCTCCCTTTGCTTGCAGGAAAAATATTTTTAAAGGCCTTTGTGCTGGCTACCACCTGACTTTCAGCTTGTAGTTAAATTACCTGCAGCCTTCCATCCTTCTTCTCTAGTCTTACTTGTCTACTTAATAATGATGTCATAAGGTAGAATTGCCAGTGAAAATACAGACTTCCCAGTTAAATTTGAATTTCATATAAACAATGAATAATTTTTGGTATAAATATGTCCCAGATTTTGCATGAGACATAATTTTTATTTATTTTATTGTTATATATTTTTAATTGAATTTGTATAGGTTTCAGGTGTACAATTCTATTGTACATCATCTTTATTTTTTAATTTTTAAAAATATATTTTTATTGATTTCAGAGAGGAAGGCAGAGTAAGGGAGAGATAGAAATATCAATGATGAAAGGGAATCATTGATCGGCTGCCTCCTGCACATCAGACCGAGCCCACAACCCAGGCATGTGCCCTTGACCAGAATCGAAACCGGGACCTTTCATTCCCAGGCTCTATCCATTAAGCCAAACTGGCTAAGGCTATCCATCATCCCTATGTTGTATTGTGTGCTCACCATTCCAAGTGGAGATGAGACATAAATTTTGATGTGTGTCCCAAAGTTTGTATGAGAGATGCTTATATTAAAAAATTACTCATTTTTTATCTGAAATTGAAGTTTTATTGGAGAGCCTGTATTTTTATTTGCTAGATTTGTTAATCCTACATCAGAAGCATTCTTTCCAAATCTTAGTGGGAAAAGAGCTGATTCACCTGAAACTTGTTGGAAGATATCACAATCATTTGAAATTCCACATGTGCTTCTTTTGGAGTGACTCAGATTTTGATAATGGGAATAATCATGAAATTCAGGTCTGAGCTATGACAAAACAGCATTGGTGGGACTGATGACTGTCTGACTTGAGTGCCTCTTAGAGCTTCACTTAATCATCTTGGAATAGCAATTTAAACTGCAGAAGAAAGTCAATGACTAATTCAGAGCCCCGAACTCTTTCTTTCTCATTCTCCTATGGAAGTGTTAAGTGAACTAAAATAAAATAACTTCCTTTCTGGAAGTTGCTTGTGTTGAAGGATAAGATATGCTATTGTAAATAATTTTCAGTAGATTTGTTTTTGCAGCCAGGTGGGCTACAAAATTTGTGGCATGATACTTTAAAGTACGTAAAGAAAAAAAATCCTGGTAGTGTTTTACAATGCACAGTGCAGAACAGAAAGATAGAAGAGAATATGCCATAATAAAATTCTTATTAGATGTAGTAACAATATAGACATCGATGGTACTCTCATGCTAATGACAAAGGGGCCAGGATCAGAAAAGCAACCTGACCTTGAAGCCCACCTAGCAACTTTTGGCTCTTTTAGGGGTGGTTACAGTCAAGTCATCAGTCCCATCAACGCTGTTTTGTCATAGTTCAGACCTAAAATTGAGGCAAAGCCACAGTGTGCAGTCCCAAACAGCTCTTTTATAGCTGTCCGTGTTTGTTTCATCTCCCCTTTATTATTGGATTAGAGGCTTTAAAATGGAAATGCTGGATTCATTTCAGTTATTAGACTGATGTAAGCATTGTAATTCTCCCTCTTGAATTCTTAAATGTGTTGATTGTACTCTGGAAATTTTATAGTTCTTTTAGAAATACAGAAAGCTTTGCTCCATTTTTCTGATGTAATTGCTTGTACTATTTAATTCCCAACTCTATTATATTTGAACTTTTGTAGAGAAATCAAAGAGACACAAAAGGCATTCTAAATGATAAATTTCAATTTCTTCTTTTAACATACAAATAAAACCAATTTGGAAGGAATTGGAGGGAAAGAAAATTGCTTTAACGTGGAACTCATTCTTAGTCTGAAAGTGTTTTTTTTTTAAAGATATACTCTGGTGATCAAAACAAATGGTGGTGAGTTGGTGACACAATAATAATTGGCAGTCTCTGGTGTCCAAAGCCATTTGCTTGAATTATTTATGTCTTAAAACTGACAGGAATTTCATAAGAGCAAATAAGGCAAGTCCAGCGGGTGTTGTTTACATGATGCAATCACACATCTGATTGCCTGGAGGTCTCATCTGCCACAGCTGATGCCTTAAAAACCCAGGGGAGGAGTTTATTTCAAGACAATCCCACACCCATCAAGGTTTGCTTAGTCCTTCACCAGATTCCACTCCTTGTCAAGAGAACAATTCGCCTGATGTTGTTTGCCTTAAAATAACTCAGGAGCAGGTATTGATACTGGATTGCCTCCTTAGACTTTGAAATGATCTTTTAGATTCCCTAAAAGTACTATAAAAAGTATCAGTAACCCACTGAAAAATGATTTATTGCTTTATGGTACCTGAGATGTGGCTATTACAGTCTCGTTTCACAACCTTCTCAGATGCCTTTTCAGCTCTGTCCCTGGGACTCAGCTGGTCCTTGACATCTCGGACCACCCCTCATTAACTCGGTTTTCTCTCTGGGCAGAGCCCTTCTGGCAAGGCGGGTAGAGACGGGGACATGTTTCCACTGTACTGGCCTCTTGAGTTGGAATAGTAAGTGAGCAAAATTAAATTGCCTCAAGACAGTTTACATAATCTTTATTACATGCAGATGTGTAGCCCTTCCTACCCATTTACGTGTGAACTTTGGAGAACTGTCCATGGAGTTTATGATCTTTAGAATTTGTTAATTTTATCAATTAAAAAGAAAAGGTTTTTAATGCTTGATGAGAGCAATATATTAAGAAATTTCCATTGGGAATTAAATGAATGACAATACTTGTCATTCACTTTTTTGTATTTTATAGAATGTTTTATATTTCATATTTTTATACATTTTAAATATTTTATTCATCAAAACTCTGTAAAAGTGAATTGTTAATAGAATCAAGTTCATTGTTCACAATTAAACTGCTGAAGTTATTTCAGTATCAATTTACACCAATCAAAAGTTATTTCCTTTGAATCTTGCTATTTGTAACAATATGGATGAAAATTGAGGGTATTATGCTAAGTGAAATATGACAGAGAAAGACAAACCACATATCTTTCATATGTAGAATCTAAAAGTGCCCAAATTATAAAAAGAGAATAGAGTGGCTGTTGCCAGGGTCTGGGATGGGATGGAAAAAATTGGGAGATGTTTGTCAAAGGGTACAAACTTTTAGTATAAGATGAATTCTGGGGGCCTGATGTACAGTATGGTGATTATAGTTAATAATACCGTATAATATACTTAAAAAGTTGTTAAGAGAGTATCTTAAATATTCTCACCACTTAAAAAAGAAATGGTAATTATGTGACATGATGAAGTTGTTAACTAAGCTATGGTGGTAATCATTTTACAGCATAAAGTGTATCAAATCAACACATTGTACAACTTAAATTCATACAAAGTTTATATCTTAATAAAGCTGTGATGGTTGCACAACAACATGAATGTGCTTACTTAATGCATTAGAACTACACACTTAAAAATGGTCAAAGTAGTAAATGTTATGTATATTTTACCACAATAACAAATTACTAAAGTAAAGTTATTTCCTTTGGATGTTCAGTATGTAAAATAAATTGATGGCTGTCAGTGTCATTTATGATGAAAAAAAGGATCTACCCTTAGAAAGTTTTTGGAAAACAAATAGTCCTATTCACAAATAAAAGTTATGTGGAAACACATTCAACTTTTCCTCTCTGGAAGGGGGCTTGGGAGATAAACAACTGAAGTAGGAGTGTTAGCTCACGCAAGGGCCAATCTTAAGAGGAAAGAATGGTCAAATGGTCCCTATTAACCTTTAGTTTGAAAATCATGCCACTAAAAGAAAAAAAGATCTGTTTCTCATCCTATTTCTTTGTCCCTTCTCTCTTATGCTAAACACAAATATAATTTTTTTATTGTTATAGACCTAGCTGTTATAGGCAATTGCATGCATTAGCAAAAAACAGTTTTTCTTCTTCCAAAAGGGAGCTTTTTAGCCTTTGTTGAGCAGATTATCTTTTCAATAGACCTTTCCTAGACCTTCCTAGAATGGTTGGTAGAGGAAGTTGCTTCTCCCACTGCCTCAACCTGCATCCCCCCTAAATGTCTGAGGTCTTATTGTGGGAAGGGAAGCCTCTTTATAAATCATGCTGGGATTTGCTCAGACCTTTCTGATGCCTCAGTCCAGGCACATGTGAAAAGGTTTATAAATGAATAAGTGAATTGCATTCATCTCCAACTCCTGTGTTTACAAAGATGTCCCTGGCACCTGGAAAAGCAGTCAAACCTCACTCAACACTTGACACTAACTTTAACCTCCTCCTAAGGAAATAAGCACTTAAAATCTGCTGAACCATCTGATTCTCACATGTCTTTTCATGGGAACCACAACCTGGGAGATTTCAGATACACCCTTTCACTGGGTCCCTTAGTGTTGGAAAATACCTATTATTTTTTCAGGGGTCAACCTGAGCTTTTGGAATATGGCTTCTTATAAACATATTAAGATACTTTTAGACTTTGTTTCTCGTCACCACACTCCCTTTGTAATCTGCCTCCCAAAATCCCCAAAGAGCTCACTCTTCTGTGATGTTCAGAGAATAGCAAGAGATGACACAATGATCACACTCAGGTCAGAAAAGGCAGACATGTGACTATTATAAAAACACCAGGCAGGTATTATGGCTTCTTAAAGCTGCAGAATAGTTTACAACGTTAGAATATTTATTAAGGAATACCTTTAATTGCATTGTGTATAGTCAGTCAATCACTAACATTATTCTAATAACATTATTTGGAAGCTTTTTAAATCGCCAGACACTAACAGGTTAAAGTTAGTGTTAAGCATTGAGTGAGGTTTGTCTCAGCGCCCACACATAATGTATCCATATTCCAATGAATGCTTATCATACGAAACACCCAATGGAAATATGTTCATGTGACAAAACATAACTACAAAGCAGGTGGGACATTTGCTATTGAGCTGTATTGCTAGATAGTGAACATTAGTTTAAATATGACAGAAAAAGTTTATGAATATTCAGAATTTATCCATCTCTGAACTAGACCCAGCACATAACTGAGAAGGGCATGAATATCTTACATTTTGTGTATGTGAGATACACTGGAGAAATTAATAGTTGTTATTATAGATAAAATATATATCTGCCCCTCCGGAGAGATTGAGGTGAACTTCCCCAATTTGTCCTGTATGATTTGGCAGGCCTAATAGCACCTTTGTATCATTTTGTGTAGAAGAGTGAGGGAAAGGAACAATAACACTACTTTCTCCCTTTTACTCCAAGATCATAGGTTATTCAGGAGATGTGGAAAAGTGGAATAGCTGAATTGTGGACTGGGATCCACTACATAGATTTTAGCATAAATGTCTGTTAGCAGAGGGTGAAGAAAGTTGATTGAGAGAAAATTTTCTAATTAATTTGGTGGAGGTATTGTAAGTATTCTGCTAACTAAAGAGAATATTCAACTCCTAACTATCTTATTTCTTTAGGCAAGAAAGTACAGTTAAATGAATATCACAAGGATATAATTGAAGATTACAGGAAAGGAAAAAAAATCCAGATGTATTGGATGATAATACATTTCTTTAAGCTGCTATTAATTTGTGAACTATGGAGTCTCTTCATCCATTGTCCTATATTTTATTGTGAAGTGTTACAGAAGTTATCACTGACTTGGACTCTAATTGTACATCACTTCAAGATGTTAGATTAAACCACAAATTTAACATAATAATAATAAAAATATAATAACGATACCTTGTTTTTTTATTGAGCTCTGTGCTAAATTTCTTAAATTTATTTTGGATTTTTAAAACTAATTATTTCTAAAGCCACCTTCTATGAACAAGCAATGAATAATACTAAAAGATAGTAGTGAAAGTGAGTGCTCACTCAATTGGTAATAAGATGTCATATTCAGTGCCTAGTACTTACTGTGGTCCTACATTGGGGTCTGCTATAGATGGAGTACTTGCATCCCCCTATGGTATTTAGAGTTGAGGGTTTTGGAGGCCCTCACGAGTGGGATCAATATCCTTATAAAAGAGTCTCTTTGGCTACGTGAGGGTATAGTGAGAAGATGTCTGTTCATGCAAGAATTAGGTTCTCACCAGACACTGAATCTGCCAGTGCCTTGATTTTGAAATAAAATTGTATTGTTTTTTAAGCAACCTCGTCTGGGGTATGTTGTTATAGTAGCATGATCAGATGAAGGTAAGGTCTCTTTTTCTAGTTGGATTTTACATGAAAGACAGGCTAGTCAGACATTATTATTATTATTCAAATAGAATTTCAATAACAGAAATATCATGTTATATTATTTGTTCAGAGTAACCTGAATAGTATGTGGTGACCCAATAATGCTAATAGTTCTAATAATAATTAGCTTTATTTGGAAGCTTTCTAAATCACAGTTTAATATCACAGCTTTTGCAATTGTTGGCAATGTGCTCTGTGAAATTTAACCTCTCCATATTTTACATTCCCTGCCTATAAAATGGGGATAATAGTAATGATCTATCTCATAGGTTATTCTGAAGGCTAAAGTATATAATGCAAGGATATAGCATAGTGCTTGGAATATGGATAGCTTTCAATCAATGTTAGGAGTTATTATTAGCCACGTTTCACTATGCCCACCACTTTCTAGCTATGAAAACTTGAATATGCCACTTAATCTCTGTGGACCTCAAAACATCTTTATTAACCAAATGGAGCAACTGAAGCTCAGGGAGTTTAAGAATGTAACTGAGCTAAGCACTAACACAGTTAGGACTTGAACTAGTAATGCATTTAGACATTGGGTTAGAAGCCAGCTTATCCAAAGCCTTTCCAGTGAAATTTGTGTTTACAATTCCTGTGTGGCAGCTAATATCTAGAAGTTATGGCAGTTCTGTTACAAATCTATACATTTTATATAATTTAGTGACTGATTTGAATGAAGACTAGAAGGTAAGTTCTAGTACAGATATTTAGCTTTTCTGAATTTTCTTTTTGTTTTATTTAAATAATGACACCAATAAACAATTATTAATTGCTCCCTCTTTGGGGTATCTTTGACTTCCAAATTCTATCTGAATTTTCGGGTAATGATCTTTGTGTAAGAGAGGTGATAGAAAAATGGGAGGTTTCTTTTTAACTTTAGAAACAAAACAACATAATAAAGAATAAAGTACATGGCATATATGGGTTTCTCATAAACCACTTATTTTATGTAGTGTCATTAGGAGATAATATCTACATATGCAACTCTTTTTTTTTTCAGGGTATGTCCACCTTATTTTCCTAAGCAACAGTAACAAAAATCTCTTAGTTCAATTACTTTTTAAAAATAGATATCCCCTAAAAATGAATTAGAAACTAGCTTTTAATCTTTACCATTTTACTTTAATTTCATGATTTGGATAAGATGCTTCTTGCTTAAAATAGTTGTTTCCATAGTTAGAATAATTTTAACCCATATGCTCCAATTTTGGTTAAAAGCATTTGTTCCTTTTCAAAAAGGGTTTTCCAAAGGACAGAAGCATTGCTGAATTCCATTATATCAACAAGAAAATCAGACCTCTAGACCACAAATCAGATAGTTTTTCTAATAGTTGTTGGTAGTCTTGAGTTTATTTATAAGAGAAAGAAATTTCCAAAAGGAGTATAGGAATTGAAGTAGAAAAGGCCCATTGGTTGGGGTTGTCCAGCCTCTTTTCTGAATGTGCTCACTGTTCCCCACAGCTTGTTCCAGTCTTGGGTTTGAATGACTCAACCAGCAAAGTTTCTTACACTTCTCTTTTAGCAGAGTTCACAGCTTAATGACTATCACATTCAGAAGTGTTTTCCTGACTTTCAGCACAGACATCAACTCTGAAGGACACCTATGGCTCTGATAATGCTAATCCAGTACCATGATATATATATATATATAT
>JAAGEH010002531.1:24180257-24287390 GCA_011751065.1 Lasiurus cinereus
GCAACAAAGATGACAGGGAAGTCCAAAGACATTTTCTACTTTCACCAGATTCTGGTTGTTCTTCCTTTTCCCCTCTCTAATCTTTCTATCCAACTCAGTCAGCCACAGTTATCCTTGTAATAATACATGTTTATTACAGGTAAACTTTAAGTATAGGCACACTGTACTTTTGTACTCAGTTTTAATATATTGTTCTCAAAGCCCTCTGTTCAAGGCTTTTGTTTACGTTCAAAGCTTCTCTGATCCTATAGTTAATTTTCGATGTTTTGCAAACTGAGCTTAGGAAAACTATCCAGAAATTATCTTGAATATTCTGTGGGTTTTTATATCTTTGAAGGTAGAAGCTAGCTTTGGCTCTTTAATTTTTTTTTTCTTTATTCCAGGAACACATAAGGAGCCCATAAAATTTGAATTAATTCAAGCATATAAGCAAATAAACAAGACTTAAAATCCACATTACAGAAATAAAAGAAGAAAACAACAACAAATAACCCTTCCATCTTGTATAAACATCTATAAAATTCATTGTTTTAATTAAGTCAATTAACTACTTCCTAACTTTTAAATCTTTAATTTAAAAGATTTAATTTAAAAGGCCTGGCTGTAATGTTCAAGAATTTTAAACTCCAAGTATAGTTGGATGGTTTGGGTGGCATCTCTACCATATATCCTGATTACTTAAGCTTGGGAATGGGAGAAGTAAATCAAGATCACTGTGATATGCAGTGTTTATGTTCTTGATCTACTACTAACTGACTGGTTACAAGAAAGCTTAGAAAGATATAATATTAACTATGGAGCATGCTTTACTTTTGTCCTTGGTTAAGATCTGGTGGCAGAGTCACTGGCATTATTTTGCCTTCTTTTTCAACAAGAAACAAGAATCTAAAATTTAATTTTCTTAGAAGGCAATAAATACATATCTATTAATAATTGAATCTAAAAAAAGGAACAAGAAATCTAATGAAAAAAATAAGCTGATGAATAAAATAGAATCAGAGGCATGGAAACATGGAACAGACCAAAGAATCTCAGAGAAAAGGGGGGAAAGGGTCAGGAAGAGATTAATCAAAGATCTTATATGCATATTAGAGGCCTGGTGCACAAATTTGTGCACATTAGGTACAGCCAGCCAGCCCCAGTGAGGGCCCTTTGGGCAGAGCCAGAAGGGAGGAGGGGCTGTGGGCAGTTGGCAGGTTGGCCCCACCCCTGATTGGTCACCGGCCAGCCTTACTCCTGCTCAGGGTGTTGGAGGCTCATGAAGGGCCGGACCAGCCAGGTGGGGGGCCAATTGGGAACCATATCAGTTTGGTTGGCTGCCGCAGTACGTGTCATAGCCACAGGTCATTCTGGTTGTTCTGGTCATTTCACCGTTCTGGTCTCTGGGCTTTTATGTGTTTAGATAAGTATTACTTATGGACACAGACACTAAGGTGGTAAAGACTTGGCCTGGGGCAGGAACTGTGTGGAGGGGGGTACTGGATAGAAAAAGAGGGACATCTGTAATAGTCTCAACAATAATTTTTTTTTAAGACATGATTTTGTCTACTAACCTTATATTTTGTAACTTGATAAACTCATTTATTAGTTCTAATGGTTATTTTGTTGATTCTCTTGGATTTTCTATGTAAAGAAATAAAAATCAGCAATTTACCATATGCTTGTCTTTTATTTAAAATTTCAGCTGCCCTCCCAAATTCCTAAAGACTTTAAATAGTTGTATTTTGTATTTTTCCAGTATTGATAGGTATTATCTGGAAAAGAAATTGGAATGTCTTATTATTTCTATTTTATAATGAAGAAATTTGCACCATGGTAAATTAATAAACTTGCCCATAGTCACACAGTAGCAAGTGGAAGCTATATTTTAACTCTAGGTCTATCTTAATTTAGAGCTTTTACTATATGAAGTATACTCTACCTCACTGTTAAATGAGTTGACCAAATATTAATTGTTTAGTTCAAAATGACACTTTCTAACTTAATACTTGGATTCTAATATTTCAGTGGGAATGAGAAATACCATCTGATTAAATGTCATGTGTGTGTGTGTGTGTGTGTGTGTGTGTGTGTGTGTAGGGTTATTTTTGTTCTATTTGTCTTGATATGGACATGGTCAAGAAATAGTAATTAATTGTAATTTTTCATCAGAGTCCATTGCTAAACAAGAGAAAAAGCATTTCACTTTTCTAAGGGAAAGGAGAATCAAAATAATTTATCACATATACTTAAAATTTAAAAAGTAAAAATTTTTCCAGGAAGCAATTTTCAAAGACATATTTAACACAGAGATGAAAGATATGCTTCAAACTAAACAATCAGATATTTTTAGTTTTTCAGATTTTGGATAATAAAAAGGGCATAAGTTAAATGCACTACCAGCATTATTTTGAGTCCACGTGACATTGGGGACATTTATATTTTGTTCTTTTTTCTAGAAAATAAGTGTTAATAATAATTAATTGTTTAGCTTTAATGAACTCAATCAAATTTAATTACACTTGTTAGAAGTTTATTTAGCTTACTGATCTTTTTAAAGAGATAAGTTTAGATTGTTGATATTTGCTACTAGATTTAGGATTTTTTTTTGGTTGTGTCTACTTTTCTCTTATAAATTTCTGATTTAATCTCCATTTATCTCTTTCTTTGGGTTTGCTTAGTTGCTCCTTTTTTAGCATTTTGAATTCAAAGCTTAGTTCATTTATTTTCATTTTTTCTTGTTATCACATATCTTATTTGGTCATCTCCCACCACTCACTGGTATGAATAGTATGAAACACACAGATTTCAGAAACATGATTTAGCAAATCAAAGGACTCTGAGCCTCACTATATTTCTTTATTTTAGAGAGGTTGAAGAGAAAGAATTATCTAGGGAAAATAAACTCAGAGTTAGCCCAAAGGTAAGGAAAGTTACAGGGAGACTTCAAAACTGGCAGGACTATTGTATGTGCTAAAAAGAATATACAGAATAATGAACTTTGTATAAAACAATTCCCTCTCATTTAAATATTTAAAAAAACTGTTGAAAACTAGGCTTTCTAAAATCTGAAAATATTTTTCTAATTGTAAAAAAAAAAGAGAGAGAGAGTTGAGAAAACATTGTTTGTTATTTGGATCTTTTAGTGAATGACCACTAACAATTCATGAATCAATATATCTTTCACTATTATAGCATAATTTCATATCATAGGTAATACTAATGTGCACTATTGTTGTTGTTTTTTTACCTTCTACCCAACTTTTTACTCTCTTTCCCTGTGCCATTTCCTCTTATCAACCAAAATGAACTGGGTGTAATAATACATGCTTCATAGACAGAAAAAAATTGGAATGGTCCACAAAAGATCTATTCATCACCATAAAGAGTGTCTTAGAATTGACTTATCCTGACAGGTTGATGTTTTCTTGGAAAAAAGACTTTACATAATGTGAAATACTTTTGGGGGGACAGGAATATATTTGTTCTAGCTAAAAATCAGATGCTAACAGACCATATTGTAGCTGACTATGAGGACATCTCTACATGGCTGGCCAAGAAATTTCCATAATTTGTATATTTTTCAATCCCAGTAAAAAAAAATCAAAATTATTTGTGTTTTTTATCCTGGAATTAAATGCCTGGACTACCTTTGGCAGCAATACATCCACAATATTACTTTCTCTTTTTCTAATAACTGGTATTTAGAATCCTTAGTGACCATAATTTTGGATTGGTAAGAAAGTATTTGTACTACAAATTGTCAGAGCCTGTGTTAAGGGATAATTGCTTTTAAAAGAGCAGGGAAGACATGCTAGGGGTAAAGAACATTTTATATTATGAGAATTAAAGGAATTATTTGGCTACTCCAGGCAAAATAATCCTTTCTTTGTCAGTAATGGACTAATTTGAAATTTTTTTAGTCTTAAAGTCTCCAAATAATTTTGTTTTTTTCATGGAATTTAATGTGTGACTATATTATCTTAATGATTTCAATGTAAGTAGATTAAGAAGTGTTTTCTTTGCATTAAGTCTATCTTCTTAGGAAATATTAAATTTAACATGTGATTTGTTAAAAAAATGAATTACCTCAAATAATATTGTGTAACTTTTATATACAAATTTCTGGGTTAGGGTAACATAATGTTTATTCTGTAAGTAGAACTTATACTTTCTGTTATCAAATTTGTCACAAATATTCTCATCACACCATTGCCCTCTATCCCCACAAGGAAGCAGGAAGTAATTTTAAAAAAGCAACAGTGGCTCTGCCTCTTCTCCTTTTCATTCCTGTTCTTCTCTTCTTTTTCCTCTTGAAAAATTGAGCCTAAAAGGCCTTTAGGGCCAGAGCAAGGTAGATACCTTGGGGTGGGGGAGGGAAATGAAAGGGGCTGGGAGGTCACTGGAGCTGGTTGGGAGAGTGTCATGGTGACCAAGAGCAAGGTGTGGGTGTCTGAGGAGGCTGAGGGTCAGAGCCTAAGCTTGGTGAGGAAGGCATGTTTGCATGGGATCAGCTTAGCAGGGTGTTTAAGGCTAACCACAATGAGAACATCCATACAAGGGGCAGGTCTTAGAACCCAGGTATGAGGAAAACTCCATTGCAAGGGAAGAGGAGGTGGCGATGATAAACAATGGGTTAATTATGGGGGTATTAGTTTAATGAGCATGCTAAGAATAACATAAATCAAGTTTCTCACTGTAAGAGGAGGCAGTTACAAATACAAAAAGGCAGAAAACTAGAATGAACCTTATGGTGTTAGATGAATTGGTATAGAAAAACCATGTATTAGTGTAAATACTTCGTTTTCAGCATGTAGACAGAAAAAGGAATAAAGATAAATGTAAATGAATGCATATATACACAAACAGGTCTTCCTTCATTTTGCCAATAATAGAGTTTGGGATCAAAAGGTCCCTAGTGACAGTGGCAGATCTAATGTCTAGATCTTGATTTCCAAATTCAGTTTTCTACTAAAAGGAAGAAATGACTGATTCCAGGCTTGGATGAAGGTATTACAAAACAATGCTGGAATATACTGTGCCACAGAGTAAGAAAGCTCAAAGAATAATAGGGGCATAGCAGAAGGATTCAGGGCCCAGTGGAAAGGGGCTCCACTAACCAAATATGGGGAAAGTTGCACATCAATATAAATGAGTTGTAGGCCACTGAATAAAACTGGGATGCATAAATCTGTTTTAATATAAATACATAAATACATGAAAAGTATGAGAAATGGAATTTTACATAGTTTAAAAGAAACCTGTCACACAATTATTAATTACAAAGAGAAAAAGAGTGACAGCCTCATATGTGATATTCATGCCAAATATCATAGTCTGAATCTAATCCTGAGGAGACTTTAAAAAAATCTCACTGAGGGGGATTTTTATAAAATAACTGGCCTGCAATCATAAAACATGTCAAGGTCATGAAAGCCAATGTGAGACTGAGGAACAGTGCCAGAGGGAAAGACTTTGAAAATACATGACAAGTATATGTGATGTGTGATTCTTTTAATATAAAAGATTTTATTGAGACAATTGGCAAAATATAAATGGGCTCTGAGGGTGAATTGGCAATAATATGTCTGTGTTCATTTTCTGAGTTTGATGGTTATGCTGTGAAAATCTAGCAGAAGAATGTTGTTTTTTTAAAAATATATTTTATTGATTTTTCACAGAGAGGAAGGGAGAGGGATAGAAACATCGATGAGAGAGAGACATCAATCAGCAGCCTCCTACACGCTGCCTACTAGAGATGTCCCGGCAAGCAAGGTACATGCCCCCCGCCGGAATCGAACCCAGGACCTTTCAGTCCGCAGGCCAACGCTCTATCCACTGAGCCAAACCGGTCTAGGCCAGAAGAATGTTTTTGTTTGCAGAAACTACCCACTAGCATCAGAGGGTGAATGGGCATCAGATCATTAACTTACTCTTCAATAGTTCTAGAAAAAGATTTGTTGTAATTATTTGCAAGGTTTTTTTTTGAAAGTTTGAGAAAATTTCAAGAAAAAATTCTTAAAAAAGAAAGTAACTTTAATGATAATATTGTTCATGGTTCATTATTGGGTATGCCCAATTATTTTAGGAGAAAGGATATCAGAATTGTGAAATTCATTCTCTCTTTCTTTCCCCTTGAACTTTGACTCAGCTTTTCAAATATTATTTTATCATGTAAAGCAACATCCTTAGGAGGTTTCTCTCCACATACATTATTAGTAGTTAACATTGTCCAAATCAAATTATTACCAACAAGCTAAATACATCAAAAAGGCTTTTGAAGGGCATATGGACATCGTACTTTCAGTTTTTTGCCTTAACTAAAAAGGAAAGTTTTCTCTCAGGCCCTACACTTCATGTAATTTTAAGAAGTCCTTCCATGTCAAGCTTCAACTAGTCCTTTAAGGCACTTTTTACATCTCAGAATTATTGATCTATAGCTAATTACTGCCCTTCATCTATTTGGTGCTAAACCTGACCAAAAACTTATTAACATCTATGCACCTTGACCTGCTTGTTTCTCTCTAGTATTTCAATTCAAACAGTGATGAATTTGAATAGAAATATGATTTGAAAATCTTCCATGACTAAAGTTCCAAGGAAGAAAAACATTGCAAGGTACAAAGACAAAGGTACTTAAATTAGGTAAGTTCCCTGGAAAGATGGTAACTTGAAGTCATTTTGATAAGGTTTTGATAGTCAGACCTTCTGGACAAGTCTATCTAAATATGAAATTGTTCACCTTAGATCATACTCTGGAAAATGCTGCTTCTATGCATGTATAAATTGTTTCCACATTTTTGGTTAACATGATACGGAATTGTTATTATGAAAATTAACAAAAATGTTCCAAAATTATTTGTGGGAGTAAACATACTTGTATGCTCTAATTTGTAAAGATTAAAATATAGAACAAGTTCTACTGATTTGCAGAATATATTAATAATATATTTTTATAATAAATTCCGGCTTACCTGCTGACTCTGCCCACAAATAAATTAGCCCTGGCCTGCCTGGCCATCTTATTTATTTTTGATGCTCTGCCTATTCTTTCAGTAAGTACAAAAGTTGTCTTGTATGCATCAGCATCACAGAATGCAATAGAGCAAAGGAAAGGCAAAGGAGATTCCCTAGAGAAGTGCTGGTCAACCAGCTGGAGTGAAGTTTGGGATGGGAGCTGGATGAAGCTAGTCTGAAAACTCAATGTGAAGAATGGGAACCCATATTTTTTTTTTTAGAAATTTTAGTTTAATTTTTTATATCAGAAAACAATTGGGAAGAGAAAAGTCAAGACTATAAAAATAAAAGTCTCCCACTCAAAAAATATTTCATAAAATTGTTTCAACTATATTTGACAACCTTTTGGAAAAAAAGAAAACTATTCCCAGTTCTCTTTTTGGATTCATTTCACAATTTGTCTTATGCTTAAGTTTCAAAAGGAAAATTTTTGCTTCTTATGTGCAAAGATATACATTTTCTATTCCTATAGGATTTTTGAGTCTAACCAAACTGTTAAATGAGGTATTGAAACTATAAAAAGAACACAGGCTTTTCGATTCTTATTTGAAACCCATCCCATTGAAGTACAGACTCTTCACATTCATTACAACATAAAGGACAGAAATAAACTATTCCATTTGTCTGGCAAGATTGTCTAGCAAGCTGGAGTTTTAAAGGAGAGGAGGTAACAAACTTTCATGGAACTTTTACTGCTAAGAGATGGCCCAAAAGGGTGTTTCCTTTTTCTTGCTAAGCACAAAGAACTGGGATTTAATTGCATTGCAAACCATTTCATCAATATATGCATGAAGTAACAGGCATCCATGTACTTTGTTTTCTTATTACCATAATGTCAGAGTGTGAGCTGAAATTAAAGGGGAAAGGAGGTTTGGAGGAAACCAGAAAGTTAATATTCCTAGAGAAATAGAAAGGGACAATCATAAATAGGATCAGGCTGCTCTCTCTTCTGTCCTTTCCTAATCAGAGCAACCTGATGCAGAAATAAGATTGGTTCTTTTGTGGGATCTTTAACAGGCTGTAGAAGGGTAAATGGAGCGATGGACACTAATGCCTCATTGTCCTAGTCTAAATCCAGTGTCCTGGGGGGAGGGGGAATGGAAGAAAATCTTCTAGAATCTAGATGGACAGAAATTTGACATCGAATTCTGGCATAAACACTAGGCTTCGAAGGGAAGAGATGGAGGCGTGCATCTCCCTCTCTCTCTCTCTCTCTCTCTCTCTCTCTCTCTCTCTCTCTCTCTCAATCATCTCGAGAGTGAAGCAAGACAATGGTTTAATGTTCATCTTCTCTTTCCTGGCTCCCCAAAGGAAGTCTCTTTGGAGTAGTGTGTTCAGATCTGTTATTCCCACAGCAGAAACAGGTGTAGTTCATCATATAATTCTTTTCCCCAAAGTGTTAGTAGTTTTGAATAACTGTTAAAGAATCCTGAAGGATTCTCCAAGAACAGGGTTCTCCTGTCAATGTACAAAGCCTCATCTCTGTTCTTCATGGTTTCTTTATTGCTCAGTTGGAAAAATATAGTGATTAAAAACTTAGGTTCTTCAGCAAGGATGGTCAGTTGTCAGAGATATTTACTGATCATGCTTCCCAGCATCTGTGGACCTTAATTCTGTTAATAGTATCCTTGATTATTGCACTCCAGGGTCCAGGCCAGGCCACTTAGTGCATAACATTGCTTACACTATGTGATTTCTTCAGGAGAAGCCTTGGGACCAATCACATTGAAGTAATCCAAGGAAGCTTCTTCTGGGATTGACGGGCTGAGAGATGGTGTATTTTGCCACTGGTCTCGGTTAGCTTGGCTGTGAAGCTGAATCTGCTGGACACATTCTGACATCACAACAGACTTTGTTTGAAAATGGAGCCAACACAGAGATATCTGGGTAAGGATGAGAAGAGGGACATTGTGGGCTGATGACACTGAGTTACTTGTTAAGTTCCCTCTGGAACTTAGTCCTGCTCCTGGAGGTTTTACTTATGGGAACTCATAAATTCCCCCTCTCCATAAATTTTTTAATTTGGGCCTTCTATCATTTGCCAAGAATGAAGTCTAATCAATGTAATTGAGTTTTAACACCAGTTCAGTTACTTACTGCTTGGTGACTTTGAACAAGTGGGTTATCTCAAAATTGCTTTAATCACATGGAAAAAAAAAAACTACTCAAATTATCTACCTGATTTTTTTTTGGTGAAAATTAATTAAAGTTGTGATTGTTAAAGGCTTGACCATAGTAAATGCTCAATAATAGTATCACAACCCTAATATCCTGGCCAAAAAATATCTCCAAAGAGCTTTTAAATCTGAGTGCCCTTTTTTGGTAAACATTACACAATTTATTATAATGCTGAAGTGTCATTCTAGTTCAAATTTTATTCTTTTTCCCTCCTTATATTTGGCAGAAAGACTTAATTCCCTTAGGCTCAATGATGGCTATTTCATAACTTCTCAGCTCACACCAATTTGATGTGTTGCTGAAGTTCATTGAAGTATGTGGTAACAGAGAAATGCAGCAATACAAAGAATCTTGAGAAACTTTGAGATTTTTCAAAATTATAGTATGAGATGTTGACCAATAAGGAAATGATGACAGCAAAAATCAAAGTTCACTGATCAGAGTACATGCAGTTGAATCAAGTGGTGGAGGTGTCATCCCTTGGACTTCTTAGACTTTCTTTTGACTCCTCTCTCAGCTCTTAGAATTATGCGAACAACTCCTGCTTTGCCAACTTCCCAGCTTGTCACATTTCCAGGTGTCTTCCAAGTCTCTGCTCGTTCTTTCTTGTCTTTTTGTACAGTGGCTCAGACTCTAGGCTCAGCATATAATCTTGTAGGTTCTCTCAGTTGCCAATCTTGTAGGTCCTGTCTCTTGCATCCATTGCTTTCTTTCAATTTTATATGTCAATGTCCTGGTTTAGGTCCTGATTGCTTGCTTCTTGCCATAGATTTCTAACTACCTCCTTGTACACTGCCATTATCTGTCTCATATACTGCTTTCCCTCCTCCTCCCACTCTTTCTTTTCTCGTTTAGTGTTACTGCTTCCAGAGTTTTGCTTTACAGAGAACAATTCCCATTACATTGCTTTTCCAAAGGTCCACATTATCTTGGGAAGTGGCTCCCAAATTTTGGATCTCATGGACTAGTGAAATAAAAATATATCAGGGAGCCCGAAAGAGTGTTGCCAATTTTTTTCTTAAGAACATTAAAACCTTCTACCATACTACCCATCTACTCTTACCACCACTTCATAAAAGCTATTATATTTGATTCCAAATATAGAAAATACATAATCCCAAAATAAAGGAAAGGCTTTTAAATTAAATGCCTTTCTTTCATAAAAATAAAAAAGAAAGAAAGGAAGAAACAAGACAACACCTTACAAATTATCTTTATTTTTCTCATTTCTCTCCAGTCAGGTTAAAACTTAGATTTAAACTATCACTGGCCCATGGCCAGCCTTTGGGAAACATGGGTTTACAGAATAAAGTGAAAGTTCTGAGCAGTATGCTCAGACCATCTGGCCTATAGGGCACTTTAGTTTGTGTAGCGAAATATAATTCTTTATTGTTTCATGAATGCGTTTGAAAATTTCCATTCTTTGCCCATTCTCTTTTGTTTGAATTGTAAGCTTCTTGATTACTCTCCACCCCTTTCCCTCTGTTCTCAATCCGTCTGTACCGAGATTTAGCTCCCATGCTGTTCTTTCCCTGTTAATGTGCATTCTCCCATTCATAATTCACCTTCCTTTTTGTTCCATACACTATTACTGCTGGAACATTTTACCTTTCATATTCTACTTGCCATGTGTTAACAGTATTATTATTTATGCACAAATTACTCTATGGGCAGGGACTGTGTCTTATAACCATTAATATGCTGCTTTGGTAAATACCTGTGGAATTTGGGTAGAATTTTGGAATCTCAGTCTTACAGAAAAAATTAGTTTTTAGAAGTTATAAAAATAATATCATTCATAATGTCTCATTCAGTATCAATGGTTTAGTGATGGAAAATGCTCTTGTGCAAAGGAGTAAGATATGAGAGGGCTGAAGAAGCCAGACACCTCATTCCAACGGAAAGGAATGGGTAGGAGAGTGATCCTCCCAGAGGAAGGGCCAGTTTGGAATCCTGTGGTTATTTTTGTCTGGTTGGCACTGGATGATGTGAGTTTATGGTCACTGAGGAAGTCCTAACAGGAAAGCAGGTGGCTAGGTTTACCTTAATTGACTTACAGGCTGACATTCTTATGTAGTCCTGCTTGCTGATTAGGAGAAATGCCAAGGTAAGTGTAGAAGGTTGACAAGAAGGCAAACAAGTCAGGTCACGTGGAATGGAATTAAAACAGAACAAAGGACAAAAACCTTTTCTTACAATTCATTTGATTCCAACACTCAAAGGGAAACATGATTTGTTAGTCTGTTTGGGAAAGAATTAGCAAGCTGAGGTGTGTGAATTATATTTCCCCCTCAGCATGCTATTCCTGGACTCTTTGTGAAACAATAATAGAGTAACAAGATAAAAAAGTGGGGATAAAGGGGAAAAAAAAGTGCACTCATTTACCAAAAGGAAATAAATTCAGCACTAAGGCCATTTTCCTCTGTCCCAAAGGAGAGCTATCGTTTCCAATAGCCATTGAATTGGAAGTCTGGCAAACAATTAGGAAGATTATCTATCTATCTATCTATCTATCTATCTATCTATCTATCATCTATCTATCTATCTATCTATCTATCTATCATCTATCTATCTATAATTTCTACCTACCTATTTACTTATATATTTGGTAAATGACTTGCACTTTCAGTCAATTAGCCATCCATCACACTGAAGTTCTACAAGGGCAGGAAGCTGCCACAATATTCTTCTGGGCAAAATATTTCTTCTCATGGAACACTTTAATTTGGCATCTACTAATAGAGATCATGGTTCCATGGAAGATCCTAAATTAGTTGCATAGATGTTTAGAGGTTTCTCTGCTTGATCAGCCTGCTACTGTAGAGAGTGGAAAGAATAAATCTGAGAAAATCCATAGCATATATCTTGATTCACCATCAGGGGAGCAGAAGGCTGTGTAACAGTAACAGTTACAGGCAATGGTTTCAAATTCTGTGGTATGCTTCATTGAGCTAGTGAAAAGTATTGACAGAGAGCATCATAATGAATTGAGTAGGATCTGAACCAGGTCAGACAATTGAAATATAACAGAGCACATGTTTTTATGGAGACCAAGGAGATTTGTTTTTAGATACCTGCTTTCTAGTGAATCACGAATATATATAATACACATGCTTACTTCCAATCTCGTTTTTCTACATAAATCATTCAATGATTAGGCTTAATAAAAAAAAGTGCAAATTACATTTCTGGAAAATGTTACAACTGATAATTTTTTATCTATATTATTTGGAATCTGTGTGTGCATGGGAACCCTACAGATGTTAACGGCCCACTTGTTATACACTTGTGTGCAGGCACTGACGCAACAGTATTACTATGTTAAAGGCCCCTTTGCCCTCCACATGACAAGGGCAATGACTCAACAATAGCACTATACATACTGCACAAGTGCACACTTATATATCCCATGTATGTTAATGTAAGCACAGATATCACTAATTGTCATGGGGCCTCTATTATTTGAGTGTGTATATAAGGTGCTACTGACCAGTCATTCATTACTGCTTTGTTTGTAATAAAGCCTGTCCCACCTACCTATGGTCACTCATGTGTGCTTCCAATTTCCTGCACCCAGAGGGGTCAAGTCCCTGTCTGAGGAACTTGTGGCCAACAGTATGCTGATATCTTCAAGAGCATAAATATACATGTGCTTAGATTATAATATTTGAGATTAATGATTTTTTTCTACCATGATAACTGAACGTAGAGTATGTTCCAGGAAGGCTGAAGGTAGCAACATAACACTACTAGCTGATGAATTTATCTGGAGTCCAATCAGTGCTGACTTCCTAGTGACTCAGGCAGGGGCTCATTGTTTTGCTTAAATTTTTCCTTTTGTTTTCTGATACAGCTTTCCTCAAAGGTCACCCCATTATTCACCTAATTAGCCAACTTGTTATGAGTAATGAAGATTCTTATTTCTTTTTTTTAAAGATTTTATCCCCCCATTATCCTCATCCATAGGTGTATGATTTTTGTCCAGTCTCTCCCTGCACCCCCCTCGCCTCTTTCCCCCTGAGAATTAGCAGTCCATTCCCTTTCTATGCCCCTAATTCTATTATATTCACCAGTTTATTCTGTTCATCAGATTTTCAATTCACTTGATTTTTAGATTCACTTGTTGATAGATATGTATTTGTTGTTCATAATTTTTACCTTTACCATTTTCTTCTTCCTCTTCTTAAAGAATACCTTTCAGCATTTCATATAATATTGGTTTAGTGTTGATGAAACTCTCTTAGTTTTTTCTTATCTGTGAAGCTCTTTATCTGCCCATCAATTCTAAATGATAGCTTTGCTGGGTAGAGTAATCTTGGTTGTAGGTTCTTGCTATTCATCATGTGGAATATTTCTTGCCATTCCCATCTAGCCTGCATAGTTTCTGTTGAGAAATCAGCTGACATTCGAATGGGTGCTCACCTGTAGGTAATTAACTGTTTTTCTCTTGCTTCTTTTAATATTCTCTCTTTATCTTTTGCTCTTGGTATTTTAATTATGATGTGTCTTGGTATGGCCCTCTTTGGATTTCTTTTGTTTGGGGTTCTGTGTGCTTCCTGGATTTGTAAGTCTATTTCTTTCACAGGTAGGGGAAGTTTTCAGTCATTATTTCTTCAAATAGGTTTTCAATATCTTGCTCTGTCTCTTCTTCTGGTACCCCCATAATTCTGATGTTGGTACGCTTGAAGTTGTCCCAGAGGCTCCTAACACTATCTTCACATTTTTTTATTCTTTTTTCTTTTCTAGTGGAGTGTTTTTTGCTTCTTTGTATTTCAGATCTTTGACTTGATTTTTGCAATCCTCTAATCTGCTGTTAAGTTTCTGTATAATATTTTTTATTTCAGTCAGTGTATGTTTAATTTCTAGTTGGTTCTTTTTCATCTCCTCTTGGATCTCACTAAATTTATCCATTTTTTCTAGGAAATTCTTAAAAAAACCTTATAACTATGGTTTTGAACTCTATATCCAGTCATTTGTTTTCCTCCATTTCTTTCGTTTGTGATCTGTTCTTTAATCTCTGAATATTTTACTGCTTCACTGAGTTGGTAGAGTAGATTTGTGTGCTAGCTGTCCTACGCGGCTCAGTAGCTCGGTCTCCCCAGTTACCTGAAGTGGACATTCTTTTTTTTAAATTTTTATTCTTTTTTTTTTTCTGTCTTAAAAAACAATGGGTCAATTCAGTTTTATGACATCTCAGATATAAGTGCATATTAGTATAAGAAATGCTGATGTTAAAATATTTATTGGTTGAATCTGACAGTCATATTTATAGTTTTATCTCCAAAGGACTATGAAGTGTATATTACTGAAGGGATCTATATGGAGAAGTTTTGCCCTCTGAATGCATAATTTGCCTATGTAGTTTCTTGGCACATGCTGTTTTTATTTTTTTATTAAAAAAAAATTAAATCTTTATTATTCAGATTATTACATTTGTTTCTCTTTTTTCCCCTCCATAGCTCTCCTCCACCCGGCTTCTACCCTTCCCTGTATCTTTCCCTTCCTCCCATTGACCTCATCCATAGGTGTATGATTTTTGTCCAGTCTCTCCCTGTACACCCCTCACACCTTTCCCCCTGAGAATTATCAGTCCACTCCCTTTTTGTGCTCCTGATTCTATTATATTCACCAGTTTATTCTGTTGATCAAATTTTTAATTCACTTAATTTTTAGATTCACTTGTTGATAGATATGTATTTGTTGTTCATAATTTTTTATCTTTTACCTTTTTTTCTTCCTCTTCTAAAAGAGTACCTTTCAGCATTTCATACAATACTGGTTTGGAGTTGATGAACTCCTTTAGCTTTTTCTTATCTGTGAAGCTCTTTATCTGCCCTTCAATTCTTAATGATAGCTTTGCTGGATAGATTATTCTTGGTTGTAGGTTCTTGCTATTTATCACGTTGAATATTTCTTGCCACTCCCTTCTGGCCTGCATCGTTTCTGTTGAGAAATCAGCTGACAGTCGTATGGGTGCACCTTGTAGGTAATGAACTGTTCTTCTCTTGCTGCTTTCAATATTCTCTCTTTGTCTTTTGCTCTTGGTTTTTTAATTATGATGTGTCTTGGTGTAGTCCTCTTTGGATTCCTTTTATATGGGGTTCTGTGTGCTTCCTGGACTTGAAAGTCTATTTCTTTTATCAGATGTGGGAAGTTTTCAGTCATTATTTCTTTAAGTAGGTTTTCAGTATCTTGCTCTCTCTCTTCTTCTAGCACCCCCACAATTCTGATGTTGGTATGCTTGAAGCTGTCCCAGAGGCTCCTTACATTATCTTCACATTTTTGGATTCTTTTTTCTTCTTGCTTTTCCAGTTGAGTGTTTTCTGATTCTTTATATTTCAAATTTTTGACTTGATTCTTGGTTTCTTCTAGTTTGCTGTTAGGTCTCTGTATAATATTTTTTATTTCAGTCAGTGTATGTTTAATTTCTAATTGGTCCTTTTCCATCTCTAGTTGGTTCTTTTTCATCTCTAGTTGGTTCTTTTTCATCTCCTCTTGGGACTTGCTAACTTTATCCAACTTTTCTTGGATATTCTTGAAAAACCTTATAAGCATGGTTTTGAATTCTATATTCAGTCGTTTGTTTTCCTCCATTTCTTTTGTTTGTGATATCTTCCCTTTTCGGCATTTTCACTATGCAGGGAGAACTTCTGTGTTGGATTCAGCCTTATGATACCAGACTTGCAAAACTGCAAAAGCCTCTCTGTTGAACGTGGGATAGGTGGAGTCTCAGGGCTTAAAGGACTGCCTTGCCTTCCAGTCAGCCCCGCCCTCCATGGCCCCCAAGTCTCACGTGACTGGGTAATTGCTGGAGCAGTGCTTCTAGACTGCTGCCTCTCTGGTTCTCCTGCGCTCTGGGACCATATGAATCTGGGTCCCCAGGACTTCGCCCAAATCTGGGGTTTAGTGGAGTTAGAAGTGACGCAGTTGGGATGCTTTGTCTCCCACCCTCTTGTGAAAGCCAGCGGCACAATCAGCAGTAGGTCTTCTCTGTGCAGTGCTGTGCATTCCGCCCGACTTCTGCCCTCCTGCGACTCCCCCAATTTCCGTGCACTTCTCCCTTTTCACAGTCCAAACTCCCCCTGTATGAGTTTCCGCTGGACCTGGGGATTAGTGTCGTAGGATAAGGGGTTCAATGCCCTTGGGAGTTTCCCGCCAGAGAAAGCTGGCCAGGTTCGCTGTCACCCGCTCTCTCCACGCGTGCATCTCCATACCTCAGCTTTTTGCAGCTCCTCTGGGTCTCTGTGAGTCCCTCTCTTTCCTTCTAGTCGTAGAATTTCCACTCAGCCAGCTTTCCTGTGGTTCTGGATGATGTCCGTTCAGTCTTTTAGTTGTAGTTTTGAAATTGTTGTGCGAGGCAGCAGTGTAGGTGTTTACCTATGCCGCCATCTTCACAGTATTCCCTGAAGTGGACATTCTTGGTGCACACCTTTGTGAACTGTGTACAGTCTTGTTGTAGTTAATTTGTGATTGTTGTTGATATCACTGTGGGGGATTGACCTCCAAGCCAATTGGTTATGAGGATAAGCTGTGTCTGCAAATGTGGGCTTGTCTTCAGACCTCTGCCTTTCCCGCACGAGCTTCCAGAACTCTGCCTTTCTAGTTCCCCTGAGTTTCCGTGTGCTCTATGGACCTGTATGAGTCTGGGTCCTCAGGGTCTTGCCCCAAACTGGGTTTCAGTGCAGTTGGACCTGGATTTCAGTGCTGTTGTGAGGTTCTGTTTTCCTCCTGCTAGAGAAAGCCAGGCACAATCAGCAGTCAGTGCTCTGTGTGTGCACTTTCACATGCACTTTCACATGCCCCCAGACTTCTGTCTTTCATGGCTCCGCTAAGTTTCCTTGCACTCCTTCCTTTTCACAACAGTCCAGACTCCCCCTATGAGTCTTGCCTGGAGCTGGGGTTGAGTGCAGTTGGGATTTTCCGTCTCTCTCCCTAGAGGAAGCCAGCCAGACCCTCTTCTGCCTGTCCTCTCCATGAGCGTGTCTCCGTACCTCAGCTTTTTACAGCTCCTCTGAGTCTCCGTGAGCCCCTCTCTTTACTTCTAGTTGTAGAATTTTCACTCATCCAGCTTTCCTGTGGTTCTGGATGGTGTCCATTCTTTTAGTTGTAGTTTTGAAATTGTTGTGTGAGGCAGCAGCTTAGGTGTTCACCTATGCCGCCATCTTGTTTTTTTCAGATTCTTACTTCTTTAATCTGTTTATCCACATGAGGTCTGCAATACATGAGACATAGAAAAATTTTTTTAAGGGGAAATTTTGGAATTGAGAAGTACCTGAATGTTAGCATTTTAATGAACTTGGGATAATTTTCTTTTGCAAATACAGTAAGTTACTTGTTATAGACAATGTTTGTGTCCCATTTCAACTCAAATTTTTATGCTGAAGCCTTAACCTCTAGTGTGACTGTAATTGGAAACAGAACCTTAGAGGAAGTCATTAAGGTTTAACCAGGTTATCAGGGCGGGGCCCTGATCTGATAAAACAGGATTGGATAGGGCCAGTGTCTTTATAAAAAGAGGTACCATAGAGCTTTCTCTCACTCTGCAAGCTCCCCAAGAAAGGTTATGTGAGTACATGGCAAGATGGCAGCCACCTGGAGGCCAAGGGAAGAGGCCTTAGAATGAAACTTACTTGTTGCCACTTTGATCTTGGACTCCACGGCCTCCAGAACTGTGAGAAATAAACTTTTGTTGTTTAAGCCACGCAGTCTATAGTATTTTGTTATGGTAATCCAAGCAGATTACTACATCTGTAAACTTACATGAACTGTGAGGAAATGTGAAATTTAGGGGACAAGGGTGGCTGGCAATGGTGCATATGGAGTGTGGTAATCAATCTCAGGAACTAGAGTCAGGCAGAACACCTTTCTTGTTATCCTTCTTTTGTCACCTCACCAGACATTAGTTTTATTATTTGCAAAATTGGCACAGTAATAGATTCTACTTAATGAAGTTGATACAAGGATTATGTGAGTTGGCATGACAGGCATAACCTTAAGTGCTCAGTTAATATTCGCTATTATTACTATTATTATAACCTGAAAATAGGCAAAAGATAGTATTGATTTCATGTAATGACAATAAGCAAATGTACTTATGAGCCTTTATAAACTAAAAACATAAATAACACACTCATAAAGGTGAAGGGATTAAGAAGTACAAATGAGCAGCTATAAAAACAATCAGGGGAATGTAAAGTACAGTATAGAATAATATTGTAATAAGTGTATTAATATTGTAATAAGTGTATATGGTGTCAGATGGGTACTAGGGGGGATCACTTAACAAATTATATAAATGTCTAATTATTATATTGTATACTAGAAACTAACATAATGTTATATATATTAACTGTCATTAAAAATAAGATAATTTTAAAAAAATTTTGGTAATCTCATTTAATAGTGCAAATAAAAATTAGTTTTTCTTTTTACTTTGCAATTATATTAGCAGTAAAAAATACTTTTCTGAAATATTTTTGGTAGTGTACTAAAATGATTTTTTTTCAAAGTAGGTCATATAGTGTGTTAAATGCATAAGAGCATCTTCCATGTTCTGAAGAATAATGACCTTTTTTGATAACAGAATCTTCACAAACTCATTGAGAATAACTTGAGAGTGGCACTGAGGTCACAGAATAAACTTGTTAATGAATCCCATGGAAAATGCCTCCTTTCCCATCAAAACCCTGGAACAGTGCTGTTGCTTTAAAGAGCAATAGGATTAGAACTGAGGAGGAACGATTCCTCCAATTGGGAGGACAGCGTGTCAACCCGACTTCCAAAGCCAAACTGGCAAAGTTTCAGAGTGTGGTACATAAAAGTCTATACAGTAATCAATCTAGACTTTTGTAGAAATGAGTCTAACAGAACTTCTGGAATTCTGTCTACTGGGAAATTCAATAATTATCTCACAACTGGGCAAAATTCTATTTACTGTTATTAGAATTAATAAGTGCAAAAACCAGTGAAAGAAAAAACACAGAAAGCCCATCTTTTCCATCTTCTCAATCACAAAAGTTGTGGTTGATGGTTAATCTAACACCAAATAACCCCAGCTTTTGATACGGATCAGTGGCAGGTGGATTATGCCTACCTTGGACTTGTGAAAATGTTTCCACAATATTTTATTAGAAAATTCCCTTCCTAAGAAACAAATTAATTAAGGGAGAACCAGACAAATAAACAGCCATCCTTGAGATTAGGAAATAGAGCAATGAATGACATTCCTGAAGTATAGGTCTGGGTGCAGACCAAAAACTAATGAATTACTTAGTTTCTTCCACACAGAAGAAGACGTGGACTTTGATTAGTGTCTGGGGCTATTGTGAAGGGGCTCAGGTTATGGCTTTGAGCTTTAGAAGAGGCAAACAACACTGATCAGTCTGTCTCACAAACTGAGTATATCTCCTCCAATTATCACAACTACAATTAACACCAAGCAGTTTAGAGGAGAAACTAATTTAATGTTCAAGCCCTTCAAGGTGCTTTTTAAACTACTCAATGTGGATCTAGATATCACAATGATTGACAAAGTATTATCAACATCACCATAGGAACCAGAAGTGTTTAACTGAATTCTAAAAGGATCTGACACATTTTTCAAAAGGCAAGCCCCACTGATACCACCTGCTGTTAAGAGGTTTCAGTTCTTCAGTATCATCTCTAGCAATCCTTGATCTCCATATTTTAAGATTTGTTTCACTTCTGAGAGGAAGAGAGGTTCAATAGTTTTGCTATTTATATCAGCCTTACAAATGACAATTGAGGTGAATGTCTATTCCATTTGGTTTCTGATTATGACTTCAGTTCTTAACCCGTTTAATACTAACAGTCTAGCTAAAATGCTGCCAGTGAGCCAGGGACTCTTAGGGATCTGGCTCTGCAGGGCAGGCTAGAATGGGAAAGTCAGAGTCCATTGTAAGCATAAATGCTCCCTTTATACTGACATCTGGGCAGTTGAAGCTTGTACAATATTTGAAATCTTTTCTTTGAGCCTTGAGGGTAAAAAGGCAAGAGCCCATATTTCCTGGAGGCCATGACTGAGGATTCCAAAATGTATATTTGTTTCACCTCTAAACTCCCCACAACCAAATTTACAGGATCAGTGGTGCTCTCCTGTGAATTCAAAGAATCTCGTTACAAAAGGCAAATATTTTTCTTAGAGTGAGTAAATAAACATAACAAATCTGAGCAAATATCAGTTCATAATTCCTTTGGTGCTAAATTCCATGTGCTCTAAATCTCTTTCTTGTCTTTGAGTAGAGAGGCTAACATTTTGTTCAGGCATTTTTAGTGAATTAAGGCAATACGATTCCCTAGACTGAGGTTTGAGAAAGGTAATTAGTCCACAGCTGACTTAGGCTTTCTTGACTCTAACACTGCTAATCATCCTCATTTGGTGAACAGCGTGGGCAAACATCCTCCTGATCTGGGAAGTGACTTTGAGGTCAAATTATTCGGACTTTTGTTCAGGGACACCAGTCTCTCTTTTGTTTTCCCCAAACTTTGTTTGCAAAATTCCAAGCCTGAGGAAATGTTAAAAGAATGACACAATAAACACTCATATCCCTTAAATTCACAAATTGTTAATATTTTATAACATTTGTGTGCTCTCTATTATCTATCCTATCACCTACATATATACATGATATATGTCCTCTTCAATTTTTTTTTCCTGAGCTATTTGAAAGTAAACTGTAACACCATTTCACTCTCCCTCTAAACACTTCCGTTTTTAATCACTTAAGAATAGACATTTTCCTATATTACTACAGTGGCATTTTCACTCCCAAGAATTTAAAAAGTGATGCAATGGGCGATATCTAACATAGAGTACATACTACATTTTTTTCAATTGCCCCTTAAATGTCCTTCATAAAAAAGTTCTTCTTAGCTTAAAAAAAAAGAAACCAATTTTCATGTATTATATTTAATTTGATTTATTTTCAATTTTCCTTAATTTGAAAGCACTTTTTTGTCTTTTATGACAGGAAAATTTGAGGTGTTCAGTCCAGTTGCCTTTGAATGTCTCACAGTTTGGATTTTACTGGCTGTGTCCTCATGATTTGATTAGAAATTTTGTTGACAAGAATACTCACAGGTGGAGATTGATCCAAGATGGCAGCACAGGTAAACACCTACACTGCTGCCTCACACAACAATTTCAAAACTACAACTAAAAGACAGAACGGACATTATCCAGAACCACAGGAAAGCTGGCTGAGTGGAAATTCTACAACTAGAAGGAAAGAGACGGGCTCACAGAAACCCAGAGGAGCTGCAAAAAGCTGAGGTACAAAGATTCACTCGTGGAGAGAGCAGGTGCCAGAGAACCTGGCTGGCTTTCTCTGGCGGGAGGGAGATGGAGACTCTCAATGGCATTGAACCCCTTATCCTACGACACTAAACCCCAGATCCAGCCAAAACTCATACAGGGGGAGTTTGGACTGTGAAAAGGGAGAAGTGCATGGAAATTTAGGGGAGTCACAAAAGATCAGAAGTCTGGTGACTCGCATGGCACTGCATGCAGAGGACCAGCTTCTAATTGTGCCGCTGGCTTTCACGAGTGGGTGGGAGACAAACCCTCCCAACTGTACCACTTCTAACTTCACTAAACCCCAGTTTCGGGCGAAACCCTGGGGACCCAGACTCATATGGTCTCGGAGCACAGGGGAGCCAGAAAGGCAGCAGTCTAGAGGCACTGCAAGAGAGCGCACGTGCAAGGGACTGCTCCAGCGATTACCCAGTCACAGGAGACTCTGGGGCCATGGAGGGCGGGGCCGACTGGAAGGCAAGGCAGTCCATTAAGCCCTGAGACTCCACCCATCCCAAGCTCAATAGAGAAGCTTCTGCAGTTTTGCAAGTCTGGTATCATAAGGCTGAATCCAACACAGAAATTCTCCCAGCATAGTGAAAATGCCGAGAGAAGGGAAAGGATCACAAACAAAAGAAATGGAGGAAAACAAAAGACTGGATATAAAGTTCAAAACCACGCTTATAAGGTTTTTCAAGAATCTCCTAAAAAAGTTAGGTAAATTTAGCAAGACCCAAGAGGAGATGCAAAAGAACCAACTAGAGATGCAAAAGAACCAACTAAAAATTAAACATACACTGACTGAATTAAAAAAATATTGTACAGAGACCTAACAGCAGACTAGAGGAAGGCAAGAATCAAGTCAAAAATTTGAAATATAAAGAATCAGAAAACATTCAACTGGAAAAGCAAGAAGAGAAAAGAATCCAAAAATGTGAAGATAATATAAGGAGCCTCTGGGACAGCTTCAAGAGTACCAACATCAGAATTATGGGGGTGCCAGAAGAAGTGAGAGAGCAAGATACTGAAAACTTACTTAAAGAAATAACAACTGAAAAATTCCCACATCTGGTAAAAGAAATAGACTTACAAGTCCAGGAAGAACACAGAACCCCACATAAAAGGAATCCAAAGAAGACTACACCGAGACACATCATGATTAAAATACCAAGAGCAAAAGACAAAGAGAGAATATTGAAAGCAGCAAGAGAAGAACAGTTCATTACCTGCAAGGGAGCACCCATATGATTGTCAGCTGATTTCTCAACAGAAATGATGCAGGCCAGAAGGGAGTGGCAAGAAATATTCAAAGTGATGAATAGCAAGAACCTACAACCAAGAATACTCTCTCTAGCAAAGCTATCATGCAAAATGGAAGGGCAGATAAAGAGCTTCACAGATAAGAAAAAGCTAAAGGTGTTCATCATCTCCAAACCAGTATTATATGAAATGCTGAAAGGTACTCTTTTAGAAGAGGAAGAAGAAAAAGGTAAAAGATAAAAAATTATGAACAACAAATACGTATCTATCAACAAGTGAATCTGAAAATTAAGGGAATTGAAGATTTGATGAACAGAATAAACTGGTGAATATAATAGAATAGGGAGCACAGAAAGGGAATGGACTGATAATTCTCAGAAGGAAAGGGGGGAGGGTGTACAGGGAGAGACTGGACAAAAATCATACACCTATGGATGAGATCAATGGGAGGGAGGTAAAGGTAGAGGGAAGAGTGGGAGTCCGGTGGAGGGAAGCTATGGAGGGGAAAAAAGAGAAACAAATGTAATAATCTGAATAATAAAGATTTTAAAAATAATAATAATAAAAAAGAATACTCACAGGTGGTGTTGTATATGTCCCATTTCGTAATTTCTGGAGGCACATGATATTAACTTTAATCATTTGGTTAAGGTAGTGAATGAAAGATCCTTCTCTACTGAAGGCACTATTGCTCTTTTGTAAATTAATAAGTAATCTATGAGGTGATTCTTTATCATGTAAATAATGTAAATATCTTGTTTCCCAACAACCTTTCACACGTGATTTTAGCATCAGTGGCTTCACCAAGAATAGGCCTCCAGCCTTAGCTGATTGGGCTTAATGGATAGAGCTTCTGCCTGTGGACTGTAGGATCCCAGGTTCGATTTTGGTCAAGGGCACATCCCCAGGCTGTGGGCTTGATCCCCAGTAGGGGGTGTGCAGGAGGCAGCCAACCAAGATTTTCTCTCATTACTGATGTTTCTGTCTTTCCCTCTGCCTTCTTCTCTGAAATAAATAAAAAACATACAGTGGTACTTCGAGATACGAGTGCCCTAACATACGAGATATTTTTGAGATATGAGCCGTCGAGCAAGCGATTTTTGCTTTGAAATACGAGCAACATTTGAGATAGGAGTAATCGCAAGGATCAGCCGGCTGCACCCGACCCACCGGTTTACCGCGACTTGAGCATCTCATAGTTTCTCACGCCTCAAGGTTATGGAACAAATTAAACTCATATCTCGAGGTACCACTGTATTAAAAAAAAAAAAGAATAGGCTTCCAAATCATGACAAGGACTCATTCTCCTACTTACATGGGTACAGGGATAAATGAAGACTTAGAAAGGAGAGAGGTACTTCCTTACCTTCTTGCATATATGATTGCTCCAGAATCACCTTCCATCTGTTTCTTATCAGGCACCAACTCTGCAAAAATCACATAGATTACCCAGATAAAGGATCAGTTTTATTAACCTAAATTTATTTTATAATTTTAAATTTATAGCATTTGCTTATTATTAATTCACTTTGTGAGATCCATGAGCCTGTTCTAATGAACATAATGATTTGATATAGGCTCTAGATGGTATTTGCAGTCACATCAGTCTTGTAATTGAATTTTGTTTGGTTGCTCAGTAAAAAGAAAATACTGATTTAGATAGGTTATTGTAAAAGATAGAAGCTTATTATGACATCTCAAGATGCTTTTAATAAACTGCTCTGGAAGCTTCAGAGATGTAAATGACATTTAAAAAACAGTATTGAGTTCATGGAATAACAACATTTCAAAACTAGCTTTCCTTCCTTATCAACAAATGTAAGCCAGATTAGAAGTAATCTAACCCTGAAAGGATAGTTAGAACTAATTATAAGGTAATGTTATCAATATGTTATGGATTTGTTTGTTGTTGGAAAAAAGACATAAGCAGGTATACCCAAGCCTTGTCTGAGCATGTAATTTAACTTAAATATATAGTTTTTGCTTAAATGGGCAGATATAAGCCTGATTTTAAACCAGACTAGTACAGAAATAAAATCTTGTTCACTCTATATTCAAATGTATATGAAAAGAATACAGGGAAATTCCACAGATGGGTATTGTACCAGGCAGCTTGATTCAGGCATTCGAGGTTTCCAATGTGTTAAAAGCCAGGGACCTTTGATGACCTATAGGCTTCCATTCCTTCTCTAGCCTCCTCTTTCCACCCTCCCTTTGTTCCCTGGGTATAGATAGCTTCTCTGCTCTTTCCACCCTCCAGGCTACTCCTGCCCTCGGGCTTTGCATTAGCTCTCACTCTATTCCTCCCCACCTCCTTCAAGTCTTCACTAAAATGCCACTTTCTCTGCCTGCTCTACACTAACCTCTTGATTCATTTTGTGGCCTCTGCTTAATTCTCCTTCATTGGCCTGATACTATATAGTAATATTTTTACTTTGTTAATTTCTTTTGCTGCCACTATTAGAATGTAATTTAATAAAAGTCAAGAATTATTGTTTGTTTCTGTTCATTTCTGGATCCTGAAATCTTCAGACTGTTCTCAACATAAAATTTTCACCCCATAAGTATTTGTTGAATAAGTGAACAAAATACTTTTTAATAAAGATATACATGTTTTATATGTAAAATATACAAATATGTTTTAAAAAGTGAAATTCAGAACATCTAAAGCGATATATAGAACTACAGGGTTTTACAAGCTCAGTTTGAAATCAATTACTAAAGACTTTATTCTTCCCCATATTTCTAGCAGTGAGGGGTGTGTACAGGAAGCCCAGGAGTGAAGGGGGAAGACAAACTTCTGGCAGGCTTTCAAATTGTTCCTTTGAACAAAAGATGTCACAGAATTTATCACTGCTACATACCAGTGTCCTTACCTGCCTGTTTTATTCAGTTTCAAATATATATAAAAAAATTAACACCATTTTATTTCTCCCTTTAATAATATTTCATGTGAATCATTAAGAAATTACCAGAATAGTTCACTGTCAAAGCTTCACATAGATTACTAGGAATGAAAAGGCCCTTAGTGGTCATCGAATGCAAATGTCTCATTTCCAGGTGAGAAAACTGAGGCCTTATGCAGTCAAACTTGCCTTAAGTCATGAAGCTGAACAATAGATACTAACCAGGATTAAAACCAGGTCTTCTGTAGCCCAGTTGAGTTCCCTCTTCAACTGCATGAAATGGCATGCTCTATTCTTATACAACAGGGAAGCAGTTTAAAATAGAACAGTAGCTCACCAGTGTGGGCTGGGATGACTTGGAAATAGAATCATGGTTAAAGGACATGCTCAGGTGTCCTTCAGCTGTAGAAGGCCAGCCCCACATCCAGTTTGTAAAGATGAGGAGTCATAAAATCCACTTACTGTTTCCATCACCATTGCATTTAGATTCACATAAGTACTTTTGATTCTTTAAATAATTTTCTAAAAATATGTTTTTACTGATTTCAGAGAGGAAGAAAGAGGGAGAGAGAAATAGAATCATCAATGAGAGAGAGTCATTAAAAGGCTGCCTCCTGCATGCTCCACACTGGGGATTGAGCATGCAATCAGGGCATGTACCCTGACTGGGAATTGAACGCTGACCTCTTGGTTCACAGGTCAATACTCAATCACTGAGCCAAACCATCTGAGCAAGAACTTTGCATTATTTAAAAGAGAATTTTTGACAAGAATGAGAGTACACAAAACTTGTAAAAAAATTGGACTTAAAATCGGGAAATATGCAATTTTCTTTTTGTTGCACCAAAGAAAATAATGCTGATAAGACAGAATTAACAGCATCTCAGCAGACAAGCTCTCCAATATCCCCAGTAAAATCTCTGTGCTCTGGAAGAGAGCTCCAAAGCAGCTAAAAATGTGGAGGGGATGTGAACACAATTTTGTTCCAGTGAAGTTTAGAAGATTAAATACTTTTTGGTTTCTGGATTCTCATTAATTTCATTCTTCAAAATATATAGAAAAAGAAATACAAAATATGGGTTTTCATCAGTGAAAAATCACTATGAAATTTTTGTTAAGAAGAAAATAAAAAAATTTTAAACAAATATTCAGATCCAGGTAATTATTTAACATTATAAATTCACATTTTGATATCAAAACATTTTGAAAAGAGCTAAAATAAAAAATTCAAATTGAAGATCCAAGCCTCTTTCAATATTATTCTGCACGGACCCTCTGGAGTGTGAAGCAAGGCCTCAGACTCTGAGGATGGCCGAGATGCAGCCAGACCCAGGAATGTGGAGTCCATCCCACACTGGGTCTTTCTCTCTGTGGCATTAGCCAGGATACTGTCAAGTAGAAATGCACTTTTCTTAGATACACCTAAGTAATTTTAATGTTTTTATGCTGGTTTATTTTAAATACTATTTCTCTTTTACCTTTCTTTCTCCTAATTTCTTTGCCTAGGAAATTAAAAAAAATACACACAAATAATACACAAGCATATGTTAGCAATAGAAACAATGAAACAATCATAGAAAACCAAGCATCTCCTCCTGAATCCTGCTTCCTGCCCAATCCTTCCCAAACCCTCCCAATCTCTGCAATCTCACTTGTTTGTCTCTTCCAGTGGTTGAATTTTAAAATAGAAGGGAGAATAGAGAAAATATTAAAATAGACTATTAGAGGTCTAGGTATATACAGGTGTTTGATATTCCCACTGGAATTATTGCACTGCTATTGGAAGTGTAAAATCATATAACTATGTTGAAAACCTGTATAACATAATTTAATAAATTGATTTAGGCATATCCTATGAAATGTCTACCAGGAATAAGTGAGACAAGAATTCTTGTAGTTACAACTTCTATTTAACATTGTGCTATAGTTCTTGCCAGAGAGGTAGAATATGGAGGTGGGGGGAGCATAATTGGAAAAGAAGAAATAAAGCTGTCATTATTAGCAGGTAATATATTACTGTATGTAGAAAATCCTGAGTCTACAGATATGGTTAATATAAAAAATCAATTTTATTTCTATTACCAACTATAAAATTTAAAAGTGTATTATAAATAGCACCAAAAGGGATCAAATATTTAGGAAGGTCCTTAAGAAGGAAAACGACAAAACATTACTGAGATAATTATAGAGGATTTAAGTAAATGGAGGGATAAACCTATTCATAGATGGAAAAATTCAACTTTTAAAGATGTCTACTCCCTGCAAATGAATCTACAGATTTAATGTATTTCCAGTCAAAACCTCAGCATTTTCACTTTGTGGAAATTAAAAAGTTGATTCTGAGTTCTACACAGCCTAGCAGTCAGAAGGGCACTGTGCCTGGTTAGATGATCTCCTATGTCCATCTTGACATTTTTAATAATTTTTAAATAAGGGTGCTTGGGTTTTCATTTTGCAAATATTGTAGCTGAGCCCGTTGGTCTGATATCCCTTTCAGTATAATCTTGATTCCTTAATAGCTTCCAGAATTCCTTAAACATTTTCCTAGGCTATAGTAATTCTTTCCTATATCCAGTGCAATTACATGTTTAAGTTTTACTGAAGTAAAATTGTACTTGTTTTAATGTACAGTTCAACAACTTTTAGTTAAGTTCACAGAGTTATGCAACCACCACCACAATGAGTTTCAGAGCATTGCCAATGCTCCAAAATGACTTGTGACCCTTTGAAGTCGCTCCCTGTTTCCAGCTCCAGTTCTTATATTTTAAAATATAAATTTTTAGGGTACATATATATGGGGAGACGATTATAAATTCCTAATCAAGGAAGTTGAAAAGAAGAAAGACCTTGAGGAGAATGATAGTCTTCAAAAGAAGGGTACTAAATATTCAACAGGTAATTAGTAAAAGGCCATTTTTTTTAAAAATTGATTTTTAGAGTGAGTGGAAGGGAGGTTGGAGGTGAGAGAGACACATTGCTGACTGGGAATTATATCTGTGCACAGTCCACACCAACCACTGACAATACTGGCCAGGGCTATAAGAAGCCATTTGTATGTGAACTCAAGTCTGATGACAAAATAGTGATTGGGATCTGTTTAGATTTAGGCACTGCTAATACAAGACCTGTTTCTCTGTTTTCTTTGGATTTTCAATAAAAAAATCACTTGAAAATAATATAATCATACCTCATAAGCTAGTACATTGCTACTCAATAAAACAATGATTACAAGCAGACTTTACAATCATTCTTTTGCTCTTCATTCATATGAAATATTTACTTTTTATGACTATAAAATTTCTAAATAGTTATATTTATAGAATTGCACAATGTAGAATGATATATAGATGAAACTAAAACCTTCAATCATTCTAATACTATGTCACATTTCCTCCTAATATTTTACTTTGCATATATGTGTTTATCAAGTGGATTTTTTTTCCCCCCAACGTGGGCTCTTAACTCATATATAATTTTCTGCTTGGTGTTTCATATGTGTTATCATTTATTCATAAATATTCTTCTCAAATGTAATTTATCTGTGTGAATGGCAGCTGATCTTGGATAAAGAAAGAGGCTGGGATCAGGGGGTCAAATATAAGACTAGATGTGAAAGTGATTAATATCTAGATGTGGTTCATTCTTTCTAGATGGCTCTATAGCAAGGATACTCCAGATAGAAATTCTCCTCCAGACCACCCCATCACAGAACTCTAATAACAAAGCAGAAGGTTGAAGATTATTTTAACTAATTTATGTAGGCAGATTAAAATAGCCCCCCCCCCCCATTGCTCTAGCTGGTTTGGCACAGTGTATAGAGCATTGGCCTGTGGACTGAAGGGTCCTGAGTTGGATTCTGGTCAAGGACACACGCCTGGGTTGGGGGCTCAATCCCAGGTGGGGGATTGTGCAGGAGGCAGCCACTCAATGGTCCTCTTTCATTATTGATGTTTCTCTCTCTCCCTTTCCTTTCCTCTCTGAAATCAATAAAAAATATATTTAAAAATAAATAATAAAAAATAAAATAGCCCCCATTACTTACATATGCTTACTTTCTATATATTTTTTTTGTTATAATTCCATTTATTTGAAATGTCCAGAATAGGCAAATCCATAGAGACATAGAGTAGATTAGTGGATGCCACAGACTAGGGGGAGGGGGTGGGCAGAGGCAGGAGAATGATTGCTAATGGGTGCAGGGTTTCTTCTTGGGGGTGATGGAAGTGTTCTAGAAGTAGATGGTGGTGATGATTGCACATTGTAAATATATTTAAAAATCACTGAGTTGTACATATTAAAAAGCTGAATTTTATGGTATATGAATCATACATGTTTCTTAATATATTTATATTACATTATTTATTTGTATGTTTCTGATCTGAAGAAATAGTTATTCCACTAAGGGAAGGTCTATACTTAGTGCAATTCTTTTTAAAAAAAAATATATTTTATTGATTTTTTACAGAGAAGAAGGAAGAGGGATAGAGAGTTAGAAACATCGATGAGAGAGAGACATAGATCAGCCGCCTCCTGCACGCCCCCTACAGGGGATGTGCCCGCAACCAGGATACATGACCTTGACGGGAATCAAACCTGGGATCTTTCAGTCCCCAGGCTGATGCTCTCTCCACTGAGCCAAACTGGTTTTGGCCTTACTGTAATTCTTAACATGCAATTACATTAGGAGTCTTATAGTAGATGTTCAGTAAAAGTTTATTGGTGACAGAAAGAGGGAGAGGTGAGAACAAAGTACCATTTTTGCTCTTAATCACTGAGTAAGCCAACTAATCTCCCTGAAGATGGAAAGTACATAGATATGCAATTTATTTAGGTAAGTACTATAATGTCATATAAAAACATTTGGCAAGGTGCCTGGCACAGACTAAGCACTTTGTAAATATTGGCCATTATTATCAATGAAAATAACCTGCCTTCATATAACCAGAGCCCAGGAGCAAGTCACAGTTCCAAGTGGGTAGTGATGATGGCGCCAATACCCAGTAATGGGATGGGCCCTCTCTAGTCTGGTTGTCCCATGGCAAACTTGTTTGGAGTGCCCCTCAGGTCACCTTTCTTTTCATCTGCAGATATATTATTGAAAATTGCAGCTCAGCCCTGTCAGTCTAAATTACATTAGGAGGCTTATGCGATGCTCTGAAAGGAGAAAACAGGATTTGGCAATTTGATTTCAGGAAGACTTGAAAGGTCAGAGATGGAAGATTAAGGTGAAAAAAAAAAGTGGGGGGGAGGTGGGCTTTGAGCTTCTGCGGAGAGAACCAGCAATCAGAGCAAGAATGATTGTTATGGAAGTTCAGGGAGAATGTCTTCAGTAAGAACCACCAGACAAGATAGATTTTGTCTGTTTGAAGAGGTAAGAGGTAACACTGAAATGTCTAAAAGGAATGCTGTTTGTTGTCTTTGCTGTTCTCATATGATTTCTAGTTAAAATAGTATTTTTGGCTTAGCAAAACAATTTCCCTTATTTAGTAAAGCTAAAAAGTTATTTTAACAACCCTTTAGTGTTTCTCATTATTTTTGTCAAATTTTATCCAAAGCTGCTTTTAAAAACCATGCTAAAACTTTCATGCTTTAAATAAAATCTGCTGCCTTCCTGTAAGCACTTGGCAATTATGTAGGAAGTTAATAAAATAAATCCATGCACGTGATTTTTTTAAGAATATATTTGCACCCACAGTCACTTGTTTCTTTTACAACTAGTTATTATGTCATGTTTTGTTGGTGGTTTGCAGATTAAAGTTTGTTCTTTTGTTTTTTTAAACCAAGGATAGTATAGTTCTAAGTACTGTAAGTAGACAGAAAACTCTGTAATATAACCACGTATTCCTGTTCACTAAATGGTTATTATTATGGGCTGGGTGTCTGACCCTGGAGGCGTTACTCAACATCTCTGGGCTGAAATTTCCCATAAATTCTATAAAGTTAAAATAATAGTATTGTTTATAAGGATCTTAAGAGGATTAATTAAATAAGAAAATGAATTTATGTGTTAAGCATAGGACTTGGTGCAAAATAAAGGCTCAACAAATAGCTTAACATTTTTTGTGTAAGTGTGTGAGTATGAGAGACAATCCAGGAGGCACTGTTTTCCTGACATGTTATGTTTATGTGACTGTGATGGAAGATTGTAAACATCTGTTTCTTGGTTATCATCTTCTGATTTATTTCACCACGTGGATTTTGTCAACACTTTTCAACTAATCACACCCAAGCAATGGCATCTACATGACATAGTTGTTTTCTTCAATCCATTAGAATCAGGGTGTGGCATTGCCTGGGAATGGGCATATAAAAGTCAGAGGCAAGGGAATTTGAGCTTTTGAATTTGTAGCCTCCTGGAGTGCGTCTAAAGTCCCATGTGCCACAGCTTTGATAATGCAATAGTTGATCATATATACCATTTTTTTTTCAGAAATCACCATCAAGGATGCCTGATTATTTGGAAATGTTCTAACTCTAAGATTGGAAGAACAGCAAACTTAATGTAGAGAAAGTTGAAAAACACAATTTAATGTTTGCTTCAGTGTTCATTTTGTTACTAAAATATTAAGTAAATGTAAATGTAAGAGAGCAGAATTTTTTTAAAAGAGCCTTTCTACAAAAAGTGTTACCTGCCAGTTGCAGACAAACCAGACACAAAGAACAGAAAAAATTTTCATAATCTTTCCACCCAAAGAGAACTACCCTTGACATTTGTGTTATGTCCTCCATTAGGATTATTTATGTATATATATATATATGCATACGTACATACATATGTGTATTTTTCAAAAATGGAATCACATTGCATAGTGTTTTGTAGTATTGCATAGTATTTCTAAGAAATGAACCAGTCTTTAGCTAACAGGAGAAATTTTTAAAGAAGTTGAGTGAGTATTATATCCAATCCCTTTATTCTACTAGGTTATCCTCATGAAATGATTACATATGAAATCACTTCACAGAGTTAGAAAACAGCACAAGCTATAAGCATCAGAGAACAATAAGTTTCCAAGACAAAATACATACCAGTTGTACCAGTTAATAATGTAGGTTTTTTTCACTAGGTGGAGTTACACATATGCTGATATATCTATCTATCTATCTATATCTATCTATCTATCTATATATATATATATATATATATTATATATATATATATATAAAATGAATGCTATTTTGTTGTATTGACAGTAAGCTTCAAAACTTCATATGTCAAATTTTAACATCATAAATATATTTATGCTTAAAAATGTCAAATGTGCCCAAAAAAGAGCATTTACAGGAAGCTTTAATTCATTATTTTGAAGAAAAGTGCTGCTGAAAGTTATCATCTCGTATATTTTGGGAAGATTATGGTGAACATGCTCCATCTCAGGATACTTGTGAACGCTGGTTTAAACACTTTAAAAGTGATGATTTCGATGTGAAAGAATATCCAGGTCACCCGAAAAAGTTTGAAGATCAACAATTACAACCATTATTGGAAGAAGACGTGTGTCAAACTCAAAACCAACTTGCGGAAAGATTAAACATTGTTCAGCAAACAATTTCTGATCATTTACAAGCAATGGGAAAGATTTTAAAGGAAGGAAAATGGATGCCACATCAACTGAACAAAAGACAAATGGAAAACCGAAAAGTCACCAGTAAAACGTTGCTTCAATGGTATAGAAGAAAGTCTTTTTTTTTGCATTGAATTGTGACTGGCAATGATTAATATTGAGAATCCCAAATCATGGGTTGATCCATGTCAACCATCAACATTGACTGCAAGGCCAAATCACTCCAGAAAGAAGACAATGCTTTGTGTTTGGTGGGATCAGGAAGGTGTGGAGTATTATGAAATTCTAAAACCAGGTGAAATCATTAATACTGATTACTACCGAGAACAAATAATCAATTTGAACCATGCTTTGATCATGAAACAACCAGAATGTGCCAGGAGACACGGTAAAGTAATTTTGCTTCATGATAACACATCATCACACACTTCAAAACCAGTTAAAGACACGTAAAAGATCTTGCCTGGGAAATATTAACCCATCCGCTGTATTCACCAGACCTTGCTCCTTCAGATGACCACTTGTTCTGACCAGTGGCACACACACTTTCTGAGAAGCACTTCAAAACATACGGAGAAGTGGAAAATTGGGTCTCTGAATGGTTTGCCTCAAAACAAGAAAAGTTCTATTGGGATGGTACCCACAAATTACCTGAAAGATGGGGGAAATGTGTAGCTAGCAATGGACATTACTTTGAATAAAGCTCTTTTGATGTTTCTCTTGAAATTATTGTGGTTTCTTTGATTACAAAGTCCACATTGTTAACCAGTAAACCTGGTAAACCTCAGCAATTACAATCTCTCCTGGATAGAGGGATTCCACAACATAGATTCAGCTGAATTTCTCAGTACAGACCATTCTTGCTTTGCATAGTAGCATGGGACTGAATATGACATGCAGGCAGAAACTGTGCAAATATTCATAATGAATGAGAAAATTTAAGATTGTTTCATGACCTTTAAAGATTTCTGTCAAACATTGAAAACTCTCTTACCTTTTATATAGATGTTGATTATAAATGTATTGATAGTGAAATGAAAAGAATCAAAACCAATATATTAGTACATTGTAATGTAAAATATTACAAATATTAAAAATTCTGTTTTATTTCTTTGTAAAAAATTATCAAAAATAGCTTGAACAGTGCTTGCCTTATTTTTTGTGTGTGTATAACTTTGATGTACACAAGGCATCTTTTCTATGCCTTGGCAAATTTCCACTAGCTTTTGACATTTATCTTTGGCTCTTTCAGTATCACAAAGTATCTCTAAGAGTGACTTTATTGTCAAGTGTTTTGCTAGCATTAGTCATTTCCTCTGGGACACCTTTATCCTGTTTGTCACAAGCCTTTCCTCATTTATATCTGTAATTTTGCCTTCTCTAAGCAACTCTGACTGTACACAGTCATGCTAAAGTGGCAACATCAAGATTCCCCCTATCCATTATTGCTTTTATAGCTCCATGAATGTTTAATTTGAATTTTATTTCCAGCATTGTTACTTTTCATTTCTTTGTTGCACTTGCATCTTTGTTTGCCAATTCTGCCTTTCAATTATCCATTTTTAAAAATGTCATGCAGGTTTACCAGTGGGAGACAAGGAGGCAACACAACCACATGTTTTGCTATCTGTGTAAGAATTGAGCAACAGATGTGCAGTGACCAATCACTGACAGGCTTTGGAAGAAGTGACATGATTGGTCATCAATCAGGATATGCCTCTGTTATTTATTTAGTGATCTGTGAAATAACTAGCAGCAAAGTTTGTACTTCATGTAGTTACTCACAATTAATATATCATATTAATGGAAATGTGAACCAAGTTGTGGGGGATCAGGATTATTTAACTAAATTAGGCTAACTGAATTAAACCATGCTAGTTGAACTACTTCATGCTAACTAAATAAACCATGCTAACTCATCCTCCATTTTATATTGGTTAGCAGATTCAGTATAATGGGACAGAATCTGGGAACTAGATTTCTTCCTGCTCCTCTGAAGCCACAGCACAGCTGAACTCATTGATGGTTTCCATCTATATTGATGATCTGATTTTCTTCTCCCATTCTATCCCAGTCTATCCCCCTCCCCCGACTGCCCACATACACACTTTGTTGACAGTGACAAAAAGAGGCTCAAGTCCTGCAGGGCTAAGTCTCCAGGACAGTCTCAGAAGGTTAGATCAATGATGCTAAACACAAAATGGTATGGAGGGACAAGGAGCTGAGAAAGTCGACGAATTTATAGCTGAGCCTGTAAACGAAGAGAATTGATGGTAGCTGAAGACAAAGGGAGGACACAGTGGACAGAGAGTGAAGTGGTTTTGGAAACTAGGGGTTGGAGACCTTGGAGAGATTTCTCACAAGGCTTTGATGTATTGCCCTAATTATCTTTGCACCATAGTGGCTGTCACATAATAAAGCCTTAAATGAGGCAAAAAGTATTGCTGCGATTTCACCATAAAGGCGTATATTTTTTATTAATATCAATTTGGGAGAAATAACACTTTCATAAAACCTAGATAAGTATAACTAATTATATAGATCATGCAAATAAAATGGACCAAAGATGAAAGTTAAGCCCCAGGATGTTCAATGAGAAATTTATTTTTTAATCTCTCTAGTTGCTTGTCCATACTCCTTTCCACTGTCCCCCAAAGAGTCAGGGTGATTTTCTGGAAATGTAAATCATGTCATGCAGTCTTTTGCTTAAAACTTTCCAGTGGCTTCCACTGCACCAAGATAAAATTTTAAGTTCTTCCCATGATTTACAAGGCTTGCTTGAATCCTATCATATTCTTTGACCCCATTGCTTACTCCTTATCCTTCACCACTCCACCACTCTCCCCTACCTTTCAATATTTTTTAATGATGTTGACCTATTTTTCTGTTTCACAGCATGCCAAGCTCTTTGTGGTCTATGATCTTTGCTTTTGCTGTTGTCTCTGTTTAACAAGCTCAATTTGTAGATCTTCACATGCAAAACTCTAAGCACAGTAACATATAGAGAGTCAATAAGAGTCATCCTATATAAAACAAAGAGATAATATGCAAAATGACCCTCACACCCTCGCATAAGATGGCCACCCCCATGTGGTCAAAGTTGGCTGTCCCCAGAGGAGTGTACTTGTGGGCAATCAAGTCAGCAGGGGAGGGTAGTTGGTGGGGACCAGGCCTGCAGTTGGTGGGGACCAGGCCTGCAGGCCCTCCCCTGCTGACTTGGGGACGACGAGGCTGGCAGAGGAGCAGTTAGGCATCGATCAGGCTGGTCGAGGAGTGGTTAGGAGGAGACCAGGCTGGCAAGCAGGTGAGTGGTTGGGAGGAAGCAGTCCTGGATTGTGGGAGAGATGTCTGACTGCCAGTTTAGGCCTGATCCCCAGTCGGACATCCCCCAATGAGTCCCAGATTGGAGAGGGTGCAGTTTGGGCTGAGGGTCACCCCCCTGCCCCCCGCCTAGTGCATGATTTTGTATACTGGGCCTCTAGTTATTTATAATATGGTTCTTCATAATTTTTTTCTGTTCTTAGAATTGCCCACATATATTTATTTATTTAGATTTCCTTTTTCACTCTTATTTGCTTTTGAGGTAAGAAATGCATGCTAACAAACTGCTGTATGGAAAAAAAAGATGGAAGATGTGTCTGCATTAGTCAGAATAAACTGGTTATACTCTAGAAACAGCAGGCCCCTGAATCTCGGTAGCTTAAAACAGCAAGGGTGTATTTTTTTCTCATGATACATATCCAGTGTGAATTGGCAAGTAGGTTCTACCCATTGTGGAAATGCTAGCACTTTATGATACCACCGATTCAACATGAAGTTTCAGGATTTGCCATGTTTAAAGAAGATACGGATAGAGAGGAGAGCATTGTCAATTAAACAGTTTATCCCAGAAGTGACACGAATCATTGCTCAGATTTTTATTGACCATAAATCTGGATCTGCTGTTTCCCCTCTGCATTTCTATCTTTTATAAGGCCTTGATGGCAGGGAATAGATTTTTTTATTAGGGTTTCCAAAATAATTTGAGAAACATGCCTCTAGAGACTAGAACAATGGTTGATCTATTTTAAGTGGTGAATAAATAGTTTTGATTGTGCAATTAGGGTTCCCTGATGAATAAGAATTTAAAGGAATGAAGTAGTAATTGAAATAAAAATAGTATATGGAAAATTACATTAGAAGGAAGGGAATGGTACAGAGTTCTATCTGTTCATCCTAAGATAGAGGAGGTAATGCTAGGGCTACCTTTATTTCACTTTGTTCATGTCACCTAGGTTGATCCACATCGTATCCCAGCCATGTATTACCTCTCATGCAGAAAGAAGACCCAAGTCAAAGGATATGTTTTTAAAAAGTAGATGAGTTATTTGATTCATTTCATTTGAAGTGAACTATGAAGCAAATCCAATTTCTTGTAATTTGAAGTTACTTTAATTGTAACTGCCTACATTTCTTTGACAATGACAGGTAAAGCTGCCGTTTTATGTTGTATTAAAAATATAATAGCAAATAACTTTAAAGCCCCCAACTAACTGGCAGCTCAACTTTGTCACTTATCTCTGCAGTTTTTTCACACTCTGATCACAGAATAACAACACTAGGAGTAAAGATCATAATGGTGTCATAAAACCAGAACATAAGTGTATGCATTGAAAATGAAGTTAATGTTCCATTTTGATAGATTACCCATCCCCTTGAAAAGCTCGACTTTAAAAACCAGATCTGCTGAATTTTCAATATTCAGGCTTTTCTCTGAAAGGAAGCTTCAGGCAGGAGGTCTCCATGAGTATGTACATACAAGCATTATGTTTCAGTTCACAAAATATGAAGGCTTCCAAAATGTCCAAACTTTTATGCAAAGAATGCAGAAAACAACACAAAAACTGGTGCTTAAAATATCTATTAGTTACTTTAAAAATTAATTAGTAGCACATTCTATTGGCACAATTGTTGTGAGGTCTGGCTCTAATAATATTACTATTTCATTCTCTGGGCAAGATATTCATAATGTTGGGCTATTATTATAGGATAGGTATGAGTATGGGAACTCACACATTGAAGTGTGGGCTAAAGGGAAAATAAAATAATGTTTGGTCAGTTATTGCTTTGCTGAAAATATTGGTGTGTTTATTTAATATCTCTATTCTGACCAATAAATCTGAGTATCTTGGCTGGGAAGTAATATGTAATTTTGCCTTTGCCTGGATTTGGGTCAAGTTCAACTAATACTTCTCTAGCACATGGTAACAAATGAAAAGGACTTAAAGAAATGCAAGATAATCATATGTACTCAAATTCTTATTTCCCTCTCTCACTGCATGAAAATGTATGCTTCTTCTGGACCACATCTGAGAAGGCAGCATGCAAAGCAGAGTCATGATCTGCTTTCCTGCAGATTTCTCTGTAGTATTCTTGTAAAGAAATGGCTGTTTCTATTTAGACTATTCCATGGACAATATTAACCATGAGTAAATATAGTAAGGAGATTGTTGGTGATAAGTTTGTTCATAGGCCTCAGAATATTACCATAAAGCACAGAGTGAGATTAAAATTGGGAGCAAGAAGTTCAAAGGTGGGACATTAGTATGACACTTAATATTTTTACAATTCAGGTGCAGAATTGAGCTGATCATCTCTCTCAGCTCATGGCTTATTATAGTAAGTCCTAGGAAAGCCTCTCTCTGTTTTTTCATATTATCTTGTCCTCATTTTCATGCCCATTTCCTTCTTCCCTCTGAAAAGAAACCTAATGTGTTTATGTATCCTTTTTGCGTTCTTGAGAAATGGGTATTGTTGGTCTGTGCACTTGCATTGTTAATTCGCGTAGGTGGGACCATGTTGTAAACCTCAGTCGCTCTTTCCCTGTTTCTCTCAGATTCTATGTCTGTTGCTGTGTGTATTTCTCTTCTCCAGGCTGCTCACTGCTAAGTCGTTCATTAAGATCTGTGCACTATTCATACTTGCTTTTTAAAAGTACAATTTTAGTTGTCTTCCCTGAGGTTCATCACTTACTAATTTGTTCCCTCTTTATCTCCATCTTTCTAGTAATTAAACGTGTTTTATAAATGAAGATCTTAATATAGCAGGATGTGGGCAAACAGAGCCCTTTAATAACGTTTTCCAATGAAATTCTGTAATGGCACAGGGTTGTCACAGCTCTGACCAAGGGGAAGGTTTTCTTGAGTAGCTGAAGACATAATACACATGAAATATCCCATTCGATTCTTTCAGGTTCCTCTGTACTTCAACTCTAAATACAGCCAAGTGCAGTTACGAAGCTATCCTTCATAACTGCTCATTTTCATTGAAATGTAGAACCTGCCTGTGCAGATCTGGGATTGGGGATGCGTGAAGAAATTCATAAATTGAAAACCCATAAAGCCAGAGGGTCCTGAAATCAGAGCTGCTTCTGACACTGACTGGCTCAGTCACTGTGCATGGTCATTAAATGACTCCACCTTTTATTCTCTACGTAGATGCTGGACAGTAACTCATAGTACCTTGGGTTTCTGAAGGAAAGGTGATTATTGTTATTAAGGAGAACCATTTCCTGTTCTCTTTTTAAAATCTCTGGGACCAAATCCAGCCTGAGGACCCGCTCCAGAGAGCAGCAGCCAGGCAGGGTGCACTTCCATTCCTGGAACCATGCCAGGAGGCCATGTGCCTAATCTGCTCAGAAATCTCTCCTTCTGTCTGTCACTGAAGCCTGAACACACCAGGAATTAGGTACTAATTAATGTCAACACATTACAAATGAAGAAAGAAGGGAAATTGCTTGGACTCATTCCTGAGGAAATCTTCAGCAGTTCGCTTCGGTTAAAGTTAATGTGTACCTCTGGGCAGCACTGAACCAAATCATGAAATGCTGCTCATGTGGATGGGTGACCTGGAGGTGACCCGGGCGAGCCTCTGGACCAGTATTTGTTTCCATATCATGTCTGTTTTGTTAGGGTGCAGCTTATAACATTGGATATTCTGCTTGGTGGCATACATCTAAGAATCTAAACTACGGCTTCATAAGTAACAATTTCTAGAGTGCCTACACAAAATTCCAGGAAATAACTTTCAAAATGGCACTCTCCTGACTTTAATTCATCGTTGTTTAATAGACTTTCCAGGAGTGGAACAAATTGATTGTTACATGGATCCTGGGAAGTCTTCCTCTTTTCATTAGAATCAGATTCTGAAATCATGCTTTTATGTCTATCAAATTAGGAATTTGATGCTAAAATCCAAATAAACATTTTGTGTAATCATAATAATAAATATGTACTTATATGGAATGTTTGACTTAAAGTTATGAGAATGAGTCCAATATGTGAGATTCCAGTCAGGGGTGAGTGTGTAGTCAGGAATGGGAGACTCAAGCTGTAGAAAGTGCACTTTGAGCTTTTGAACCAAAAGGAGGTTCAATTTTATGTTCACTGTTTAGGCTTCCTTGTTATATCTTTCGTCTTTAAGGATTTCTTCAATGTGCACTTTACTAGGCTTCCCCTGAATAAGAATGGCGAGGCTTGGACAGATAAGCCTTGCTTCCTTTGTTCAGGCCTTCTGCTCCTAAAGAAGATGCAGGGCTCAGCTCTGCACCTGGCACACAGGGTGCCTAAGACCACCGAGGAACTCCGGAATCAGGGTGGCACAGATATACCTACCTATAATGCCAAGCCAAGTTTTGACAATATTAGTAAACTACTGGAGAACCAGTTTTAGCTCATGGACCTTGGAGTTAAAGCTATGTAAATTCCAATCCTGACAACTGTATGGCCATGGGAAGTACTCTCTTTAGGGCTCAATTTCCTCATGTGTAAATGAGGGTTAATGATGGGTTCATGGAGAAGATGGGCCTGGTCTATAGTGAAGACTTGTTTGACCACATCAACCCCAATGATTTTGTTAAAGTTAAAAAAATTAAGTCCTAGGAATTTTGGCTCTTAATGAAATACTGCCTTGATGGTTCTCTAACAGGTCTACCCCTAAATCTTTTTTTTTTTTTGAAAGGCATGGATGGAGTTTATTTATTACCCTATATCTACATTTTAATTTGAGGTAAAATTTAAGCAACACATAAAAATGCCTAATTTTGCTACCATGTAATGTAATTCTCCATTATGAATATTGTGATAAAGCTAATGAACACTCTATGCCATCACATACTCTAGCTTTTCATATAGCTGGTATTTTACAACTCTTATTGTCTGTGAAATCTTAACACATGTAAGACTCTCCTACAAATGGCGCAGAACATCAGTGGGTGTATAATTAGCTTAAGACCCCTCACTCCCCACACTGGAGCCTCAAGTTATAAAGTAGAATTATAAAATAATGAAGGCAATAAAACCCCTTGAGATTGATCCAAACTGGAACAGTGTTCCAAAAAAAAATCCACACCACAATAGGTTACAAGACAGTGTGGCTTTAGTGTCATTTAGCTTGCCCAAACACTCATACCTGGTCTTAAACTTCTAACCCCTAAATCTTAATATAATTATTGGAATGAAGGGATTAAAAAACAGCACCTAGCACAGATCACATGTAAGTCTCAGTCTGTGTGCTCTCTACAAACCACAACATGGGAAGAACATGCAAATAAAAAAGTCATGACAAATATAGTCTATTAAGAAAAATCTGCTTGAAACTTCCTGGCTCCAGCCATGCATTAGTATTTCTGCAAATAATTTGCATAATTTTCATAGTATTTTGGTAAAGTCCTGGAAGATGAGAAAGCTGGAAGGGAAACAAGAGCAAAGGAGCATAGGATTTGTTCTGGGAGGGTAGCAGGTGGACTAGGACAGGACGGGAAATCATTCATTCCTCACAGAGATAGTACCAAAGAAGTTTTGTGTAAAGGTAGGAGTACAAGCCACACTTTGAAACATTTAAAAGTTGGAAGAAATAGATGTTTTGGTCCCATTAAAATTTAACAGAATGTTATCCAACAAACTTATCAAATGTCTTATAGGGCACCTTCACAAGTCAAAAGAATGTATTAAGCCCATTAAAATGGCTTCCTCTGTTGGGGAGAGAAAATAGACCTGAAAAGGAATAAATACATATATGTGAAGGGCCTTGTCCAGATCGGTGGTGACAGAATTCTGAACTGAATATGATTAATTAACTTGACTCTCTGCACCTCGTCCAACAGAAACTGATCACCAGTAGCACCAACATAACAGAGGCCCTACAACACACAGAGTGAGAGCAGGGTCTCCATGGAGCCCCTTTCATTTCATGAGCTGGGGAATGATGCTTCAGGCTACAAAGTGCCTGGGATTCCCAGGTGCAGGTGTGAGTGTGTATGTGTATGTGTGCGTGTGTGTGCTTTCCTGTGACTAACTTGTCACAAAGAGAAATGGAGCCTGAGAAAACTGCAGGCTTTTGATTGATTTGGCTTTCTTGAGGCAAGATATTCACGGTCTAAACATAGCCTTTCTTTTCAGTAGAAGCTGTCCTTAACTTTCGCTGATTTTGTGTGTGTGTGTGTGTGTGTGTGTGTGTGTGTGCGTGTGTGTGTGTGCGCGCGCGCACATCGACCTTTGGAGTTTACAAATAATAATAGCCCACCAATTCAAGACCAACACACTATAAGGGTTGAAATGCTGCTGCAGCAAAAACTCCAGCAACAATATGCACCCCATTAAAATGTAATTAGATAAACATTTGCTACATGCTTGAAAGTTTGCTTCCTTTACTAGGGTGAATAGGTTGGAATCCATCCACAGTTAATAAAAAGGTAAGGATATGGGAACTTGGTTGAAAATGGAAGACAAAGGAAATAAAATTCTATTTTTTTAAAAAAAATAAAAGACATAGACACTCAACCAGAAATATGAATCATTGGTTTAAAAATCAAAAGATTTATTAGACTGGAAGACAGAGAGCAGGCAAACAGCTCTGGTGTGTGTGTGTGTGTGTGTGTGTGTGTGTGTGTGTGTTGGGAGGTTGGGGTCTTGGGGGACAGCAGGATTGAGCAAAAAAAAGAAGAGAGAGAAATCATGGATATGGATAACAGTGAAGTGATTGTGGGGTGATGGTGGTGGGTAGAGGTGGAAGAGGGCATAGAGGGGATAAATGATGATGGAAAAAATAAAATAAATTAAAAAATAAAAAGCAGAAGATATCAATTTTAAAAATCAGAAGATTTAGTTTATATATATCTGCCTGTTTCAGTTCTCTAAATCAAAGATATGGAGCAAATATAGTATATACCTCTAATGGGATAATGAGATTATGGTCATAAACATATCTCAAATATTGCACTATATTTTTTTATGTTCTATATTCTTGACCATTTAGCTATCATTTTACTTCATGTTTGATAGGTTTAAGGTAACACCACAAATATGCATAGAGGTATACACTGCCAGTGAGCACACTCAATGGCCAAACTTCCCTTCCCCTCTGTTCACTTTCTCAGAGATGCACAGTATGAAAGTGATGGCATCCCAAAGTGGTTATGTCAAAGGTGATTCTCCCCTGCTCACAAGCAACACAGGGTTGAGTCTCATCTGTGCGTTTTGGGTACGAGGCAGCCACTGCTTATTATCCACCTTTACTGTAGCGTTTTCTCATTGATTGCATTCCTTTTTAAAAAATAAATACATTTCATTGATTTTTTACAGAGAGGAAGGGAGAGGGATAGACAGTGAGAAACATTGATGAGAGAGAGACATTGATCAGCTGCCTCCTGCATGCCCACAACCAAGGCACATGCCCTTGACAGGAATTGAACCCGGGACCCCTCAGTCCACAGGCCGATTGCTCCATCCACTGAGCAAACCGGTTTTGGCGTACATTTCTTCCCCCTCCCCACCTTCTCCGCTTTCCTCATAAGGAAAACAGAGAGAAGGAGAAAGGAAGTGAGGAAGTGGGGAGGGAGAGATGAAAGAAAGGAGGGAGAGGAACGTGGGAGAGGGAGAAAGCGAGAAGAGAAGGATGGAGAGAGAGGGAGAGAGAAAGAGAGAGAGAGAGGGCTATTGTTAAGACCTTGGACACATCATACCACTAGCAGACTAGTGGACATGGGGGATGGAGAAGGCACACTTCACTACCAAAAGCTCAAACTCCGCTGCCTGCATTGTTTCTGCATGTGTGTACAACCACATGCCAACTGATAGTTTGGCAAATTGCATTCTTTTGGCTCAATTCTATTGGCTTAGGTAGTTTGAAGAAGAGATCTCCCTTCTATGCTGCCTTCAGTGTAATGACACAGCAGCAATTCAAGGGGACCTTTTGTAAGTGTAAGAGTCAGGATATGAAGATGGAGAGTAAAATCATATCGATATGGAGGAAATAAGTACATGCTTAAACTGAAACTTCAAAAGTTTGTCCTCATTCAGTATAAGAATAAAATGGTTGGTCTAGATGTTTTAATCATTTTTTATTATATTTTATTATACAGGGCTAGATACAACTGTTCAGTTTACTGAAAACGTTTCTTAGTAAAATGTGAGCAGAGAGGTTTCCATAAAGAGTTACACTTAAAGGAATATTTTGCTGGGTATATAATTGGTACAGAATAGGCTTTCTAAAAGATAATATAGCAATAGCTACCAAAAACACCTTAAAAATTCATTCGCTTGCCCGATACAAAAGTCTATTTCTAAAATATTATTCTAAAAAACTAAAGTTGGTACAATTTAGCCTTGTTTTAATAGTACATTTGTTAAAGTCCAAAAATAGGAGAGTAGTTAAGCAAAAGATTTTACATACAATGAAATAGGTAGCCTTAAACAACCATGTTTTTTAAAAAAATATTATTGTGGTATAAAAATAATCATAAAATAGTAACCAAAAGAGGTGGCATACAAACTATTTTAGTAGCATGTCTATTTTATAAAACAGACATGCAAAGCCTCTGTAAGGATAGTAAGGACATTTAGAAAAATATAAAATATTATTTTTCTTATGATTATTTTTACATTTTCTAAAACTTTTCTTTGAGTGCTTTTTTTTATGTGATTAGACACAATCTCATAATTGCTACTAAAAAAAAAAAAGACATTGCCCTAACGGGTTTGGCTCAGTGGATGAACATCCACCTGCAGACTGAACGGTCCCAGATTTGATTATGATCAAGGCCATGTACCTTGATTGCTGGCACATCCCCAGTAGGAAGTGTACAGAAGGTAGCTGATCGATGTTTCTCTCTCATCAATGTTTCTTTCTATCCCTCTCCCTTCTTTTTTGTAAAAAATCAATAAAATGTACTTAAAAAGTAAAAATAACATAAAAAAGACATTTATCTTCAAAGTGCTTTCTCTCTCTGAGTTTAATGATTTGGTTAAACTCATAGGTTGTGTCCCAGATGATATACTATGGGTCCTGGGAGGGAAAGACTCTCATAGATATCTCAGGCTTGCACTATTTTGGGATTTTGAATGTAAAGAGATGAAAATAGAATGCACTATATTCCTAAGGAAGAATGGTTCTCCACAGGTTTGCCATCTTCTTCATCACCCATAACCAGATGCCTGGGCTTTAACACAAATGGTACTAAAATGAATTCATTAAATGAAAGGCACTATCATATTGCTGATAATGAGAAGGGGGAAAAGGGGTTGAGTTTAAAGTGCTTTGGCCATCCTAAATTTATGTTTCCTGATTCTGATGCAATTGAAACCTTAACTTTCTCATATTGCAATGGTTTATATAATGTATTTATAGACATGCATAAAAGTATATGATAAAATAGTGTTTTATGGTTGGAGTAAGTAAGCAGCTGGAAACCACTTTGTTTGATTTGTACAGAAGAGTGGAAGTTCAAACATAAACTGAAATGACTACTCCTTTGTTTAGCTATCATAGACTGTTTCTTTATCACGGTCACATGCAATCCATTGGAGAAGTAGAGGCAATAACAAACATAGCACCAAACTCCATTATAATAAGTATTGGTTCAGTGCATAATCCCTATACTGATATCTCTTTAGATTCAAGGTAAGGGAAACAATGTCCTATAGTCCACTTTCTGTTTTATCACACAGGGTTGCTTAAGGCCTAATCAAAAAAGTGTTCAAACGAACACTTACACAAAAGCTCTCCATCTACTTCCATTCTGGCCATGAGGATGAATAATTTTGCCAAACCTCTACCCTTAACACTTTACTCAGCAGCTCTTAAAACTCGAATTTACAATGGCAAGCATTTGCATGTTGCCTTATATTTGGTATAAATCAGATCAACACATTTAGTGATAAAAGTCACCACACCGTTTTAAGAGTCTTGGATCTCACATTTTCTTATGCAAAATGAAGTAAAATATATTGTGAAAATGTTTTTTTTAAATAAAAGAATTTCTATTCTATTGGTACTGAGAGGAATTTATTTTTGCTGCTGTTGATCAAACCTTTTCTCCCTTTGTGAACTTGGCCAGTCCTGTCAGAGTGCTTCCAATCAAAAGATTAAGAGAGTCAAACAAGGACCCCAAAGAAAGAGTAGGAAACATGGAAATTTCAGACTTTTTAAAGAAATAACATCTCTGATCTCACACAATAAAAAGCGTGGCTTGGTAAAGTTAAATGTCCTAGCATTGACTGTTAGATATCAGAGAAGGCTGTTAATTTAAGGTTTCATCAGATTACCAAACACTTGGCAATGTTTGCTTGATTGACAATTAATTTTACAGCTGGTGTTCTGAATTATATTCTGCTTAGCAACTAATGTTAAGCAGAATAAAATTTTCTAACTATGTCATGGTTGTGAAAACAGGTGCAGGATATCTGGAAAGCATTTTACTCTTAAAGGAAGACAAAAATGGTCTTCACACGAACAACTTGAACATAAAGCTTGTTATTCCATGGAATAATAAAAGCAAACGAAACTTTCTACTTCTAAAAGTCGTACGTATTCCAACAAAAATAAACTTAGTTTTCAGCTACCAGGGCAAACTCAATCAACTAATTGTTAGAATAATTTTTCTTCAAAGATTGTTATTTAAGTCTAAGAACACTTATTATCATCACAGTAATCTATTTTGTATTTTGATTCCTCTGTACTAGTGGTGGGTAAACTGATTAATGGAGTCTTTTCAAATGTTTACTCAAACATAAACTGTAAGAAAGAATCTTTAAAAATTGGAAGGCATTTTTACCTTTTTTTTGATTTTGCAGAATCTGTATTTTAGTCTTTTTAATTTTAGACTCTTTAATGAACAAAATGAATAATGGCCATCTCTTCAAAGTAACTGGAAACAGAAGACTGTTTTTTTTTCATGATGATCTGTAAGATGCATTGGAAGCCTGAGTTAGAATACATAACAATGTAATTCCCAGGCTTTAGATGGTATGGAAAATGCTAGCAGTGGTTCCTGAAACTAAAAATTCAACTTATTCTGTTTGTAATCCCAATGAAAATTATCATGCCTGACTTCACATCTATTCTTTTTATTACTTTTGATTGATTTTGGTAGCAATGGCTTAAATAAAACAATAGTGTTTTTTTTTTTAGTTAAAACTATTTAAATTAAGCCACAACTAATATAGAAATACAAAAACTTATCTTTTGTTGGTTTGAAAACACTGGAAAAATGTCTTCACCATTTAAACAGCCTTGGAAGTCATCAAATGATTATATTTCAAGTTCATCACCAATGAATAAAAATAAACTGCCCTTTAAGCTCCCCTCCCCCATATCTTCTACCTAACGTTTTTTAGATTTTTTCCCCCTCCCCTTGACTTATTCAGTTTTGATGCAATTACAGTTACCAGCCTGGTATAGAAGCTCCCAAGGAATGTTTATTCATTTGGTGGCCTCTTGTCTTCTTTCTAGGCAACCTAAGAGGAGCAATTGTTTGGTCTCTTTTCTATGCCATTCTTCTGCTCAGTGGGAACAAAGTGCCCTCTGCACCTCTCAGCCCAGCCTGCCTCTTTTCAGTGCTCCCAGTTTAGTGTGAGAGTACAAAGAGTGATGAGCCCGGGGTACACCTTCTCCTACTCAGAGATGCGCAGCTGGGAAGAAAGGCAGGGAAGTTCTATTCACAGACCACACAAAGTACTCCCTACCAGGCCACAGCTGTGACGAGCCAGCAATTCTTCCCTCGACACCTAAGGCACATATTTCATAGTCTAAGAATAGATGTGCTTACACTGATCAAGAGCGGGGGAAGCTGACAGAATTACCCTCATATGGCTGGGGCTCAGATGCATCAAGATGTCAAGAGATCTGGTTTTAATTGAGCTGCAAGCTTTTGCCATGTGGTCTTCTACACACAGGGCCATTTTGCCTTATATGGCCAATAGCATATGTTTTGGCAATATAAAAATACAAAACAAAAAAGTGAATAAAAAATAACAAAAACAAAAATGAGAACTCCTCAGGAACTGTAGAAAAGAATTATAATTAGTGAATGTTATCTAGAAACATGATATTTATATTTTTGATTGTTATACAGATTTAATATGACGATTAAAAAAAATTACTCCATAGTGATTGCTCTTTTATTCACTTGTAAGGAGGTGATTCTCTTAGAGACAGATTTTCTTATGATTAACATGTTAACAACTGATAAAATACTTTGGTGTTTTGATTATTCATTTGGCATTAGGATTACTTCTTTGAGAAAGTCTGAATACTAAATCCAAACTGCTACAATGTTTTTATTATCATGATACCACAAAGTAAACACTAAGAGCTGACTCACCATCCAATTGATGTAGAAAGATCAAAGAAGACTCATATCATAATTTAACCTTATGTGAGAGTTTGTGTGGAAATAAAAATTAAGATATCAAATCAATTCTAAAATACAACTTATTTAGTCTATTTTTTCCTTTCAGGATTAAAATATAAAGCCTTCATTGCCAAATTAGTCCAGATGTCGGCTTAGAATAAAAGCCAAGTTCCATTAGAAAATGGTACTTGTTTTTAACTTCTAAGAGGTCTGTACCTTCTCTTGACAAAATGTGAGACCTCTGAATTTGCAAACTTACTGTTGGTGCATGGACTAGCCTGAAACTTGGGAGTGCTGCTTTTGTCTCTATGTGGTCTCTTGGTAAATTTGCTTTTAAGGAGAGCATATCACAAGATAAAATTTAAGTACATTCTTTATAAGGTAAAAACTTCTGGCTTTATTATTTGTAAAGAAATAGTTATACTCTTGGAGGTAGCAGGTGATGCCTGTGTCACGACCAGAGGAGGAGTTTATAGGTGAGGCAATGTCCTATCCATCCCTGTGGTCATCCATTTTTCCCTGATATAAAACAGGCTACATAAAGAAGGGAGGTGACAGACATGCCAAATAATTATCTAACCTATCATCTGCATATTGTTGGCTAATTTGTTGATTAATTAAAAGCTGTGCACAGTGAACACTGTGATCCAAGTCTGGATAAACTTGATATTCTGCTTCTGGGAGATTGCAAGGACATGTTCTAGATTGTTCTGGCACCACATGTGAGGTACTTTCCTGAGATGCTTCATTGTTGATCCAGCAGAACTTGGGGCACCTTTAGAAAACCCCATTTCACCTGGGCGACATTTGTTAGATCACCAACTGGGAATGGGGATAGCTAAATCTATAGCTATTGCCCCAAAGGTTTTAATTATAAAATCTAAATATTCTTTAAGCTTTCTCACCCTTCCCTTCTTTTCCCAAGGAAGATGCCAAGACCCTAAATGTCAGAATAGAGCAAAGCACCTGGTAAAAAAGACCTCAAAACCCAGCTGCAACCAAACCATCTTCCATATAATTAGTGTTGAGCTATAGGACAACAGTTCATCTCTGGCACCACAGGACTCTCAACACTCCGCTTCCACTTGCTTACCTTGCAAGGATTTTGTTTCTACTTTCTGATCCTCTTCAATTACTGAAATTAAAGTGTAAACTCTCCTGGATTTTTGTCCTTATTTTTAATTTTTATTTTCAAAAATTTTTATTGTTGAAAGTATTGCCTCTGTCCCTCTCTTCACCCCCATTGACCCCTTCTAGCCTGTCCCCACTCCCACCCCAAGCCGTCACCACCCTATTGTCTGTATCTAAGGGTTATGCATATGTGTATAGATTTTTGTCTTTAAAATTCACTCTTGTCACTTATTGTCTGACATCAATTCCCTTCTGACTACTTTATCTTAGAATCCTGCTACTAGACATTTCCTGACCACTTTCTCTTGAATATCCCTGTTCTCCCTGCCTGCCACTTAAGCCAGCACTAGAAAAGCTGGAGTCAGAGCTATGTGGGCCAAATTCTGGTCTGACCCCATAGCTGGGTGTCGACATCAGGTCTCAAACCCTGCATGGGTCACTGCGATCCAACAAAAGGAATCTGAGCTGCTGTCTGGTGCTCCTGAAGATAGATGGGTGTGGGCGTGTGGGAGTGTAAATGTGAATGAGTGTATGAGTGAAGGACTGTGAGAGTCTGAAAGTGTGCAAACATATGTGAGTGTGTGAGTGTATAGACAAGTGAGAAATAAATATAATAAAAACCTTTGCTGATGGCAAAGGCTGAAAGACAAGTGACCCAGGTTCTAATTCTGCTTCTGCTACCAGCTTGCTGGATAGCTTAGAGAAAGCTACTTTCTGTCTCTTGGATCACAGTTTTTATATTTGAAAAATGAGTATATAAAAATTATAAACTTCCTCTACTACAAAAATCACCGTCATGATTCTTTTCAGTCTGCTTAACGATATATTAGAAATTGAACATATTGACCATAGAGCTGGAAACAGATGGCCATGTTTAATAAACTCCAAAGCAGACTCAAAATACACTGTCACATGCTTTTTGGGTTACAGTTAAAATAGTATGGGAGTCCTGCCTGGTTTGGCTCAGGGGATAGAGAGTCAGCCTGTGGACTGAAGGTTCCCAGGGTCAATTCTGGTCAAGGAAGGGCACATGCCTGGGTTGCGGGCTTGATCCCCAGTGGGGTGTGTGTGCAGGAGGCAACCGATCAATGATTCTCTCTCATCATTGGTGTTTCTCTCTCTCTCTCTCTCTCTTTCTCTCTCTCCCTCTCTCCCTTCCTCTATTAAATCAATAAAAAATATATTTTAAAAAATAGTATGGGAATGGAGACTGGAATATTACTGGCCCCACCCTGGGTGAGAAGAGGATGTCTGTGGGAATGATGTCCACAGGAACACCAGCACCCTGATATTCCTCTGCTGGTCTCTTGGCCTGGAATAGCCTCTTCTTAAATTCTCCTGAGACATGAAAATAAGCCCATCTTCCTTTCCTGTTGATTTAAAAAAGTGCCTCAGATTTTTAACATAAAGAATTGGGTGAGCAGGAGACATTGCATGTCATCTTAATTTGAAAGTAAATGGAACATGTCCCTGAGTGGCCTTCATCAATTATAACCAAGAACATAAACTCAGTGCACCCTCCTTCTCTCACTGACTGTGTCGATGGCTTCCCTGTTTCCATAATGAAGGACTCAAGAAGCAACAAACATTAGATCATCCTCTCTTTTTTGGATTATAAAAAGTTATCACAATTTAGCTGCACTGAAATCTAAAGACTGCCAGTAAAACCCAAACCAGAGACAAATGTCAATATCACATTTTTAAATAAGAAATCACTAATCATTCGTATGTCTCCTTGCTAACTCAGGCTGGACAATAGGATGAGTTGGTTTATAAGCAATGTGGATGTCAGGCAGAAGCAGATTGGTAAAACAAATATACTAGAAAGTAAGAACCCACTACACCTATCAATGGAAACTTAGCCCTTTAAAACAAGAAAGGGCTCTAGAAATAAACCAGAATAAGGTGCAGATCTAGGAATCTGAGGCCCATAGAGGTTAGGTGGCTGCCACAGGATCCAGTAGCTTAGGGTAGAGGGTCATTTTCTATGTCTGAGATTGATGCCTGTTACTGTGGTCTGCTGCTTGCTATATCCTCACGCTTTAAAAAAGTCAAATATTTCCCCCTCGTTGACTTTTTAAGTAGAAATTACTGTGGCACTTTCAATGTTCCTTTTCAAGTTCCCTTCCTGGATTTGACATGTATTTTCCTAGCACAAGTTCCCACCTGCCCTCTCCTCCTGACCATAGTCTTTTCCTTTGACACAGGATCCTGGGTCCTGATTTCCTCTTCCTCAGACTCCCTCCTCCTGAACGGCTGGCTTTGCTCTCTGCCTTCGTGTCCCATTGTCTCTTTTTCTTTGTCTAGTCGCATGGTAGCATCTCTGGTTCCTGAAGTCTCCACAGTATCCATCTTAGTTGTCCTGACTTTCAGAATCATCTACATCATAGTTATCTCAGTGTGCTCCTCCGGACAGCAGCCTCACCTGGTCGGGGAACTTCTTAGAAATGCAGATGCTCAGGTCTCAGAGCAGACCTACTGTCTCTCTGGGGGTGGGGCTCAGCAATCTGTGTTTTAATGAGCCCTGCAAGTGATTCTGATTTCAAGTCAGAACCACTAATCTACATTGTCTTTTGGTAGCAGGACAAGAGCTCTGTGCAGGGCTGCTTGTGTTCAGATCCTGCTTTCTGAACTTTGAATAAATTATTTAACCTGTCTGTACCTCCGTTTTCATCTGTGAGATGGGAATAATAATGCTTTACCCCAGATATCTGTATGGAGATGAAATGATACAAGATCTGTATGTAAAGTACTTAGTATAGAGCAAAACCTAGGAAATGCTAAAAAAAAATATTAGCACTTTACAACACAAAATGTGAGTCACTTCCCATATCATACCTATGAAACTTGTAAACAAAATTAATCAATAGTGAAACCATGTTGCTTAAGAATGTAAATTGCATACTGAGTCAGGTCTTAATATTACCAATTAATATAAAATTACTTTCATGTGTGCATTTAAAATAGTTACATGGATATTTAATTTGTATATTTCAACAGATAATAAAAATGATGACTTAATACCAACTCAAAAGAATCAGTTTAGAGAAAGATATTTTATTGCCACATAGAAGTAAACCCAGAAGAAGGTTTGCAAGTTTGTTCTTGTAGCAGCTGATATCCTTAAAGGAAAACATACACACACACGTTTGTTGCTAATAATAAAGCACCCTGGTCTTTTTCAGTCTAGGACAACTGTGAACTTGCCTGTGCAGAATATCCTTGAGGCAGAAAGGAAGGCTCAGCAGATGGAACAGGACCCCACAAGCAACTCTTCAAATCTGAGTCATGCATTTTTCTTGCATGCAAATATCATTTCATATTGATACTACTAAACATATACCCATAATTGCTGCTATACTTGCAATGATTATAAATGAGTTTTACAGTATTTCACATAGAAGTTGGTCCCCATGTATATATTTCCAAATATATAGTTAAAGTTGTGGAATCCCTTTATATATAAGGTTTCCTCACCTAATGCTAAAGTAGTTTGCTTTCCCCCCATGCAGATATCAAAATCTTTTAAATACATTATACTTTCAATAAAGAATAAAAATATTAGACACATCACTGTTCTCATACCAATGAGGGGTGCCATTAATTAGCAGAGCATTTTATGTGTGATATCCACATTTTAAATTAGCTATTATTTTCCATGATGACCAGATTGCTAATGGGTATTGCAATTTTAAAGCTCATGTTACTTGGAACGTATGTACAGGGTATGGTCCTGGTGAAATGGCTCAGACCAATAGGAAAAATAAAAAGCCCTCCCAGAAAAGACCTTTTTAAAGGCAGTCCAAAAAGTGTATGTGTGTAGCATTTTTTTGGCAAGCCCATGGTAAAGTCCTGAGCTGGGAATATCTTGAACATAAGGTTATGCAATTGTGGTTAGGGAAATATGGTGGTTGTCAATTTAATCCATAGCTGACCCAATTTCCGTTCATATAAACTATGTTCTGGGGCAGTCATTGGGAGACCACTTTGACTTTGGTTTAAAAGTAATTTCCTTGCCTTTTATGACATTTCAAATTTTCACTAAAAGATAAAAGAATTCTATAAAACAAAGGCTTGAAAGGTAGAAAAATGTATAGGTACAGTTTTATAGGGTATCAGTAAAGGTTCCTCTACAGCAAAGTACAAGAAATTCTATAAGACAATAAACCTAATGGAGTGGAAACCAGAAAAAAAAAAGTCTAAAAATTGGACGTGAACGGGAGTTGCTCCAATTGGAAGACACAGTTGCAAACACAGTTCTCTGAACTCTTTCTCAGGCTTCATAATATTGGCCCTGAAACGATGCTACTTAGTACTCGGGCGGGGATATGGAAATCACAGATCTTCCTTCTGGTCCCAAGACACTGAAATGCCCACAGTTCTCTTTGGGGTTCATTATTGTTCATTTTAGTAATAATCATTTTAAAATAAGGAATCTGTACTTGATTTCCCATTGTGAAATCAATCCTTTTAAAAAAATAACAGAACCACTGTTAAGATTGGAACACTGAGAGGATAATGGAACCAAATGAGCTGCAAGAGCTGTTACAAAGGAACAGATTTATAAAATCTGGGCCAGACAGCCTTGATAGGGTTTTCAATAGAATTAAAAACTTAGTGAGCACAATGAATGCACCTTAGCACACATATATTTATATTTTTGTAATGCATTTGATACAGTATCTCAATAAATCTTGTTTGCCAACCTAATTAGCATTGGCTTTGCTGTGTGCTCTGTCACAGGGAGAGAGCTGGCTGGAGGACAGGTCCTAATGACTCAGGGCAATGTGTTGACTCTGGGATCAGCATGAGGTCTGGTTTTGTTTAATGTCTTTTTTAACGATCTGGGAGAAAGAGGAAATAATTCTTGAATCAAATAATATTTTAATGACAGGCACATGGGCAAACTGGAGAACACAATGGAGGAGAAGAGTGTGAGTGCCAGTTCCAGGCTTGCTATTGATTGGAAGGGGGCCAGTCACTTCATCTCTCTGGGTCTGTTACCGGCGTGGAAAATGGATAATGGCACTCTTGTGAGAAAGCAGAGATAAGATTTTATGATTTCAAACATCAAGTCTGATAATACTGCCTCTGATAATATTTCTTGCTTATGTATGGCTTATGATACAGGTGAGGAATTATTTAATATGGCCGAACACAGGGTAGGGCCAGTGGCAGAGAGAAACAGAACAGCATTGTCAAGGGACCACGCTTGAAAGACAGATTACCTCTTTAAAAAGGAGGAAGTTCAGAGAATAGGATACTGAAGAACAACAACAGAATCTTCCGTGGGAAAACTAGATGAGAGGGTAAAGGATGAGGTGGCAAAGGGAAGGCAGTCTTACTGTGTTTGGGGTAGGGTAGGGGATAGGAAAGGAACCTCAGGGAGACCTTCGCAGGGTCCACCTTTTCCCCTTCTGCTCTACATCAAGGGTGTATTTACACACAAGTACTTGCTAATTGCTATTTAAATGTAATGGCAGAAGCCAGTAGGCCATTTAAGGTAAAACCTTAAAAGATGATCTTGGTACAGTCACCTCTAGTCTGGTGTAGTTGTAGTGTGAGGGATAATTTCCTCTGCACTGGAACAGGTAGCTGGAGGAGGGTAGGGGGTGGATGGCTGGTGCTCATTTAGACAAACAAAACTAAAAATGATTTAACAATTTATTTGAAATATGATTACCAAACAGACCAGCATTCTGAAGTCTCCATTCTTTTTAGTAGGAGAGAATTAACATTAGAAGATTACTGGTTCTTGCTCTATAGAGCAGGGTTGCTCAGACCAGCCTGATCCTAAGTATTTTCCAGGAGTGCTTCATAAAAATATAGATCTCTGTGTCTCAGCCCAGACCCATCAACTCAGAATCTCCAAAGAAGCCAAAGTAATTGTTATGATCAGGTGAGCACGAGAAACCCCAGGCTGAGTAAAGGGAACTGGATTATTCTAAAGAGTTGTCTAATCAATCTGTGATAGTCTGATGTAACCAACCGTATCTGCAAAACTGTTGCTTCCAAGCTGACCCCAGAAGATTTATGTTGAATTATTAGTTTTTGTCTTTTCCTGAATAGAAACAAAGAAAATACTAGATTTCATAGAAAATAGACTAGACTAGGCCATTGCTTTTCCAGTTTTCCTTACCACTCAACAAAGACCATGTTACTCTTCCGAAACATCATTTTATAATTTCTAAATTTATATTCTGCATGTTTTCAAAAAACAGTTTGAGAAATATATTTCAAATTGCCTGGTTAGAGAAGGTTGGCAAAATAAATCTTTAGATGTGAGTGAAGGGATTTATTGTTGTCTCACCACCAATATTTTTATGGAATTGAGGCTAAAATTCACCCTTGCCTTCCAGAAACATTAGAGGGAGACTAAGAAAGCGTTCCCAACCAGGGAGTCCTCTTCACATTTTAATCCTTCTCAGGTGGCATCTGGGATGGTGAAAACCCAGACCCTTCTCTGATATAGCACTCTTGGCTCTCTATCCATGCCATTTCTAGAAACAGAGATTTCAAGATTAATTTGAGGTTAGAAACACGTAAGACACAATTTTTAAAAAGTGCATGTGAAAGGGTGGGTTGGAGGAGAAAATCCCAGAAAAATATCCAGAAAAAACCAACACAACTCAATAAGGAAGAAAAACATTTATGCTATGTAATAATATGGGAAAAACTAAGACTTAAAAAAATAATAAATAAAAGCCCTAGCTTTGGCCAGTGTTCTCAGTGGTTAGAGCACCGGCCTGCAAACAAAGGGTCAAGGGCATGTACCTGTGTAGTGGGTTTCCCTTCCTGTATCTTGTCAGGGCACATGCAGGAGGCAACTAGAGGCAACCTGTCAATGTGTCTCTCTCACATTGATGTTTCTCTCTCTCTCTTCCCCCCTCCCTCCTACTCTCTCTGAAAAGCAATGGGAAAAATATCCTCAGGTGAGGATTAACAAACAAAAATCCTTAGAGACCTATTATTAAATAGGTTGTAAAATGATGAAATAGTATATCTACTATAAGTGATTATTTGTGGCCTAACTTTACTTTGACTAAATATGATCGTGGTTGTTTTAAAAGATTTTTTGGTGTTCATTTTTTGTCTGAGGTAAATTTTGCTGTTTCAATCCATTTTCTCTGAACCAATGGAACATTTTGCTCTTTCTTTCCAGACAGGCTATATAGCCTGTACATCTTAACTATTGTTGTATATTTTTATTATTATTATTATTATTATTATTGTTACTAGTAGTCCTGCTCATGAATCCGTGTGCCAGTAGCTCTCTACAAGTCTGGCCACTCTGTGCCCGCTGCCCAGAGGCTCTCCGCAGCCCAGAGGCCCATCCGCAGCCAGCCATGGCAACAAAGCAAGCATTCCGCCAGGTTGCTCATGCTGCCTGCTCTCGGGGGGGCTGAAAGGACTGGGCACTGCCATCTTGTGGCTATGGGCATGGCCATCTTTATGATGGAGTGATGGTTAATTTGCATATTATCCTTTTATTAAATAGGATTATTATTAGTTGTTGTTATTAATCTTCATCCAAGCATATTTTTTTCCATTGATTTTTAGAGAGAGTGGAAGAGATGGGGAGAGACACACAGAGAGAAACATTGATGTGAGGAGACACATTGATTAATTTAACTGGAGCCGAGGATCTACCCTCCAACCAAGGTATGTGACTTTGACATAATTGATCCCAGGACCCTTCAATCTTTGGGGCCTATGCTCCAACCATTGAGTGAAACCAGCCAGGGCTCATTATTATCTTTGTTTATTTGAAACAGCAAAAAAAGAAAAAGAAAAAAACATTCCATCAAAGAGAATTCAGCTTGTGTTGAATTTTGGTTCCATGTAAATTTTGTCTCTGTGACATTGACAGATACATGGTATTGCCACTCAATTTAATTTGGGTTATAGACATTTCGGGCTACTAAACTGATGTCTTTTGATAGATCTTCTCCATTTCACCTTTACTCATCAATAAATAATCTCACATGAATTCTGCACTCACATAACTCTATGCTTCAGAGGAGACTCAGCAAGAATCTCTGACCAGGCCCTACCTCTCTGCCAGAGATGTTTTGAGTTTAATCCAACCCTGTCTGTGGAAAGGGGGTATGAGATTGGAATTCATTTTCTCATAAAAGTTATTGTTTCCACTTCTTTAAGATTCTAGCTACCCTCTAACAAAACATTTAACATAGCACTAACTGGTTTGGCTCAGTGGATAGAGCATCAGCCTGCAAGTTCAAGGGTCCCAAGTTTGATTCCAGTCATGGGCATGTACCTTGGTTGTGGGCACATCCCCAGAAGGGGGTGTGCAGGAGGCAGCTGAAGGATGTTTCTCATCGATGTTTCTGACTTCCTCTCCCTCTCCCTTTCTCTCTGTAAAAAAAAAAAATCAATAAAATATATTTAAAAAAAATTTAAAACATTAATTATCCTAAGTATTCTCACCATTCAATGTTAGCTCTTCCACCTACTAACATTGTGGATTGCTGAAAACTTCCAAGACCTGATTTTCTCATCTCTGAAAGGAGGATAATATTAACTAGAGTTTTCTGTGAAAGGCAGAGCTAATGAGCCTGATACATCCTGCACAGTGTCAGGCACCTGATTGGTGCTTAATAAATGGCAATTATTATTATTATTATTATTATTATAGAAATATTCTTTTTTCATTGTTTTTTAAAGCATTATCCATGGTATTTGCTTCATTCTATATTTATATCACGTTTTTTTAAAAGTTTTGCTATTTTTATATATATTGGTGATTCAACTTCTCTGACTTTTTAAAAGAAGAAACACATTTAAGCACTTTTTGTGTTTAGATTATTATGATTCATGAGGTTTTAAAATATTTTATTCTCTTTAAATTTTATTTTTCATTTTTTATTATTCTGCTTTTATTTTTATTTCCCTTCATTTCATCTTCTGTTTATATATACATGTATGATGAATAAATTTATTTGCTTATTTTAAGACTTGGTTTCTATAATAAAGGATCACATGAAAGCAAGGAAGCAGGAGTGGTAATCGCCTGTTCTTATCATAAAAGGTTGGCGGCAGCCTTTTTTTTCCAGCTGCTTTTCCAACTTACATTGAACAGAACTTCTAGCTTGTGTGAGGAAGGAAGCAAAACCTGGAGAGTCTTAAGACAGCCCCGAGTTAACTCTCCCCATGATTAAGATTTACCTAATGCATATGGAACACTTATTTTTACCAAAGCAGCACAGTCTTATGACAATCATTAATTATATCAGTATTATTACTTTCTAGTGTTGTTTTGGCTGTTATTAATGCATCACTTCCTGGCAACAGCAGTAATTAAACACATATTTGGAAAAATGATGCAAACAATTCATTTATATTTTCTCAGTTGCTTATTAAAATTAATTAGTGTCCCATTCATTAATTTATCTACCCAACAAATTAAGTACTATGTACTTCACTGAAGGGATAGTTCTGGCACCAGTGCCTCTACCATTTAGTTGTGTGGTTTTGCAATGACCTAAATGTAATGTAGCCACTAGCCATATGTGGTTAAGTGAGCACTTGAAATGTGGCTAGTGTCACCAAGGAACTGAATTTTTAATTTTATTTAGTTTTAACTACTTTAAATTTAAATTTTAATAGTGAAGTAGTAAAAATAATTACCCATTAAGCAAAGTTTTATTGTATGTATAATATCTCATTAATGAGTTTCATATTGATTACATGTTAAAATGATAATATTTTAGATATATTAGGTTAAATTAAAACATATTATTAAAATGAATTTCCCCTATTTCTTTTTACCTCTTTTTAATATGACCACTAAAAATTACATCTGTGACTTTCATTATATTTCAATGGGCTAGTGTTGGCATAGGAGCCCTACATCAATCAAACAAAAAGCAAGTACAAAGTGGTATCAAAGTAACTTGTAAAAAAGCATAACTGGTTAATACGGATTTTAGAAATTTATAAAAAGAAAAGTTAATCAAGATTTATAAAAACTTAGGAAGGCATCACCTAAAGACATGTCTTCATTTCAGCTTGAAAACTGAAGAGAATGTTTGCAGCATGAGAAAAACAATGCCAGGTATGCTGAAAAGGCTGACCTAGTTGAGAGAAATTGCTATTGAGATGGATATCATAAGGTGAAAATGTGAGAAAGAGTTCAAGGTTCTTCTCTAAACTCCCACTGGGTATTAATAACTCTTTATCCAGTCCACCTTCAAGTATTTATTGTATGCCTGTAATTAGGCATTCTTATAATCTAGAGGTTGAAGACACAGCAGACAAATTCTTATTCTTTACATTCTAGTTGAGTTGAGCAAGTGTACCATGTTCTCAGATAATAGACAATAAATAAATGGACAAGAGTAAAGACACTCAGATTTTTATAGCACTACAAAGAAAATAAAATAATGTTAGGACAGAGGAAGGCACTCTCAACCAATTTAGATAGAGTCTCAAAGGGTGGCCTCATGGAGGAAATGACATGGGAGCTGAAAATGAGGAAATGAGAAATTGTCAACCAAACCATGTCTGCTTAGCAGATGACCTGGCAAATTAAAAGGCCTGAGGCTGAGTGAGCTTGGTGTGTTTCAGAAACAGAAAGACAACTGTGGCCAAGTGCCTGGGGAGCGTGAGTCTGGGGACCCAGGCAGAAGCTAGATAATATCTGATGTTAGAAGCCAAAGTAGCAATTCTTGATTTATCCTGTGTATTACAAAAAAGACGAAGAGTATGATCAGAAGTGTAATATGAACTAATTTCCTGCTGCCCTATGGAGAATGGATTGTTGAAGGAAATGAAAGAATTCTTCCAACATCCATGAAGTGGAAGTTATGCCCCCTTACTTTGCATTCCTATACAACATTATCTGTACATTGCCTAGGGTACTTTTTCTTTCTTATCTCATATTCTGATTAGGAATTCAAGTTGTATCTCCACTATCTGGGAAGAATTCAGTCTAATTCATCTTTGCCTCTCTCACAGTCTGGGAACAGTGCTTTGGACATAATAAGTCCTCCATGAATATTTATTAAATGAATGAATCATGGAGTGGATGATAATTCAGACTCTGCTTGAATACTTTCAATGACAAAAGAACATTGGTTCATAAAGCAACCCATTCCATTGTTAGAAGGTTCTAATGGTTAAAAAGTGTTTGAAAACTATTAAGTGAATAGTTCTTTTCTTTTCACTTATTCATCTTTATTCTTTTATTTGTCTGTGGAACAGCAGAAAAGAAATAAATTTTCTCTTCTAAATAATCATTCTTTAACTAATGCTGACAGTGATTATTTTCAATGTGTTTTATTTTTGCCATTCCCAATCTTTAAAAAAAAATATTTTATTGATCTCTTTACAGAGAAGAAGGGAGAGGGACAGAGTTAGAAACATCGATGAGAGAGAAACATGGATCAGCTGCCTCCTGCACACTACCTACTGGAAATATGCTCGCAATCAAGGTACATGCCCTTGACCAGAATTGAACCTGGGACCCTTGAGTCCACAGGCCGATGTTCTATTCACTGAGCCCAAACTGGTTAGGACCCATTTCCAATCTTTTTAGTCTTTTGCTTATTTGCTCCCCTCATCACTTTCTTTAGTTTACACTTTCATTTATCATAACATCCTTAAAATATGATGCCCCAAATTGAATATAATATACCACATGGATCTGAGGTATCAGAGAATATTGAAGCTATTACTAACTTTGGTAGAGGTTCATACATGAATGCAGGCTAAACATTTTTTTTAAATATATTTTATTGATTTTTTACAGAGAGGAAGGGAGAGAGAGAGAGAAAGTCAGAAACATTGATGAGAGAGAGACATCGATCAGCCGCCTCCTGCATGCTCCACAGTGGAGATGTGCCCGCGAGCAAGGTACATACATGCCCCCAACCGGAATCGAGCCCGGGACCTTTCAGTCCGCAAGCCGACGCTCTATCCACTGAGCCAAACCGGTCTTGGCTAAACATTTTTAATAGCATCATCAAAATATCGAAATGTCTAATCAGATTAAGATCTGTTAGCTGTTGAAGGTGATGAGACCCATTGTCCTGAGCTTGTTAGTGGTTTATTGAAGCAACTGTAGTTGATAGGGTAGAGTCAGCAAACATCTTGCAAAGCCCATTGATGGTGTGATTTATGGTAATAAATGAGTGCTAGTTCTAACTGATTTGGCTCAGTGGATAGAGCATTGGCCTGGAGACTTAAAGGTCTCAGGTTTGATTCCAGTGAAGGGCAGGTACCTTGGTTGTAGGCACATCCCCAGTAGGAGGTGTGCAGGAGGCAGCTGATTAATGTTTCTCTCTCATTGATGTTTCTAACTCTATCCCTCTTCCTCTCTGTAAAAAGTCAATAAAATATATTTAAAAATAAATAAATAAATAAATAAATAAATAAATAAATAAGTGCTACATTGGTAATGAAATTTATCTTTCTAAATCACAGATATGCATTTAGTAGGGATCTTGAGTCTCTTAATCCCCTACTTCTCAATTTAGTCTTTGTGAGCTATCAAATATTAGAGGGCTTGCACAACGATGGCCAAATCTGGGGAAAATGAAATTTTTGAGTAGAAGAAAGCTGCTTTTTTTTTTAATACATTTTTAAACATTGCTATTGATTTCAGAGAGAAAGGGAGAGGGTTAGAGACAGAGCTAGAAACATCAATGATGAGAGAGAATCATTGATTGGCTATCTCCTGCACAATCCCTATAGGGGTTTGAGCCTGCAACTCAGTCATGTGCCCTGACCGAGAATCAAACCATGACCTCCTGGTTCATAGGTTAATGCTCAAATGCTAGGGCTGACTAGCAGACACTGAGCAATGGATGAATGGATTACTCTAACACAATATTTGACACAAAGGATGGCCTCCTCAATTGCCTGCCTCCTTAGGCTTCCCCCTTTCTTTATTGATTAAAGTATTACATATGTGTCCTTATCCGACGATTGCCTGTCCCCAATCATACCTTCACCCCCCTGTTGTCTGTATCCATTGGTTAGGCTTATATGCATGCATACAAGTCCTTTGGTTGATCTCTTCTCCTTACCCCCACACCCTTCTCTACCTTCCCTCTGAGGTTTGAACATCTGATCAATGCTTCTGTGTCTCTGGATCTATTTTTGTTCATCAGTTTGTGTTGTTCAGTGTAATCCACAAATTAGGGAGACCATGTGATATTTATCTTTCTCTGACTGGCTTATTTTACTTAGCATAATGCTCTCCAGCTCCATCCATGCTGTTGCAAATGTAAATACTGCAGTTTTTATCTTTAGATACAGTCAGTAGAATGAGAAATCTTTGGAGGATACATGTGTTTGCATTGTCCTCAAGGTAAGGACACTCAAAGATGAGGCATAAAGCACCCAGGGGTCTGCATGTGCACAGACTTGTTTGGAAAGGTCAAGGAATAATTAGGGGCACCGCCTTTGATACTCCCCTAAGTCAGAATTGTGATAAACAGGGCAGGAGGCCTTCCACACACTTCCCTTTTCTCAGAATGTCCTCCTTACAAATTTTGCAACCAAATCGCATATGTTCCCCACCAGTCAACCACTGAGCCATGCCAGCCAGGCTAAGAAGAAAGCTTTTTGAAACAGAAATCTCTTCTTCATAGCATATAGGTGTTAACTGCACTAGCCTTCAGAGTTGGCCTAGCTCACAGAATTGTAAAGTTTGAAATAAATAATAAAGACCATTAGAAATCTTTTATTTCAAATGGTAGGAAATGAACCATGAGCACTAGATCTATTTCCATTAATTAGCCCAACAAAAATCTTAAAGGATGCAGAGAAAAATGAGTAAAATTAGTGTTACTTGTCTGAATGAAGCATGATGATCAATACATTTCATGGCTTAGTGTCCTTGACTCTTATAGCATGAATTACTTCCTCCTAGTTTCATCTAATTATCTTATATATATATATATATTTCCAAGATAGCTTTTACTCTTTTAAAAATGTACTTTTGGTTTCTATGCATGTAAGTCATCTTGAATCTTTTTTTGAACAAGGCATGATATATTTCCAATAGGTCATGAAACCCATAGGTAACTTAAGCTTTTACCTTTTTCTTGAGAGGAAAAAAAAAATTTCATGAAGTAGTGATCCCTTAAGCTAGAAACTTCTGGTGGTCTAGAATTATGCTATTTACTTTACCTATTTTGAGAGAAATAGCTCATTCTGCTGATTTGAAAATAAGAATTAGTAGTTTGCTCACTTTGTCTCAGTTCTATCCTGAGTGACAATAAATTGGCCATTGTTTATGCTAAAATTTTTTGATGGGCATGTTTTCATTATCAATTAGTTATATCTCATTATGGTTTTACTCACTAGATTTTTGAGTAGAGTAGTCTCAAAATTTATCTCCCAAGTCAATCTTTAGTCACATTAAAATATAGGTTTCTATGTTAAAAACAAGTAAAAATTTTGACAGTAAAGTAAATATTCTCAGATACTTCTAATTCTTTTAGTATAAACACAATTAAAAATAGAATGTTATTGAGAAAACATGTCAATAAAAAATTCTAAACAAAAACACAGTTTTTATCCCTTTGTGCCTAGAAATAAACCAAAGATATACTTTTTCCCAAAACCATTAAGCAAAAAAGTATTTTCTTAGTGAAAATGGGGACTGAAAACTGTAATTAGATAAGCAAACAAATAAAGTTAAAAGAGTTGAGGTAGAATGGAATAGTTATGACCAACCAAGACTAGATTTATTGAATCAAATATAAAATAACAACTAGAATGAATGCGTCAAATGCAAAAGTAATCTATTAAAGGCATCTCAGAATTTCTGAAGCAAAAAGTCAGGAAGAGTTAATACTCTGACTTACCACGGATAATATGTAATAATTTATATATTTGACTAATACAAAAGAGGCAAGAAAAGAGAGGAAAGTCGTATATAAAACAGTTGGATCAAATGTAAAATAAATAAGATAGTAGATATAAACAGAACCACATAGTAATTTCATTCCATGTAAATGAACTTGACTAGGTCTTTCTGGATATTAAATTAAATCCTCTCTGTTCCAAGAGAGCCAATTTCTCTTCCTGAGATCGTCAAAATAAAACCCATCCCCACCAATACTTATCTCTTGATTTTTTGATGATAGCCATTCTAACAGATGTGTGGTGATAGCTCATTATAGTATAGATTTGCATTTCCCTGATGACTAAAGATGCTGAGTTGCTTTTCAGGTACCTGTTGACCATCTGTATGTCTTTGGAAAAATATTTACTCAGTTTCTCTGCCCATTTTTTTGCTATCAAGTTGTATAAGCTCTTTATATATTTTGGATATTAACTTCTTTTCAGATATATGATTTGCAAATATTTTCTCTTATTCCATAGATTGCCTTTTCATTTTCTGATGTTTTCAATTAAAAATGAGCAGAGAAACGGAAAGCTTTTAAGTTTGATGGAGTCCCACTTGTTTATTTTTTTTGCTTTTGATGTCATTAATTGCGGGAAAATAAGAAAAGGCCTGAATTTCAAATGTTTTCTTCCTTACATTTGCCTTTGTGGAAGAGAACTAGATTTTTTTTCCCACATCAATTACTTGGATAAACTTGAATAAATGAGAAGTTTTCCCAGTACAGCATATATATATATATATATATATATATATATATATATATATATATAATAGATACAATATTTGGCTACTGATATTGCAATACCAATCACTATAAAAATGTTTATAATTTATGTTTGGTTTTGCCTTTAGACATGTTCCTCGAAGATTCTAAAAAGGAAAAGGCCTGGAAACAATTTCAGAATAAACTACATATTATGAATGTCATTACTAATGGTGAGAATGCAAAACTAATTCAGTTGTTAAGACACGGTTCTTTCCTTTTATGGTCAAAGTGTAAAACTTTGTGGGACTTCACCAGATGGACATTAGCCCCATTAACTGCACACATTAGAGATGAGAAATTTCTTCCTGCTCACACACAGCACCTGCAAAGCCCCAGCAGAGGCTTTGTGTTGTTTATCTGTGGGGGACCCTCTCTTCACAGAACAGCTGCTTGACATGGAGCCCAAAATGTGGCTCCCTTGTATTATGAAAAAGATGGTGTCTCCACGGAACAGACAGACACACAATAATGGGAGTTTTGGCTTGGAGCTGCTCTGGCCAAGTGACAGATTTTCACTGGTGAAAAATGGATCCACACAACCTGCTCTGTATCACAAGCTCAGAAAACTCTGCGATGCGTAGGTTGACATCCTGCCTAGTTCTTACTTCAGCTTCAGTGGAAAACATGACATGCAAAGCAGTTCTGTTTTTATTGACCGAATTGAGATTTTCCATCCTCTGTCTCTCCTCCTTTTTTCCTTCCAAGGATAAATTTCTCAGTGATTTATGTTGTTGCATGGTCTACAGTATTGTTTTACATAGATATTTCAATAGATGCAATGTTTTATTTTGATGACCTCAGGAAGAGAAATTGGGTCTCGTGGAACAGAGAGGATTTAATTTAATACCCAGAAAGACCTAGTCAAGTTAAGACAACTTCATGGATTGCATGAGTAGGTGTTTCAAACCTTTCTTTTAAACCAGTGCATTGCGTTCTTTGTGAAAGCATTAAGGAAGTGGAAAGCTTTTTGTACCATACTAATTTTGTTCATAATTTCTTATTCCTACTTAAAAAAAAAAACATGGAGAGGATATCTATGAAAAGGCATAAGCTTTTTTTTAGATAGACTTCTATACTCATCACTAAAGCTTAAATGACCTGTATTTAGACTCCAGGTTTGTCAGATAATATAAAGTGCAGTTAAGTTTTAATTTCAGATAAATAATGAATACTTTTTAGTATAAGTATGTCTCAAATATTACAGTTTTATCTGTGAAATCTAGCAACTCTACTCTCTGGTACTATTTTAATGATAGTTTGTGTGTCAATGGCTAAAATAACTGTTAACCTACAACTTACGATTGAGAAGGTTTCGTGTATATGTGTAATAAGACGTACTTAGTTTGCTGCTGAGACAAACAAAAATCTTCAATTTGTTATGTATGTATGTCTGGAAAATCTTTAAAACTTTAGACAGGTGTTTCATTTTATTTGTCTTACACTTTAATGCTTCATATCTACATTTTCTTCAGCTCCCCACACTAGTTTATCAGGCCACTGTAAAGAAATATAGGCAAGGCTGTTTATGGGCTGTTTGGTGTAAGGTCAAATTCTTTAAAATATTTCTATGTCTCTATCTATCCATCTATACACATGCACTTATACACATATATGATATCCCAAGAAAATGTATACATACTTAACATCTTATAGCTGTAGATTTTATTATATGTTGAAAATAATGTGTTCTGCCTTTATAATTATTCAAAGTATGTATACACTTTTAATCCCAACTCTAACAAATATATATATATTTGCAAAGTTTATGAAATCAGCTCCCATTTTAGCACTTACTTTTTCCTTTGACACAGTGATAATAAAGTTATTATTATTATTATTATTATTATTATTATTACTAAGAAGATAATCTGATACACAAATTTGGAACCAGTGAATCTGGGTTTTAATCCCAACTCTAACATATGTTAGTGTAACATATATGTTAGTGTAAAACTAACATATAACTCTAACATTGGAGGAATTACTTAAGCCCTCAGCTTCTGTTCTCTCTGGTTAAAAAGGAGTAATAATCTTAGCTTGTTTGACTCAATGAATAGAGCATTGGCCTGTGGACCAAAGGGTCCTTGGTTTGATCCTGGTCAAGGGCACATACTCGGGTTGTGGGTGCACAAGAGACAGCTGATCAATGACTCTCATAATTAATGTTTCTAACTTTCTCTGTCTCTCCCTCCCTCTCTGAAATCAATTATATATATGTATGTATATATATGTATATATATATATATATGTGTGTGTGTGTGTGTGTGTGTGTGTGTGTGTGTATAAAAAATAAGTAATAATAGTATCCACCTGCTAGGTTTGCTATGAAGATATACTCTGTTAATGTAAACAAAGTTCATAGACCAGTGTGCGATGTGTAGGCAATGCTACATAAGTGCTTATTGCTGTTAATAGTTTTTTTTGTTTGCTTTTTATGTGCAGTTAACATGTCAAAGTTTTTACAAATATTACCACAATTTAATCTTCATAACAATAATCTAAAGTTAATTTTATTAATATATTTAATAATGCTATGTAACTTTCCTAGTTAACAGAGCCAGAAATCAAGCCCAGTGCTTTTACCCAACACATATTCTCTCTCTCTACCCTCTCCCCTGCCCCAGTTGTCAGTGGGCTTTCTGTGGAACATGTTCTATTGAGGGCCTAACTAAATCTATATAATGAAGCTCATTTAATAGGGAATAGTGCTTACTAATTCTGCTGCTTGCTTCTTCCTTTTATCAAGGCTAAATTCATGAAATCCCAAGACACACAACCTGTCTTTTATTGGACTCATTGCTTTTGCTGGGTGTATTCATTAAGTAATCACATTTGCAATTATGTTACTTTAAAAAGGGCTGAGACTCTTGATTATGAACTGTTTTTAATAGTTCTCACTTGACAGGAGTCTCTTTTACTATGTCCCAATCTACTTCTCCATTCATGGATACACACTCACAAGCATAAATGCACAAATGTGCACACACATGCCTATGTTAAACTTATTATTCAATTTTCTTAGAAACTGATTACAACCTATCTGATGATATCCTAGATTTCAGAAAAACAGCAAAAGAGAATTATTCATACACATGTTCAATGGTGAAATGGTGACAAACACAGAGAAGACACAATAAAACTTAGGAAACAGAGATAGAAATTAGGGGGAGTTGCATATCAGTCAACTGAAAGGAAGTTAATAAAACTGCAACCACATTGAAATACACGGAAGCTTAGTTTTTAGAGGGATATTTTCATCAAAGAAACACACTGTAATTATAGGCACTTTTGAAAACATAACTATTTTAAAAAAATACCTCAAGTTTCTCAAAATATAGTGAGAAAACATATAATCCTTAGGGATATTTGCTTGAAATCTGCACTTACTTAACCTCTTGTAGATATTTCCATTGCTTCTATTTCCCCCAAATCAACAGGATTCTCCTCCTTGTTCTGTATAAAAAGGCCACTCCCAACCTTCTCCCTGACCCTTTAAATTTCCTTCTGCTTCCTCTTTTCTATAGCCTCTATTCCTTCACCTCTGCACACCCATCCTCTAGATTATGCATCACTATCAATAGTCTCTACCTTACAGGACTAGAGAAGGTGAGAAACTACAGGCAAAACGAGGACCCTCCTCAAGAAGGGAAAGGAAGAAAGGCCAGGAACATTCAAATACTAATTCTTTCTTTTTGTTCCTTTTCTTTTTTTTCGGTACACTGTCACATTTGGAACACTTTGAAGCATATAAAAGACAAATCAAGCATCAGTGAAAAATTAAATACAATTTAAATTTTCCCACTCACTAATGACATATTTGTTGAATCTACCAAAGTATTATGACATTGATTCTTATTCTGTCTATATCTTTGTTTCTGCTTCCATTCCATTTCTCTTTCTCTCTCCCTCCTGATTTACATTTGAAGCTAACGAATGTACCCAATTCATTTTGCACTGTTGGTCCCAGGCAAATGATCTCCCAACCAGTTCTAACCTTTTATTCATAGGCATGTTGTTGTCTGAAGAAGCATGTCGAATTACCATGTATAACTGAGAAATGTGGCAAGGGGCAAATGTGTGATTTATAATGATGTATTTTTTATGGTTCAATATTCAGTAATGACTTCAAAAACAGATGTGCAGTATAATCAAGACTTTGGTTTCTATACTTTTGTGGTAAACAAAAGCTTGGATTTAATGTTTGTAATCTGGGAAACAAGGAGAGCAGGTAGAGAAATCCATCTAGTGATGTGCTTTAAACTTTGTGATACATGCATTTATAACACATGTATAAATATGTGTGCATGTTCAGATATACATAGTAATTGCCTCCAGGGGCAGTTTATGATTTCAGATAGGGAGATGTTTAGGATTGTGCTCTTTAAGGGTGTACAGTAATGATGGTCATAGCATAATTAGTCACATAATTTTCTTTGGGAACTGGAGGACTAAAGAGGAAAAGTAGAGAACTTCACAGTAGAATCTGTCAAGCGACCATTGCTATCTTTCCCCTACTGTTTTCTCTCAGTTTCATCTGCTATTTCCTGTGAGCGTTATTTTTGTTTTCATTGGTTCATACTTGAGTTGAATTTTCTTGCTTCAAGATTGCCTCTATTAACATCTGCCTTAAATGTGGGTGTCCTCTTTTATGACTGTGTCTGGTTATCAATGGATTGTGATAAAACGGAAGGATATGTGCAGGGAAGTGGACACTGTTTCTCAGGTGGTCTAATGGAAGGATTTGTGCAGATTATCACAAATTTCCAGGCAGTGAGGATTAATGCCTGTGGTTTATGGGCAGCCTAAGAGACTCATTCCTGAAGGCACAGAATAGGGAACCAGCCTAGTCATGCTTTAACACAAACCCTTTGGTCCTATGAGTAGTATCTGACTTCAGTTAGTCTTGAAAAACAATAACTAAATATCCCCAAACTTCTGACATGAGGATAGGACAATAATTCTACAATAGCTTCAGGTGATAGTATATCCAGGAGCCAAAACACTGCACAGAATGTCAGGCACTGAGGTTTAGATTTCCAGTTTGCACACTAGTAAATGATGGTGTTGTGGAATGGCTTAGGGCTCTGATTACTCACTGATAATTAGAAAGAATCAGCATCACACGTACCTTTACTGAGTACCCAGAAGTCATACAGAAGTCTTATATGAATGCAATGGGTTTTATAGCATCTACACATGGTCACTAGTCTTCCAAATATACTGCTTAGTGGTGAGACAAGGCAGACCATTAGAGAACTGGAACACTGTAAGTAGGTATTTAGAAGTTTCCATTATTTGAAATCAAGTGAAGCATTTAAGTGCAGGGATAATTTATATTGCTGTCACAAACTCTAGCCCATAAAATGAGCCCTATTTTTAAAAATTATTTTAAAATTACAGTTGACATACAATATTATATTAGTTTCAGGTATACACCCTAGTGATTAGGCATTATGTAATTTACTAAGTGATCATCTCTATAAATCCTGCACCTATGTGACACCACTGATAGTTATTAGAATATTATTGACTATATTCTCTATACTGTACTTTACCTCCCCGTGACTATTCTGTAACAACCAATTTGTATTTCTCAATCCCTTCATTTTTTTTACCCATACTCCCAACCCCCTGCCATCTGGCAACATTAAAAATGTTCTCTGTATTTATGAGTCTGTTTCTGTTCTGTCTGTTTATTTTGTTTCTTAGATCTAATCATTTATAGATATGTATTTATAACCATTTTATTTTTCATATTTTAATTTTTTTCTTTTTCTTAAAGAATATCATTTAACATTTCTTATAATACTGGTTTGGTGGTAATGAACTCCTTTAACTTTTTCTTGTCTGGGAAGCTCTATGTCTTTTGATTCTAAGTGATAGCTTTGCTGGGTAGAGCAATCTTAGCTTTGCTGGGTAATCTTAGTTGTAGGTCCTCATTTTTCATCACTTTTAATATTTCTTGACATTCCTTCTAGCATGCAAAGTTTCTGTAGAGAAATCAGCTGATAGTAGTATGGGAGTTCCCCTGTAGGTAACTAACTGCTTTTCTCTTGTTGCTTTTAAGATTGTTCTTTGTTCCTAACCTTTTGCATTTTAATTACGACATGGCTTGGTGTGGGCCTCTTTGGGTTCATCTTGTTAAGGACACTTTGCACTTCCTGGACTTGAAGTCTGTTTCCTGTACCAGGTTAGGGAAATTTTCTGTCATTATTTTTTCAAGTAGGTTTTCAATTTCTTGTTCTCTCTCTTCTCTAATGTGCAGGCCAACTTAGCAGTGACTAAATGAATCCACAGAGAGAAATGGAGCTCCAGAATAAGGGCTGTGAAAACTCAGCATGCATCAGCATCACCTGGAACACCTCACTCAACTCTCAGGTCTCCTCCCCAGGGTTTCAGATCTTGGAGGCCTAGAGTTAGGGCCTATAATGTGCATTCCCAACAAGTTCCCAGTGATGCTGATGCTGCCTCTCTGAGGACCACCCCTGGAGGACTATGTTAAAATTCATAAAGGAAGAAAATGGAAAAAAATGCTTTTATGCTAGAGTGTTCTCCTGCTTTTTTTCTGAAAAAACAAACAAACAAAAAACAAACAAAAAAACAGTGAATAAAGAAGAAGGACTAAATATCTAACTTATGAAAATAATTTATCATTCTTTTAAGGCAATATTGATAGGGCAGAGGAATCTCAAAAGTTTTGGTGGGAAGTTATGAGCCAGAACTATATCATCCATTGCCTGTGTTTATTTATTCTGAAGTGTTTCATTTTTTTTTCTTTTCAACTAACTTTTACTATATTGGTGTATTTTAAGGAAAATTATAGACATTGTGACATTCTACCTCTTAAGTAATTTAGTAATGTATATGTAACAAATGAGAACATTTATGTATGAAACTAAAACAGCATTATTATACCTAAGAAAGGTAATAATTACTGATCAACATGTAATACTTCTTCCCTATTCAAATTTCTTGAAATGATCCCTAAAATGTCCTTTTCAGCTGGTTTGTCCATACCAGGATTTAATCTGAGTTAATGACATTGCAATTGGGGGTTATGTTGTTCAAACCATTTTAATGTAGAATAATTCTATTTCATGATTCTGACTTGACAAAAAGAGAATCATTTATCCTGTAGAATATCTCCTTTTTTTTTCTGGATTTGTTTTGCATCCTTCTGGAAAGGTTTAATGAGATCACTTTAATTATTTTGGTAGGAGTACGTACTAACTGATTTTATGTACTCTGTACTGCACTACATCAGGGAACACACAATAACTGTGCATTGCTTTGACTGTCTATATTAATGATTTCCTGATCATCCTCTTTGATATTACATTGCTTCTTGCTACCAGAAAATAATCAAATAATCTATATGCTGTTACTTTAGTACAGTACTACACAAATGTCTAATCCCTCCATACATTTTTACCTCAGGGATTTAATACCATTTGATAATTTTTGCCTAAATCAATAATTTCACTAAAGTTTGCAAAGTGGTAATTTACTAATTCTATCACTCCTTCTACATATATTAGCTGGCTCTTTTTAAAATGAAAGCTTTTGCTTATAACTGGAATGTTTGATCACTATTAGGAAGCATTTTCTACTAAAAAGCTCAACCTTTCCCACAATTTACCAATTTTCAAAGTAAGTAATTGGTTTAATTAATTGTTTTAAATATTGACAAGTCAGGTATTACAGCTTTCTCTGCATAAGTATCAATAAGGACACATAGATTTTCACAAATTAAATGTGATACAGTTGCCCACCGTTACTCTGACAATTTGTTCGTATGACAGGAGTAAGCTGTAAAGAAGCAATGAGCTGAGCACCAAAGGACAACTCATTCTGACAGAAATAGATGCCCATGCTGCCAAGAAAACTGGAAGCCTCTGATATTCTTGCTAGCATTTTTGAGCAAAACACTCATAGGAGACACACCCAACCAGTGAAGTACTGACAAGAGAGAGGACATACCATTTGACTTGAGAGGAATTCATCCCAACCTGGCTTAATAAAGCCAGTCCAGATTGGGAAAGAATGGCCACTAATTTTTTATTACTAGAAGTAGTAAAAGAAAAAAAAAGTGAGGATAATAAGAACGCTCTAAGGGGGGTATAATCTTTGCAATGTGTTTGGTTTGAGCCTATTTTGGGAATGGTGATGGTGGAAGAAATGCTGTTCTTGTATTTAAAACCATGCTGAGCTTGCAGAGGGAAAAACAGACCAAAGTCATTAGATGAATGTAGCAAGCTGGTTAAATGTAAACATAAGGGGAATGATTTATATGGAAGTCCTCAGCAATTTTTTTTTTTTTATCTCATGAAGTGTATTTAAAAAACAAAAGACAGAAAACCACCTAGTACTGCAGAATTGGAAACCATTTTTGTTACCTCGGGTTGAATGTAGCAAGCTGGTTAAATACATCTGGCTGGCCCTAGATTGCTCCTACTGGAAGACCTTAAACCCAAGCCACTTTGACATCCGCTAATATTCTCCTGTCCATTCTCTAGTTCTGGAATGTGTTACTAGTGTTCCAGAAATATACACAAATGTAACATCCTGAGAATTTTCCAGGTTGAACTTTCTGGACACAAAATGTCCTTGGTAGGAAAGTTGTTAGTGTGTCAAAGTTGATAGGAAATGGTATCTTGCAGAAGAAAAGATAGTATTATTTCTTATTTCAGAAACATTTACTAAGTATTTACAATGTATCATGAAGGAATAGCTCTTTCAATTAAATATGGTATCTATTCTCTACTAATTGTTATTCACAGATCATGACTCATCAAAGCAATTAACTCTAAAACTAAAAATGGAAGAATGCTTTTGCCCTGTGGGTAGTCTTCAATTTAACCTTCATTACATTCAAACAATAAAACAGAAAAGGATCCAAAATCCTACAAAATCTTAGCTTATTGTCAGTTATATAGGCCTTTTGAGTGTTTGTGTCACTCATACTTAATGACTCACAGATTATGATATTGCAGAATTTCATTATAATAACCCATTGATTCACGTAGCACTTTGCTAAATTGAGTTCCCTGTGAATACTTTATCTTTAATCCCAGGTTCAAATTTGCCATTGAGATAATTTATCTTTGATTTAAAGCCAAGAGAAAAAGAAAATGGAAGACATTTTATACCATTGTGGATCCTTTGGGTACAATGAACATTGTAATTAAACTGGTAATTCCAAGAACCCTGCAGTTGTTTTAAGAACAATATTTTTTTCAGGTTTAGAAAAACATAATAATAAAAATACTGTCTCTTGTAAGGCTTCTGAAATCAATTAGTTGTATCTTACAGCCAATAAAGTCTTTTGCTGGAGGTTTTGATGTGCGAGTTATGCCAACTTCAAAAGGAAACTTGTGTAGTGGTATGAAATATAATTTTAGAAATTTTAATTCTGTTTCCATTCGGAACCAGAGGCAATTGTACTTTATATTCTCTGCACTGGCAAAAGTCTTTGGATGTAGATAACCATGACTGTTAAAAATGAGGAAGTTTAAATTGAGAGTTAGAGTTGTACAGGGTTTCTTAGGCAAAGGCTGTGATTCCCTGAATTCTTGTTTGTTCATCAAAAACAAAAACAAAAACAAAACAAAAACAAAACAGTTTCAATATTTTCTAAAATATGCTAAAAATAATATATTGTAAATGAAAGTATCATTTTATCTAATTATATTTGTACAGGAAGTTTGAGATCACTTGCAAGGTTTTAGATACAGGGGAGAATTAGTCATATTATCTTCCAGACACTTCCAGGGAATGCACAGGCCCTATAAGTAAGTGTCTGCCAGGAAGGTCTCCTCACCCTACTGCAGAGACAAGGAAATGCAGTGATGTCTGCCACAAAGGCAATCTCACTGACCCAGCCACTTGTTTATGGCTTTCCCAAAGACTCATTCTGGCTCCCAATTTTCCCCATTCCCTAGCACCTGAGACACAGTGGGATATTCATTCTTTCCTTCTCCAGTCTTTAGTCTAATGCCAGGGAAAGAGCTCAGTGTCCCTTATCAGAGGATGGTGTTCTGCCCTGTATCTGCAGGAGTGCAGCTCAAAGCATACAGCTGGAGAAGACATTATAGCCTCAGGACAGGAGCCCAGCCCAAGGTGGAACAAGCCTGAGAGGCACAGAATACTGGCTTGAGAAGGTCTTTTTCATGTAGGAATTTACCAATCCCTCCCCCACAGTACTTTCCCTGTGCGGTTGTGCAGTCCATTTAACTTCTCATAGCTCTGTTACATTTTTGAAGCCACTGTAAGAAAATCTCTGTATCTGTCTTTAGTGTCTCCTCTTTGGGAATTAGATGATTCTGCAGATGTATTTGTGCAGCAAATGCAAGGGCCCCAGCTGTATTTGAACAGTGGAAAGGAAGTGGAAAATAGCAACCGGATTGGGTAGGGTCTTACCTAGGCAACTATAATGATAACCTTGGCTTTTATCCATAATGTAAGATGTCATTGGATGTTTTTGAACAGAGGAGTGTACACTTGAACTTACTTCTCAAGGGTGACTTTAGCTGCTCTCTCAAATGTGGACCAATAGAGGCCATGGGCAGAAGCTGGGGCGGGGTTGGGTGGGGGGCAGGAATGGTGGCAGTTAGGAGGAAGTTATGTAATATCACTGATAGGATGTGCTGGGGGTTTAGAGCAGGCTGACAATAGCAGAGGCGGTGAGAACTATTCAGATTTATAATATATTTTGAAAGTAGAGCAGATGTAATCTGCTGAAGGATTAGATGTAGGGTGAGATAAAGGGGTATACTCAAAAATGACATCAAGGTTTTTGGCCTGAGCAACCAGAAGGATGGAATTGTGATTTACTGAAGTGGAGAGAGACCTGGATTAGAATTTCTGTTTGTCACTTACTCAGAGTATGACTTTGGGTGCTCAGTTTAGCTACTCTGTGCCCCCACCCCCTGTTTTCACTTATAAAACAGGATAACCTTCTCTACTCCAAGATTGATATGAGAATTAGAGATAATGTGTTAAAAGCTCTTGTATGGTTCCTGACACTGGTGAGTATGCACTAATAACTACTGGAACTCTTATTATTACCATTCCTTGGGAACAAGAGAACAGTCTGGTCTTCCCTCCATGACAGGCCTTCAGATATTGGAGATAACTTACATGTTTTCTCCAAGTCTTCTCAGATTGAGTCCCTCAGTCTCTCTTGGTTGGGGTTGGCTGGTTTCTATGACTCTCCTTGGTACACATAGGTTTGAGTCATTCTCCTGCTTGATATAAGAAATGGGGAAGGGTTATAAAAGGACTTTATTCATTTTTCAATAGTGGGCCAAATGATCAGAAGTTCATGTGTGAACTTCTGTATTCAGCCTGTATTCCTCTTCCTCCCCCATAACAATTGTGAATGGAGAAGCTTTATTTTGGATGCAGTTGATACAAACATAAGTGAAGATAATGGAACTCATTATTTACTTTTTTTTTTTTTTTTTGGTCAGTAATCCTTCTTTATATCCCAGGGCCATTATGCAATTTTAGTGCAACTAAATTTTAACACCTCCAAGTTATAAAATCAATGTCAGCCAGCCACAATTATAATTACTTATGGTTCTGAGCATGCTACTTTGTTCCTCAATGGTTGCCATTTATAAAAAGACCAGTGGCCTTTCAGTCCTGTGAGCTGGCTATGTAGGCAAAAGTTCTAGAAAGGACGAAAATATCAGATGAGCTTTATTTGGTTGAGTACTATGTGTTGAAAGCCAGATGGAGTAAAAGCCTAAATACAAAAGGAAATGTGAGAGACTATACAAACTCAGACTGTCTTTGGTCTTCAATTTTTAAAATTATTCATTATTATTATTATTGTTATTATTATTATGAGAGAGAGAGAGAGAGAGAGAGAGAGAGAGAGAGAGAGAGAGAGAGTATTGGACCAAATAGTTTCTTTAAGTTCTGCCTAGCACTAGTATTTTATGTTCTATTTCCTTCCTTCTGGTGCCTTCTCAGAGCACAATAAAAATGAATGTTAACATTCCTCCCTCCAAGGTGGAGATTTTAGCCATGGGTTACACTGTACTAGAGAACAGGCTCAGCTCCAATTTTAAGCTTTTTGGCAAAGCCAAGTAAGGAATTAAAAGTCATTATGTGGGGAAAACAATCTAGAGATTGTCTTTAATATAAGTTGGTTCCTTACAGTCAGCTATAATTGTTCTTCATTTTGAAAATAAAAGTTTTTCTAATTTATCTACACAATTTAATAAACTTGATGATGCTTCTAAATCATTCAGCACAATGCTTGAAAAAATAGCCCACATTCAGCAGGTACTGTTTTAAATAGTAACAATGGTAGTGTTTTAATTTTTTATGTTTCTTTCTGAGGCAGTGCTACTCTATATTCAATGAGACTGGCCAGTCTATTAAGCCCCTCAAAATGCACAGCAACACTGACTTAACTTGTTAATAAACTGGAACTTCACACCTGCTCCCAGTGGTCCCCAGGAGGCCCTGTGAAGCAGAAACACATCTGAACTGGGCCCGGGATTGCTGGCTTATTTTAAAATCCTCAGCTTTCATGTTGGTCCCACGTATATTCACACTACCAAATGAAATATTTGTGCAAGAGCAAAGAGGGTGAGTGAAGCCAGCAGCTTGGCTCACAGATGCCTTTATGCTTTTCACCCCCTCCCCAGAATACCTATTTAAATCCAGAATGGCGTTCATTTGTGACTTTGTCTATATATTAGTAGTGAACTGCTGAGTTCAGACCTAGCAATTTTAAGTGACTTGGTGGGGTGCTAGGGTGGCTTGGCAGTAAATGTCTGGCTTGAGGGCTGGGGAGCAGGTATATGCACACATCCAGTCCATGTAGACACTGGGCATATGCCCTGGTGCCTGTTTAACTGACTCACGTGCTTTCTCTTGATGCTACTTTCTTTATGGGATAGATTAAGATTTATGTTTGTCACTAAGAATTTATTGCTCTGTATTTGAAATCTTTTTACTCATTATGAATGAATATATTTGTATAGCCTTTACATAAGCCTTTAAAATTATATTCTAAAAATGTTATAGAGGAATCTAAAAGAATATTCTAAAGTAATATCTAGGAATTAGACAAGTATAAACTATTATTAATTCTTCATTTTATGTGAATACAGAAATTCATATAAAATACCTATATACTAATGCACTTGTGTGTACATGTATGTAATCTTTATTCCTCAGGAAGTGGCTAGGACTCTTCATCAGCTTTCATTTTATTGTTTTGCTATGATGGCCACAAGTCCATTTTCCCACCAGAATATAATATTCATGAAAAAACAGACAGGATGAAATACTGCCATTTGAAATAACATGGATGTACCTTGAGAATATTATGCTAAGTGGAATAAGTCAGTCAGAAAGAGCAAAGAACCATATGATTTCACTCATATGTGTGATATAAAACTGAAACTTGTGGATACAAATAGCAGTGTGGTGGTTACCAGAAGAAAGGGGGTGGAGGGGACCCTAATATATGGTAACAGAAGAAGATTTGATTTTAGGTAGTGGGCACATAGTACAATATACAGTTCTTGTAACATAGAAACCCACATATGAAACCTTTATGATTATATTAACCAGTGTGACCCCAATCCTATATAATAAAAGCCTAATATGCTAAGTGTCCGACTGTTCCACTATTCGACCAGTCACTATGATGCACACTGATCACCAGGGGCAGACACTCTGACTGGTAGGTTAGCTTGTTGCTGGGGTCAGGACTGGGCAAGATAGGACAGACACGCCCTGGAGCCCTCCCTCAGTCCTTCCTGGGCCCTGATCGTGCACCAGTGGGGTCCCTCGACCTGGCCTGCAACCTCTCACAATCTGGGACCCCTCGGGGGATGCTGGAGAGCTGGTTTTGGCCTGATTCCCATAGGTCAGGCCAAGGGATCTCACCAGTGCACAGATCCCTGCACCAGGCCTCTAGTAAATTAATAAAAAGAAGAAATTTGCCCATTCATTTCCAGAGCCTGTAAGAGCATATATTAAATACTGTATTGAGCATAGAAGAAACCTAAATATTAGACACTCAACATTGGATAAAAAAACAAAAACTGCTTTAAAAGGACAATTGAGATACTTATACAATGTTTTCTTACATTTGAATGTGCATTAAAAAAGAACTGGGAGTTTGTAAAACACACACACACACACACATACACACACACAGAACAACAACAACAACTCAGATTCTTAGTAGATATTCAAAGATTTTGGCTCAGTCAATTTTAAGTAGAGCCAGGATTTTATCAAGCAGCCATCCCACTCCTCACCCCCACCTTCCCACAAATGATTCTAAAACTGGTGGTCTGTTGAACCTACTTTGAGAAACACTGCCCTAGAATCTCCTTTTTATTTAAATGTCCTGAAGGACTAATATTCTAAACTTAGTTGACTTTGTTTCCCTTCCCATTCCACTTTGCATTAACTTTCTTCACTGAAAGTACTAATAGAAGGTCTTCTAGACTACGTTCACCTCTTTATCCCCTAGATTAGAAACACAAGGATTTGGCCACCAATCATAAAAAGAGCCTCCCATTTATGGACAAAAGATTAAGAGGACCTGGGCTGACTGACATCAGGAAATGAGACCAGGACCTAACATGATTGGCCAGGCTTGGCAGAAGAAGAGAACTAGTGAATTTGCCTGGAAACAGCAAAGAGAGAGGAAATGAGATTTGAATTAAGAGCAGAAGAGGACAGGAATTGGTGGAAACAGAGTTGGAGTATGTGTTTAATACAGCACTCAGGAGGGTCTAGTGACAGAACAATGAAAGGAGAAGCCGCCAGTTAAGGGATGTCAGGTGGAGGCCAACAAGTGAAGCTGTGCTTTGAGCTTAGTGTATTGTACCGGAGCTTCAGCCAGAAAGGATCTGGCTTCCCCCAGGAATGAGAAATAAGGGAAGTAGTTGGGCTAGCTGAGTATGAAACAGGCTGGAACTAAAAAACAGGCTTGTGAATTTTAATTTGCCAACATGGGCTCTATGACTAAGCTAGGTATTTATAAGTGATCTGCCTGTGGGTACTTTAGGCTCTGAAATATTTTACCCTTTGTAAGAGAACTATTTTTATTTTATTTTTATTTACTTATATTTACTTTAAAATGTATGGCCGACCCAGAAAAAGGTATAGAAAAGGAACATGGAGACAAGATTGTTGGAGGCAAGATTGTGATTGAGAGGTTGCCTTACAAAAAAATAATAAATCTCCTTTGACCTTGAGAGTGAAACTGTTAAGTAGTGAGCAGGGAAATGTTGTGTGTGCACCTCAGGTAGTTTAGCATGTAGCTCTCTAATTGAACAGCTAAATGGATAGCTGGAGACTTCAGGACACTCTTGCCTAGGGAAGTGATGAATATCCAAGATCACTTTTCAAAATGCACTTGTATTTCCTTCTCATTCCATTCACAACGTAAATAAGATGATTTCAGTAGCTTACTGTGTGAAATTCCATAAGAAATTTAATTTCTCCCTATGTATGTCTGCTGTTCTTTTCTCATTCTAGAGAAAAGCATATTGTCTTTACAATGAATAGAAATTAACATCCATACAAGGATACATTCTAGTTCGAGAATTCAATGTCCAAATAGATTCTAAATATAAAAGAAATGCTCTTAAGAAAACATTTCCTAGTATAAAATGTGATAGCCAAGAATTCTTGCCCACAAGTGCTTGTAGTCAAGCAAAAGCAAGATAAATTACAAACTTTGTTGTTGCTCTAGAGTCTAGAACCAAGAATGAAAATTGGTTTGTGAAACATTCTTTTTTTTCTTTCCCTTTTTTTTATTGTTTGAAGTATTACAAATGGTAGTACATATGTCTCCTTTCCCCTCCCCCCCATTGATCTCTCCCCAGCCTTCCCTTCCCCCCAGTACATGAAATGAGTAAAAAGAGAAAATCTCTTAGAATAGAATACTAAATAAGAAACTGGAAAAACACATGGAATGAATGTGCATGTCTCCAGTGGACTCACGACAACAGCACTTGTATGGAGTGATAGATCAAGCAAATACAATACAACCCTCCAAGCAAGTGCACATCTGTGTGGCTTGAGGATTGAAAACAACATATTGGTGCCTTAGAGAAGGTTAAATATGTTTAGCATCTCCCTATTCCATTTACAATTAGTTTTAAGCACAATCTCTCTTCATTTATTGAACAAATCATTAGTGCTCTCTGCCAAGCACTGTTAATATGAAAAGGAAGACATACTAAACAGGATTCCTACCTTCAAGGAGCTCAAAAGTAAAAAGCTATGTGATGAGGTAGAAAGTTTGAGGGACTTTGCTGAAGTTCAGATAAGGTGGTAGAGAGTTCACTGGAGGCTACACCACATCTAGCCAGGAGTTGGCAAGGGCTTCCTGGACAAGGTGTGGGATTTGAGCTGGACTTGAAGAAAGATGGAATTGGACAATTCAAATTTGGAGAGCTGGTATGAGTTCTAGATAGAGAGATTCCAACAGGATTGAAGACAATGAAACAGACAGTAGCTGGTCATATTAGGGGCTAACCAATGAGTGATCTGGCTTGCTTGGATCAAATGGATTTAAGAAAAGGCACAGTTGAAAATATTTGAGTGAGTAAATTGAGTAATGAATAACCTTTGATTATTTAGTTAGTTTAGAGAATTGATGAGCAGTAGAACCAGGGGAGGGAATATCCTGCAGTGAATTTTGTAAAAGGATTGCCAAGTTTTTCTCTGTAGACTGAGAATTGCAAACTGAACGAAGAGAATCTGGCAAATAATGTAGATGAGTTCACTGATCCAGGTGTAGGAAAAACAGCAACTGAAGGGAGATGATAAATGCTAGCAGACCTTTGGCCTGCATGTCAGGAGGTGATAAAGACTGGGATTAAATGTGGCCAAATGGACAGAACATATTACATCTGAAGAAGGCAGCTGCTATGCAGCTCCAGACAATTGTTGCCTTGTAGAAACTGAAGTCCAGTATGGCCAAATATTCAAGAGGAACTAGAACCTCAAATTTTATGTTGGCAACAAATTCAAATTTTTTAAAAGCACACAAATCAGTGGGCCTCAGCATTGTGTGAACCAAGCAAAATAGGTCTGCAGGCAGTCAGTTTGATACCTCTGAGGAATGCTTAGGAGCCCTTAAAGAAAGGTGGCCTAGGAAAAGGGCTTACATTAAAAAAAAAAATCTAAGCTCGACATTTCTAAGAATAGTAGGAATAGCAAAGAACCAAGTGGAAAAACCAGAGATTCTTTGATTATTTGTTCAATGTCTGCCTCAGCAGACTGTAAACACCTTGAGAGTGCAGACCTTCCCTGTTTTGCTCCCCAACACCTAGCACAGTGCCCAACATAACATGGACAAGAAATAAACATTTATTGAATGGATATTTTTCTTAGAAATGTATTCTTAAGGCTATCGAGAAGTGCTAGATTGCCTTTTATTCTTAACTTTAGATGAGGGAGGATTATATTAATGTGTAAATAATTATATTGACTTGCAATTGTGTCACATCAATGTTATTAATAGACATCCCTTTTGTTTTCAGCAGAATTTTATCATATAGATTATTACAAAACCCTTAGAATTTATAGCCTTTGTGGATTCTATGAAATCATTATGATCATGATGTTCCTCTAATTGAAAGGCTTCAGCGACTTTCCTTCATCTGCTAAAAAAAAAATCTAAGCTCAATATGATCCCGAATTACCTCCATGATATGGTTATTGAATGTTTCCTTTGACCTATCTTTTTCTGTTTCCCAATCTTGGGATAGTGAGTAGGTGAGTGGTTTTTGGTTGCTGAGAGCTACTTCAGAGAATTCCTAGGGAATACTTGTTCATATTTGAGAGTGATCACAGAAAAACACTGGGCACCAATATATAGAATATGTTACCAGTTGTCCAAAGAATCATATGAAATTGGGCAAGGTTCATTATATCATTTAAAGCTACCATCCTTAATGCCTATGTATATAAAGGTACTAAAGTATATAAAGGTATAGGCCTAATAAATAAAAACACAAATAATTTTTTAAAGATTTATTAATACCCAAAGTCTCCTCTTCCCCTCTCATTTTCTGGTTAAATTTTCTATTATGTTTATGACTACTATAAGGCAGTATTTACATAATGAAGAGGATGGCTGGAAACTTTAAAGAATAAAAGTTTTTTATTTATTTTCTAGATGTTCTTTTCCTTACTGTAGTCTGTGTTGGGATATTGTTTCTCAAAGTGTAAGGAACACTTACATTAGAGTAACCTATGTTGAAAGTAGATTTCTGGAATATACCATAAGTATATATTAAATATAAATTTCTTGGTGAGAGGAAGTTCAGAATTTTGCATTTTTATAAAGTTGCTCAAGTGATCTTGATGCATATGAAATTTAAGAACCACTCTTTGAGGGTATGTGGTCAACCTAGAAGAGGCACCATTTATTATCAGTGGGTGGTCCCCCTCCCTTCTTTTCCCTGTATTAGTGTGGAGCCAGCTCACTAAAATGCTACCCCCTGAAGTTTGGCTAGGAAATATCAGTGCAAACACCTGCAAACCAGATGGGCACATCTGTACAGCTTGTACTGCTGACCCAACTTCGGCACATGCCATGAACTACTTGCTTAATTCAGAGTGAACCGAAAGGATGATGAAGATTTTATACTGAAGTCATTCCAGAGTTCTTTCCCTTCCTTTTTTGTTCTTTTCTCTTTACTTGCCTTGATTGGTAGTCACTTTCTTTTTCATGATCAAGAATTGCAATGAAAAAGAGTACCAATAAATAAACAAGGCATATAGCTGAAGGCATTGCCTTATGAATATAAGCAACTTTATACAGAAAGCCTCAAGAAGGTGATATTGCTATTTACAGACACAGACTTTTTTCAAGTGAATCCTGTTTTCTATTAAAGCCATCTAACAATTTAAGGTTTATCAATGACTTAGTGTAAAAGTTTGCTAGCTGAATTAAAATAGAATCTGAAGGCAAAATAATTATAATTTTTCTTTTTTTTCCTAATGCAAGGGACCTCAGCATCAAATAGATGGTTAATCTCAACCGCCAAAATGAGATACCAGTCAATGGTTACATAATCTTTTAGCCAAGAAAGCATGAGACATCTAACTTTCTTTTATTTTTCTTTCCTTTTTCATCCATATTTCTCCCCTTATGTTCTTTTCCCAGTACTAGATCTAGAGAGAAGGATACTGCAGTGCAGTATGAAAGGAAATAGTTGTTGGAATCACAGGGATCCAGGAAACACTCTATTAGAAATGGGTCAGAAGTCATAGCTCATGGGCAAAGAGAAGGGGAACTGGGTGAGCTTTATTTAGCCTTAAAGAAAAAGCTGCCCACTGTTTGAATACTAAGGGAAAATAAGAAGCTTCCAGAAGATTTTTTAAAAAGAGCCTCATAAAACATTCTAAAAATTATAATGATTCCAAAAGCAGCATAGATAGATAGATAGATAGGTAGATAGATAGATAGATACAAACAGGGTTACTCTGTTCAAAGCACTTTGCTAAGTGTTTTGACTGTTCTAGTTCATTGAATTTCATAAACACCCTACAAGGCAAAGTTCCCCTCATTTTATAGATGAAGAAACTGAGGCTTAAAAAGGATAATTAACTTGTCTAACGTGAATAGTGGCAGAGCCAGAATGTGAGTTCAGGGGACTGGCTCCAGACTTCGTGCTCTTCACCACTAGCCTGTCAGTGCTGGAAGAGCAGTGTGGGAAGCACTGGTTGTCAGGGGTTAGTGAATTCTGCTAAAGGAAGAAGGCCTGGAAACATCCTAAAGAGGAGAAGGTTAACTGCTCGTCTGGATTGGCATAAAGAAAAGAAAACCTCTCCAATTATACCAGCATATGGTTAAACCTTCCCTTTGCTAAAAAGTGTGGACTTGGAAGAAAACAAGAACAGTCAGATTATTTGCATGGTGTTGCTGAAGTGTTGTGGTAAAGTTTCATGGTCAGAAGAATGTGCTGAATAAAGCTGACTAATCCTGAAAGACATCCACAGTCTACATGCCATTAAAACTCAGCAGAATACAGTTGTAGTTCATCTCCTTTTCATGATAAACAGTGATAAAAATACTGAGCACTTGTCTGTCATTGGGAAATGCCTCACAAAGATGCAGAGCCTGCCACTGACCTCTTGCCCCTCCAGTGGACCGCTGTCAAAGTCTTCTTTGCAGAGCTCCTGCCATTCTTTCACTCCCTGCAGTATTGCCCTCTCTGGTGAGTTGGCTCTGGGTCTGGAACTGTGGCAAAGGAGCAGACTAAGTGTGCAGTTAGCCATCCTAATAACTGTGCTGCCTAAGCTGACTGCTTTCTTATCTGCCCAACACAGATTGTGGAATATACATCTGCTCAGATCTGGCACACATGTGGTTTCGTCTGGTTCTTTAGCTATGGATGGGAATGTCTTTCAGGAATATGCTCTAATGGTAATTTCAAGATGAGAAACACCACTTTTTTTTTCCTTTCTCAGATCTTCATCTGTTCCTTTTTTTAACATTTTCTCTAAGCCTTTTCCTCTTTCTTTTTCTATCCCCCAAATATAAGAAATCATTATCTGTAGAAAACGTTCTTTAAGAATGAGAATGAGGTTTCATTAATCACTTTAGTCATAAGAGTTATGACCAGGTGTTTGTTGAGTTTACGCATATCAGAAACTTTCAATAAAATAAATAGAATCATTTTTATGTTACAGCAAGATATGAGAAATAAAGTTGTTCTTAGGATAGCATAAAGCTTAGTACTTTGCACAGTGGAGGTACTCAAGAAATGTTATCTCCCTATCTCCCTTTTCTTTTTGGGGGTCTTAAAACTCCTGAAGGAATTGTTGATTTGGTCCTCTATAAAGATAAACAATATATAGAGGACAGAATGGTATTGAAACCTATATAATAAATGACCAGTTGCTATGACATTCACTGACCACCAGAAGGCAAATGCTCAACGCAGGAGCTGCCCCCTGGTGGTCAGTGCACTCCCACAGGGGAAGCGCCACTCAGCCAGAATCTGCACTCAGGGCTGCTGAGTGCAGCAGCGGTGGCAGGAGCCTCTCCTGCCTCCTCCAAATGCTGATTTAGGCCCGCTCCTGGCAGAGAGCAGGCCTAAGCTGTCAGTTAGACATCCCTGAGGGCTCCTGGACTGTGAGAGGGCACAGTTCTGGCTGAGGGACCACCCCCCCAAGTGCACAAATTTCGTGCACCAGGCCTCTAGTAATTACATAAGGTTTATGAGAGTTGACTTAAACATGAATATGAAGAAGCTTGCAAGCATAAATTTATGACTGCAGTGTGCTGCTGGGTTACCTGACATACTTCCTTATCAGAGCATTGGTGATCCTCATGCACAGGCTATTGCATGAATAGCAAACAGGTTTTGTGTGGTATTTGATCATGGAACTCACTAGGGAGTAGTTTTCTCTGTCTTAGAAAAAGCCTCACAGAACATCTAAATGCTAAGCCTGAATCTCCATGTTGGGGGAAGAGCTGATGGAAAGGGAGGGGAACAAAAAGGAAAAAGAACCCTGGCTTTGTATCACATTTCATGTTTTCTGTGGTGGGAGCATACTTTCATGTCTGCCTCTCAAAACACAAATGCTACTGAGATCTCTAAGCCAATCAGAGGTTCTTAGTTTGTTCTTTCTCATATCTTCATGGAGGCCAAACCAGAATCTAAACTTCTGAAATATGTTGTTCTTGAATGAAAGTAAAAAAATCCAACTCAAACTAGCTTGCTGAATTATTGGTGTATGTAATCTAGAGCAGGAGAAGCAGTCCCACATGATATATAAACAAATGGGGATTGCTGTTGTTACAATAAGCTTTTATTTACAAAATCACTTGACAGGTCAGATTCGGTCCACAGGTTGTGATTTATGACCCCTGCTCCAGTCACATGGCATAGAGAAGCTATTACATTGGACCCTTGTCCTCTACCCACGATACAACTCTGGTAGTTCTGCATTTGCAGTAGCCTGGTGACTCTTTCATTGATCTAGCACAGGAATAGAGAAGCTATATCTCATCTGTCATTTTCAATTGGTGGCAAATGCCTATGGGGCTATGTTCAGAAGGATTCTGAGACTGCACCTGGGCTAAGCAGCAAAATATGTCATAATTAAATAGCAATTTTTAAAATGGGCACAGAGGGAGATGTAATAGCACATACCACATTTTTGTTCTTTCTGCTTTAGCATACAGGATTAACACAAACTGAAAATGTTCCATCTTGGTACCTCAGAAGGTTTTTCTATCTTTCTTCTTTTCAAGAGCCTAACAATGATCCCAAATCGCCTAAGGTGTCACCCAATACAATTGCTCACTTTTCAGATATATTTTTTAAAAGTTTAATACAGAAATGAGATCACTTAAAATATTTCATCAGGTGGACTGAATCAGGATTCGAGAGCTAATCCATCTTATGAAATATTCACCTGAGAAACCTATTGCTTTTGGTTTGATGGAATGGGGGTGCAGAGCCATACATTCTGATTTTGCATTTATGTTTACCTGTGATGTGCTCTCAGTAACCTTTCTATATTTTTTTCTTTCCTTTCCTGGAGAAGGCCAGAGCCAATTTGAAAGCCACTGGAGGACAGACAATGCTAAGTCAGCGTTTTAAAATGCTGCCTACAGATGAGCAAGCACCACCTGCAGCTGTGCTGTAAAACAAACGGTGCTTCTTGAAAATATAATCATTGGGAGGCAGTGGGCAGCTGTTAAGATTGAATCACAATTTCCCAGTGTCCCAAGAGAAGAAAACGTTAACCATTAGTTTCTCCAACTTGATATTTTATTACCTTAGAAAAGAAGAGAAATAAGAATTTTTTTCTTTAGAATTCCTCTTGAGTCATGTCCAAAGTTTTACAAAACAAGTTTATTGCATTTGTTTCAATAGTAACTCTGTGAGCAGAGGCTACAGAAGTAAACCCATGACTTCTTTTAGTTGGAGTTTAGCTTTAACCAGCTCTAATTTCAGTTATTTTATTGACCTTTGTATTAAACAGGAAATTAGAAATTTAAAAATATATTTAAAATCTTGTTGAATACTTTTTTATGATTTAGATTAACCAAGAGAACGAAGTGCGAGAAAATGGGGAAAAGAATAAAGATAGAAAATAAAGAGAAAGAAAAGAAGGTTCTTATCCTAGTTGCTTTCAGTAAAAATCTTGTAAATTACCCGAAATTTTATGCAAAATTTTGCACGTGTGGGTGTTTATGTGTCTATATGTACGCACACATGTGAGGTATATTTAGGGGGTAGTAGCCCTGCAGTTGAGAACCACTGTTCTATAGATTGAATCCTTATCCGAAGAGGGTAGATTGAATACATTCTGGAATTGCCAGGTGCAGCCTAAGCCCTGGGAAAGAGTAGAGCAAAGGGAAAATACATATTAACTAAAGAAAATGTTATATGCTTCACAAGTTTGCCAGGGTCAGCCCTGATCCTAGCTACATGAGTTGTAGTTCGGGAACCAAGACGGAACCAAAAAGGAACTAGGGCAGCCGAGGCAGGTTTTCCTTGGGAATCAGTGACATATGACTGCTTTCCTTCTTCTCTGTTGTTGAGAGAACAGCTGGTGCGCCATGGAGAGCCCTGACAGTGAACGATAGCCCAAGGACAAGGCACCAGCTGAAAGCCAGCTTGGCTGCAAATTAGAGTATAAAGGCAGAGTGGCTTCTGCTGTGAAGCGATTTGCATCAGAGCCCCCGACAATGTACATTCTGTAGGGTGAGTGTTTGTAACAGGAGGAAACCAGAAATAGTGCATTACTGAATCATTTAGAAGAAGATTCAACAAAAGATGAGAAACAAAGAAGATAGAAATTTTCTAATACCTGGTTTTAGATTATGCTACAGAGAATACTCATTTTACACTTAAAGAAGTAGATCTATATCAAATTCACCTCCAGATGCTCGCTAGTTGCCCCTCCTTCTGTAATACCATAATACTTCGCTCAAAACTCTATTAAAGAATCAAGTAAACACAGAACTTAGACATATATTTCATTAAATTGTGTGTGTACAATGCTTAGGTATATTTTCCCAAAGATCACATTACCATGGTTTGACACTCTAGCATTCTAAGAATCTCACAATTCTTAGCTATGTAATCACTTCTTTAATCATTTTAAGAAATGTGCAAATTGTTAAACCTTGTGGAAGAACTCTGATAATATGAAATAACAGAAGAGAGATCCAATAAGAGCTAAATGAAATCCTGTGATAATGAAGAGAGAAAATGGTGGGAGGGAGAGAGAGTAGTTGGTAAGAAAGCAGTTGAAAAGTGGAAAAAGAAAGAAACATGGTAGGATTCATAAAATAGTACTAAGAGTCACCAAAGAGGTAAATAACTGAGAAATGTGTTACAGCTATCAATAAGATAATACATTAAATTGGGTATAATATAAACATAGCAAATAAAAAGTAACATTATTAATATAACTATGAAAATCTGCTAGAATGGCATATACACATATACATGGTACATTTTTATGATTGACTAGAGGCCCGGTTCATGAATTTTGTGCACTGGCAGGGGAGGGTGTCCCTCAGCTCCATCTGTACCCCTCCAATCTGGGACATCCCCCTCATAATCCGGGACTGCTGGCTCTCAACCGCTTGCTTGTCTGCCAGCCTGATCACCCCCTAACCACTCCCCTGCCAGCCTGATTGACACCTAACTGCCCTTCTGCTGGTCCAATTGCTCTCAACTGCCCTCCCTTGCTGGCCTGGTTGCCCCTAACTGTTCTCTCCTGCAGGCTTGGTCCCCCCCAACTGCCCTCTCTCCCTGTAGGCCTGGTTGCCCCCAACTGCCTTCCCCTGCAGGCATGGTCACCCCCAACTTCACTCCTCTGCAGGCTGGTTGCCACCAACTGCTCTCTCTTACAAGCCTGGTCACCCCCAACTACCCTCCCCTGCAAAGCTGGCCACCCCTAACTGCTCTCCCCTGCAGTCCTAGTTCCCCTAACTATCCTCCCCTGCTGGCCTGATCGCCTACAACTCCCCTTCTCTACTGGCCATCTTATAGTGGCCATCTTGTGTGAGGGTGTGATGGTCAATTTGCATATTACCTCTTTATTATGTAGGATATGCTTAGTTTGTCTCTTCTATCTGATGGTGAGTTTCATTTTGTATCTCCAATGTTTGGTTTCACACTTATCACACAGAAAGCACTGGGTACATTTTTCTTTTCAAAGAATGTCTGATATTTAAGATCCTTATAGTCAGTCTCATCTTACCCATAGTTCTTTCATTTTCCACTTTTTCCCATTAATACTTCCTGTCCTTCCTTTGCCTCCCAAAGCCATTCTAGAATGCTTTCTCTTCTATTCTTTGCCTTTACCAACTTACTCTATACCCATTTCTATCAGCTTACATCCCACATACTTCATGGGGTCTCATCTGTCAACTGCTCTTTGTATATTGATTTACTTCTCTTTTTTTAGGTTAGAACTCATAATGTTCATTTTTAATCAACTATTTCTTGTGTTTAAGATTTACATTCTCACCTAGATTAGAGAAAGAACCATACTTCAAAGAAGGTAAATTTTTGTATTTTCCATGTCACCGAGCACACATTGGACACTTCCTAAGTAGGCACATTCCTGTAAAGCAGAACATTCCTGGGCAGAAGAAGGAATCTAATGCCCAGACAGAGAGATGCATATAAAACCTGAGAGCATGGCAGGTGGGTGGGGATTGCTACCTAGAGATTGCCCCAGAGCTTCGAGGTAGTTTCATCATTGGCAATGAGCTCATATCTATTGAGCTTCCATAAAGCATGAGTCTGGGCTTCTTTGTTAAACTTCCCATTCATTTCCTATATCAGCCGATGTAGTCTCAGTCTACATATTGAAATTAGATGGATTCTTTTATGTGCTACAACCTTTAGCTTTTTTTTCTCTCTAAAGCATAAGTGAACAACAGTAAGTGAATAGTGGTATAGAATTCTAATAAGTTTTCTATTAGTAGAAAGCACCTTTTTACTGCCTCACTTTTAGGTAGAGGACTTAAAATAATAACAATTGTTTTTATATTTTCATCTAGCATCTTTAGTACATGGAGCCCAAACAATAATAATCTGGTCTACATATTGTGCTAACTTTTTAGTTGTTTTTTTTTTCCCTATGGTTTTTCAGAGGAATTCAGTTATAACAGTTGACAGATTAGTGTTCAGTGAAAAGAAAGAAAAAAATTTATTTCTATTTTTGTCAATTAAGAAAAAAAAAGCAAATTAAAGCCCTGCTATAGAAGTTCTAACCTTTCTGTGCTTAGGAATAAGAGAAACTTTACTTCTCTGTGGCGGTGGAATATTTTTGTTTAGTTAAGCAATGATGTAGCATTCTTTAACCTTGTTTGCCATAAAAACATCTAATGGTCTATTGGAAGAATAAAAAAAGGCTAGATTCAAGACCAATCCCCACCTGATAGGATTGTTCTGTGTGGTGGTGGCTTACTAATAGCTTTATTATTAAACCATGTAAGCAAAAGAAAGCACTACAGCTTGGAGAGAACTCAGACGGATCTGCTTTCAGCATGTAACTAAACCAGTGTGTAGAAACAAGTAATTAAAAGGACACAAAGCCCGTAATCAATTGCACACCGGTTATCTTTGATTGCTCTTGCAAAGGACAAATTACACACGAGCCTCTTGCAAGCCCGAAGAAAAAGAGGTTCTATTATCTTCATTCTGAAATCATTTCTCTGCAAAGACAAGGGCATCCCTATTCCAGATCTCTTGGTTTAATTAAAAGGACACAAACATCAGATGATGTTGCAGCATATCGAATGTTTCACTGTCAGTGCAGTGGAGTGAAAGAAGAGCAGGGGCTGGGGGAGGAGGGGGAAGTGGGGCACGGGGGTGGGGGTGGGTTGGAAGAATTTCTCTTCCATAAAGACTGGCCTTTTTCACTTCGGCCATCTGTTTTCTCATGGTGAAAAGCCCCATTGCTGGTTTCCTGGCATAGCTTTGCATGTCTTTGTGCTTGAGGGACATTCAATCTTGCATCTGATACACGCTGATCTGTGACACTTCCTAACAAATGAGGCTTTGTTCAAACAAAGAGACTCCCTGATAGGAACTGTAAACTTGGAGTTTGATATCCTGCAGGAAAGGCAGGCTATGGCTGAACTGGCACAGGAAATTCTCTCTGCAATGCAGCAGAGCCGAGGAGGTCACACCCCATGCACACATGCTCTTTCAGATCCCAGACCTCCTCTCCTCTCTGTTGTCCTTCAGATATGGCAGCGCTGAAGCGCAGCTGCTTTTGGACCTGGCGGCCCATCTCCATTACAGGCCACAGCTCACTCTCAATAATGCCACTGATTTGTATAGTTTCTTCATTTCACCAAGTACTTCCACAATCATTAATTCATTTGATACAATAACCTCCTAAGGTCCAGTACAAATGTAATCATACCCAAGAGAGCTATTTTGTAAATACTAATGCCAACTGCTGCTTGCCCCTCTTTTTCTTTTCCTATACTCTCTCTGTCTCCCTGTCTCTATTCTTCTCCTTCCCAATTCATGACCTTGGTTGCCCAACCTCAAAATCATTCATTCATCTTTTCACCATATGATATTTCCATGGTCCCTTACTACTTAGTCTTAGGCTGTGGAATAGAAAATATACAATGTGTTGCAGTTTGGAGAAGATAGCAGAGAAGCTCCCAGAAAAATACTATTTGTTCTTTATATTTATTATTTAAAATCCTGTTCGGATGTAATTAGGCATCCCTAGAAAGAATGTCACCCTCCCCCCCTTTAATGAAGCTGTGTCTCTCTTCAGCAAATTCCTACACTCTCACTTATGACCTAGCTGAGAGGGGGCTTCTATTGCAAGCATCCCCCATTCCCTTCCTCTAGGCTTAATTGGTGCTTCCTTTGTATTTCATCCCACTTTGCTTCCAACTCAGCACTCAGCCCAAGTATGTAACACGTTGTAGCTATTTGTTTATATAGCTATCTCCCCTACCAAGCTGTGAACCACAGGGCTGGGATAGTGGGTATATTATTCATCCTTGTATATTTCCAGTATTTCATGAAGTGCCTGACCCTTAATCGGCTCCCATTAACAGTATGTTGAATAAATAAATTTTGTTTGTTAAACACTGATACAGTTGGAAGGGAAGAAACAGGAAACTCAGGGAAAACTGCCTTTACTAACACATCTATTCATTTTTCCATGGGCTGAACCTGGCATTTGATGTTTACCACTTCAACAAAGTGAAGCAGTGTGTGACTCAGGAATTATCTTAGACAGTTTCTCATTTTTCTAGATCAGTATTTTTGTTTGTTTGTTTGTTTTACAAAAATACCTGAACTGCAGAGAACTTAAGTAACCTTTTAAAAATTCTGTCTTTGATGACTTAGCGGACCTATTACCAAATATAAAGATTTTTGGCCCAATCTATAAGGCCTTGGAGTTATAGGAAGGTCAACTTTTCAGTGGAGCACTCTAACGGGAGAATTTCTTAGGGAGGGCAGTGAGCTGCAGAAAGGAAAGAGGCTACATTGACTTTTAATCCCACTTTTCAGCTAGCTTGCTTAATCACTAAAAGTTCTTCAACGTTTCGGAACTTTATTTTCTATTAACACTAGCATGCCTCAGTGGGATTTATGAGGATTAACTAAACGTGATTGTAAAACATTTGGGGAACATGCAATACTGGATAATATTATTAATATTCATAATTTTGAGGCTGGATAGGATTTCCAAAGGTAATGGTATGAGACAAGTTTCAACTTCATTGCATGGTGTATTTTTTTAATCCTCACTTGAGGATATTTTTCCACTGATTTCAGAGAGGAAGGGAGGGAGAGAAGGAAGGATGTATTTCATTTTTAAAGTTTTTTTAAAAAAAATATATTTTATTGACTTTTTACAGAGAGAAAGGGAGAGAGATAGAAAGTCAGAAACATCGATGAGAGAGAGACATCGATTAGCCAACTCCTGCACACCCCACAGTGGAGATGTGCCCGCAAGCAAGGTACATGCCCCTAACCAGAATTGAACCTGGGACCTTTCAGTCCACAAGCCGATGCTCTATTCACTGAGCCAAACTGGTCTCGGCTGCATTGCATTTTTAAAGGAGATAGTTCAAACTCATTTTGTCCCTTTCCTAATCTCTTTCCCTTAAAGGGTGGTAAAAATATAATAGAAAACTGATTAATTAAAGTTTGGTAGGATATTGAAATTTACCGAAAAGCCACTCCTAAGAGTAATAGTGGTCAGTAGTCAAAGGTAGAGTAACTGTCCTTGCCTGGTTGTTGCAGCCAGTTTGAACATTGCCAGGTAAAACATGGGAAAGGCTCACATAGACAGCCAGGACTAACCCCCTGGCTGTTACTATTAGTTACTTATTCAATCAAAGGTAACCTAGCGTTGACTCTATCTGTGATTATCAAATTATGCAGCTTTTGTGGCTACTGTTATTTAAAGTGAGATAGCAAAAGAATTCCCTTGGCAGAGCAATGCGCTGACCAATGGATCTAGAATTTGAGGCTCCAACTGTTGAAATGCCAGAAACAACTTCCAAAGGTGTTTTGTGCCATGGAATTCTAAAGTCAATCATCCCAGGGATGTAGAAATGGTATCTTTCGATTCTCAATAGCTTACATGAATCTAGTGCTGCCTTTTCATGTGAATACTCTGCCCTGTATTACTACATTGTATGCTCTTAAAATCTCTACCCAGGAGAGAGAAGAGATATTCATAACTCAAATGTATAGATCAGGAAAGTAAGGTGCTGCCGCATAAATGACCCACCGTGTACAACCTTCTGCCTTGGAGCGCTCTGTTCTGATTAAGCTTGTCCAATTTTCCAAACTTGTGAACTGTGTGTGAAAGAGGAGTTTTTAAAAAATAAACAGAGCTGTGGAAACAATTTTCATAGTATTTTCAAAAGAAATATTGATTTGCCTTTCAAGTTATTTTTCATAGTCTTTCCCTCTTTTCCATCCTCACTGTCACCCCTAAAGGTCATGCAGATCCTCATTACTTAGTAGGACAGTAGTTCTCAATCTTGGTGACACAATAAAATCTCTCTGGGAGCTTTAAAAATACTGAATCTGAATTGAAATCTTGGAGATCCTGATATAATTGGTCTGGGATGTTCTCTGGGTATTGAGATATTGATAGTGCCTCCAATGATTCTTAAGTGTGGCCAGGGAATGGAACCAATGACCACTGACTACAGGCTCTCCTTTGTCTAGTCCATCCTGCAAACCACTTTTTTAGGTTTAGATTGATAGCCATTACAATAGCCAGCCCTTCCAGGTCTTACTTAAAGTATATATCACTTCCACTTTCTCCTTTATTTTCTATTCTTAGTGTAGATATTTCATGTTACATATTTTGGAATGGATGATAAATAAAGATTCAGTACTAAATAAATATTTCCCCAAAGTGCTTTAAGCATTTTACTCATTCAAAGATTCTAAAATCTCTGCATTGCTAAGTTCTAAAACTCTTTGACCTAGCATTTCATGTTCTTAATAACATTTAAAAAATATATATTTAATTGATTTCAGAGAAGAAGGGAGAGAGAGATAGAAAGATCAATAATGAGAGAGAATCATTGATGGGTTACTTCCTGCACACCCCACACTAGGGATTGAGCCCACAACCTGGTCATGTGCCCTGACTAGGAATCAAACCATGACCCCCTGGTTCATAGGTCGACACTCAACCACTCAACTATACTGGCCGGGCTCCTCAACATTTTTAAACTTCATTTAACCTCTTCAGTATCACCTATGATGACTGCTTTCTGTAACCTATACCTCACCATACTGAACTACCTGCATCACCCAAAGATGCCTCATATTACTCCATCTCTGTGCCTCAGTTCTTAACTTTCCTTCTCTGAGAAAGCCTTGAGCCAGCTCCAATCCTTTCAGTACGAACCATCCATAATGTGCCAGTCAATATGCCACTTTCTTTTTAGTTTTGATGAAAATGGGTATAATTTTTTCTTTTTGCAACTCCATGACATATTTACTTCTCTATCTTAGTGCTCGCTCTATTATTATTTGTACATTTTTTCGCTACTCCCTTCCTTCCTATCATTATCCTGAAATCACCTTGAGTGCCAGAATAAAATATGAATGGAGTTGCTTTCAACTCAGATAGCCTGGTTTCAAATCTTGGTTTTACCTCCTACTAGACCTGTGACTTCTAGCAAATTGTTTTCCTCTCTGTCTTTTTTTAAAAAATTTTTTAAAGTGGAGAAATAATACCACCTTCTTATAGTGTTGTGGACAATTAAATGCATTAATATTAAGAATGTACTTAGAACAGTGCCCTATACAAACTGAGCACCCACTAAATGTTAGCAGTTTTCAGTTGCTTGCTTTAACTTGACAGGAAGTAGGGCAGTCTCTTTTAAATTTTAGACACTTAAAATATGTCAAAAGTACTAAGTTCTATGGAGCTTTAAAAGGTCCCAAACACCTATCCTATAAGTAGTTGATAGCTAATAATCTTTAAGTCATTTTTACAGCTACTCAAAAAGGAGCATATAGGTCAAAAGTGACCTGATATTTTGTCCGAAAAAATGGAAAACATAGTTTCTGATAGGTTTCATATCTTGTATTGAAACTCTTCAGTCCCATAGTGAGTGCTAGAGATTCATCTCTGTGACACCCCCAAACTGTCAATCATAGTGATATATTGCATACTCAATTCCACAGACATTAAAAAAACAAAACAGTTGAATATCCAGAAGCCCTTGAAATTCTTTAGCTTAAAACCAGCATGTGGAGGAGAATCCAAGATGGCGGCATAGGTAAATACCTACACTGCTGCCTCGCACAACAATTTCAAAACTACAACTAAAAGACAGAACGGACATCATCCAAAACCACAGGAAAGCTGGCTGAGTGGAAATTCTACAACTAGAAGGAAAGAGAGGGGCTCACAGAGACCCTGAGGAGCTGCAAAAAGCTGGGGTAGGGAGATGCGCACGTGTAGAGAGTGGGTGCCAGAGAACCTGGCTAGCTTTCCCTGGCGGGAGGGAAACGGAGACTCCCAATGGCATTGAACCCCTTATCCTACTACACTAAACCCCAGATCCAGCCGAAACTCATATTGTGGGAGTTTGGACTCTGAAAAGGGAGAAGTGCACAGAAATTTAGGGAAATCGCAAAAGATCAGAAGTCTGGTGGCGCGCACGGCAATGCGCACAGAGGACCGACTGCTGATTGTGCCACTGGCTTTCACGAGTGGGCGGGAGACAGACCCTCCCAATTATGCTATTTGTAATTCCACTAAACCCCGGTTTCAGGTGAAACCCTGGGGACCCAGACTCATATGGTCCCGGAGGACAGGGGAGCCAGAGAGGCAGCAGTCTAGAGGTACTGTGAGAGAGCGCATACGCGCACAGGGACCACTCCAGTGATTACCCAGTCACTTGAGACTCAGGGACCGTGGAGGGTGGGTCCGACTGGAAGGCAAGGCGGTCCCTTAAGCCCTGAGACTCTACCCATCCCAAGCTCAACAGAGGCTTTTGCAGTTTTGCAAGTCTGGTATTATAAGGCTGAATCCAACACAGAAGTTCTCCTGGCATAGTGAAAATGCCGAGACAAGGGAAGGGATCACAAACAAAAGGAATGGAGAAAAACAAACGACTGGATATAGAGTTCAAAACCATGCTTATAAGGTTTTTTAAGAATATCCTAGAAAAGTTGGATAAAGTTAGTGAGTCCCAAGAGGAGATGAAAAAGATCCAACTAGAGATGGAAAAGGACCAACTAGAATTTAAACATACACTGACTGAAATAAAAAATATTATTCAGAGTCCTAACAGCATACTAGAGGAAGGCAAGAATCAAGTAAAAAATTTGAAATATAAAGAATCAGAAAACACTCAACTGGAAAAGCAAGAAGAGAAAAGAATCTAAAAATGTGAAGATAATGTAAGGAGCCTCTGGGACAGCTTCAAGCATACCAACATCAGAATTGTGGGGGTGTCAGGAAGAGAGAGAGCAAGATACTGAAAACCTATTTAAAAAAATAATGACTGAAAACTTCCCACATCTGGTAAAAGAAATAGACTTACAAGTCCAGGAAAAACACAGAACCCCATATAAAAGGAATCTAACGAGGACTACACCAAGACACATCAAAATTAAAATACCAAGAGCAAAAGAGAAAGAGAGAATATTAAAAGCAGCAAGAGAAAAACAGTTCATTACCTACAGGGGAGCACCCATATGACTGTCAGCTGATTTCTCAACAGAAACAATGCAGGCCAGAAGGGAGTGGCAAAAAATATATTCAATGTGATGAATAGCAAGAACCTACAACCAAGAATACCCTATCCAGCAAAGCTATCATTCAGAATTAAAGGGCAGATAAAGAGCTTCACAGATAAGAAAAAACTAAAGGAGTTCATCAACTCCAAACCAGTATTATATGAAATGCTGAAGGGTACTCTTTTAGAAGAGGAAGAAGAAAAAGGTAAAAGATAAAAAATTATGAACAACAAATACATATCTATCAACAAGTGAATCTAAAAATTAAGTGAATTAAAAATTTGATCAACAGAATAAACTGGTAAATATAATAGAATCAGGAGCACTGAAAGGGAGTGGACTGATAATTCTCAGGGGGAAAGGTGTGAGGGGTGTACAGGGAGAGACTGGACAAAAATCATACACCTATGGATGAGGTCAACGGGAGGGAGGGAAGGGTAGAGGGAAGGATAGAAGCCGGGTGGAGGAGAGCTATGGAGGGGAAAAAAGAGAAACAAATGTAATAATCTGAATAATAAAGATTTAATTAAAAAATAAAAAAATAAAACCAGCATGTGCCAAGAAACTACATAGGCAAATTATGCATTCAGAGGGCAAAGCTTCTCCATATAGATCCCTTCAATAATATACACTTCATAGTCCTTTGGAGATAAAACTATAAATATGACTGTCAGATTCAACCAATAAATATTTTACCATCAGCACTTCTTATACTAATATGCACTTATATCTGAGATGTCATAAAACTGAATTGACCCATTGTTTTTTAAGACAGAAAAAAAAAGAATAAATAAAATCATCAAGTCAATGTCAAGTGTGAACTATACAATCAGTTACTGGGGTTTTCCCTCTTGAAGGCTGATTTTTGAAGTGTTTGAAGTGACTTTTCTTTGGAAATTAATAATTAATCTTTTCAAGGTGTTCTTTTTGCAGGTGGTGAGGGCAGTCAATGTTAAAGGAAAACAGATAAGAATTGAGGACAAGTCCTGCCTGCCCGAGGCAAGGTGTTTATGAGGTAATAAGACACCACAGGGATCAGACTGTGTGGTACTTGTACCCTGGATGTTACAAAGTGGCCTTTGTCTTCAGCCATTTTCCAGGAAACCTTGTGAAGGAATTAATTCTGGAAGACAATGTTTACGCAAATGAAGTGGAATAGTACGTTTGAAGTATAACATTATAGTTACAGCAAGAGGGAGAAAGAAAGTGAGGGTGGGGAGGTGTTAGAATCAAAGAATCCTTTTCAAGAGCATTTCTGAAAATAGTTTATCTTTCAGAGTCACATACTGAAAATGGCACCTGAGGATTCATTTTGTTTTGGGTTTTTTATAGCTAGCATTTTTTGTCCTGCTGTCCACTATTCCAGTTCTCTTTGTTCAAAGAACTCATGCATGGTGCTACACTCAAACAATGGGAAATCCAACATCTAAATTACGGGCTTGGCCTGTACTTTTTTATCAGATTCTTATCGGTTCATTTTGTGCCAGGCACTGTGCTCTGTTTTACATGTAAGTCCTAATTTCACCCTCAGAATAGCCCAGTAAAGTAGATACTATTATTATCTCCATTATACAAATGAGGTAATACCCTGCCCAAGGTCACGGACTAAAACCAGGAATTGAACTGTGGCAGTCTGACTCTGCAGTCCAGGCTCATAACCTCGAAATTATGCTGCTTTGGAAAGAGTTATCACCGCAGCAATCAGAGCATGTTGCCCTGAAGTTTTAGCATTTTGCTGTTGTTGTGTAATTATAGCAGTACTCCCTTTTGAGGATGATAGGAAATAGGGTGTTAACCTGACAAAGGAAAGAAATTAATAAAAAAATGTGGTAAAAATCAAGTATTAAAGATACATAACAAGATGATACAATGCACTAAGTGCTCTATGTGTGTCTCTGTGACATTTCTGGCAGCTTGGTGGAGGTGGCTAGGTGGAGGATTCTACACCCACAGCCTGAGTCCTGGATGTCCCACAGGGAAGACACAGGTGAAGTTTGTATAAGAAACCAGCAAAGGTCATTCTCTCTTTTTTATGCCCAAAGGGGAGGCATGATGGAAAGAGAGGTTTACACAATTTCCTTATTTATAGTAACAAGATGGTATCTAAGGTTTCTAAGGCCTAAACCATAATACCTGGGTAGCATGTTACAAAGGTTCTTTGAGTTGTATATTTTACAATAAAGGTTCAGTATCTGATGCTAATGTGCTATATGTTTGTTAAGAAGATATGACAAATTAATTTCAGTGGCTTAATGTTAATATTAAATTTCTATTGTGGCATACTCTCTGTGGCTTCATGCCCATCCTTCAGCTTACCTCTGATTTTAGCCCAGGCTGCAGGCTACAGTTTTATGCAGTCTTAGCTTCATGCTAATAACATTGCATCAAACATTTTCCTAGCTGTGACCCTCTTCAAAGCCATAGCTCCTGCTCACCCACGGACAAAACCAATACAGGAACATACTGGGTATTAATGCTCCAGGGTGGACTTGTGGGTGTCCTTGCCTCCAATCCTCCTAATAGGACAATTGTAGGGCACACTCTCCAGGCTTCTCAGAAGTCTGGCTGAATTGTACCAAACACATTTATATTTAGATTCCCTCCTGCTTTGCTCATTCACTCCTGTTTTTGAGGTCACTCCCTAAGTAAATAGCCTGCATCTAAATCCCTGTCTTAAGCTTTACACAGAGAGAATCCACGCTAGGAATACAGTGTTAATACCCAGTGAATTAATAACCTCAAATCAGTTAAGTAAACTGCATAAAGAAAATAAGCAGATTAGGAAATGTGGGTGTTTCACTCAGTAAGTGAGACTGTGAGATCCAGTTCATCCATGGAAAATCCATTCAGACTGATGAACATCATGGAGATGTGCAGGATAGCAAATCTCTCATAAGAAAACTCAGTGCAGAGCATTACAGCAGGAAAAACATGTTTAGAAAAACTCATCCTTCTGCAAGATGTTCAGTGGCTGCATATTTCTATAATTTCTATAGTAAGAGCAGAAACTGTTTTAAATACACAAAAAAATGAAAACTCATGCCTTTTTTCTCAATAAACAGTTTTAAGTCATATCTGAAGTTGTGCTAAAAGGACTTGAAGACATATGGGCCACTTTCACTTAGCTTAAATCAATAAGACCAACATAATGGCCTCATTCTTCTTTAGCTGGTTTATGACAGCTGCTTGTGTTAGAATGCCAATGAAAGCCTGCGACAGCAATATAAAGGCTATTACATTGATTGTGACATAAGCTCTGAGGTGATTAGAAGAAAAGTACACAGAGTAGAGTATTATTCTTATTTTATAATCACTGTAAAAAGACCACAGTGATTATCACTAGCAAAGGTGTTTCCATCATGGTGCAAAAAACTGACAAGTATATAACCCAAACCTACAGCAGGAGTAAAAACAGAGCAAATACACCTGCTCTAAAGTACAAGAACAATAGAATTACAGGGTCCTTTCTAGAAAAATGGTCTATATACTTCTGCATGCCCAAATTTGAAGTTCTTAATCAATATGATTATATTTCATTTTAAGCTATCATTGGTGTGCTAAATAATTTCATTTTAGATCCATTTACTGGCTTTCCCTCTTTAAGCTCTAGTGATATGTCATTCGTGCATAATGCATTTTAGATTACCTATGATTCTAAGCCCTATGCCAACTTTTAGAAAAACAATCACCCTAAAAATGATAATCAGTTCTTTTGATATTCGAGGTTTACGGGAACGTTATCAAAGCAAGATTAAAGACAGTCTAAATAATTTGACGTCATGGAATTTCTCCGGGAATAGAATCAGAAACTGGATTTGGCCCAATGCTGTCAAAGTCTTCTGAAGTGAATTAGCAGAAGGGGACATGTTCTCTGAATATTGTGGGGAAACCTGGTCCATGTCATGAAGCTGTCATTACTCTTAAAATTCTAGAGAACCATGTTCCTTCTCTGTATTTGGTAGCTATTTGAGAATTTATAAGAGTGTTGTTTATGAAATGGTGATGGTTGAGGTAGTGAAGCTGACAGAAAGCTGCTATGTGACAAATGATCTGAGAACTGTTAAATGTTGCAGTTCGGTTCACTTCAAATGCCTCTGCTGCAAACAAATGGCCTTTGGTGAAGCATGTCTTTTAAATGGGCAGGTCGATTTGTCTCAGAGGACGTGAGAGATATTACTAACATTGCTGGTCCTTCAGTCCTTGTGGGAACATGGGGGGACTGCATGTCTTTTGCTCCATTAAAGTCAGACAAACATGTAACATGCTCTGATCAAGAATATGAGATGAAGCAAATGGTGTCACCTCTGACACCATGCTGTTCACCCTTACTCAGTCTATATATAGACTGACCTAAAGCACAGAAGAGCATCTGAATGATTCTCTTTTCTCTACCCTGCTAATACCTTAAGGCTTTTGTGAGATAGCAGCTCATAACAAGGTAGAACATTTGTCCACCTGGTCTCTGAGTGACTAAAATAAGCCAAACTCTCCTGTTCACCACTATGGATCATGTACTATACATGAGAAATGGACCTTTGCTTTGGTAAGTCATGGAAAGGTTGATGGTTTTTGTTATTGCAAATAAGCTAGACACTCCTGACTAATATATAGGGTTTGTTTCAGAAGGTGCTATTTATGTGAAATAGAATTGGAAATAGCTCTAATATATAGAATCTATGTGTATAATATTTAATCAACTTTAACTCTAACTTTATCAAGACTATCTTATGTGCAAGCTCCACACTTACAGCAAGATAATATTCCAAGAAGAAATAAAACCCAAGCCAATGGCTATTTCATTGATAGGAACATAGTAGTCACTCAGAAAATATTCTTTGAATTGAATTAGGTTATATGAAAAAGCCAGTGTACGAGGAAGTAGGTTTTGGCCACATACTATCTTATATTATAGTCAAGAGAAAAAGAAAAAAAATCATATTGAGATTAAAAAAAAAGCTATAATATGCTGTAAGACTTATATACATAACCCATAATGCGAGTAAGTTCAGATCAGAAAAATGGAATTACATTGAAGAAAGTTTGAGGAAAGATACAGCTCGTTATGCTGGTTTCAAAGAGGTTTTAAGAACTGAAACTGTATCTACAAGGTATCAAAAGTTTGGTCAAATTTTCTATTGGTTATATAGACCTGATTGATTTTTTTCTATCAAATTGATTGATTAGTGCTATATAGAGGTATGTATGTATTTGTTTTTTCTTCTCAGAGAGTTGTCTGTCATCCAATCATATGCTTTATTTCACACAGGTTAATAGTAATGATTTTTATGGTTAAGAAAACTTTAATATAATCAACTTCTATAAAATCCAGAATAATACAAAACTCTCCAAATTTTTGTACTTCTCTTTTCCCACTTATAATTTTTTAATGTTTGTATTCCCTTAAGGATTGATGGTCCATGAGGGCAGGAAAGGTATTAGTCTATTCACCATGGAATCCCAGGACCTGACACAACATTTGCATATAGTAGATGCTACTCATCTTTGGAATGAATGGATAAATATGTGTAGCAAGCTTCTAAGTTCCCTTTATTTGGTGCTACTTTATCTATTTGGTTTATTCTCCTTAGGCTCCCCTCCACACATATACCCTACACTCTGGTTGAATAGATCTGCAGGTCAGCTCCATTCCATCCTGTTATTCTCTTTCTTTCCTTAATATGTTCTCATTTCTCAGCCGAATACTCACAGATAACTTTATTGGCTAACTACTTTACATATATTTTGTCATTCTTTAAAACAAAATAAACAAAAACTATGAAGTAGGTACTGTTATTAATAACGCCACTGTCAGGTGAGGGAAATAAGGCCTAGAAAGGTAAGCTTACTTCTCTGAGCAGCACAGCATCCCCACAGCCTCTGTTGCTCATCCTGTAAGCCTCAAACACCACTTCCTCCATAAAGTGTTCTTTTATTATGTTGATCTTCACCGACCTCATTTTTGTTCCAAACACCTGTTACCGTTAAACTTGGTACCATGCTGTTCACCCTTACTCAGTCTATATATAGTTCAGGTGTATTAATTTGATCTCTCCTCTGAGACCTTAAAGTCTCAAACTACTTCTTTTGTATATTCCAGTGTCTATAGTAATGATGATCAAGAAACATGTCCTACTTAATGAATTGATAAGCAATACAATAATTAAATTTGCAATATTTGGAGGTCCAAGGTGGCGGTGTCGTAGGAGGACGCTAAACTCACCCCCTTTACCATGAGCAAAATCAAACATAAACGTATATAGGTAGCAATTGCTCCTGTGAGAGAGCTGACCACTGAATTACCAACTTCTGACAAACAGAGAAAGACTCCTGGGCTAGAGGAGCCAGCAGGCCACTGTTGCAGTCCCCAGGGCGGGTGGGAACTCTACTCAGGTGCTTGGGCTTACCTGCCACATCATTTCAGCTGTTCACAGCGACATTCACTAGAGCCTTTAGCCTCGGAACAGGGGAAGCAAGCAGGAGTCACAGCATCACCACACCCACCGAGGGCTGCGATGGTGGGCAGGCCCGTGCCCCAGGTGCTATAAATGACTGCTTGCCCCCAGGTGGCTTCCCTAAACTACCCAGCACAAAAAGCCTGCACAGAGGTCTCTTTGACAAGGGATCCAGACCACAACAAATCTGAGAGAGACTGTACAGAGAAGACTGTATACTAGAGCTCCAGGGACTGCGGGAATTCTCTAGGATAAGAGGAAACAGTGAGCCCATTTCTTTACCTCCCACTCCACCTCGATAGCGTGGGTGGGGGTTCCACCCAGCTGTTCTGGTCTGCCTGCAAGTTTCCTACAGAGTGCTCCTGAGCTCATTTCAGCCTGTGCAAAGGGAACAGACAGAATTAACAGGGGTTATTACATGCACTTGGCCTCCCCACCTAGTGTCTCCCAGCTTAGTAGGCCAGTGCTCTGGACACCTTGAAAATTAAAACAAACAAACAAACAAACAACAAACCTTTTCAAAATTTATGGGTTGCAGCAAAAGCAGTTCTAAAAGGGAAGTTCAGAGGGGAGAATCCAAGATGGCGGCATAGGTAAACACCTATACTGCTGCCTCGCACAACAATTTCAAAACTACAACTAAAAGACAGAACGGACATCATCCAGAACCACACGAAAGCTGGCTGAGTGGAAGTTCTACAACTAGAGGGAAAGAGAGGGGCTCGCGGAGACCCAGAGGAGCTGCAAAAAGCTGAGGTACGGAGACGCGTGCTGAGAGAGCGGGTGCCGGAGTACCTGGCTGGCTTTCTCTGGCGGGAGGGAAACAGAGACTCCCAATGGCATTGAACCCCTTATCTTACGACACTAAACCCCAGATCCAGCCGAAACTCATACGGGGGAGCTTGGACTGTGAAAAGGGAGAAGTGCACGGAAATTTAGGGGAGTTGCAAAGGATCGGAGGTCTGGTTGCGCACGGCACCACACGGAGGACGGATTGCTGATTGTGCCGCTGGCTTTCGCGAGTGGGCGGGAGACAGACCCTCCCAACTGCGCCACTTCTGAGTCCACTGGGCCCCTGTTTTGGGCGAAACCCTGGGGACCTAGACTCGTGTGGTCCTGGTTCGCAGGGGAGCTGGAAAGGCAGCGGTCAGAGGCACTGCAGGTGCGCGCACGCACAAGGACCACTCCAGCCATTACCCAGTCATGTTAGACTCAGGGGCCGTGGAGGGCGGGGCCGACTGGAAGGCAAGGCGGTCCCTTAAGCCCTGAGACTCCACCCCTCCCAAGCTCAACCGAGGCTTCTTCGGCTGAATCCAGCACAGAAGTTTCCCCGGCACAGTGAAAATGCCGAGACAAGGGAAGGGATTACAAGCAAAAGAAATGGAGGAAAAAAACGACTGGATATAGAGTTCAAAACCACGCTTATAAGGTTTTGCAAGAATATGCTAGAAAAGATGGATAAATTTAGTGAGACCCAAGAGAAGATGATAAAGACACTGACTGAAATGAAAACTATTATGCAGAGTACTAACAGCAGACTAGAGAAAGGCAAGGATCAAGTCAAAAATTTGAAATATAAAGAAGCAGAAAACATTCAACTGGAAAAGCAAGAAGAGAAAAGAATCCAAAAATGTGAAGATAATGTAAGGAGCCTCTGGGACAGCTTCAAGCGTACCAACATCAGAATTGTGGGGGTGCCAGAAGAAGAGAGAGAGCAAGATACTGAAAACCTGTTTAAAGAAATAATGACTGAAAACTTCCCAC
>JAAGEH010002531.1:24287790-24308194 GCA_011751065.1 Lasiurus cinereus
AGGGGGGGCAATGGGGAGATATGTATAAAAAATTAATAAAAATTAATAAAAATTAAACCCCCCCCTCAAAAAAAAGGGAAGTTCATGGCTATAGACAGACCTCTCTTAAGACACAAGAAAAAAATCTCAAACACTCTCACTTTGTACCTAAAGGAACTAGGAAAAGAAGAACAAATAAAATTCAAAGTAAACAGAAGAAAGGAAATATTTAAGATTAGAGCAGAATAAATGAAATAGAAATTAAAAAGAAAATAATAGAAAAATTAATAAAACAAAGAATTGGTTCTTTGAAAAGATAAATAGCCAAACTCATTAAGAAGAAAAAGAGAGAGCCCAAATAAATAAAATTGTAAATGAAAGAGGTTACAACCAACACTACAGAAATACAAATAATCATTAAATACTATGGATAATCATATGCTAACAAATTCAACAATCTGAAAGAAAAATGGATAAAGACTGAACCAGGAAGAAATTAAAACTTAACCAGGAAGAAATTCAAACTCTAAGCAGACCAATAACCTTGACCAAATGGGATTCATCCCAGGAGATCAAATATGGTTTAACATCTATAAATTAAACAATGAGATGCATCACATTAACAAAATGAAAGATAAAAACCATATGATTATTACAACAAAGGCAGAACAAGCATCTTACAAAACTCCATTTATGATAAAAATTCTCAACAAAGTGGTGTAGAAGAAACATAACCCTATCTAAAAAAAGAGTAATATGCAAATTAGCCATCACTCTGCTACACCCACAAGCCATACCCACCAGCCAATCAGGAGCAAGTATGCAAATTAATCCCAACCAAGATGCTGTGGCTATGGAGCAAGCAGGAGGCTTGGGTTTCCCCAGTAATGGAGGAAGCCAAGCTTTCCACACACCCTGGCAGGCCTAGGCCTCCATTAAAGGCTACAAAGTTTCAATTATAGGAGATAAATAAATCCCCCCCAAAATGGCTGCAGCCATGGAGCTACAGAAGGCTTGGCTCTGCTCAAGGCTACAAATTTTCAATTATAGAAGATAAATAAATTCCAGATACCAGGGCCTCCATTTGGATAGCTGGGGGGGTATGGCCAGCCTGCAAACCACCACAGGCTCCTCAACCAGGCTGCCCCATGCCCCAAGGGAACCCCTACCCTGATCTGGGACAACTTTCAGGGCAAACTAGCTGGCCCCCACCTGTGCAACAGGCCTCTATCTTATCTAATAAAAGAGAAATATTGACTCTTTTATTAGATAGGAGCAAATTGACTGTCACTCCAACACACAAGATGGCTGCCCCCATGTGATCAAAGATCCTTCCCCCATGTGGACACAAGATGGCTGCCACAACATGGCCAGCAGGGGAGGGCAGTTGAGGGTGAGCAAGCTTGCAGGGGAGGGCAATTAAGGGTGACCAGGCCAGCAGAGGAGGGAAATTGGGGGTGACTGGGGCTACAGGGAAGGGCAGTTGGAGGAGACCCAAGCCTTCAAGGAATGGCAGTTAGGGGCAAACAGGCTCGCAGAGGAGCAGTTAGGCATCAATCAGGCTATCAGGGGAGTGGTTAGGGGGTGATCAGGCTGGCAGGAAGAAGCAGTTAGGAGCAATCAGGAAGGCAGGCAGACAAGCAGTTGGGAGCCAGCAGTCCCAGATTGGAAAGCGTGCAAGCTGGGCTGAGGAGCACCTCTCTCCCCACATGAATTTTGTGCATCGGGCCTCTAGTCTTAACATAATAAAGGCTTCATAGGACAAACCCACAACTAATATCATACTCAACGGTGAAAACTTGAAAGCCTTCCTCTCAGACCTGGAACAAGACAGTGATGCCCACTACCACTACTTCTATTCAACATAGTATTAGACATCCTTGCCATAGAAATTGGACAATAATTAAATAAATAAATAGCATCCAAATTAAAAAAAAAAGAAGTAAAACGTTCATAATTTGAGGATGACAAGATACATAGAAAACCCTAAAAACTCCACCAAAAAACTATTAGAACTAATAAATGATTTTAGCAAAGTTGCAGAATATAGAATCAATATATAGGAATCTGTTGTATTTTTATATATCAATAATGAACAATCAGAAAAATTAAGAAAAAAATCCCATTTATAATTGAATCAAAGAGTTTAAAATATATAGGCATAAATTTAACCAAAGAGGTGAAAGTCCTGTACTCAGAAACCTATAAGACATTGAAGAAAGAAATTGAACAAAATACAAATAAGTGGATGTATCTTGCTTATAGATTGGAAGGATTCACACTGTTAAAATAGTCTTACTACCTAAAGTAATATACAGATTTAATGTGACCCATATCAAAATACCAAAAGCATTATTTTCAGAACTAGAATAACAATCCAAAAATTTATATGGAACTACAAAAGACTCTGAATAGTTAAATAAATCATGAGAAAGAATAAAGTGGGAGGTATCATACTTCCTGATATCAAAGTATACTACAAATCTACAATGATTAAAGTAGAATGATACTGGCCTTAAGAAAGATATGTAGGTCAACAGAATACTCTAGAGGGCCTAGAAAGAAATACTCATTTATATTGTCAATTAATCTATGACAAAGGAGGCAAGAGAATACAATGAGGTAAAGACAGTCTCTTTAATAAGTGATATTAACAAGACTGAACAGATACATACAAAAAATAAAATTGTATCACTTTCTTTCACTATATATAAAATTAAACTCAAAATGGATTAAAGACTTAAATGTTAGACTTGAAACCATACAACTCCTAGAGGAAAACACAGGTAGTAAACTCTTAGACATTGCTCTTATTAATATCTTTTTTTTTAATATATCTCCTAAAGCAAGGGGGGGGGGGAGAATAAGTAAATGAGACTATTTCAAACTAAAACATTTTTTGCACAGCATAGGAAACCATCAACAAACAAAAACATACTAAATTGAACATATTTGCCAATGATACATCTGATAAGGGGTTAATATTAAGAACACATACAATTTAACAACAATAACCCCTCCCTAATCCTATTAAAATGGCAGGGGATCTGAATAGAAATTTCTCCCAAAAGGACAGACAGATTGCTAACAGACATATGAAAAGATGCTCAACATCACTAATCATTAGAAACATGCAAATTAAAACCACAATGAGATATCCTCTCATACTTGTCAGAATAGTTATCATCAATAAGTCAACAAGCAACAAGTGTTAGAGAGGATGTTGCCCCTTGCACACTGCAGGTGAGATTGTAAATTAATGCAGCCACTATAGAAAACAGTATGGAGGTTCCTTCAAATATTAAAAACAGAACTACCATATCACCCAGCATTCCCACTTTTGGGTATTTATCTGAAGAAAACAGAAACACTAATTTGAAAAGCTGTGCCCACCCCTGTGATTATTGCAACATTACTACTAATAGCCAAGATATGAAAACAACTTAGATGTTTATCAATAGATGAATGGATAAAGAAAATGTGGTATATGTATATACAATGGAATATTATTTAGCAATAAAAAATGAAATTTTGCTATTTGCAACAACATGGATGGACCTAGAAGTATTTTTTAAAATTTGTTGATATTTAGAAAAAGAAGGGAAGGGGGATGGAGAAAGAGAGAGGGAGAAACTTTAATTTGTTGTTCCACTTATTTATGCATTCATTGGCTGATTCTTGTATGTGCCCTGATTGGGGATCCAACACACAACCTTGGCATATTGGGACCACACACTAACCAACCAAGCTACCTGATCAGGGCTTGAAGTAGTATGCTAAGTGAAATAAGCCAGACAGAGAAAGACAAATATGGTATGATCTTACTTATATGTGGAATCTAAAACAAAACAAAAATAAATAAACAAAATAAAACAGAAACAGATTCACTGATATAGAGAACAAATTGATAGTTGCCAAAAGGTGTCGGGGGGTGGGGAGCGGAAGGAGGGATGGGAATAAAATGACGTGTATATTCAAATTTTTAAAAAGTAACTAGAAAAAAAAAGTTGGAATATTTATCTGAGAATTCTCATTTAGAAATTGTCCTCAAGGATTCAGTTTAACAAAGAAAGACCTTGCTTTTGACATTCTTTGTGGGGGGGAAGGAAAGAAGAAAAGGAAAATTTAGATAACTTTTTGCCTCTCAAAATTCAGAAACTTAAAACCGTATCTTCAGATTTGGAATTGTTAGCAATATTTTGGATAAAATAAGCTGCCTTTGCAAGATGAAGCTAAAACTGTTATTTCCAGTCATTAAAAATGGTTAGGAAGAAAGGAATCATCTGACAACTTGTGACCGTTGCAATCAGAGAAACCGGAGACTGGGATGTTTATTTTTACACATTGGGAAGGAAGAAACAAGGATCAGCCCACGAGTTTGACACCTTGAATGAGCTCAGTGGTTTCCATCATATCACATGAACATAATGCCTCTCTTGATACTCCCACAGAATTAGGCAGAGGCGCAGAAGAAAGCCGCAGGCCAGAGCTGTGAACATAGACAGGATCTAAGCCTTAATAACTGAATCTGACCATATAAACAACCCAGAACAAGTGAAGAACTGCCAAACATGTCCTGTGAGTTTCCTTCTAAGTTAAAAATAAACTGGAACAATTATGTATTCAGATTATGGAATGGTAATGAAATTGAATCTGATTTAAGCAAATGATTCCTGGTTCCCAAATACCTAAGACTACTACAAAATTAAGTTTAGCTTGTGCAAAAGGAAAAAAACAAAATAAATGGAGCCCTTGCTTAGGTTTGATATTATTTAAATGTATTATAAAATATTCTACAATGTCAATTTAAATTATATATTCAAATTTAGACTAAGTCTGGAGCAAACATGTTATTACCTGAAGGCTCTTCTTTGGTCTCAGAGCAAAGCAGCACATTAAAGAAATTCCCATGGGGTAAGCATGGTCTAATCCTAGCATCCCCATAGTGCTGGGCTGACAGATGTCCCAGGGGAGCATGGGTAAGTGTGAATGCTTTGATGGATCCCAAATGGGGCTGGGGCCACTCACTGTACTTAGATAAAACCCAATTTAGTATAGTTTTCAGAACATTAATTCCATTTTTTTTCTATTTTATCCTTCAAACTCATTATCTGTTTTGAGGTATGGAAAGGTGTTAAAGATATGAATGTGGAAGTCCAACTCTTTCATCAAGGAGCTTTGAATCCACTGGGGGGTCCAACAAAGGAACAGATATGACATTACCATGGAATAAGTGCTCTGTGACTTATGACATTACCATGGTATCAAGTGCTCTGTGTATTTATTGTAGGGAAGTGTATGTGTGGACCCCAAAACCATATTGAAAATAGTTATAATTCATGGAAATATTTAGATTTGGTGATAGGATGCTAGGTAAAAAGAGAATTCTGATTTTTTTTCTCTAATTTTATGACAGCCATCTGTCTTGTTTTTAATATTTTCTCCCCCTTCTTCTCCCTATATAATACCCCCCTCTCATTCTCTCTCTTGTGTGTGTGTGTGTGTGTGTGTGTGTGTGTGAAGGTTTAATAAGATTATATATAAAGTACTTAGTTATTGATTAATGGTAAGTGTTTTGTGCTTAAGAATTAGTTTTCTACTGTGGCTATAACAATAAACCATACAGTTCAGTAACTTAAACCAACACCCGTTTATTATCTCATAGCTCTGTAGATCAGAGTCTGAATAAGCTCTACTGGATTCTCTGCTGAAGGTCTGACAAGTCTGAAATAAAGGTGTTGGCCACACTAGGTTCTAATTGGAGACTCTGAAGGAGAATCTGCTTCCAGCCTTATTCTGAGAAATGGAAAAATTCAATTCCTTATGGTTGCAGGCCTGAGGTCTCTGTTACTTTCACATTTGGGCCCCTTTAATTTTAAGCCAGCAATAGCATTTTACATCTGATTTTAGCTTTGGATCCCTCAGACTTCTTTTGCCACACATCTGACTATTTTGCCTTTCTCTTCTGCTTTTAAGGGTTCACGTGATTACCTTGAACCTATCCACATAATCCAGAATAATCCCCTTATTTTAAGGTCAAAAGATTACTAACTTTAATTACATCTGCAAAGACTCTTTTGTCATGAAATATAACATATTCACAGGCATACCATGAGATGGCAAAAGTTATAGAAACTAAAACTCTACCACAGGTTATTAGCTAATATGACTGTTATTATTAAATGAGTGAATAATTTATATGGTTATGGAATAGAGTTTCTAGTAAATTGAAAGTTATTTCATTCAAAGAGTTAAACTTTGGAGGTAAAGGAATAAATTCTCTGGTAAACTGAACCATGTCCAGAATTGTCAGGGGTGTACCTGAGGAGGGGTGGTAAAGGATTGAAGAAAACAGGCAAGAGAATATAGTTGGGACCAGGTGGATCATTGTGTCTGGATGAGGAAACAGTTACAGCCTGTAAACCAAAACTGTATTTTATAGTCAGATCACATAAAGCAAAACAAGGACAAGATGTTTACAATGTTCTTGTGAGTTTTAAATCTACTTCTTTCCTGTTGTTGCCATTCTCTGAATTCTATCAAGCTTTGTTTAGACAGCACTTGCTGCACCCCCCCACAGCCCACATCCCTTAGCTACCTACGACTGTAAGGTTGGACTATAAGGTCAAGCTTACAATGATAGCCTTTTGGTTATAATTGTGCTAGGAGGGCTTTGCCCACCAAGTTGGGACTTGTAATGTGGCTTTGCCACAAGTCAGGCCAAGTCTTGAATTTGTCTAAATGCTGTAGCCACTCTTCACAATAAACAAATTCAAATCTTAAACCTTATCTGTGTGCATGTATAATATCAACCTCTATATTTTTAAGTATAACACTATTATCTCTAAATCTTAACACAAATCTGTCAATAAATTTTCAAAAATATTTACAAAATTATAATGGTAAGGTCATGTATGATTTTAAAAACTGAATAAAATTATTGAGAAGAAATGTGTTTCTGTTTGTTTTCTTACAAAATTCAACTGGAGGAAGTTTCAGAAATCTGAGAAATTATAGACCTTCAAATATACATTTTATCCTGAAATATGACTAGAATTTTCTCCTGATAATCTAACAAGGAATGAAACATTTATTAAGTAATTAGACTTCAATATGAAATAAAAATATTTAAATTGTAATTATGTCTAGATATTTCATATCAGAAGAAAATCTAAACTAGGTCTTGCTAGAAGTGGAAACCAGCTTCAAAAGATCATGAGGAAGAAAATGAAACAGAAAAGAAAGTATAATGTTTAATTTCTTTTGCAAGCCTGCAGTATGAAACTGCATAACTGTACTTTAAATGGGTAAACTATTTCTAAAGATTTTTTTTTTCTTTTGGCTCTGGACTTAAAATAGACAGCTTAGGAGTATGGATATTCTAGTCTGAGCACAGTAACTTCTTCCTACGACCTTCTCATAGCTAAGAATCTCACTGTGGAGCTAGTTATTTGTATTTGGGGGTTATGAGTATCCTAATACAGGAGCAATTAAATATCTTGTTCAGGCTGGCTGATCTGTATACATGTGTATGTATATATACACATGTGTTCATGTACTCAGACAATCACTAACACATATACCACTCATACACTCCACTCAAACACACTCTCACATGCACACCACATACACTGATTTACAAGCAATTAAAAAGGATTTTGTTTCTTAAACATACTTCCTATTTTTTAAATGTAGTGTGTACTCTGTATATTAGAACCAGCAGATAAGCTGTCTCTAAACAGGCATGTCACTGGGAAAGAAATGGACAGATATAGGCAATGAGTATGTCTAGACCTTCTCAGTTATACCATAACTTGCAATGTTCTTTTTATTTTGCTCTCATTTCCTGTCCCTCTTTTTCCCCCACCCATGTTTAGGTCTAACTTGCCAAAGTCTCTTTCTATGTGTGTTTACTCAGGTTTTTCTCTCACTTCCCTCACACTCAGCAGGTTTTGGCCCAATATAAACTCTGCTTGATGTCTTGGAATAAGGGTGATTTAGATCAAACTTCAATCTCTTGTTTTATAAGGACAAGGTGACATTAAATCTCTAAGAGTTTATTTATGCAAATATCAAATATCAGGAGTAACAATGAGTCACTATGAAATGTCCTACATCTCTTTTTAGTATAGTTAGTAATTTACATATTGAAGTATACATACTGGATTATGATTAAATCCTTCAGAAGAGAGCATTCTGGGATGATAGCCTTTCACTATTTAGCATCCATTTATAAGACATTACTGAGACTTTTGGGATAGTTTTCATGCCCAAAATGTTTTTAACATCTGTATATATATATATATATATATATATATATATATATATATATATATATACATATACATACAGGTGTTTTGTTTTTTTTGAGGATAAAGATTCAGTATTCATTAATCTCTCAAACTCCAATTGGCCTTTAGAAGTAGCTGAACATTTTGAGGAGTGCACAAAATATCATCTCAAAATAAATCACAAGAAGTGTAAGGTAATGGTTTTTAGTTCTAGGAAATGCAAGAGTTCCTGGTATACTGAGGGAGTTAAGTTTAATGTGGTAAAATATTTTATGTGGCTTTGCATTATCTTTCACATAAATCTGTCATGCAAAAAGCAAAAAAAAATGTTGAAAACTCAGCAATAGGCTGATGAAATGTAGAAGAAAATGAGTTGATGCCCATTTTTATGACATATCAACCTAAAGCAAGTATCCAGATTCTCTACTGTTTACAATTGCATAATCCATGATGGTAAACATATTAAAATTGCTTTTAGAAAATGAGGATGACACTCATTTGACACAGAGGTTGTTTAATCTCTCTATATAAATCAGATTGGAAAAAATCAGTTTCTTCATTTGGGACACAGTTGTTAGCATTTCTGCTCTTTTGATAAGATTGTCAAAATGAGACTCTAGGCACTGAGAAGGCTATGCTAATAGGCATGAAATCAACAGTTACTGACAGGGTTTCAAGAGAAATAGAGTACACTGAGTTTATCCCAACCAGAATGCTAAAATGGAAGAAAACATCAAGATGGTGTAGTGAGAGACATTTTATTTTGGGTGAAATATAAATGCAAAATATACAACTCTACAAAATGGTGTTTTTTCATTTCTTGAAGCAGTGATGAATAACAAGTTATATTATCATATTCACATCTCTTACAGATACTCTTTACTCAGGGTATCTAAAGTGCATCTGAGTTTGTTGTCTATTATTGATTTAAAGGGAAATGAAAGCAAATTCTGATTACCTACTTCTATGGCCAAATTGTATTATCATGAATTGAAGGAGTTTGACCAAATTTTAAAATTTTTAATAAAACATTGTATATACTTAAAGTATACAACAAGATAATCTGATATACATGCCAGCCTGCATAGTGAAATGATTATTAGCGTCACACTAATTAATATTATTACCTCACATAGTTAACATTTTTTAATGTGATGAGAGCCCCTGAAATCTACTTTCTTAGCAAATTTCCAATATCTAATATAGTATTATATTGTCATCATTCTGAACATTAGATCTCATTATTCATTTTACATGACTGCAATTTTGTACTCTTTGACCAACATCTCCCCATTTTTCCTATCTTCTTGCCCCAGATGCCACTGTTCTACTTTCTGCTTCTCTATAGTTGACTTCTTTGGATTGCATACTTAAGTGAAATAATGCAGTTTTTGTTTTTCTGTGCCTAGCTTATTTTGCTTCTGATAATGCTGTCAGGTTCATATATGTTGTTAAAAATGAAACTCTGGACATTTTAATGATGTTGAGTCTCCCAATCCATGAGCATGGTATGCTCTTCCATCTGTTTACATCTTCCTCTCTCTCTTTTTTCAGTGTCCTGTAGTTTTCTACATATAGGTCTTTTACCTCCTTAGTTAGGTTAATTCCTAGGTATCTTAATTTTTTTGTGTGCGATGGTAAATGGAATTGCTTTTTTAGTCTCTTTCTGTAATTTCACTATTAGTGTTTAGAAATATCACAGATTTCTTGGCATTAATTTTGTATCCTGCTACATTGCTGAATTCATTTATTAAGTCAATTAGTTTTGGGATGGAGTACTTTGGGTTTTTTATGTACAGTATCATGTCATCTGTAAATAAGGACAGCTTTACTTCTTTTCCAATTTGGATGCCTTTTATTTCTTCTTCATGTCTAATTGCAATGGCTAATACTTCCAATATTGTGTTGAACAGAAGTGGTGAGAGTGGGCATCCCTGTCTTGTTCCTGTTCTTAGGGGAAATGGTTTTAGTTTTTGCCCATTGAGTATGATGTTAGCTGTGGGTTTATCATATATGGATTTTATGATGTTGAGTTATGATCCTTCTATTCCCACTTTGCTGAGAGTTTTTATCAAGAAAGGGTGTTGGATTTTGTCAAATGCTTTTTCTGCATCAATTGATACAACTATGTGAGCAGCACATTTATAATAGCTACAATTTGGAAACAGCCTAGGTGCCCGTCAGCAGACAAGTGGATCAGGAAACTACGGTACATCTACACAATGGAATCCTATGCTGCCATTAAAAAGAAGGAATTCTTACCATTTGCAGCAACCTGGATGGAACTGGAGAGCTTTATGCTTAGTGAAATAAGCCAATCAATGAAGGAGAAACACCACATGATCTCACTCATTTGTGGATAATAAAGAACATTATAAACTGATGAACAAAAGGATAGACACAGAAGCAGTAAAGCATCAAACAGACTGTCAAATTACAGCAGGAAGTTTAAGAAGAGGTGGGGTAGATAAGAGATCAACCAAAGGACTTGTATGCATGCATATAAGCATAACCAATGAACATAGACACTGGGGGGTTGGGGTATGCCTGGGGAGGCAATGGGGAGATATGTATACATGTAACACAATAAAAAAAAAAAGAAAATATAAATAAATAAATAAAATTCAGCTAGAAAAAAAAATGATACTCTGACTTCCAGTGCTCCCAGTTTCCAAAGCTGTTGCTGATAAAACTCTGAAGCATTTCAATTTCTGTTTCTTTTTAGGTTCTCTTTCCTCTTTCTCATTGTCTCTGGAAGCTTGATGAATTGTTAAATCTTCTCTTTGTCCTCAGTGTTCTGAGTATCACAATGATGTGCTGTGATACTATTTGTATCTATTACACTGGTCATATAATGAATCTTTCAATCTGAAAACAATGTTCCTAGAGTTTGGGAAATTTTTTCTTGAATTATTTTACTTATCATTTTCTTCCACTTTATTTAGTTTCCCTTTATGGAATACTGGTTTGTGTGTGTGTGCTTTAATATCAGACCTGGATTGATCATCTCATTTTCTTGTTATTAATTTTAATTTAAAATTATTTCTTGCTATTCTTCTAGTATTTGTTATGCTATATTAAATCAATATTTTCTCTGTATTTTTGCCTTTTATAATAGGTTTAGACAAATTTTATTTCTATTAGTTAAGTTTTAATTTGAAACAATTTCATTAAATTTGTTTTTCAGTTTATCAGCTCAAATGTATTATCTCCTTTAAAGTCCAATGACCTGGGCAGCCATTTCCATATACTTAGTACTTAGCTCTATACCCCAACCCCTTTTTTTAAAATTATATCTTTATTATTCAGATTATTACATTTGTTTCTCTTTTTTCCCCTCCATAGCACCCCTCCACCCTTCCCTCTACCCTTACCTCCCTCCCGTTGACCTCATCCATCGGTGTATGATTTTTGTCCAGTCTCTCCCTGTACACCCCTCACCCTTTTTCCCCTGAGAATTATCAGTCCACTCCCTTTCTGTGCTCCTGATTCTATTATATTCACCAGTTTATTCTGTTGATCAAATCTTCAATTCCCTTAATTTTCAGATTCACTTGTTGACAGATACATATTTGTTGTTCATAATTTTTGTATCTTTTACTTTTTTCTTCTTCCTCTTCTAAAAGAGTACCTTTCAGCATTTCATATAATACTGGTTTGGAGTTGATGAACTCCTTTAGCTTTTTCTTATCTGTGAAGCTCTTTATCTGCTCTTCAATTCTGAATGATAGCTTTGCTGGATAGATTATTCTTGGTTGCAGGTTCTTGCTATTCATCACGTTGAATATTTCTTGCCACTCCTGTCTGGCCTGCATCGTTTCTGTTGAGAAATCAGCTGACAGTCGTATGGGTGCTCCCTTGTAGGTAATGAACTGTTTTTCTCTTGCTGCTTTTAATATTCTCTCTTTGTCTTTTGCTCTTGGTATTTTAATTATGATGTGTCTTGGTGTAGTCCTCTTTGGATTCCTTTTATATGGGGTTCTGTGTGCTTCCTGGACTTGTAAGTCTATTTCTTTTACCAGATGTGGGAAGTTTTCAGTCATTATTTCTTTAAATAGGTTTTCAGCATCTTGCTCTCTCTCTTCTTCTGGCACCCCCACAATTCTGATGTTGGTACGCTTGAAGCTGTCCCAGAGGCTCCTTACATTACCTTCACATTTTTGGATTTTTTTCTCTTCTTGCTTTTCCAGTTGAGTGTTTTCTGCTTCTTTATATTTCAAATTGTTGACTTGATTCTTGCCTTTCTCTAGTCTGCTGTTAGGACTCTGTATAATATTTTTAATTTCAGTCAGTGTATGTTTAATTTCTAGTTTGTCCTTTTTTATTTCTAGTTGGACCTTTTCCATCTCTAGTTGGATCTTTTGCATCTCTAGTTGGTCCTTTTTCATCTCCTCTTGGGTCTCGCTAACTTTATCCAACTTTTCTAAGATATTCTTGAAAAACCTTTTAAGTGTGGTTTTGAACTCTATATCCAGTCGTTTGTTTCCCTCCATTTCTTTTGTTTGTGATCCCTTCCCTTGTCTCGGCATTTTCACTATGCTGGGAAAACTTCTGTGTTGGATTCAGCCTTATGATAGCAGGCCTACAAAACCCAAGAAGCCTTTCTGGTAAGCTTGGGATGGGTGGAGTTTCAGGACTTAAGGGACTGCCTTGCCTCCCAGTCAGCCCTGTCCACCATGGCCCCTGAGTCTCACGTGACTGGGTAATTGCTGGAGCAGTCCTTGTGCGTGCGCACAGTGCCTCTAGACCGCTACCTTTCCAGCTCCCCTGTGCTCCAGGACCACACGAGTCTAGGTCCCCAGGGTTTCACCCGAAACAGTGGCTTAGTGGAGTCAGAAGTGGCACAGTTGGGAGGGTCTGTCTCCTGCCCACTCGAGAAAGCCAGCGGCACAATCAGCAGTCTGTCCTATGTGCAGTGCCGTGTGCCCCACCAGACCTCTGATCTTTTGTGGCTCCCCTAAATTTTCGTGTACCTCTCCCTTTTCACAGTCCAAACTCCCCCCAAATGAGTTTCAGCTGGATCTGGGATTTAGTGTCGTAGGATAAGGGGTTCAATGCCTTTGAGAGTCTCCGTTTCCCTCCTGCCAGAGAAAACCAGCCAGGTACTCGTGCACCCGCTCTCTCCACGTGCGTGTTTCCGTACCTCAGCTTTTTCATCTCCTCTGGGTCTCCGTGAGCCCCTTCTTTCCTTCTAGTTGTAGAATTTCCACTCAGCCAGCTTTCCTGATGTCCATTCTGTCTTTTAGTTGTAGTTTTGAAGTTGTTGTGTGAGGCAGCAGTGTGTTTACCTATGCCGCCATCTTGGATTCTCCACCCCCTTTTTTAATAAGAGCATTTAAAACTTATCTTCTCTCATATTTTTAGCATGTAAGAGCTTTTTTGGTTCTCAGAATCTTCCTTTTATTATAGGACCCTGTTCTTTTTCTCCACACTTATAATATCTTCTATTTCAGTGCATATTAATATATCGTTAAAGCTCTCTCCCCCTTGCAAGTTGCTTTTTCTGTTTTTCATACTTTTCATGTTGTAGGTTTTCCTCAGGTATCTGATGATTCTAGAAGACTGACAAAGTTGACTGGAAGATCTGAGACATGAGTGGATCTTGTCATCTGTGAACATCACAGTCAGGTGGTGTAGCTGAGATTTTTAGTTTTGTGACTTCCAGATACATTATTTTGAAGTAGTCAAAGTCCCTGGAGCAAGTCTTCTGCTTCGAGTGTGAGAGCCTTGCTGCTAGATATTAGGAAGCCAAGTAGGGGAGGAGAGCTGGAGCCTTCAGTCATCAGTATTCATACTTAATCCCTCTCTTTTTCTATCATGTTACCTCTGCCCTCACTCCTGTGAGGTGTCCAAAGCCATTCCGGTTTCACTCCTTGAAGAGAGCTTGCCTCCACCATTGGACAAGCATTTGAGCAGTGTGCCATTCAATTGCCTACATCAGAGAAAGGGATCTAGAGATTTGACTGTTGCTTAAAATCCTCCTTATTTTAGCTTTTTCCTTATACTCACACTTATAATGGTTTCTGATGCTACCCTATCCTTAAGCTTTGGGGGATTATGTGTTAGAAAGCTGATGAGCTTTTTAGCTTTTCTTGTTGTTAGTTTAAAATTGTTTTTGGGGATCTGTTAAGTCCTTTGCCAGTTGAACATCTGCTTTCCAGCTTGTAAAATTTTGTTGCTGTTGCTTCTTCTTTCATTCTCTCTGTGTTTGTGACTGTATGTCTTGAGTGGGAAATCTATTTACTATTGTTTTAGTATAATTTTAGGCAGGAACAAAATTAGATGTATGTATTCAATCTGTGACTGATTGAATTTTCTAAAGATTATCACCCCTATATCTCCTTTTCCTTATGCTCTTCTTTCAATATGATTATGACACTCATTCCATCAAGAGGTTGTTCTTGTTTTTCCTTCTCTTGAATCCATGAGCTTTTGTCTGTGGTGGAAATAGTGTTTTATGACTTCTGAAGTTGGGTCATAAAAAGCTATAAAGCTTTTGCTGGTGCTTCAGGGACACTTGCCCTTGGAATCTGGCCATCATAATGTGGCTGCAGCATAGTGAACAAGGTAGAGAATAGTAAAAGCTGTGGTGGAAGAGAAAGATATAGATTTTGTCTTTATTGAACATGAGGCACAAAATCCTTTCTCTAATTCTACTTTGCCAGAAATTAGGTGACTTCAGCATTCTCAGTTTCCTTGTCAACAAATAGATGCAGTACATTAGATGAATTTTAAGCTTCTAGTTCTAATGCCTATAATTTTATGATATTGTAAATAATTCAGAGCCATACCCTGGCTATTTTTGCTAAGTGATTAGAGCATCAGCCCTCAGACCAAAGGGTCTTGGGTTTGATTTCCGGTCAAGGGCATTTACCTCGGTTGCAGGTTCAATCCCTGGCCCGGGTCAGGGTATGTGCGTGAGGCAACCAATCTATGTATATTTCACATCACTGTTTCTCTCTCCCTCCCCTCCCCCCATCCTCCCTTCCTTTCATTCTCTCTAAAAATCAATGGGAAAAATATATCCTAGGGTGAGAATTAAATAATTCAGGGCCATAGTGATGTTTAACTCCAATAGCTTTATTCAAACCAACTGCAAGAAGAATGATGTCCTCAAGTTGTAGAAGAAAGCTCTATTAATAATTGGTGAGGTTGATATTTGTATCTTTGCATCAGGAACCCTATGATGTATCTGATATTGAGATCATAGAGGTACTTGTGGCTCAGTTATCCCATTTTAGTTTTTGGAACAATATGATTTGATTTACAAATATTCATGTGACTAGAGTCTTTCTCTGAATGCCTTGTGATGGAAAGTAGAAACCATTTCCATGATGCTGTTACCTTTGCCTGTCAGGTGAGAAAACAAAGCACAAGCACACATTGACATTGAACAATATTTTTGAGAACAATAAATTTAAAAATATGGAGATGTTTTCAAGTAATACATAATTAATTATCAAACTACTTATTTATATTCTGTCTACTATTCTGTACTTCTTTCTTGTTACCTCATACTTACAGATCACATGTTTCTTTGTCATATCTTTGTTTTAGAACTTCTGAGTTCTTTAGAACTTCTGAAAACTTCTTAAAACTTAAAATAGATCCCTTGACACTGATTTTTCTTGGCAAGAATTTTTTATCCATAATATTCTCTCTCTATTGTAAACTATTTGTATCCTTTCCCCATGGAATTTCTGATTTCCTATATAAATTATTCTGAAAAACTGGGACCCTGAGGGAAGGAGAGATTTTCTTACACATGGAAAAAACTTGAATGTCCATATTTGCTTTAGACAATCTCTAATGTTTTTGAGAGGGGGATGCACCATATTGTGCTGGTCTAATCTGTGTTCCCTTTGCCTTTACATATTGTGGACCCTGAACATTAACAATTTAGAAAAAATCTACACTCACATTAAATACCTCTTACAAAAAACACAGAAATGAAATCTTTCCCCTTCTACCCAGAAGAGCCATAAGGCTTGGAGAAAATCACTCAAGCACATGACTTACTGTTAAATTAGTTTCAAAAATTCTCCTTTTCTGTGTAACCCTCCTCAGTGGTTTCTGAGAAGCTGTCATGGCACACTGCTATGTTTAAGGAAGTAAAACAGGTAAGGACTAGACAAGATTTTAAGTGTCACTGTTGGGATGAATCATCTGGACAAACTCTTCCTTAATTAAGAAACTTTAAAAGGATAAAAAAAATAAGTATACAGAGATACCATGGTTAAATGACTAGGAAAGTCATATTTTTTGTGTGTGGATTTCTCAATTATTCCATAGTAGTAGAACTCAAACTTGACGAGTAGGACTCAAATTTGATGAGTGTTTGAATTACATGGAAGTTTTGATAAGACACAGATTGCTGGGCCCCACCCCCAGATTTTCTGACTCAGTAGGTCTGTGGTGAAGCCTAAGAGTTTGTATTTCTGACAGTTTCCTAGGTGTTGCTGATGTTGCTGGTTGAGAGAAACACACTTTAAGAACCACTGTATTATGGAGCCTGAATACTTAATGAATAATAAAAATATTTTTTAGGAACCACATATAAATGAGATGATATGGTACATGTCTTTCTATGACTGACTTATTTATTTCACTTAGTGTAATACACTCAAGGCCTATCCAAGTTGAAAGTTCCTAAGAGTGTAGATCTTAAGAAAAACATGCATCAAATATAAATACTATCCAATGAATCCAGGTGTGTGGAATACCACCTTTTAAAATTTCATTGAAATAAGATAGGGGTCTATCTTTGAGTCTTCCATCCCTTGGGGAATGGCAGAAAACTTGTTCTAATCTCATTCCCACTTTTTGAGACAGGATGGTCAGCTCTAATCCTAGAAACATGGAACAACCATGAAGACTGTGTAGCTCTTGTCTAATGTCCCAGCTGGGTTTAAAAATAAACTCTGGCTTCTCTGAGTAAGGTGGAAATACTTCTTGCACAGTGACACCAACAAGTCTGTTACTCTACCAAGCCAGACAGGTCAAGATGCCGCCCAGATCCACTTATGCACTGTCAGATCTGTCTCCCTGGAAACATCAGGAATTCATACATTCCAGAAAAATCCATAGTTGTTCTACTTTGGCACAGAATATAACTCTTTTATATTTTACCATCCTATATTCAAACCTGTTTTCTTTCTTTTTGGCTCAATTTTTAAATTCTTTGTCTCTCTTTTAACTGATCAGATTGTTGGCTTATTTTGACCTTATGCTCAGTAATTTTTTTCCACATTCCCTTAGATTTGTCTCTAAAATTTTCTTTTCATGCCGAAACCGGTTTGGCTCAATGGATAGAGCGTCGGACTGAAAGGTCCCAGGTTTGATTCCGGTCAAGGGCATGTACCTTGGTTGCGGGCACATCTCCAGTGGGGGGTATGCAGAAGGCAGCTGATCAATGTCTCTCATTGATGTTTCTAACTTTCTATCCTCTCTCTTTCTCTCTGTAAAAAATCAATAAAAATATATTAAAAAAAAATAAAATAAAATTATCTTTTCAGCTTCTTGCAAGCTACCATTTATCATATGGGGAAGTAAAATATCATCTATGAGTTTCTTGGAACAAAATATTCTAGGATGCTACAACCCATTTCAGACTAACTTCTTAAGGTCCACTATCTGAGGAATTGGGTTTCCAGATCAGAATTTTTATTCTCCCCCCACCACCCTGCTCCTACTTACATAGCCCCTAGAGCTTAGAATGGGAAACCCTGTGCTCCACCCAACTGACTAACCTACTTTCCAACTTTATCTTATTTGCCAGACTCTGGATTTGTTTCAATTCTCCCCTTTCTTAGTTTTTGTGAGTTTTTCAAAATGCCCCTTCTCTGACAGAAACTATCATTCCCTTTACCTAGTGGCACATGCTTCAATGTCCTACAGCAGTCTTTTGTGTATTTTAAAATAATATATAGGACCTCAGTTCCATAGTAGAAACTGCAAATATCTCTTCCTGAAAGTGTTGGCAGCATTCCTACAGGCAGACATTTCTCATCATAGATATCTCCAATATGGATAGGCCTTCACGTTCTTTATTTGATTCTGATGAATTTCCTTTTCCTTTTCCCCTTAATTTAAACTCACTATTTGACTCAATCTCTCTATTTGATTCCATGCTAACCACTCAGCATGTTCTGCAGAGCATGTGGTGAACTTCATGTACTTAGTCCTGCCTAAAGAATTACATCCAAGTTACATTTGAAGACTCAATAGTTTAGAGGACAGATTTTCCAGAGAGATTAGTTTACTCAAGGGAGTATATTTTAAGAAATGCATTCAAGACTATAGCCATGGAAGCAATTTGTATCATAGCTAGCTTGATCATTCATCATTATTGAGAGACAATGGAATTCAATAAACTTGTCTCTTAGCTCATCATGAAATCTGATGATGAATCTTCAACCTCCTTGTGCCTCTATTTATGACCTTAAAGAAAGATATGCCAAACCTTTCCACCTATTCTTTGTATGATATAATGAATAGTTCTCTTCCTTCAAACTCAGTTCATCCCTTTGATCCCTCTTCTCCTGACTCAGTAGGAGTTTGTCCAGCAGTTCATACCTCTCTCTATACCATTCAGGTCAAGTCTCAAGTGCAACTGCTTCAGAAAGGTCTTCCTTATTGCAAACCTAGACTAACTCCACTGGCGCTCTTCATCATTGTCACACTATTCCTTAGGGCAATCATCATTGTCATCTCATTGATGCTATTTATTGACTCATTTTTACTTCCTTGAGAGCAATGACCTTGTATATCTTGTTTATTCCTGAAGTGCCTAGACTAATGCTTGGAACATAGTATAGGTTTAATTTGACAATAAATATGGTCAAATTAAAGAATAATTGCACTCTCTAATATTGTTAGCATACTCTTTTCTTTCAGCCTATAACTATGTGCATTACTTTCCCACCTTAAAAGCAACAAAAGTAAACAAATAAATGAAGGAAAAACCCTTAATTATGACAGCCATTGTCTAATGCAGAGATAATTGGCTAACCACTTATTTTTATAAAAATTTATTGGGAAGCGTCATGCACATTCATTCATACATTGCCTGTGGCTGTTTTTTTGCTCTACAGTGCCCTACAAGTTGCATCTTTGCTCTAGTGACCAGAGGTCCACAAGCCTAAATTATTATTATATGTCATTTTCAGAAAATGTTTGTAGACCTTGGGGACCCAGGTCCCATTTTTTATTTTATTTTATTTTTATTTTTAAGTTTTTAAATTTAATAAATCTTTATTGTTCAGATTATTACAATTGTTTCTCTTTTTTCCCCCATAGCTCCCTTCCACTTGGTTCCCACCCCACCCTCTGCTTTTACTCCTCCTCACTGTCCTCATCCATAGGTGTATGATTTTTTAACAGTCTCTTTCTGCATTCCTCAAATCCCTTTCCCCCCAAAATTGTCAGTCCACTACCTTTCTATGTCCCTGATTCTATTATATTCACTGGTTTATTCTGTTCATCAGATTTTGTATTCACTTGATTTTTAGATTCATTAGTTGATAGATATGTATTTGTCATTCATAATTTTTATCTTTATCTTCTTCCTCTTCTTAAAGAATACCTTTCAGCATTTCATATAATACTGGTTTGGTGGTAATGAACTCCTTTAGCTTTTTCTTATCTGTGAAGCTCTTTATCTGACCTTTATTTCTGAATGATAGGTTTGCTGGGTAGAATAATCTTTGTTGTAGATTCTTGCTATTCATCACTTTGAATATTTATTGCCACTCCCTTCTGGCCTGCATCGTTTCTGTTGAGAAATCAGCTGACAATCATATGGGTGCTTTCTTGTAGGTAACTAACTGTTTTTCTTTCTTTTTTTTGGGGGGGGGGATGTAGGATTTTCTTTTTCTTTTTTTTTTAAATTAATTTTTATTAATTTTTTATACATATCTCCCCATTGCCCCCCCTCCATCCCAGGCATACCCCGACCCCCCAGTCTGTGATCATTGGTTATGCTTATATGCATGCATACAAGTCCTTTGATTGATAACTTATCTACCTCACCTAACTTTAATCTTTCTGCTGTAATTTTACAGTCTGTTTGATGCTTTATGATTTTTGTCCTCCTGAGAATTATCAGTCTACTCCCTTTCTGTGCTCCTGATTCT
>JAAGEH010002531.1:24308594-24336630 GCA_011751065.1 Lasiurus cinereus
TCCTCCTGAGAATTATCAGTCTACTCCCTTTCTGTGCTCCTGATTCTATTATATTCACCAGTTTATTCTGTTGATCAAATTTTTAATTCACTTAATTTTTAGATTCACTTGTTGATAGATGTGTATTTGTTGTCCATAATTTTTTGTCTTTTTACTTTTTCTTCTTCCTCTTCTAAAAGAGTACCTTTCAGCATTTCATATAATACTGGTTTGGAGTTGATGAACTCCTTTAGCTTTTTCTTCTCTGTGAAGGTCTTTATCTGCCTTTCAATTCTGAATGATAGCTTTGCTGGATAGATTATTCTTGGTTGTAGGTCTTGCTGTTCATCACGTTGAATATTTCTTGCCACTCCCATCTGGCCTGCATCGTTTCTGTTGAGAAATCAGCTGACAGTCGTATGGGTGCTCCCTTGTAGGTAATGAACTGTTTTTCTCTTGCTGCTTTTAATATTCTCTCTTTGTCTTTTGCTCTTGGTATTTTAATTATGATGTGTCTTGGTGTGGTCCTCTTTGGATTCCTTTTATTTGGGGTTCTGTGTGCTTCCTGGACTTGAAAATCTATTTCTTTTACCAGATGTGGGAAGTTTTCAGTCATTATTTCCTTAAATAGGTTTTCAGTATCTTGCTCTCTCTCTTCTTCTGGCACCCCCACAATTCTGATGTTGGTACGCTTGAAGCTGTCCCAGAGGCTCCTTACATTATCTTCACATTTTTGGATTCTTTTCTCTTCTTGCTTTTCCAATTGAATGTTTTCTGCTTCTTTATATTTCAAATTTTTGACTTGATCCTTGCCTTTCTCTAGTCTGCTGTTAGGACTCTGTATAATAGTTTTTATTTCAGTCAGTGTATGTTTAATTTCTACTTGGTCCTTTTTCATCTCCTCTCGGGTCTCACTAAATTTATCCATCTTTTCTAGCATATTCTTGAAAAACCTTATAAGCGTGGTTTTGAACTCTATATCCAGTCGTTTTTTTCCTCCATTTCTTTTGCTTGTAATCCCTTCCCTTGTCTCGGCATTTTCACTATGCCGGGGAAACTTCTGTGCTAGATTCAGCCGCAGAAGCCTCTGTTGAGCTTGGGAGGGGTGGAGTCTCAGGGCTTAAGGGACTGCCTTGCCTTCCAGTCGCCCACCCTCCATGGCCTCTGAGTCTCACGTGACTGGGTAATGGCTGGAGCGGTCCTTGTGCGTGCGCCCGCAGCGCCTCTAACCGCTGCCTTTCCGGCTCCATTGAGCACCAGGACCACATGAGTCTAGGTCTCCAGGGTTTTGCCCGAAACAGGGGCTTAGTGGAGTCAGAAGTGGCGCAGTTGGGAGGGTCTGTCTCCCGCCCACTCGCGATAGCCAGCGGCACAATCAACAATCTGTCCTCCGCGTGGTGCCATCCGCGACCAGACCTCCGATCCTTTGCGACTCCCCTAAATTTCCGTGAACTTCTCCCTTTTCACAGTCCAAACTCCCCCCGTATGAGTTTTGGCTGGATCGGGGGTTTAGTGCCATAGGATAAGGGGTTTAATGCCGTTGGGAGTGTCCGTTTCCCTCCCACCAGAGAAAGCCAGCCAGGTTCTCCTGCACCCGCTCTTTCAGCGCGCGCGTCTCCGTACCTCAGCTTTTTGCAGCTCCTCTAGGTCTCTGTGAGCCCCTCTCTTTCCCTCTAGTTGTAGAACTTCCACTCAGCCAGCTTTCCTGTGGTTCTGGATGATGTCCGTTCTGTCTTTTAGTTGTAGTTTTGAAATTGTTGTGCGAGGCAGCAGTGTAGGTATTTACCTATGCTGCCATCTTGGATTCCAATCTGTTTTTCTCTTGCTGCTTTTAATATTCTCTCTTTGTGTTTTGCTCTTGGCATTTTAATTATGATGTGTCTTGGTGTGGTCCTCTTTAGATTCCTTTTGTTTGGGGTTCTGTGAGCTTCGTGGACTTGTAAGTCTATTTCAGCAGGTGGAGAAAGTTTTCAGTCATTATTTCTTCAAATAGGTTTTCAGTATCTTGCTCTCTCTCTTCTTCTGACACCCCCATAATTCTGACGTTGGTACTCTTGAAGATGTCCCAGAGGCTCCTTACACTGTCTTCATATTTTTGGATTCTTTTTTCTTTTGCTTTTCCAGATGAGTGTTTTTTGATTCTTTGTATTTCAAATCTTTGACTTGATTTTTGCAATCCTCTAGTCTGCTGTTATATCTTTGTACAATATTTTTTATTTCAGTCAGTGTATGCTTAATTTCTAATAGGTCCTTTTCCATATCCTAAAAGGTCTCACTAAATTTATCAACCTTTTCTAGAAAATTTTTGAAAAACCTTATAACCATGGTTTTGAACTCTATATTGTTGTTTGCTTTCCTTCATTTATATCATTTGTGATCTGTTTCTTTTTCTCCACATTTTGGCTGCTTCCCTAAGTTGATAGAGTGGCTTTGTGTGCTAGGTGTCCTAAAGAGCCCAGTGGCTCAGCCTCCCCAGTTACCTGATGTGGACACTCTTAGTGCACCCCTTTGTGGGCTGTGTGCATGGTCTTGTTGTAGTTAAGCCTTGATTGTTGTTGGTATCACTGGGAGGAATTGACCTCCAGGCCAATTGGCTTTGAAAATCAGCTGTGTCTACAGTGGGAGAACTTCTGTGCTGGAGATACCCTTATGAGACAGGACTTGCAAAAGCCTCTGTGCTCAGCTTGGATGGGACAGAGTCTCAGGGCAGAGCAAACAGCATTGGTTTCCTGTCACCCTGCCCTAAAAGGCCTCTGTGTCTCAGTGTCCTATGGTAATTGCTGCAAGCACCTCTGAGAGAAAGCCACCCTTGAGTTTTGACCGCTGACAGATAGTCCATTTTCTCCCCAAATGAGTTTGGGTCCCCGTAGTCCCACCCAGAATTGGAGCTAAGTGCAGTGGGGAGCTTTTGTTTCCCTCCCACTTGAGAAAGCCAGCTGTGCACTCAGTGCCAGTCCTTTCCACACATGCGACTTAGTACCTTCTTGCAGCTTCTTTGAATCTCATTGTGCTTTTCTCTTTTCTCTAGTTGTAGAATTTCCATTCAGCCAGACTTCCTGTGGTTCTGGGTGATGTCCATTTTGTCTTTTAGTTATAGTTTTGAAATTGTTGTGCAAAGTAGCTGTTTAGGTGTTTACCTATGCTGCCATCTTGGTTTCTCCCACTAGGTCCTATTTTTTACACTCAACACTTTCTAAAGTAGTAGTGCACCACAATTTCTTGCATTCTTTCAAATATCATTTCCTCTTTACCTTCTTTTAGTTTTATTCCATCTTCAGTACTATACTACCCTGCGTTCTCTCAGGTTAAAAATGATGCCCCAATTGCAAAATCCAGATACTTCTCAGTTTGTATTTCTGGGCTACAGCTCTCCATCTGACTCCCATAAAGCTCTCTACTCTTTTGGCTTTCATAACATTCATCCTTCTTTTTTCTTTTCAGACCTCCATAACTATACCTTTTATTTTTCTTCATCCTGTCCCTTTAGAATTAGTATATCCCAATATTCTGTCCTCATAGTTTCTCAGTCTGCATAGTTTTCCTACATAAACACATTCACCTTGATTGATTTCAATCCCACTGCTCAAGTTCAGGACACTTCATTTCTCCCTTTGACTTTTGCAGTAGCCTCCTGACTGATCTTCCTGCATGCAACCTTACCCCACTCAAGCACCTCCTACCCCACTGCCAGAATGTCAATTTAAGGTAGTAGTTCTCAAAAATTACTGTCAGACTCACTTGCAGGGCTTATTAAAATGTAAGATTGCTTTGCTCCACTCTTGGTGTTTACACCTATTAAGTCCCCTGTGGGATGTGATAATTTGCATTTTGTGTTCCCCAGTGATGTTGATGCCATTCTTCTAGGCTGCACATTGAAAACCTCTGGTTTAAAAACCTTTGTATCACTACCCCCACCCTCATTCTTAAATCCATGCAGTAGTTTCCCATAACCTATAGGATTAAACCTAAGCTTCCTATTATGTCATATGTATAATGCTCTCCAAGACCTTGTGCTTTCTACTTCACCAGGATTCTCTCTTCCATCCCCTGATACTTACTTGATTTTCCTGTGACCTCAAACTGCATTATCTCAGCAAGTACCCTTGCCATTTCAACCTCTGTGTTCTTGCTTGTGTCTATGATTTCCATGCCCTCTTCACCTACCTTTCTTCCCCTCATTCTTTAAGGAGGTATTTCAAGTGCTGTTCCCTTTCCAAGAATCCACCATAGTTAGGACACATTTCTCTCATTACATAGTTTTTCTGTCAACTCTCCATCTATAATAGTGTTTTATCAATACTTATTGGTGTTCAGTTTGTCTCCTCTAAACTGTAAGCCCCTATCAGAGTGCTTGGACTATAGAGCTCTTTCTCTCAATCTCTCTCTTTTCCACCACAAAATGAAGGCTCATTGTAATGCATCAATTTAGAAATGCATTTCCCGCTGAGGATGAGAGCACAGGGAATTAGTTCTCCCCAACATTACTGATCATGCTGTAAATTGATCAGAGAGCCCCTTGGCAGAATCCATAAAGAGCCGGAAAAAAATGCTTCATATTTTTGGACTTATTCATTCCACTTCTGGGAATCTAGTAGAAGAAAATAATTCAAAAAATGCATAGAGATGCATGTCACACATTGCTTCTTGTCATAGCAAAACAATGGAAAACACTGAGTGTTCAGCACTAGGGAGTGATTAAGTAAGAGGCATCTAATTGATGAAATACTGCATATTTATGTGATGATTTCAAAGCACATATGGCAAACATAAGATTATTTCTATTGTAACACTAAGTAAAAATAGAGATATCAAATGTTAACATAAATTATGATTTCAATTATGTAACATTTTGAAAAATGGTTTAAAAGAAAATGCTCTTAAATTGTTAGAATCATAAGCTTATGACATAACTTTATAATATAGTTACATTTTAGAATAAACAAATATAAAATTTTATTTTAAACATCTATGCTGTTTCACATTATGTAGTTTTCTTTTTAAAATTAAAAAGATATGTCTGTTGTGGTTACACAGACAGTGTTCAATTGAGCTTTCAATAAATAGCTTTTCTTTTCTTTTTTTTTCTATTACTACAGAATACAATTTTAGGAACTCAAAATTATTAAGAACTATAGTTGAATAATCTATTAACAAAATAGAGCCTAAGTTTCATATAACAATGAAAGGTAAGATGACTTTTATGAGAAAAGGAAGCTGAATATAACATGAAGATATTGAGTTACAAACCAGTGCAGGAGTCATGCACCCAAACAGTATGGCAAAGATTACGTGCTATTAAGGAATCAGTATAGTGTGGTGGTTAGAATTCCCACAGCAACACCACACTCATGATTTAAATCCAATTTTGTCCCTTACCAGTTAGTGCATATTTTTAACTTCTTTGACTTTTTTTCTCATCTGGAAAATAACGACAGTCATCTGTGCCACGGTAGATGCTGCTCATTGTTTTCCCACAGCCACCTTACCATCCTTTCTAGTTTGACTCCCTCTTCACTGCACATGTTCCCTCTCTATTACAGACACACATCTTTTCTATTAGGCTCTCTCTCACTCCAGAGGCTCCAAATAACAGAACCTCACTTTCTCTGTCCTCTTTACTCAGATTAAGGTCTAATGACCCAGTTCTGGTCACTTAGACTGAGAAAAATACCAGAATATATTCTGAGAAAGGTCCTCTTCCCCACACCCATTGACATATATATTTATGGACAAAAATGCTGGTCTTCTTTGCTTGCTATGTATGGTCTTTCCCAAGAGTGATGTCAGCAATTGCTTCATTCATCTAGCCTTAAGCGTGGGATCACTAACTCACAGAATATAACAGAGCAGAAAGATGAGGAGTCTGAGCCTTGGATGACATCACCACCCTGGGAAACTTCCTTTATATAAGGTAATAAATATACTTATTGCTTAGGTCAATTTTATTCGACTATTCTAATGTTTGCTATTGAAAACACAATTTTTTATATTAAAATAATATAAAAATTATTATATTATTGAATGAAGTGCTTAGCAAGGATGAGGAGAGTAGTGGTCAAGAGCAGAGGGATTAGAGCCAGGCTGAGTTTTAAACTTTGGACAGACAGCTTCAACTCTCTGGGATTGATTTCCTCATCTGTAAAATCTGGAGATGATAATAATAGCACCTACCTCAAAGAGTTGGTGTAAGGAATAAATGAAACATGTAACATGCCTATGAAAATGTCTGTTATCTATAAAAATCCTCTATTAGGAATTGAATGTTAGTAGTAGTATAACAGGGGTTCAATAAATGATAGATACTGCCACTATAGATTGGTTGCTGTGAAAGATTTTGGCTGGTTTAACCTTAAAGGCCATCTAGTCACTTTATAAACAATCTGTAGTGGCCAATTTCAGGTTAAACAATCAAGCCACCTAATTTTTAATTCAGGACACTTTCTCTTATACTATATTGTCATCTTTCAGAAATTTTCAAACAATATTTCTCACATTTTAATCATCATAAGTTTTATATTTTAATGTGATACAGATGTAGATTTGATGAATAAACATAAAAATGCATCTGCATTTAATTCAGCTAATTTGGACTCTTTCATTAGATACATTATATTACTTATGTATTTATATAATTACTATTTAAAAAATGGGCTACTGAATTATATCTAAGTTTTTAGATCATAAAGTATATAGAATGAATTTAGTGTAAACGTCTCAAGCCAGTTGAACTTATAATAAATTTTGAATGATTTTTCTGAAGTTTTGTTAGGTGTTATGTGATTCATAACCTGAACCTCCTATGCATTATAAATATCTTCAGGATCTAAATTTTTTATTTTTTTGACTTTTAGAGAGAGAGAGAGAGACATTGATTTGTTGGTCCTCTTATTTATGCATGCATTGGTTTATTCTTATATGTGCCATGATAGGGATTGAACCTGCAACCTTGGTGTTTTGGAATGACATTCTAACCTACTAATCTATCTGACCAGGGTCAAATCTAAATTTTTTAAAAGTAGCAAAACCATTATCATATTTCACGTGGCAACTTCTGGCATTCTTAAATGCTCAAGATGGAAGGAAAGGATTTAGTGTTAATTGTTAACCCCTGTGACTATGAGAGGGAGAATCTTTTGCATGAGTGGTTGGTAGGACAAGAGTATCCACAATTCACATGCACTGGTCTGATCTAGCTTATAACTACAGTCTCTAAAAATCAACCATGTATTAGTCTTAGGTCTAGAGGAATGCATAACAAAGTCCATAAATGATTAGTGAGGAAATACCTAAACCATTCATTCATACCTGTTTGTTTTTTTAGTTAATCCTCAATGGAGTATATTTTTTTCATTGATTTTTAGGGAGAGACACACAGAGAGAGAAACATTGATGTGAGAGAGACACATTGGTTTGTTGCCTCCCACACATGCCCCAACCAGAGCTAGGGATGAGCCTGCAACCAAGGTACTGGCCCTTGACTGGAATCAAATTCAGAACCTTCAGTACTCAGGCCAATACGCTATACCTATTTTTATTAAGCAACTTCTTATTACTGAGAAGACAGAAAATGTTCTTAATCTCACTACTTACTAATTACAAATCATGGTAAGTGCTATGGAAATAATAAAACGAGCTGTGGGAAAGGATGGCTGAGTGAAGTAGTTGACAACTTTAGATGAGGTGATCAGGGAAACTCTCTTATAAGACATTTGATTAGAAGCCCTGGCTGTCTAGGTCATTTGGTTAGAGCATTTTCCCTATATGCCAAAGGTTGTAGGGTTGATTCATGGTCAGGGCACAAACAAGAATCAACCAATGAATATAAAAATAAGTGGAACAACAAATTGATGTTTCTCTCCTCCTCTCTCTCTCTCTCTCTCTCTCTCTCTCTCTCTCTCTCTCTCTTCCCTTTTTGTTTTAAATAAATAAATAAATAAAATTTGAGTGGAGACCCAAAAGATAATAAGATGCCAACCTATGATTTTCTGGGGAAGTTGTAGTAATTCAGGAGACAATATGTTTCAAAGCCTGAAAGCAATAGCTAACTCAGTATGATCAAACAAAAGAAAAATACCAAAGCTAAACAGAAAGAAGATTGAAACATCATTAATAAAGAGAGAAAGAGTAGACAGTGAGGTTGGTGAGATTGCTATAGCCCAGGTCACATAGATCCTGGTGGAACATGAAAAGGACTTTGGATTTACCCCTAAAAGGAAAGAACATTGGAAAATGTTTTTATTCACGCAATAAACAAGTAATCATATATCAGGTGTTAGGCTCATAATTTAGGCACTATTCTAATATTTTACATGAATTAACTTATTTAATGCTTCTAGCAACCTTTTGAGGAAACTGGTGTGCAGGTATGTTGAATAATTTCCCCAAAGCAATACAGCTAGTAAGTAAGTGTGCCAGAATTCGCAGCTGGGAAGTCTGGCTTCCCAGTGCTTGCTGACTCCCTTAGACTTATGGCTTCCTTTTTATGAGTCTGTGAATGTAACATGCTAAGGGAGTTGGAGGACATAATTTGTTTCTTCTCCTTAAACGTAAGCACAGCCTTACATCCCTTGTGATTTAATTCAGCCTAACAATAACTCACTGGCGTCATACTCAGCACATGGTACTGGCTGACTTTCTGGGGTACAGAAATGAGGAAGATAATGGTTCTTCCCTCAAGGAATTCACAGTCAGGCAAAAGAAACAATTAAATACATAAATGTTTACAATACAAGCAAGTCTCTCTGGTATACAAAATGAGTGCTCTCTAATAATACCCAGTCATCCTCTCTTTTGTAGGCTGGTTTGCATTAAATTGGACCCTGTGACTAACCTTGTCCATGATTTTGAGCATATCCCTTCTGGCTGAGGCATGGAAAGCCCCTATACAACTCCCTGCTCCCAATCTCGTGGTAACTGAGAAAGCCTCCTGTTGCCATGGCAGAGACACAGTATGAAAGCAGCTGGTGACAAGTGAAGTCATTTCATGGAGAACATCTATCCTGGGAAGTTACCAGACTCACATCAGGATTTTTGTAAGCAAGAAATAAATTGTTGGGATAACTGCTGAGATTTTAGGCTCCATTTGTTAGCATACCAAGGTATAGACTATCTTCTGTTTTCTGTTTTAAACAAAGTATATGTATACTTTCCTGAGACACAAGTGGAAAAAACAATTCTTACTGGTAAATTCAAGATGTTTCCACAGAAAAAGTAAGACTTTCATTGTGTATACAAAATGAAGAGGACTTCTACAGTCAGAAAGATTAGGGAATGGAGTGGAACAGGGATCAGGAAGGAAGAATATTATAGGAAAATATAAAAATTGAATAATAACATTATTTGAAATGCTGAAGGCAGAAATAGCCATGTTTATAAAATATCTGGTAGTTACTAGTAAAATGATAGGCAGGTATAAGATAATGGGAGAGAGATGTGAGTGAAAAAATAGATTAGAGGCCACTTATTTAGAGTTTTGACAAACTGAAGGTCCTTGACCTTTATTTTGTACAATCTGAGAGAACTATTAAAAGATTTTGATAGAGAAGACATTTGCTGGCAGCAAATAAAAGACATGTATTGACTAGTTTGCCATAATTATGATATAGTCCCTGTTCTGTGTTGGTTGCAAACTACAATCAGCAATATTACATTGTCCTCAAATGATTTCTTTAGGTGACCTTAAATGTAAACTCCATAAGAGCAAATACTTTAAGAGATATTGAGGCAACCTCACTGAGGACATTACATTTGCTCTGAGTCTTTGGCACTCATAGGTAGCTAAGACTTAAATAGGTGGTAAGAAGGAAGAGTTAAAGGAGAAAGACTCAGCTAAGTATGAATTAGGCTTTGTGACTTCATGTAGCCTGTGTGTAGGAAAACAACTCAGGCAACAATGTGACCGAGGATTCTAGTAATTGTCCAGGAGAGAAAATAGAGACTGACCTGGAACAGGAGTAACATGGAGATGGACTGAATGGGTCAAGAGACCATATATGTGTCTAGGTGTCTAGTGGGGGCTACTAAATTAATGATGTATATTATTAGTTGCTGTTAGTGAGAAAGGAGAAATAGCATGATTGAAGAATCATAAAATATCATCTGGCTGGTTTCAGCCAATGTTGTAGGATGCCTGATGGAGCCAGTAAACTTGAATGAGAAAACAGCCTTGCTTCTGACAATACAGTAATGCTTATATCTGTTTCCTCTTCTGAAACACAAAAGATCTTTTTTTTTTAAAAAAAGTATTTTACACACACACACACACACACACACACACGTGCGCGCGCGCGTGTAAGCGCGTAATTTTCAGAGAGGAAGGGAGAGGGAGAGAGAGAAACATCAATGATGAGAGAGAATCATTGATTGGCTGCCTCCTGCACACTCCCCACTGGGGATTGAGCCTGCAACCTGGACATGTGGCCTTTGACTATCATCAAACCTGGGACCCTTTAGTCTGCAGGTCGACGCTCTTATCTACTAGTCAAACCGGCTAGGGCAACATGAAAGATCTTAAGACAAAAATGAACTCTCTTGAAAATAGTACTGCTGTTCTTGAGACTGGGATGGGAAAAGTAAAAGTAAGGGGTATGAAGTTATTTATTTTGTAATATTTGCAAATTTTTATAAGTATAAGCCTAATTATTATGAAATAAATACTATAACATTATTTTTTCAAGTGTACATAGGTATTGGTATTTTATTAATTAATAAAATATAAATCAGTAAAAATAACGCTGTGTACTTATTAACTATTTGTCATCATTGTAATTCCTTAATCATCTCACAATAAATGTACAACTATTATGATGAGGGTCTGTGAAGTTTTTTCTATCCATGAAAAGTTTGAGTGCTTCTGCTCTTGTTTTCTGGAATGATATATCTCTGGTGTATAGAGTTGTATGTCTGGAGGAATCTCAAATTTATAAAACAAAAATTCATTATTTGACATTGAATATAAAGCAAAAGGATCAAAAGTGGAGATGGTCTTGCTTTGACATAATTTGCAACATAAAATTTACATACCTAGACAGAAAAATTGTTTTCAGGAGCTCTGAGGAAGCCTCCTGAACATCAGGTCTTAGTCATAAATTCTAATAAGTTTTAAAGATTCCAGTGGTGTTTCTCTCTCTCTCTCTCTCTCTCTCTCTCTCTCTCTCTCTCTATACATGCACACACGTTGGGAAGTGGTGGTGGAAGAGGATGAGAAGAGATGTTCAAATGCTACAATAGTCTTCTCAGCATGCACCTTTTGAGAAAATCAGGAAGTTGGCCAGCTGTTCACATTATTTTCAAATAAGTTCTTCATTTGAAACCTGTGGATTCCATGCTTCATTTTGATTGTGAAAGCATCTGTTGCAAACCATATTAAAAATGGTCTGCTATTTTCTTCCCTACATGAGGACTTTGATCCTTTGAGAGAAGTTACTTTGTTATAAATACAGCATAACTTTGCTGAAAGCATTTGTTCAACCTAAGTACCAGAAGGTAATGCCTTTTACTGTTATTTCACTGAAAAGTCAAGAAGGGTTTAAGTAAATGTTTCCCTAATAAATTGTATGGAAGAATCTGTAATTGTTCAGTGGAAAAATCTAAAATAAGCAATTAGCAATGACACTGTTAAAAATGACATGTCCCTGAAAATTAGTTATTACTATCAGCATGAAGATTTTCTTACTACTTGTGTCCCTCACTCTGGACTTAGAAATCAGTGAACGCCAAATAGCTGCTGATTTCATTTTGTAAAGCTTTCTTTGTTAACATCTCCAGATATTGTATAAGGATTTATATTGGCATCAAAATTTAATTAAGTATAGTCAGTTTGCCTTTGCTTTGAGTTTGATGATTTAAATCTCAACTGCCTTTAGGGAGAAAAATAAGGAAGAATATTACTCACCATTTCACATCTGTTGCAGTTTAAAAGGCTCAGTTGCCAAGAATTTTATGAAGCATCACTTAGTAATGATTCAGGAAATGATTAGTCACTGCATCTTATGCTCAAAGTGGAGGGCACCCTCTATTGTCCATCTTGCTGTGATGTTTCCTCAAAACAGAATCAAGTTGTGAATCTGCAATTTCTTCTTAAATGAACACTGATAACTGATAAAGGCACATAAGAGAATTTGTCAACATTCTAGTCAAAATATCTAGAGATAGGGTGATCTTAAAAAATAGACCCTGGTGATAAATAATTTTTTAAAAATGGTTTCATTCTCATTTTCCATCAGACAACTGGGATTTCCAAAGTCACCTGACATCTCTATGAAACAGTTTTCTTCTTTGGAAAATGAGGATGCTAATAATTGCACAATGTACCTTTGTGAAGTTTTTCTTTTTTGTGGTTATTTAAATTTGAAGTGCAAATAAAGCTTCCAATATTTTTTGTTTGCATTTTCAATTTTAAGATGTATTATTATCCACATTTTACTATTATAAGGCTTTGGAACTGATGACTATTTCTTGTATTTTTAGGTCTTTGGTTGCAAAGTTTGCTTATTTAAAATTTCTCCTTATATGACCCCCAAGGTCTTAATACCTCTCCTAAACATCTCTTACTCTTTCTCTGAAATTTTCAATGATCCTTATTATTATTTAGCCATGTTTTGATTCTTGATTTCTAATGTTTTTTACCTTAGATCTTTTCTAATTCTGTTAACAAACAACTCATTCATTTTTATTGTTGGAATAAAGGAAATGAAAAATTATGGGGCATTTTTCATTTCCACACCATAAGAATGACCTTCAAATATTTATTCCACTTTTACAAAACCTTTAGAATCATATTTTCAGATGGTTACTATGTTGTTGTACTTGTGTAGCACACAGCATGTCAAAGCCAACCTCAAGACCTTTATCCAAAATGTATCTCGGGTTTGATCCTTTGGCAAGACTACAGATAATTTTCTGTTTTTCCATTGGGAGGCATATACTAGTAATATTTGCTTTGCTCATTGCAACTAGGTAGATCATTCTTGTAGATATTTTCAGTGGACGGAGTTAATTTAAGCTTTTTAGTTGACAGAGCTAATACATTTTAGCTAAGTTCATATTAAAGATAAAATATCTCATAAGCTCACACTGATACTTTCTAAACAAGTTTTATACAGTTTTTTTAAAACTTCATTTGTTTTATATTTTATCTGTGTCTCTTTTCACATTGGGAGCCTTATTTCCCAAGGACACAGTAGATCATAGAATTAAAATATCCCATAATGCTGAAACTGGTTTGGCTCAGTGGATAAAGCGTCAGCCTATGGACTGAAGGTCCCGGGTTCGATGCCGGTCAAGGGCATGTGCCTTGGTTGTGGGCACATCCCCCGTGGGGGGTGTGCAGGAAGCAGCTGATTCTCTCATCGATATTTCTAACTCTCTATCTCTCACCCTTCCTCTTTGTAAAAAAATCAATAAAATATATATTTTAAAAATCCCATAATTTCTCATTTTCTTTATTCCATGTCACATGCATAATTATCTCAGGATAATAATTCTAATACCATCACCACTAATATTATTATTTATAAAAGCAATTATTTTTTTTCACTTGTTCTTTCCATTCTCATTCTTTAAAAAGATAATTGTCCTTATATACATTATTAGAGCACATAGTGTTACATACTAAAATCTCTCCTTTTAAATCCTCATTTAGTATTAGTTCCATGAGTATTTCTGTATGGAATCCCCACCACCACTCCTACCAGGTGTACATATATTTAAAACTTTTCAGCTATATACTGTTTCTCCTCTACATGTTTGCATGCACATGGAAGAATGAAGGAAAAGGGAACCAGCTTTATTGGTTATATATGCTTATTCTCCTAGATAAGCACTTATGACAGACTGTCTTTGTGTCAAATGGGACAGATCCAAGAAAACCTTTTTCTCTATTTCTACCAATGTGTTTCACTTCCTAGGGGAAATATTGAGGTACATATTGACAATAATTTTATCCACTTATCTACAATTATCTAGGATTAATCTTTATTTCTTAATTATTCCTTTCTTATCTTTATGAAGCACTAAAACATTTTAAAAAGCTACTTTAACCATTTGTGAAGAAAACAAATAACCAGATGATTACAGTATTAACATAAGTATTAATCTATTAATTTGTTAAATTACTTATCAACATTAGTCAATTCTTATATATTAGCCAAAGTGAACATGCACATAATATGTATGTGAGAGTTAATGGTTTATGCAGAGATATACATTCATCTTTCTTTACATAAGAACATTTTTAATTATTGGTATTATCTTCTGTGTATTCATGTGCTACTGAAAAGATCATTGGTGAGTAATAGGCTACAGTGCAACAAATATTGTCCAAAAATTTTTTTTCTATTAGGTTAGCAATTTATTTGTATTATAGAAACACCCAGACAACTTTAATGAGGTCAAATTTTCTGCCTAAAAACTTATTAAGTATAGACTTTGCTAACTCATTTTCACCTGCAACACTGATAACTAAAATCTACTTTGAAAATACAACATATTTCCTTTCAGCAATTTATTGTTTAGATTTAGTTCTAAATGATTAAAAAGCACAGTTATATAGATAGTTATAAAATTTAACTACATAGACATTAAAATAGGAACAAACCAGTTAATCAGCAGGTCCATATAAAGAGAATGAAGTTAGAGACCACTGACTGCTTAAAAAGGTATAATAAAATTTTAAGAGTTTATTTCAGCAAAAATAGACTCAAATAGGGCAGCACCAAACCCCAAGTGGTTAGGAGTACTTCACCAGGAGCTAGGGGAAAGACTTTTATAGAGAAGAGGAGGAAGCAAAGCAAGAAAATTATTTGATTGGCCATAACTTAAGGGCTTACATTCTTGGGGAAAGCCTAGGTGGCTGTTTGTGATTGGCTGTCCTTAGGTCTTGATTTCTTTTTAATTGTTTAAAGTATTCCAAATAGTAGTACCTATGTCTCCTTTTTTTTTTTAAAAAAAAAAAAAAACTTATTAACCTCTCCCAGGCCTTCTTTACCCTCCAGTACATGCCCTCACATGTCCTCCCCAATGGATTGATTTCTTAACTTTCAGGTATTTATAGTCTTAGATTTAGGTTTGTGCACATAGGCTGTAAGGTATTAGATCTGCCTTAGTCTACTGGTCTCCTGATTTAATCAATTTAACAGACTTTATATGAATGCTCAATAATTTAAATGAGTTGAATATAGATACTTGGTGTCAAAACATTTTTTTTTCTCATTCATGTAAATTCTATAGCCAATAAGTAGGAAAATTTGAGAAATAGCTCTGTTTTCTCTTTGGTTGTTTATATTTTCTGACACATTAGAATTCACTCATATTTTCTAAAATTTTTAATTGAAAAACTTGTTTTAAAAAAAGAGAAAAAAACTATTATTCAAAAACAAATGACTATTTTATGTTATATAAATCACTTGAAAGGCCTATTTATTAGTCTTCAATAGTTCTATGCCCTGTTTTTGGTATTTCCCAGTGTACATGCTATGTAACAACTGTACCTGACAATTTCAGGCATTCTACTCAGGTACCTCAAGTTATCATCTTAGAGAGAAATGCGAAATTTTTTGAATTTGTTTTTAAAACATTAGGATATTTAAAATTAAATACGTGAAAATAAAAATAATCATGCAAATAAAAATTTAGAGTATTAGCTTTGCAATCAAACAGATTTGAGTTCCAAAAATGCAAAAAAACAGATGTTTAATAACACTTGTTGAATGAATGAAAGAATCAAGCAGTCATTTAGTCATTTAATAAATACTAGTTCTATTCCTCATAGACTATGTAATATTCAGTGTGTTATTTGGATAACTGATATGCAGAAAAGTTATTTATAAGACAGAATAGCTCACAGAATTGGAGTGAAGACAAGTGGCATATTGCAAGCAAACATCTGAAAAAGAATCTTCAACATAATAACTAGTCAATAAATCTTTCTTTGTTATCTTTCTTGAAGATATTTGGGCTGTTTTTAGCAATGTGCTATCAAGTCTTATACATGATTGTAAATAAGGGCATTTGTTTATGATTCCAAACATACAAAGACACTAACTCTATCCAAGGCTTAATCTGGAAAATAGTGGAGTTTGAAGTTTATTAGACCATAAAGTTGCTTGGAAAAATTTCAGACTCTAAGTGGATATCTTCAAAAGCATTTCTTGAACATCTTGAATGACATATAACTTGGAACTTTCTAAGAGGTCTCATCAGAACATTCACCAGAGTACAAAAACCTCTTTTCATTACCTAAGCTTTCTCCTATGAAAAGAACATATTGCTGAGTCAGTTTAATTAACCTATTTCTGGGTTTTAGCATTTTTACTTCTTGTGCTGGATGAAATCAGATTAGTGTAGGGGATTAGTAATGGTAGGTAAATTTTTTAATATAACACTATTGCTGACTATTACTTTTTTTCTCAGCATAATTAATTCCCATCTTTTTTTTTTTTTTCTGTTTTCAGCAATATCACTTTTGGTCAAACATAGTTCTCAATTCCCTTCTATTTTCTCTCATGGTACATAGGAAAATTTTTAAAAAATTAAAAATTTTATGCCAAATTCAATGTCCTTTTTTTTTAAACTTAAACTTTCAGTAAATATTACATCTGTTACATTTGTCTTCCTTCTTGAATCTTGATTTCCAAAGTACACCTGTACCAAAATGATCCTCATACTCCTCCAGAAACCCTTGCTCTGTTTCACTCTTTATTTTCCAGTTCCTGCATTTTAGACTTTCTTACAATATTTGGTGGCTATCCATCCTAACAGAATTGTGAAGTGCCACCAAGAACACCTTTCAGATAGGTAGTAATGATTATTCCTGCTGCTGGGTGTGCTGCCAGGAGAAAGGTCTCAACTCGCAACACCTCTAAGGGGTCATGCCAGTTGAAAAGAATCATCTGGCCAAAGAGCATGTCTCCTTCACAGGCAGCCATTGCTAAAGGCTAACTGGTACAGCAGCATAAGGCCCTGCTCTGCTCCAACTTGGAGCAGCTTTACAGGTTCATACCATCTTCAGAACATCCTGGAGGATTAGATAAAGCTTCTGCTGAGACTGGATTCCACTTTGACTTCTCCCTTTTCCCAATCTGTTGATCCTAAGCCACTCCCTAATAAATGTCATGCTTGCTAATCTCCATATCAGAGCTTGTTTCCGTGGGAACCCAACCTGAGACAGTCATCTTTTTCCACTCATGCTATTCTCCTTTCTGATGTAATCTCAAGCTCTATGTAACTCAAATAATATGAGGTGATAATTTCTACCTTTCTCTTGCCCTTTAGATTACTAGTGCTCCATCTCCTGTCTAAAATTCTTCCTGCCGAAACTGGTTTGGCTCAGTGGATAGAGTGTCAGCCTGTGGACTGAAGGGTCCTGGGTTCGATTCCGGTCGAGGGCATATACCTTGGTTGCGGGCACATCCCCAGCGGGGAGTGTGCAGGAGGCGGCTGATCAATGTCTCTCTCTCATCGATGTTTCTGACTGTCTATCCCTCTCCCTTCCTCTCTGTAAAAAATCAATAAAATATAAAAAAAAATTAAAATTCTTCCTAAGGCACATACATTTTATTTGGGTAATGACTCTTCAGTCTATATCCATGCCACTCAGTTATATTCATTTTTAAAATTCATTCATAAGTATTTACTGAGGGTTTACTAATCTCAGACTCTATGTGAGGCATTCACTATTCCCAAACCTGGAAAATTGTACTATCATTTTATTCTCTTTCCACTTCAACTTATCATTCTTCCTACCTGAAACACAGCTTTCACTATGGAATAGTTATGTTCAAAAACCTTAAATGGTTCCTTCCTTTTTAAAAAATATAACACATATTCTTCAGCTTCCCATCCTAGCTATTTTAAATCTACCCCTAAAACCATTTCTTAAACACTTCTGTCTCTCTCTTATCTGTGTCATCAAATAGTCTTCTCATCAATCATGCTGGATGGCATGCGGTTTCTCAACCATGTCACACATACATTTTCAGATCTCTATGTCAAGTATGTGCTGTTTAGAAGACCGTTCTTTATTATTATTACTACTGGCTCAGTGCACAAAATTTGTGCACATTAAAAGGAAATTAATTAGATAAAATATTTTAATATTGGCTATTTGCCCTTTCTCTATAATAGAAGTGTCAGAGATGAAAGAAAATTAATAAAATGTATATGAAAATCTTCCTCCTCTCAGAGTCTGCGGCACGCTGCAGGACCCAGAATCAAGTCCCTGCCCAACTGCATGAACGGCAAAATCGTGCAAGACTCAGACCTGGCTGGCTCCTACCCCATTGGGTGAGATCCAGACCTGGTCAGCCCCACCTCCATCAAGCCCCACTGGGCAGGGGGCAGAGTCTCAGGTTCCCTGTTAAGCTCGTCCAGGTGTGGGGGGCAGCCTCAGGTCCCCTGGTGTACCCTCATGTCCCCTGGCCTGGTGCCAGGGTGGGGGCATGGCCTGAGGTCCCCCAACCTTACAACAGGACAGAAAAGCATGGCCTCAGGTCCTTCAGCCTGGTGCAGAAAGCATGGCCTGAGGTCCCTGTCAATCCCTGCTGAGGTTGGGGGGGGGGCATAGCCTGAGGTCCTCCATCAAGCCCTGCCAGGTGGGGGACACAGTCTCAGGTCCCCCGCCCTGGCCTGGCTCTATGTAACCTCAAGTCCCTGCTGATCACTCATTATGGGAACTCTGCCTCCACTGTGGGTGCAGCCATCTTGTGTTAAGGGAACCCTACTTACGCTGTGGGTGCAGCCATCTTGTGATAGCATGATGTAGTGAGGGTCAATTTGCATATTACCTCTTTATCATATAGGATTATTTATGGAGTTTTGAATTAATCTTTTAAATCTCAGTCAAAATTTTGCAAACAAAATTTATTCCTCTTTTTGTATTCTGTTATCAATCTTACTCATGGGAGTCTGAGGCCCTTTATATCAGAGGCCACATCTTCTTCATGTTATTAAATTAATGTCCAATATTTTAAAAGTTATTGCATATATTTTTCAGTTACTGGTTTGAATGAGTGTTTCTTCACAATTCAGCACAGTGCCACACACATAGCACTGGGTTCCAAAGTACTTGAATTGAATTTCTAATTTTAAAATATATAACTATCTATTGTCCACATCTAACTCACCAACAAAATATGTCTGCATACCATAGGCATTGATTAAGGTTCTACATATCCACCTATGAGGAAAAGAATATGCATGTATAAACATTTACTACTATTAAAGACTTAGTGAGACTTAAAGTTCCACAAGGGCAGAACATGTTTTTGCATCATGGTTGTATTCCTAACATCAAGTAAAATGTTTCAAATATAATAAGAAATGATTATTTGTTGAATGGAAAATAATTTAAACCTCAGTATTAAATTCTAAGTATTAAATTATTTTTTAAATTCAACTCAGGAGAAACTACTATTTTATTCTATATCATTAATTGATATTTCTTTTGGGTACAACTAGATAAAATCTTGAGCTTTTTGGAGTATTGTTGCAATTTAAATGTCACATGGGGTTAATTTCATTTGAGTATAATCTTGCAACTGAAGTGTGTCCTGAATCAGAAGCAATATCTAAGCATCTGGAACTTCTGGTACTGGGAACTTCTTTGGTATTCTTCTAATGTAGCAGTTTTCAAGTCATTTGAGCTTATCTGTGTCATCAAATGTCTTAAATTTACACTATTTCCCTACCTTGATCTAAAGAAATAGTGCTAAAATTAGTTTGTGGGGCATTATCAAACTAAAAGAGCTTTTACACAGTAAGAAAAACCAACAACAAAATAAAAAAAGCCACCTATTGAATGGGAGAAAATATTTGGAAATCATATAGCTGATAAGAAGTTAATGTCCAAAATATACAAAGACCTCATACAACTCAATAGCAAAAAATTCCCAAACACTCTGATTAAAATATGGGTAGAAGTTCTGAATAGACATTTTTTTCCAAAGAAAACACACAGATGGCCAAGAGGTTCATAAAAAGATAATCAACATCAGGGAAATTCAAATAAAAACTATAATGAGATATATCCTCACACCTGTTAGAATGGCTATTACCAAAAAGACAAGAAGAATAAATATTGCCGACAATAAAAAGAAAAGGGAACCTTTATGCACTGCTGGTGAGAATGTAAATTAGTATAGTCACTGTGGCAAACAGTATGGAGGCTCCTCAACAAGTTAAAAAGAGAACTACCATATGATTCAGCAATTCTATGTCTGTGTATTTATCAGAAAAAATTAAAAAGCTAATTAAAAAAGCTATAAACACCTTTATGTTCATTGCAGCATTATTTATAACTAGAGGACTGGTGCACAAAATCATGCATGGGTAAGGGTTCCTAGTCCTGGCCAGAGATCAGGGTCGATATGTGGAGTGACCAGCAGGGTGATTAGGGCCCCCGCTCACACCCGCTTTGGCTGGTAACCTGGCAGCACCCACTCGCCAGCCTCACCTCTTGCTGCCATCACTTGATCGGGGCTTGTGGGCTGGGGTAGTTCCTATGTTGAGCATCTGTCTCCAGTTGGTCAATGCACAGGATAGCAACATTGTTCTGCTGTTCAGTTGATTTGCATATTAGGGTTTTATTATATTGGATAGACATGAAAACTGCATAATTCCCTAAGGACATTATGCTAAGTGAAGTAAATTAGACAGAGAAAAACTAATATCGTATGATCTCACCTATATGTGAAATCTTAAAAAAAAACACCACACACAAAAAACAAAAAAACAAGCAAACAAACAAAAAGGTGAATACATAGATACAGAGAATAGATTGGTAGTTGTTAGAGGCAGAGGTAAAGGGGAAAGCTAGTGGGAGGGAGAAATGGATGAAGGGGGTTAAAAAGTATGAACTTCCAATTATAAAGTAAAAAAGTCTTGGGGATGTAAGGGATAGCATGGTGACTATTGTTAATAACACTAGGTTGTGTATTTGAAAGTTGCTAAGAGAGTAAGTTATAAAAGTTAACATTGTAAGGAAAAATTTGTATGTATGGTGACTAATATTAACTGGGCTTATTGTGATAATCACGCTGGAAACATGCAAATATTGAATCATTATATTTGTATATAGTGAAACTTGTAAAATATAACATATTACTATACCTGAAAGTAATATAATGTTATGCAATTATACCTCAATAAAAAAGAAACACTATCACTAAACCATTAGAATATTCAAAAAGTACTTTTTAACTCTATGACAAAAAAATAGTTAATTATCCTCTTCTTAATCTTAGGTAATGGTGGAAAAGTATTTTGACATCAAGGTAAACTTTTATTTTTAAATAGAGCTTAGTGAAAATACAAGTACATTCTTCTAGCTTCCACGTATTCAGTTGCCCTATTATATTAATTATCATTTTCAATTTTGCTCCTGTCAATTTTTAAGTTATTGCACTGCATATTTAGTCCCCATGTAATGGGCTTTAAAGAGGGCTTCTTCACTGAGGTGTTAATAAAAACGAATTGCCTTCTTAACTTTTTCTACTTTTCTCACATCCAATTTATGTCCTTTACTAAGTGTGTGTGTGTGTGTGTGTGTGTGTGTGTGTGATTATCTACCTAAGTTTTACTTCTAACTTACTTTATTTTAGGGAAGATTTAAGATAGTTTATGGAGATTGATTTTTGGGTACAGGCATATGTGCATATATGCATGAATTTCATATCTATGTCACCTTAATTTCAACCTTTGTCATTGGCTAGATATCCCAAATTAAAATAAAAGTATGTGCCAGATATACCAAATCACATATATATGTGCATGATTTTTCTTCCTTTCATAACAGATAAGGGGCAAACGGTGATTGAACCAAGACCCCTTCTTATCTATTGGGATCAGAAAGTTAGCAGGAACACCCCAAGGGGGGATGCACTTGTCTCTTCTTTGGTTTTAATGAAAAAATCATGAGAGCATCATTGCTAGCCTCCTCTGATGTGAGTAGCTTCTTAACATATCAGTAGAACCCTTCAAAGGAAAGATCAACCTCATAATTAAATTTTATGCTTTATCTTCATCTTAGAAATACATTTTTTGATTAATTGATGAAGATGGATTTAGTGATAACCAGAAGAAACTAAGAAACAAATGTGACTCAACTGAAAGGTGTCACAATTTCCAAAAAGTGAGCATTAAGTTAATGCTAATGTAATTTGACACATTTTCCTCAAAAAAATCTATTGCTAGGGTTGGTAAATATTTAGCTGGTTGAGAGTTCTCAATTTCCTCTGGTGGTGAGAATTTGATTTCATATTTAGGATTGAGTTTATCTCTGTAAGTAAATGTATAACCAAAAGTTTTGAAGGTCTGAGGTGATGAGTTATAATTATTATTATTTTTTTCAATGTATTCAATTTCAACTTGGGAAGGATTTAAACATGACAACTGGGGAAGATGCTGGGGAACTCAGCCTGAAGCCACATTTGGTTAGAAAGACTGCTATTTCTATTCAGAATGTTTGCTTGATGTGCCTTGGGAGGAGGCCCAGTAGAAATCATGGGGAATATTTTTCTATATCACTTTCCCACTCTGAAAACACTTGCCACTAATACCAGTTCTCAGATAACATGCATTTATTGGGTAACTAAAGCCCAGCCATTCAACATTTTGTCAGAAATCAAATGCAAATATATTCTTATAGTATCCTATATTTTGTCCATTACAGAATTTACCACATAACTATACTAGCAACTAGTTAATTCCTAGTCCCGCCACTTTGACAGTGAACTCTGTGAGCCAGGACAAAGGTTCAATCCATATTGCAGCCTCAGAGCTATCCAAGGGCCTGGCATATATAAAAGATATTGCACATTGTTGCTGAATAAAACAATCATGAGAAGGTGCTTCAAGACCTACTTAAGATTTCCTTAAGTAAAAGACAAAATATCAATAACACATAGCATTTTCATAGCTGAAACTGAATTTCTCTTGGCTATGTCTTTTTCTTTTCTTTTTTTAAAACTAGGATTTGTGAGAAAGTCTTGAATCAATTAGGGACGAACATAGTGCTTTCCCTACCATGTTTGGTGTCAAACAAGGCGACTTGGCAAATGAGTTTTTCTCTTTGGCTTTTTGAGGTGTGCATGAAGAATGTGATGTGGGGTTTCTGAGTTTTGTCCTAATGACCAACTTCCAGCTCTTAGGCAGGTTAGTTACTAGTACTATATTCATAAGGCCATAGTTTGAATAAAATGTCATTCTTTGAGCTAGTTATAATGTTATCCACATACCTGGATTGATATTAATTTGCAGTGGCATTAAGTGCAGAAATACCTAGAAAAGTATTGTGTATGAATGCAAGGGTAAACCTGGCCAAGTTCTAAATCTTTGGAACTTAGCATTCACTCAACAACAACAGCTCTTACTTACTGTGCACTTATTATGTGTCAGTTCTTTCATAGAGTTTATATACTTAATTCTCAGAAAAACACGATGAATTTGGAATTACTAACATCATCATTTTTAATGATGAGAAAACTAAAGCTGAGGTTATAGTTCCCAAGGTAACACAATTTATGAAGCATAAGTGAGATTTCAAATCAAGAACCTGATTCTTGAATTTTTGTTTTTAATCATGATATTATCTTGCACTTAATTCCAGATAATTAAACCAACTTTTTAATAGATGATGAAGAGGAATGAAATTTGTCAATTTTTATACAATAAAACCTAGGGTTAATGAACTTGAATGAAATTACATATGCACTATGGTGTCCTGGAAAATTCCAAGAATTGCATGAGGTATATAGATGATAAACCTAGTCATCTTTAGCACTTTAGTTATGCAGGGTTTTTTTTTTGAAAATTAATTGCACACTTTTTTTGTTCCCCACAGAATTAAACTTTTTAAAAAAAATCCATTTGCCAAGCTCTCATTTGGAGCCTGGAATATTAAACTGTCATCTCACAACCAAAAAAGGACAAGGGTAAAATGAAAATGGATCTTATCTCAAATAACTAAAAGTCTTTTTGGCATTGTTTAATATTTGGAGGGAAAAAAGTGAACTGCACTATAACAGAGCAGAAAGCTCCTTGCTGTCATGGTTTAACTACTGCTTTTAACCTCAGAATTAAACATAACAGAACAAAACACATTTCCTACAGCGCACAATGAGGTAATACTCAGTTTCACAGCACCATTTTTGGAGTCAAGTACATTATATTCTATCTACTCATTTTCTTTCCTAAACCCCTAAGCAGGAGACCTCAGACACCTTTTCAAAGAGCATTCACTCCATTATTTAAATATTTCCTTTACTCTGACGGACTCTAGGTGCCTGTCCTGTTGAAATTATAGAGTGAAGCCATTTATAAGGTCTATTCTATGTGGGAGAAAAATGTTCTCAATGGCAGAATTTACAATAATGTATCAGAAGATGGAATTTAGAGAGTTATAGATGAACAGCAACTATTTTGCAGCTCACTGTAAAGAAATTTCCCTCCACCCTTTGTGCAGGCTTTTTTTTAGTTTAAAGAAATTGCTTCTGAATAGGAAACTCTCTAGCCTTTCATGCTGTGTTTTCTTACCCCTTTTTATTCTTAGTTTGCATTTCAAGAAACATTTGCATGAAAACAAGTCCTGTTTGCTTGAAGTTTTATCTGTTCTGACTTCTGATGGATTGACCTCCAGCCGTAATTAGTGATGGAGGAGCTTCAAAAGGCTGCCATTCCCCTATCCTTTATTTCAGGCTCCTTTTACTTTATTGAATTAATCCTCTGCCCCCAATCTCCAGGGTAGGCCTTCCTTTCACTGACCCTAGGAGAGTGTCAGCTCCCTTTCCCCTTCTTTTGACCTTTGGTCAATAAACTCATAATCCCACCCCAACTGTGAGCTATTCACTTGCAAGTGTGAGGCAGCATCACTGCCTGAAGTTCCCAGTTGTGACTGCCTTGAAGTATGCCTTAACCCAGTGGTTCTCAACCTTCCTAAAGCCGCGACCCTTGCATACAGTTGCTTATATGCTGGTGACCCCCAACCATGAAATTTTGCTACTGTTATGCATCGTGATGTAAATATCTGATTTTCCGATGGTCTTAGGCGACCCCTGTGAAAGGGTCATTCGACCCCCAAAGCGGTCGCGACCCACTGGTTGAGAATCACTGCCTTAACCTAAAGACACACACTCCCCAGTGTGGGGCAGTTCCATATTTCCACTGCAAGGTGGCACCTGCTAAGCATCCTGGGAGACCTCACCCTTCTTCAGAAAACTTTCTTGACCCTTCTAATCTGGGCAAGTGTCCTTGCTTTGTATCACCATCACATCCTGTACTTCCACTGTCATAACACTCATCACATTCTTGCAATGGCTTATTTAAATATGTATAAACTTCATGGATTCAAGGTCCACATTAATTTTCTCTATATCTTCTATCTCTCAACAGTGTCTCACTCTTGGTAGTTGCTCAGTAACCATTTATGAAATGAATGAGTTAATGAATATTGTTCTGTTACTCCATCTGCAGTGATGCTTCCTTCAGGGAGTCCAGGGTCAAAGTCAGACAGGGGTGCAACCTTTGGCAAATAGATGCTTGCATTTCTAGAGCTGCTCAGTCCTTGATACCCATTTGTTCTATAAATAGTGAAGGCGGTATGGGGGTGAAGGCTGGAAGTAGGTATCTCTGAAAAAGAAACATCCCGAACAAAGATACAGAGGTAGGAAAAGGAGAAAGAACATATGAAAGATCTTATGTGATTTTAAGGCCACATCAGCCCTTGACCATTCCTATCATTCCTGCTTGTCCTAGTTTTCCAAATTTTCTCTCAAATGCCACTTATTTCATAATGTTTTTCACATTCCCTAGAAAGCTATATCCTTCAGGTCCCTTTAGAATTTTGTATTATTTTCATGGAACTAATGTATTTTGAATTAAATAAATTTATGTGCATACCATCATATCTCACATGTTTAACTGTAAACTCTCTGATGGAGAGAGCTGTTCCTTTCTCAAAATCTTGCATCATCTGTACAATATTATTAGTATTATTAATCATCATCATCATTTACTCTTGACTGTAGGGTGAATATATTCATTGGTAATGTATAGTATGCAATATATGAAGAAAACTGCCTTTTATGGGTTTTGTCTACCTACCATACTGCTCTGGAGCTGTTTAGCTTTATAGACTAATTATCTGCTACTGGTAATTTATCTTTGGAGCTTGAAAGTTTGTGTATGAAGTTTAGATATTGCAAGAAGCAAATTGATATATTCCACTACTTCTATTTATTTAACTTATTTTTAAATCCTCAGCAAAATATATGTTTTTATTGATTTTTCAGAGAAGAGGGAGAGAGAGGAGATAGATAGATGGATGGATGGATAGATAGATAGATAGATAGATAGATAGATAGATAGATAAAAAGGAACATCTATAGGAGAGAAACATCAGTCGGTTGCCTCCTGTACACACTCTGACCAGGGATCAAACCCCAAAACTGTGCCCTGACTGGGAATCAAGAGATAATGTTCTAACCGATTGAGTCAGTGGCCAGAGCTTTCCCCTACTTTTAAAGCAACAACAAAATAGGACTTTTAAGTTAGAGAGGAAACCATTATTTGAATTAGAAGTTTAAAACTTTGACTCTAGAAATAGATTTGTGTTCCTCCTTGTTTTGCTCTGCCTGCCCGCTGGGGTAGAGCTGGTCATGAAGGAGACCTGCAACACCTGGCAGGCTTGGTTCTCGCTGAGGCAGCCACACTGCTTTGGGTCTCTGCTGCCAAGCGTCCTGTACTGCTTCTTAAATGAAATAGTCGTAAAGTCAGGTGATTTCTGTTTCCCAAAGCTCAGCTCTGTGGCCTGGGATAGCTCAATTAATTTATGCAGATCCCATAATTTTTTAAACAATGTAGTTTAATTAAATGATCTTTAAGATCTCTCTTAGCTTCTTCACATTTCTAGAATTTTTTGACATTTTAGGAAAAGCAAGGAGAGAGATGATTGACATACAACTTTTCTTTTACAGCTGGTTTTACTTGCAGGGGGACCTATTATGGCTGAGCTTTCCATACTATAAAAAGAAAAAAAAAATCATAGGCATGATTTTCCTTTAAGCTTCTGTTTCATTCTTCTGGTTAAGATTTTTGCCAAATTCTATTGGTTACATATATTGCCCAGAAATGGTATTTATGTCAATAGTGGTAAAAGTCAAGAGGCCCACGTAAGTTATTTCTTTCCTTCAGAAAGCCAATAGATTAAATTGCAAATTTCTGCATTTTTAAAAATAATGCAAACTCAATTTCTTAAATTATTTCATTAATAGTTACATGGTGTGTAATAGAAGGAGAATATGAATGACTTAAATTTGTTGGAATCTCTAATACCACCATTTATGTCTTCATTTCTAAAGGTACTGAATAATGTTAATTAATTTGGGAGAATAGGGAGACAATAAAAATTGTTTTTGTGCTGAGATTTTTAAGACAACTTTTCAAATTGCTGAAAATATCAAAGAAAATTACGAAGTTAGAAATAAAAATCTATAACGAATCATCTGCTTAGAAAAAATATTTAATCCCTGAGAAGGGGTGAACCAGCAGAGAGAATGTAAAGAAAAGGGAGATGTGAAAGGGACAAGTTTGTTGTTAGTTTTTTTCTTCTAAATTTTTGAAAATCTATGATTGAACTTTTATTTTATAAAGTAGCTGATTTTATTAAGTTTTAAAATATACTATTACATTTGGAATGATTTTAAACTTTAGATATTTTGAAAATATTTAAATTTGAATTTTATTGGATAAATTTTAATTTAAGATATATATTTATATCTGAAAGTGCTAAAACTAGACTAATGTTAATATTTTAATAACAGTAGATACACTTTTTAAAACAGTAGATATTAAATAATTAATTCTCACTAAGTTAAATTCATATTTACATCATTTTTCATAGAACCATTTTATCCCAACCCATTCACTCTCCATTTCCACATGTTAAAAAAACTTCAATCTAGTAACTTTTATTAGTTCCATTTTTGTTATTAATCCTCACCTGAGGATATTTTTTCCATTGATTTTTAGAAAGAGTGAGAGAGCGGGAGGGAGAAAGGAAGAAAAG
>JAAGEH010002531.1:24336640-24391256 GCA_011751065.1 Lasiurus cinereus
GAGAGAGAGAGAGAGAGAGAGAGAGAGAGAGAGAGAGAGAGAGAGAGAGGAGAGAAACACAAGAATTGGTTGCCTCCTGCACATAGTCCAACTGGGGCAGGGATTGAACCTGTAGCCCAGGTGCATGCCCTTGACCAGGAACCTTGACCAGGAATCCAACCTGAGACTTTAGATCTTCAGGGAGATACTCTAATCACTGAGCAAATTGACCAGGGATGGTTTCATTTTTTTTACACCATCATCTTGCTCTATAAATACTTAATGCAAAATTAGTCAAAGTAGTGAATTTCTCTTGGAGATTATATGTTTTTGTATGCGTGTGTGTGTGTGTGTGTGTGTGTGTGTTTGTGTGTGTATGTGTTTCATATATATACCATATTTTCCAGCATATAATATGACTTTTTAACCCAGGAAAATCTTCTCAAAAGTCAAGGGTCGTCTTATATGCTGGGTGTCATCTTATAGGGCGAGTATATCCCAAACTCTATATTTTAACTGGAAAAGGTGGGGGTTGTCTTATACACCCAGTCATCTTATACACTAGAAAATATGTATACATGTATATTGAATAAAGTATATAAATAAAGCAAAAGAAAACATTGTCACTAACTATGTTCTTGATTCTGAGCTTGGATGAACTGCTCCATTTTATGCTGTATGGAGACCACTTTGTGCTGAGTGTGATCCTGTAGGCACTTTGACTTTATAGACCTGGCTAACCTTAACTCCTACCTTTGCATCTGAATTGCCCCAAAGTCACATCCTCAACAGTACATTTCTGCTTGGGAGACCTTGTGATACAAGAAAATTTATATATGTTAGCAAGAAGTTACATATGCAAGAAAGCAAAGTTATATCAACTTGGAAGTATAGACTAGAACTTGAGTTTCATTAAATCTTGTGGAGAATGTCTTCTCAAATAGAAATTGCTAGTTTTTCTTTGGGTGAGAATTTGTTCACATAGCTCTAAGTTCAGAATATAATGTTATGTTCTGGAAATACCATGGTGTATTGTTAGGGGATGTAAAATTCACAAAAGAAATTTTAATTGCTCAAATGCAACCCAATACCAAGTGTATGTACTATAAACATACTATCAGACAAATGCACATGCACTATATTTGAATATATATACTAATTTATGTAAGTGCCCTTAATTTTGGATCTATTTATAGACACAAAGAGAAAATATATCTGAAGGGGTTCAGAACAGGACTTCCAGCTTTGGCATGTGGATTATTTGATCTGAAGGCAATTGAGACTGTAGGTTCAAGAGAAACTTTTATCTATTCCTTGGAGAATTTGAATTGGGGCCTAGCCCATAATAAGAGTTATCATCAGAAATAACTTTTCATAACCTATTTATAGGGCATGGCAAACTTCTAATTACTGAGCATCTGCCCTTCTTATCATTCTGCAAATAACCCTCTTTCCCTCTAAAGCCTCATGTCATCTTAACCTCATTCCTTAGCTCAGAAATGTCCTGTATACCTCATTTTAACTAAACCTCTCATGTATGTGGAGGTCTCTGACTCTCTCATGTAAGATGGACTCCCATAAGTAGTTATGTGACTTAATTTGGTCATTTTCTCTTATTATTCTGTTTCAATTATTATTATTGTTAAATATGTTTTTATTAATTTTAAAGAGAGAGGAAGGGAGAGGGATAGAAAAGATTGAAACATGGATGAGAGAGAAGTATCGATTGGTTGCCCCCTACTGGGGATCAAGCCCACAACCTGGGCATGTGCCCTGGTCAGAATCAAACCAACGACCTCTTGGTTCATTGGTCAGTGCTCAATCACTGAGCTATACTGTCCAGGTATGTCTCAATTATTTTTGACAAAAAAATCTCTGTCATATTCTGAGCTCAGAAATGCAGATCTTGTGCAAATATAGAGTAATATCATCCAATAAATAATCTGAATTGTCACAGTAGGAAGAAAATTTCACAGGGAATAACCCATTCTCTTCTCCTTTAGAGGTAAATCAGGTACCAGAGAAATGTTGCCTCTAAATAAAAAGTGTAGGTATTTAGCACTCTAGTTTTTAAAATGAAACATTGAGCCCTGACCAGTGTGGCTCAGTTGGTTGGAGCATCATCCCATACACTGAAAATCTGAGGGTTAGATTTCTATTCAGGGCAGGAAACTATCAATGGTTCTCTCCCTTTCCCTCCCTCTTTCTAAAGCAAAAAAGAAAAGAAATTGAAACATGAGGCAGTCCCTATTTTTTTAATGCTGTTATATCTATCCATATTTTACTAATGTCTCCAAGACTTACAGATAAGAGAGTCTAAGCAGCATGGTTGTCTGGGGAGAATCTGTCCTTTTTGAACTTGCAGATAATTGAGGGGTTGAAAAGTAGAGCCAAGTGCAAAGCAATGGAGCTTAATGCTCTAATGTGAAGTGACTGGACTCATTTGTAGCATCCTGATGCCATTTCATGCCTGTTGGTTTGTTTTTCCATCCTAGTTGTAAATTATTCCTAGGATAGACACTTTTTATGTCTTTCATACTTTTTCATAGCGCTCAGGATACCGCTGTACATGACAGGTATTCAAATATATGCTTAGGGCATCATTTTAGTGTTGAAACAGTGTGTATTATATTCCAATATGGACAAAAGGCTGGGAATTCTTTTGGGAGATTCCTGCTAAGAAAGCGTCAGGGATTCTTAGGTCTGTGACCGGCCTTGTGGTCCTGTTAGAAACAGCATGAGTCTACAGTTATGTGCCCTGAGATGGGCTGAATTTACCCTTAGGATCATTAACTGCAGAACTCAGCTGGCATCCAGGCAGTGCCAAATAACAACATGATCTTCTCTATCCCTACAAAATAAGAAATATAATAATGAAACAGCATTTTAATTTTGAAATATATATTTTATTTTATTTTTTAAATGAAATCTTTATTATTCAGATTATTACATTTGTTTCTCTTTTCCCCCCTCTATAGTTCCCCTCCCCCAACTCCCACCACTCCCTCTACCCTTACCTCCCTCCCATTGACCTCATCCATAGGTGTATGATTTTTGTCCAGTCTCTCCCTGTACACCCCTCACCCCATTCCCCCTGAGAATTATCAGTCCACTCCTTTTCTGTGCTCCTGATTCTGTTATATTCACCAGTTTATTCTGTTGATCAAATTTCTAATTCACTTAATTTTTAGATTCACTTGTTGATAGATATGTATTTGTTGTTCATAATTTTTTATCTTTTACTTTTTTCTTCTTCCTCTTCTAAAAGAGTACCTTTCAGCATTTCATATAATACTGGTTTGGAGTTGATGAACTCCTTCAGCTTTTTCTTATCTGTGAAGCTCTTTATCTGCCCTTCAATTTTGAATGACAGCTTTGCTGGATAGTGTATTGTTGGTGGTACGTTCTTACTATTCATCACGTTGAATATTTCTTGCCACTCCTGTCTGGTCTGCATTGTTTCTGTTGAGAAATCAGCTGACAATCATATGTGTGCTCCCTTGTAGGTAATTAAATGTTTTTCTCTTACTGCTTTTAATATTCTCTCTTTGTCTTTTGCTCTTGGTATTTTCATTATGATGTGTCTTGGTGTAGTCCTCTTTGGATTCCTTTTATATGGGGTTCTGTGTGCTTCCTGGACTTGAAAGTCTATTTCTTTTATCAGATGTGGGAAGTTTTCAGTCATTATTTCTTTAAATAGGTTTTCAGTATCTTGCTCTCTCTTCTGGCACCCCCACAATTCTGAGGTCGGTACGCTTGAAGCTGTCCCAGAGGCTCCTTACATTATCTTCACATTTTTGGATTATTTTTTCTTCTTGCTTTTCCAGTTGAGTGTTTTTTGCTTCTTTATATTTCAAATTTTTTACTTGATTCTTGCCTTCTCCTAGTCTGCTGTTAGGTCTCTATATAATATTTTTTATTTCAGTCAGTCTATGTTTAATTTCTAGTTGGTCCTTTTCCATCTCTAGTTGGTTCTTTTTCATCTCTAGTTGTTTCTTTTTCATCTCCTCTTGGGTCTCGCTAACTTTATCCACTTTTTCTAGGATATTCTTGAAAAACCTTATAAGTATGGTTTTGAACTCTATATCCAGTCTTTTGTTTTCCTCCATTTCTTTTGTTTGTGATCCCTTCCCTTGTCTTGGCATTTTCACTATGCCAGAAGAACTTCTGTGTTGGATTCAGCCTTATGATACCAGACTTGCAAAACTGCAAAAGCCTCTCTGTTGAGCTTGGGATGGGTGGAGTCTCAGGGCTTAAGGGACCGCCTTGTCTTCCAGTTGGCCCCGCCCTCCACTGCCCCTGAGTCTCACGTGACTGGGTAATTGCTGGAGAGGTCCCTGTGGGCACGCGTACCCTTGCAGTGCCTCTAGACTGCTGCTCCTCTGGCTCCCCTGCAAGTCTGGGTCCCCAGGGTTTCGCCTGAAACAACTGACGCAGTTGGGAGGGTCTGTCTCCCGCCCACTCGTGAAAGCCAGCAGCACAATCAGCTGTTGGTCCTCTGCGTGCAGTGCCTTGTGCGCCACCAGCTTTTGATCTTTTGCGACTCCCCTAAATTTCTGTGCAACTCTCCCTTTTCACAATCCAAACTCCCCGCATATGAGTTTCGGCTGGATCTGAGGTTTAGTGTCATAAGATAAGGGGTTCAATACCTTTGAGAGTCTCTGTTTCCCTCCTGCCAGAGAAAACCAGCCAGGTACTCTGGCACCCCCTCTCTCCACGTGCGCGTCTCTGTACCTCAGGTTTTTGCAGCTCCTCTGGGTCTCTGTGAGCCCCTCTCTTTCCTTCTAGTTGTAGAATTTCCACTCAGCCAGTTTCCTGTGGTTCTGGATAATGTCCGTTCTGTCTGTTGTAGTTTTGAAATTGTGTGAGGCAGCAGTGTAGGTGTTTACCTATGCTGCCATCTTGGATTCCAAAATATATATTTTAAACAATACTTTATGTTAAAGTTTCTTGAAGAAAGAATTAATTTTGAAAGCAAAAAGGAAACTTGTTGATTTTGACAATGGAGTCCTCCTTTAGCTCTAGGCATTTCCTCAGGCCAATCTTCAAACTAGTTTCTCCCCTGTGAAGTGACCTTTCTCTCACCTGGGTTAATATAGATTACAAAGGTACCTGAGCTGAGGGCTGATGGAGGAAACAAAAAAACCTACAATATCTACATGAGAATGTGGAGAATGTCTCCTAAGATTATGTGTAAATGACATTGAGGAAATACACTTAATGGATTTGAACAACAATACTTTTGAGAAGCACAACAAAAAAGGAGACAGAATCATTTATTTTCTTAATGTAAGTTCAGTGTATTTATCTCGAGGTGATTTATAAACTTCACCACTTCACAAAATCTCTTTGGATAGTTCTTTATGCTTGTAGTGTCACTGGTGTTCAGATTAAATGTCATAAAAAACTGACTTTACAGTTCCTCGGGTGCATATTTTGACTACATTCTTTCCGAATGTAACCTAAAAAAATAGAATAAAATATCACAAAACCTCAGAATCAATTGAGTAGTAAAATCAAAGCTATGAATGTAGATAATGAATAGTTGTTTTTATCCACCAATAAGAACACCTCTATGGTTACGTTTAATTCATCCACCCACCAACAGGAGTGTTTGCCTGCTGCACAGCTGGCAGTGCTATTCTTCAAGGCTCTTAAATCTCCCTTTTGTTATACATTAGTGGAGAGGAAAATCAAAGAAGCGCCATTTTTACAAGACATCGGGGCTACAGCTTAGATGATATGTTTTGCTAATTTAGGACAAATTCTTAATGCAAATAAAATCACCATTACTAATTCCAAAAACTGGTACCAGGTTTAATTTAGATGGGATTTTATATATATATATACCATGAAGCCACCATAGTTTAGATGTAAAAAGGACATCTAAAAATGTTCAGGCTTGCACAGTTAGTGAATTTCCTGGGGATAGTTGGTGGAGAATTCAGAAGATGATGGTTTGCATAGCTCTGGGGGGGACATTTTGGTATTGTGAAGACCAGTATTTCTCAAAATTAGTGTGCATCAGAATGACCTGAAGGGCTTGTTAAAACACAAATTACTTGGCCTAGCTGGTTTGACTCAGTAGATAGAGGATTAGCCTGCAGACAGAAGGATCCTGGGTTCGATTCTGGTCAAGGGCACGTACATTGGTTGCAGGCTCCCGGCCCTTCAGGGCATGCTGAAGGTAACTCTAAAAATCAATGGAAAAATATCCTCAGGTGAGTATTTAAATAAATAAATAAATAAATAAATAAATAGATAGATAGATAAATAAATAGATACTTAAATAAATCATTGGGCCTAAACTCCAAAGTTTCTGGTTTAAAAGGTAAGATGGAAAGTTCTGTATTCTAACCAGTTCTCTGGTAATGCTGCTGGTCTTAGGACCAGATAGTGATTACCAGCGGTCTAGAACAGATCCTAAGCCCACTACAGATTCCCCTAGTATCTTGGCAGACATGGGCATGTTAAAGGAAAAGAGCAATGGAGTTAAAAATGGGATGGAGAGGAGCTCTGGATTGATTGGTCAGGCCACACACAGAAATGGGGGAAACTACAACATCTAAGAGACCTCTTTCTATGCTACTGGGATTTATCTCTGCTTAGCTCCTTTAAAACAAAGCAAAATTGACATTTATATGATGGCAAATTGTAAAGCACCCGCTGCCAGCGTGAGCAGTTCTGACTACCCACTGTTATTTTTAAATGTTTCAGACACCCTGGGAGCAAGTGCAAAAAAAACAGACTCATGATCTAAACAATATGAGGAAAAGGATTCCAGATAGTGTGCTTCACACAAAGACATTCCTTTCTACTTAAGCAGGTTAGAAGATACAGTGTACTGCAGAGCAATTATTTCAGAAGAAAAAAAATACATAAAGGGCTTTTTCATGACTATTTCCAGACCTAAATATTCTTACCACTATTTACCAATGCAGTTGAAATGTGGGTTATTTCGTTTGAGAACATTTCTTACTCATCAAGGAAAGGTAAGAAGCAGTGTGTACAACATGTGGATTTCATAAGTTACCTTTGTTCAAAACATGTAAACAATTTGTCCCCACCCCCATAGACCTGCAGCAACCAAGGATGCTGGTCTTTGCGCCCAGGGTAAGGTGCACATATGCACATTTTCGTTGTATTTCTGGGTACCATTAGTCTAAAAGGAGAACACTGATTTACAGTCAACAGTTTCAGCAAGTGACCCTTGGCAGAAAGGCTCTGCTTTTTCAGCTGGCGCTGTTGTTGAAGTTCAGAGGAATAGCTCATCTGTCTCTATTTCAGGCGTCTGGCAAATGGAGCACTGTTTCAGCATTCTCCATTCCACTAACTGCTTACAGATGACTTCCATATTCTGGAGCATCTGCTGGTTATCTCATTTCTCTCATTTTGGGTTATTTTCTCAGTTGTGTTTTGAAAAAAATTTCCTCTCTAGCTTTTATTTTGTAATCACACTATTGTTGCTGTTGTCATTTTGGGAGAAATCAACAGATGTCTCTAGTGTTTACTCCATGAGATAGGACAAACCTGTGGACAATCGGAAAACAGAAGTGGTGATTTTTTTTTAAAGGAAACATAAATAAATAAATAAATAAAAAGCACAGCTGAATCACAATTGTAAAATATGTTCAGGAAATGATTCATGGACTGAAAGTAAAGAGTCATCAATAATTTGGGGACCTTTTTTTTAAAGTTCTTATATACAATGCTATACTCAAAAAAATTCTATACACATGTAGTTGCTATATCTGATACATATGTGTAATATAAATGTTACTCACAACTTATTACTATAAATGGATATACTCATTCTTATCCTTACTGATGATTTGCCAGGTACAGGGCTTTGCTCTATATCTCATAAAATAGGAAAACGGAAATATCTGGCTTCTTCCAGAGGATATTTTTCTTCATTTTCATAATAGACAGACACATAGAACTCATAATATGTTTATTCCTGCTTTTGCATTTGCTTTTTCAGCACATGAATGGTGTTCTGCATTTATTAGGGCAATTTTTACTTTTAGTAATCAAATATGTGGGGCACTAGCACCTGAATCTGAATATTAATGTATTTATTTAAAAGCAGGATGACTGGTGCCATTAAAATGGTGATCGTCACTTGATTAATGCCCAATGAAAATTTCTTTTAAGAGAACTGCTAATTGGACAAGGATGACTATTCAAATTGCAATCGTTTTCTTCACAAAGAGAAAGCACAATGGGCATGTTATTAGCTAATCGTCTGATTTCCTCAATTTTTTGAAATCTTAAAGTACAGAAAAGATGAAAGAACAACATAAAAGACACCCATCATGACATACAATATAAAAACATCACACTAGTTATATTTGCCCCATCACTTCTTTTTTTTTTTAATACATGTTATTGATTTTTCACAGAGAGGAAGGGAGAGAGCCAGAGAGCCAGAAACATCGATGAGAGAGAGACATCTATAAGCCTCCTCCTGCACGTCCCCTACTGGGGATGTGCCCGCAACCAGATACATGCCCTTGACCGGAATTGAACCCAGGCCGACGCTCTATCCACTGAGCCAAACCGGTTTTGGCAATGCCCCATCATTTCTTAAAGAAACAAACTTTTACAAATTTAGCCTATCTCCTACAACCACTCCCTGCCAGTCTACTACTTGTAATTCTTTCCCTAAGACCACTTCTGTCCTGAAGTCAATGTTCTTGATTTCCAGTCCACTTCTTATACTTTTATCTACATATACCATATATTTATTCGAGGCAATATTATTTACCATCATAGAAAAAAAGAAAATAAAACACTTAGAAAACACCTCTTCAAATACAAAATCCCTTGTGCCTGCTATTTTACAGAGGACCAGATACATATTTTCTATTACTACAAGCATGGAAAACCCAAAACTTTAAGAAGCTACAGCACTGTGGTCTGAATGTTTGTATCTCTTCAATATTCATATGTTGAAGTCCTCACCCCATAAGGTGATGGTATTAGGAGGTGGGGCCTTTGGCAGGTGATTTCATGAAGGTAGAGCTTTCCTGAATAGGATTTAAGGCCCTTATAAATAATTTTATTAACCAATGTGACCCCAATAAATTCAATTAAAAAATAAGTAAAAGAGGACAGAAATATATCCCTCACCACTTCCACCATGTGAAGATACAATGAGAAGTCTGGAACCCAGAAGAGGGTCCTCATGCAACTATGCTGTCACCCTGTCCTTAGACTTCTAACCTCCAGAACTGTAACAAATAAAGTTATGTTATTCATAAGCTACCTGAGCAGACTAAGACATACAGCTTTTCTTAGCAATCTTTAATAGAATATACATCAGCGATGACCAGAGGAACCCCTGTCTCAATCTCCCCTGTGATTGCCTGTTGGATGCAAAGATTAATTTGTGGGGTTGAACTGTTGCTTGGACACAGATGAGAGGACAAAGGATGAAGGCCGGTTTGTTTAAGAGTGTTGCCAGGGAAACAAAATCGTTGTGCTCTTTGTGAAAATTGGGCAAAATGGATTTCAGCAGCAGCTTGAGAAAATACTTTTTCCATCTTGAAAAAGGGAAGTGTTGATTTCTTCCCTTTGTTTCAGAAGATGCCACCATTGATGGCCATCTTTGGCCATATAATAGTAAAATTGAAAAGACTAAAGTATCTTGCCACATTTCAGGGACAGTACCAATTGTTTTTTTGTTGTTGCTGCTGCCAGATGCTGTCTAGAGCTTATACCTATATCCTAATCCCTGCATATCTGATTGCACTGTGGCTCATTTATTACTATTATTCCCTGAGGATTTTCAAGGATTTGACACTTCTGCTTCATACGACAGACTACATTTCAGCTCAGCTAGTGGAACTCCTCACAAAGAGGCTTCGAGTCACCTGGAGATTTCTCTGATAGTAACTGCTTGGCCAATGAACATCCAGCCTTGCAATATTTTGCTTGGTAGTGATTCTGCCCTACTATTAAGTATGGGCAGGGGTGGGCTAGAAGGAGTCAATGGGTATAAAAAGGGGACACATGTAATACTTTTAACAATAAATATTTTTAAGAAGGTGAGTTGTATGAGTGAGGGGGAAAATTGAGAGGTTTATACAATATATTAGGAATAAAATCAAATACATCATGGGGGCCAACACCATGAACAATGATACAATCCACCAACAAACACACAATGGTCTACCTTGCCATTTTAGAAAACCAAAAAGAAGCAAAAGAAACCATCAACAAAATAACAAGAAAGCCCATTGCATGGGAGAACATATTTGCCAATGTTTTCTCCAATAAGGTTTTAATCTCTAACATTTACAGGGAACTCATACAATTTAACAAAAGGAAGATAAACATCCCAATAAAAAATGGGCAATGGACCGACATAAATACTTTTTGAAAGAAGACATACAGAAAGCCAAGAGACATATGAAAACGTGCTCAAAGTCACTAATCATCTGAGAGATACAAATCAAAATGACAATGCGGTACCATCTCACACCTGTCAGGATGGCTATCATCAACAAATTAACAAATGACAAGTACTGGTGAGGATGCAGAGAAAAAGGAACCCTCCTGCACTGCTGGTGGAAATGCAGACTGGTGCAGCCACTTTGGGGAACAGTATGGAGTTTCCTCAAAAAACTAAAATTGGAACTCCCATTTGACACAGTGATCCCATTTCTAGTAATATATCCCAAGAAATTAAAAACACTAATCAGAAAGGATATATACACCCCTACGTTTATAGCAGCACAATTTACAATAGCTAAGATTTGGAAACAGCCTAAGTGTTCATCAGCAGATGAGTGGATTAAAAAACTATGGTACATCTACACAATGGAATACTATACTGCTGTAAAAAGGAAGGAACTCCTACCATTACAACAGCATGGATGGACCTGGAGAGCATTATGCTAAGTGAAATAAGTCAGTTGGAGAAAGATAAATATCACATGATCTCACTCATTTGTAGAATATAATGAACAACATAAACTGATGAACAAACACAGGTCCAGAGAGAGAATCATCGATCAGACCATCAAATCTCAGAGAGAGGTAGGGGAGAGAGGGTGTAATAGGGAGAAATCAACCAAAGAACTTGTATGCATGCATATAAGCATAACAAATGGACACAGACACTAAGGGGGTGAGGGCATGAGTAGGGGTGGAGTGGGAGGATAACGACACACATGTAATACCTTAATCAATAAAGAAAAAAAGAAAATGTAAAAGAGAAAAAAGCATGAATTTATTATCTCTTTACAGCTAAAGATTTTTTTCACTACTCATTCATGTTAACTGTAATGAATACTACATAACATTTTATCAATTCATGTTTGTACAATCCTATATTATGTTCTTACACCCAAAACAACAAGAAAATACCTTATTAGTAAGTTATAGATGCACAGCCAATTTAAATTACAAAAATGATTTCATGGGTATTTGAAGACAATTCTGCATCTATAATTTATTTGTAAAGGCTACAGATGTATTTGTGTTTATCAATTAGATTAGATAAATTAAACAGAGCCATGTTTTTAAATGTAAGACAAGAAATCTCAAAAAGAATGGCAAATGGGGATGAATATAGGGATATATTTTAAATCCACTGATGAAAAAATTTACCTATTTATTTATATGATTCTTTTTCTCCAACTGTGCTGAATCCAACTTGCTAGGCATGCTTAAAAAATATTGCACAAAAGTGTGATGCTACTGAGAAAATATTTTTACAAGGCTGTAAACTTTGGTCGCAGACATTTTGGATAGTTCATGACTGAAAATTTCAATACAGTGCATTTGGTCTGGAGCTGTTATGTTTAGCCTCCTTGTGCTCAGCTCAATGGAAGATCACCTTTTATCTGACTTGTATTCTCATCATAGCTGTGTGATTTGGTAAATCTAATACAAACATCTGGAAGTTGAACTTCTTGGAAAACTATTCAATAGAGACACTCATGTTTTCATTTTGTTTTTGTTTGTTACTAAAGAAAACTGAGTAAGAACCCAAATTCCAGAACTATAGTTCCTACTGGAATATGTGCCAGTAGAGACTATTGCCTCTTGGTTATGTCATGAGAATCTCCGCTGTTCTTTATGATGCCTAGAGTTATAATTTAGTTGTAAATACAGAGCCTTGAATGTAACATTGTACATGACCACTCTTATTACAAATACTAAAGCCTAATGCATGGATTCGTGTACTGGTGGGGGCGTGGCCTATGGTGATTGGCCGCTGTGGTGCTCCCACTGTGGAAGCACACTGACTACCAGGGGGAAGCTCCCTGTTGAGCTTCTGCCCCCTGATGGTTAGTGCACATCATAGCAACTGGTCGACCAGTCGTTCTGGTTGTTCCACTGTTGGGTTGCTGGGCTTTCATATATATGTAGATTGGAGGCCCAATTCATGAAGATTAATGCAAGAATGGGCTTTCCTTCCCCTGGCTGCTGGTTCCACCTTTGCTCTGACCAGAGCAACCTTTCTGTTCCAGCTTGGAGTCACCTTTCTGCCTTTCCATGCTGCCAAGAGACCCAGAGCAGCTGGGGTGGTGCAGAATGTCTGTGTCATCGTCATGGTGATGACACAAGATTCTGGCCCTCCCCTTGGTTGCTTGGTGCTTGTGTATTCAAATTAACCCATTATCTTTGTTGGGTTAATTTGCATACTCACTCCTGATTGGTGGGCATCTCGAAGGTACGGTCAATTAGCATGTTACTCTTTTATTAGGTAGATAATATATGGCAGGCCTTTCCATAGAGACTTTGGTAACTTATCAGCTTAGGTCAGTGGTCAGCAAACTGTGGCTCGCGAGCTGAGCCATGGTTTGCTGCTCTGTTGACTAATGAATTTGCTGACCACTGGCTTAGATAATTGGATGAATTTGGAGATTGAGAGTCCAAGAGTAAATGTTCACATACTTGGCTGTTTTACCTAGTCCTAAGTTTGGGTTCATGGATGGAGTAGATATTATGAGTGGCTAGCTCTTTTATCTTCCTTTGAATTGTTAGAATATATTTATTATGCTGCATTCAATTTGATAACAGTTATCCTAAAGTATTTCCCTTGTCTCCTATAGAATATCTCAGGAGCTGCCTCAATTTCAATACAATATTTTACTTTCTCTTCCTAATCTCTTAAGCAAACCATTAGGCATGGGACTGGAATCACCTTAACTCTGGACACATATTAGAATCAGTGGAGCTTTGAAAAAGAAATAACTCTAGTTTTCCATTTTAGTCCTATTGAATCAAAATTGGTGGGAGAAAGGGGATGGTGCATTGTATTTTTACAGAACTCTTTGGGTGATTCTAAAATGCAGCTAGGTTTGAGAACTGACAAAATGAAGCATTTAGGATTCATTATGTGATTTATATATTTTAATTTCTATTCTACCTTATTTATAAGATGAGTGTATTATATGTTTACATATCTGATTCTACCAGTATTGAAAAATAATCTGAAGGACATAGAGCTTATTTTATATTGTATTTGCCCTAGTGTCTGGATTTCAAAAAATGTTTGAATGAACAAAGGCATTATAATGCAGGACATATTAGCTTATTTATATAAATACTTACGTCAGGTAATAACAATAAATATTGTTTGAGTGAATACATAGAAGTGAAAAAAGGGCAGATGTTCACTTTTAATAGCTTCTGACATAGACCTCATGGACAATATTATTAGTAACACTGGGTAATATTTGCATTGTTGTTTACGTACCAAATTATCTCTATACTATCTTCACCATTAGGTTAACATTTCAGTCTCTAAAAAGAAACAAATCACTCCTGATTGTTTTGTTGAATTCACTGCTCTTTATAATTTCTCCTAATATCAAGGATTATTGCCTCAGTTGATTAAAGAAATTTGATTTGCCCATATTTAAAAAATTACTTACATTGTTTCTACCTGAAACAATACTCATTCTCTCCCTCAACCTAAATACTCAATGAGCAAATCCCTCCATTCTCTGACTTTGCTAAAAATCTTTTTCTATACTCTTAATGGCCTGTCAAGATACTTAGAAGAAATATGTATACAGGTATTTAGCACACTTCTTGCTTAATAATTCAAACACTTCCAATTCTAATTTCTTACCAAATTTCACTTATCTACTTCATGTAGGCAGTAAAGTCTTTGAAGGGAACGGGGTCTGCTTGCTCTGATATCACACAGAGTTGGAATTCAAATGGCTGTGCAGTGAAAAGTGAATGTTACACCTTGTGCTGACAGATCTTCAGTCTTTGAGGAACTCAAAGAGCTTTAAAACATGATCTTGTTAATCTTCACAATATCCCTTCTAGGAAGTAACATGACATTTTAATGTAAGAAAATCCAGGTGCAGTATAGAAAATGCCAACCTGCCTTATTGGAGGAAATTTTTGAAAGATTTGAAATCTCTTTTAAGATTTTTTTTTTCTTTGCTTGTTTATGTATTTCAGACTTCAGACTTTTCAGTGCTGTGTTTGTGCCTGGTAAGCTTGAAATGATCCCAGATGGTATTTCCAACCGGAATGACAATTGCTACAATTGCTTTTCTCGGCTACACATGTATTCTTATTTTCTTCAAATTATTTCTTCAGATAGTTTATAGGTGAAATGTGACAAATCTTTGGGATTTTGACTTTAGATTTTTTAATAAAGAAGTGACTTTTTAGTTATGTTATTTTCAGTATATATATTACAACCAGTCACTAAATAAAATTTCTATTGCTTGATGGGATAAAAATTAAGTAAGAACATTAGAGATAAAATTTTCACTTTAATTTCTTTTTGACTATGCTCTTCCTTTATAGAAACCTTATGTTTTTGGTGCAAGAGGGAGTTGGACATTTATGCATAGATTATTAGATTATTTGCTTAGCTCTTTTTTTTTGCCTCAGTATTGAATTTAAGTAAACGTATATTAAACAAGATTTATTGTTTACCACCAAAGGGATTTTGGACAATTGTTAAATTTTAGTTTCATAAAGAGCTGTTTTGAGATGTATTTGAATACAAAAATAAAAATTTTAAATGGAAAGTATTTTTATTTCCCTTTATTATTTCTGTAATGTGGTCTATCTAAAATACAGCGAGTGCTACTTTAAGTTATATATAGAATAATTCATTATTATAAGAGTAGAAAATGAAATTTTAATGATTTCAATGACTTAAATGATTTTCAGATATTTTGTGAACTTGAAAAGTAGAGAGCACAAACTCACACTTTTTAAGAAAATAAACCTGCCCTCTGATGAGATCCTTTTAAAATTTGCATTATGATTTTTAAAATGACATATTTGAGTCTAAGAAAAACATAGGTAATACGCTATTGTTTTTATTAATGTGCTCTATGAACTTTTGAAAGCCACAGAGTTTTTGGTTTTAGGTTTGCAATATTAATTGATGGCTTCATTTTTATTTTTAAAGAGCATTGTCATTGAATGTCTGTGATTCCTTCCCCAATTAAAGTGCTATCTCTTACATAAAAATAAATGCAGTTTGTAACAGTAAAAACAAAAAAGTGATTTTCCAATGTGCAGTATTGTTGTAATGATAATGGAAATAATCATAATGGATCTTTTTTTTTTCTTATTCAAGCATGCAATTTTTCTCTTTGCCTGCCGTTTAATCATTCTCCAACACATGTCAACACTACTACTTGGATGCTCTTTTCAAAATGCTTGAATACTTTCAGCGTGGATTTGCACACCAAACTGTCATGGGAGAGATCCTCACCATGACTTGGCTTCAGGTAGTTTTCTTGCCACTTGTAAACCTAGACCCAGATGCATTTACCTCAGATAAGGGCACTGTTATCTGAACACATCGTATTGCCTTCCTCCAGGCATTCAGGTAAACTGTTTTCTCTCCCTTCAATATATGTCCATCTTTTCTTCATTTAGCTAAATTCTGCTCAGTTTTAAAGATTCAGATCAAGAAGTACCTATACTATAATCAATCAATATACTATAGTTGTTACATTTTTTTCTCACTCTAATAGACTCTGGCTTCTTGGGGAAAGAATATACTATTCATGTTGAATCTTAGTAATTGACACATGGTAGAGATGTTAAACAAGGGTCAATTAAAATAAATTTCTTCTTATAATCTATATACTTAGATAAAGTTCCAAGAGATTATTACTAATATTCACCATCTAATTTTCATATTAATAGATTGATACTTACACTAAGTATCAATGGGAAAATTTTAGGCTCATTCTATACATAATAGTAAAATTCTCTTATGGCAAAAGTTGATGTTACCTAAGCATTATCGAAGTATTGGATTTTTTTCATGTTATAGACCTTCCTCCATTGAACGTAACTAATACTCATTAAGGTAAACCACATGTTAGACTCTTTATAATTAAAAGATAATGCCTCAGGCCTCAATTACCCCTTAAATTCTGTATAGTTTTTTAAGTAAATTCTTGGTCCTTTTCATAGATTCACCTTCAACTCCTCTCCACTTGAAGGTGTGAGGTTTACTCTTCAAACAGGAAACTTCTACAATATTTTTAAAAGGATATCACCCTTTTATTTCAGCTGGTATAATATCAAATCATGTTCATTTTCCCTTAACTGAAAACATGAAACATCTTATAAAACATTCGAGGGTAAGAAATAATACTGCGGAGTGCTGCTTCAAAGATATGAAACTGTCTAACTTTAGTCTAGATGCTATCTGGGAAGCAAGCCATGCCACGGGGAGGCAATATGCCCTCTTTTGGCCCCTTGTAGATTTATTTATGCTTTGGCATGATGCCCTCAATTTGAAATAAGACACATTACAAGGAACTGTTGTGTAAAAACTGTCACTGTCTTTGTTGCCAAAGGATCTCTTGAGGACATCATGCATTATATGGTGAGATTACAAATTTACCTCTTATGAGAACCACTTGGAGAGCTGCTAAAATACAGATTCCTGTGTCCTGCTTAAAATCAAATGAATCACAGTATCTGGAAATAGTCCTTGAGAAGAGTATTTCTTTTCAAAGAAACTTCTTTATTTTGAAATAATTTTATATGCATGTACAAGTTTCAAGAACAGCATGGAGAGTTCCCATGTTCTAGTCGTTCACCTTCACCCAATGATAGTATTTTATTTAACTCTCAAATCTAATATAATGTTCCAAACTAGAAAATTGACAACGGAATGGTATTATTAATTACAGACCTTAATTTGGATTTTAGTAGTTTTTATATGCATTTTTTGCTATATCCTTTTATGAAATTTTATCACATTTGTAGATTTGTGTAACCAACACCACAATCAGGATTCAGAACTGATCTACTAGCCCCCAAAATCCTTTGTGTTGGCCTTTATACTTATCCTCTCTCTCCAATCCTAATCCTTGGTGTCCTCTATTCTATTCTCTATTTCCACAGTTTTGTTATTTTAAGGAAGTTACATACATGGAATCATACAACATGTAGTCTTTTGGGATTGGCTTTTTTCACTCAGCATAATGCTCTTGAGGTCCATCCCAGTTGTGTCTATCAGTACTTTTTTTTTTTATTGTTAAATAGCATTCTATTGTATGATGTGCCATAGTTTATCTGAGTTATTGCCACTTTGGGACTATTATAAATAAAGCAGGCATTGACTTGAAACTTCTTTTCCTCATTGGCATGTGCTGAATGTTCTTTTTCTTTTTTTTTTTTTTACAATGTTCTCATTTTGGTTTATGCCCTTTTACATTGAATTTCCTAGGAAAGGATTTGTTCCTATCCCCTCCCTTCCTCTACTTTCCCTTATCTCTCCTTCTCTCCCCTCCCCTCCCTTTTCCTAATGTTTTCATGTTTTAAGAGATTTTCTCATATGCTCTTACATTATTTTTAGAAAAAAAAAATCCTCCCCTCAATTTTTGTTTGTTCCTGTTGATAGAATATTGAACCTACTAAAATGGTCCTCTTATTTGCTTATCCTTATTTCTGTCTATTTAAGTTCTTGTTTGACCTTGAAAGTATTTGATTTTAGATATCAATTATAAAATTTCAGATACACTATGAAATATTTCAAAAGCTCTTTCTTGTTCTCTGATGTTTTTGTTTTTGATACTATCTGTTCTTTTTAAAATGGACATCATATCTTATCTCAGGACATTAGTTATAAGGTTCTGAAATATTATTTTTATCTTTATTGTTGAAAGTATTACAGATGTTTCCCTTTTTTTCTCCCATTGACCCATCCACTCTCCTCTCCTCCCCCAGGCCTTCACTACCCTATTTTCTGTGTTCGTGGGTTATGCATATATGTATAAGGTTCTGAAATATTTTTTGTTTCTTACATGGTTTTTATCTCTTAATTCTCTTTTAATTTTTGATTCTTTTATTATTCTGTCTTGTATGTGTAGATTTTAGTTATATTTCTGGTAATCCAGGTCTCTCGTTAAGCACAAGGAAAAAATAGCAGGCCTTAAATATATGGATGGTGCTTGCCAAAAGTGGACATCTCTGAAGTGAAAAATCAACTTTTCTTCCTGTAGGTATATCCAAATAAATGCAGGTTTCATTTTTGTTTTTAATCTGGACCTGTTAAATATTTTCAGTGAGTAACTCCACTAGCCTCTTGCATCAGAGTAGTGTCTGCTGCCAGGGTTGTGGTTCTAGTGGCATGGGTAGGAAAAGGTGAGAGTCTTATTATTAAATTATACTTAATTTAATTACTCACTCCCCTTATTTTTCAAATCCCACTTCTCCCTCAATCCTCTGCTGTGACTCCAGACTTTGGAGAGAGGGATGGGGGTGGTGAGGGTAAGTAGTCGACTAGAGGATGAAGGAAAAAAAAAATAGAAGTTCAACCAGTTTTTTATACAGGTTTTTAATGCCTATTTTCAGCCCTGACTTATCCAACCTCAATATATTTGATACCTCTAGGTCCCAAGCCTTCTGTTGTTTAAACCAGCATTATTTGCAATGGTATTTCTGAAGCTTTCTCAATTTGCTGTCAGTTTCTTGACCTTCCTCTGTCCTCCTAAAATTTGTTGAAATTTCTTCTCTAACATGTTTTCCATTGTTTTGTCCACTTTGAAAAAATGCATTTACTGTCATTTTAAAGTTGTTCTTGGGATGGGGAAGATAAATATCTGCAGCCAATCTGCCATATTAAACTTGATGTATAGCTATGTCATTGCACCATGATGCTTTCCAGTGTGGTCATTAGATTTACCTGTTGGTTCTGTATCTAAGATGGTTAGACAGACATTTTTATTCACCCCTAAATGCTTTGTTTGCATAATACCATGTGTTCTTCAAAACAATTTGCCAGCAAGTGAGATAAAGCTAGGCCCCTAATTTTTACTTTGCTGTCTTTCCCTGTCTTTAGTTCATATTTCTAGCCTTATTTTCACTTTCCTCTTTTTTTTCTTTCCAATTTATTTTCTCCTATAATATTATATAATGTTTCAGTTAAAAACTATCTCATATTAAATTTGGAAAAAGGTAAATAGATAAACAATAAAAAATAAATGAAGACAGCTAGATAAATCTTTGGTTGAAAGTGGTTTGAATTAAGATAAAGACTAATTTGGTTTTAATTTCCATCTTAACTCAATTAATAATTGTTTTCCTTCTCCTTCTCCTTTTAACAACTAATGTTCTTAATTCTTATGAAGTATAGGGGCTTTTGTGTCGTGGTTAGAACTAAGAAGACAGCCCAACCAGCGTGGCTCAGTGGTTGAGCGTCTGCTTATGAACCAGGAGGTAATGGTTTGATTCCTAGTCAGAGCACATGCCTGAGTTTCAGGTTTGATTCCCTCTGTGGAGTGTGCAGGAGATATCCAATCAATGATTCTCTCACACAACTGATGTTTCTCTCTCTCTCTCTTTCTCTCTCTCTCTCTATCTCTCTTTCTCTACCTCTCTCTCTCCTTTCCTCTCTGAAATCAATAATTTTAAAAAAGAAACAAAACTGAGAAGAGAGGTGAAAAACACATGGGTTTTACTTTTCTGTACTTACATCGAAATCTTGAGGAAGTTCCTTTATTTATACTGGTCTAATTCTCTTATATGGAAAGTGGGAGTTATTATACATTAATGATAACTTAGATAATCACCAAATTTATAGGCTATTTATTACTTATTCTAGTCACATGTTGAAATAAGTAAGTACTGCTTTAGGTTGAAAATTATTTCCTTCTCTTCTAAGGACTTTGTTGGTATATTGTTTTTGGTAGTGGCAGTGAGTACCTAAAACTCATCCCAATAAAATATTCCTTCTAATTGGAAACATAAATAATTTTATTCTACCATTCTGTTTAAAAATCCTCCAATGGCTCCCCAGATTACCTAGGATAAAACTCAAACTCCATATAAAAGCCCTAGCCTATTAAAAAACACAAACTCTTTCTAAAAACTAATCTTCTACCTCACCTGCCTCTATTTCCTTTGTATCTACTTTCTAGCCATGCTAGCCTTCCCTCTGTTCCTCAAATTCTCCCAGTTTATTTATGCTCTAGCATTCTTGTATCAGCTGCTCTGTGTTGAAATGATTGAATGAAAAGGAGATGGAACACATAAACTAAATGACTCCTTATTCTTATTCACCTTATCTTTATTGCTAAAAAGTGCTAACCATCATCCGAGCCTTTAAAAGAGGGTTTTGCTGACTGTTCATGGTTGTGGTTGCTGAAGGCTGAGGTGGCTGTGGCAATTTCTGAAAATTATACAATGAAACTTGCCGCAGCGAAATTGACTCCTTTCATGAACAACTTCTCTGTAACATATGATACTGCTTAGTACCATTTTATCACAGTAGACCTTCTTTCAAAGTTGGAGTCCATTCTGTTAAACCTGCCGCTGCTTTATCAACTAAGTTTATATAACATTCTAAATTCTTTGTTGTCATTTCAACAATCTTTATATCACCTTCACCAGTAGATTTCATGCCTTCCTCACAAAAGGAAGTCATTTCTAGCTTTTATTTAAAGTGAGAGCTATGCAACTTGTCCTTTCACACCCGAAGCCTGTATAATTTTATTAGCCAATGTCACTCAAATAAATTCAATAAAAAAATAGAGTGAGAGACACAAAACTCATTTCACTTGAATACTTAGAGGTCATGTATGGTTATTAACTAGCTTAATTTCAGTATTGTTGTGTTTCAGGGAATATAGAGGCCTGAAGAGAGGGAGAAAGATGGAAGAATGGCTGGTCAGTGGAGAAGTCAAAACACATACGTTTATTGATTAAGTTCACCAATCAGAAGCTCTCTAAACTCGCTCATCTGGGATTTTATAGAGATTTCATTACATAGGCATGATTGGCTAACTGATTGGCTGTTGGTGACTAGACTCAAACTCCATTCTTCCTTCTCTCTTCTTGGAGGTCAGGTGTGTGGGACTGAAAGTTCCAACCCTCTAATCACATAGTTGGTCCTCCTAGTAACCAGCCCTCATCTTAGGTGCTTTCCAAAAGTCACCGCATTAACATAACAAAAGTAACCTTTTTGCTCTCATCACTTAGGAAATTTCAATAGTAATAGTTTTAATGAGATGAGAACCAAATATATATATTTTTACTAATAATCACAATATCACTCTTGGGAACCTGAAACATAAGTTGGAAATACGTAACTTGGTGGATGATCCTGATGATTTGAGTTGTATAGACCTCTAAATTCCAGAAGTGACTTCACTTTCTCTGAAGAACTCTGCAGAAAGATATTGCCAAAACCTCTCCCCAGGAATGCAATACATATTCCCCCAAATGAGCTGTCCCATCTCCTCTCCTAGCTAGCAGTCTGATAATGAGACATATATGTCAGCATATCTCCCCTGGGGACATGCTGAGCCTCATAAGGGAGGACAAAGAGTGCACACTAAAAAAGAGGCAAAAATTAGCTTTCATATTTGATAAGTCACAGAGCTCCACAAAACCTGTGAAGAATCCTTGAGGTTAGGCTTTAAGGTTATTTGATTAAGGGAGCCAGAATACAAGACAGAAAAAACAAACGTCATTTGCCTAGTGGTACTTTCTCAGGGCATATGATTTAATAATACCTTGCAAGGACTGCAGGGAATGGGAAAAACTCACTATCGGGGAGGCTGTTAAATGTTTGGAAAAAATCAAAGGCCTGTGCTGAGTACAGTGGAAATCCTGAATTTCTCTGATATAATGTAGAGAAAGGAATAAAGAACCTTAGGGAGGTGACCATACTGGAATGGATATATTGCATAAAGCCAGAAGACTCGGCAGGTGACTAAGTCCCATCACCAAGGCCATGAGGAATGTGCTGGTGAAAGGGGCACCAGCATCACCAAGAAGTTCAGGGATCTTCTCTGTAGGCAAGAGCTCATAGTAGCAGGGGGGCTCACAGACCTGGGCTCTACTACCCTGGAAGATTATGAGGCACCAAAGTAAGACAACAGGGAGCACTGCTTACAGCCAGAAACCAGGAGGTCACAATTACTATGACAACCAGAGAAATCAGCGGGGCAATCAAGATTTGTAGAGATGGCCGAGACTGGTTTGGCTCAGTGGATAGAGCATTGGCCTGCAGACTGAAAGCTCCCAGGTTCGATTCTGGTCAGGGGCATGTACCTTGCTTGTGGGCACAACTCCAGTAGGAGGTGTGCAGGAGGCAGCTGATCGATGTCTCTCTCTCATCGATATTTCTGACTTTCTATCCTTCTCCTTTCCTCTCTGTAAAAAATCAATAAAATATATTAAAAAAACTAACAAACAAAGATTTGTAGAGATGGTTAATAGATATTTTCCATCAAAAGATGGAAAGATATTTTCACAAGCAAGATGGGGAACTAACAAGGGTGCTGCTTAATATCTACAACCGGAAGATGGTAAGAATGGAAGTACAGGAGATTGAGGGAAGTCATTTCAATAAACAGTTCTATTTTCTTGTTCTGTTCTGAACCTAAATAGAGAGTCTATTAACAGAAGTGCTGTTAAGATCCCTAGGAGGAGAGACCTGCAACCCCAGAGTAAGTATATACTATAATGATTTCCCCACTCCACCCTTCCAAAAGGCCCATTATAACTTACATCAGTGCCTGAAACTGGGGAAAGGGAAATACATGAATATTTTGAGAATTATTGCACTCAGAATTTGAGTTGATATCCACACTAGGAAACTCAAATCTTGGCCCTCGTGTGAAAGTAGGGAGTAATGGGATTCAAGTAATAATAGAGTCTAGACTAAAGTCAGGTTACTGTAGCCATCAGGTCCATGGGTGGAGCCACCTGGTTATTATTTCCTTAGTTCCGGAGTGTGTAATAGGGATTGGTACTCTTGGCATTTTGGATAACACTCACACTGAATTCTGGACCTGTGAAAAATAGTTATAGTGTAGAAGGTCAACACTAAGTAGAAACCTCTGAAACTGTTCTGCTTGCCTCCCTGAACTAGATATAATTTTTTTTAAAGTATCACATCCTGAGGGCAATAGTGAAGATTGGTGCTTCAATTATAGACCTAAAGACTATAGGGATTGGGATCTCTATTATATAACCATTTAATTTTAAAGGATTCATTCATTTTTTGCTTGAGCCTGATAGTCAAATTAAATGGAGAGTATTACTTAGTTCAACTTATTGTAGATTAATACAAACTTAACCAAATTGTTTTCATATAAATGGAATCATACTGTATTTTTTCTTCTTTCACTTAACACAGTGTTTACAATGTTTATTTGTATTGTATAAGTACTTACTTTCTTTTTATTGTCAAATGATATTCCATTGTATGAATATTCCACATGTGTTACCCACTGTTTTTGTTTATCTATTCTTAAGATGATAGACAATATTTTTTTCTACTTTTTAGCTATTATGAATTAATGCTGCCACAAAAAATATATATTTTAATGTGAATATTTATTTTCTATTCTCTTAAGAATATACTTAGGAGTGGAATTATTAGGTTATATAAAGACTATGTTTAACCATTTGAATAATGCCAAATTGTTTTCCAAAGCAGCTAAAGTATTTTATATTCCCACCAGCAATGTATGAGGGCTCTAATTTCTCCACATCCTTGCCATAGCTTGCTATTATCTATTTTATTATAGCCATCACAGTGTGTGAAGTGATATGTTATTGTGGCTTTGATTTGCATTTATTTAGTAATTAATGATGTTGAGCATCTTTTCATGTTTTTTTTATGGCAATTTGTATATCTTTAAAATCTTAAGTTAAATCATCTGCTCATTTTAAAATTTGATTCTTTTTATTGTTGAGTTATAAAAGTTCTCTATGTATTTTATATCCCAGACCCTTATTATATATGATTTGCAAATATCTTCTCCCCTTTTGTAGATTGTCTTTTCATTTTTTTAACAGAGTACTGGAAGTGCAAACATTTTTTGTTGTTTTAATTTTGATGGAAAATCTATTTACTTATTTTTCATTGGTTGCTTGTGTTTTTAGTGTTTTATTTAAAAATCATTGCTTATTCTAAGTTATGAAGACATAAGCTTCTATTTTCTTCCATTAGTTCTATAATTTAAGCTCTTACAGTAGGGCTTTGATCCATGCTAAATTAATTTTAGTGTACATTCTGAGGCAGGGTCCTAACTTTTTTTTTTTTTTTGCATGTGATATTCAGTTACCCAGCTACATTTATTGAAAAGAACTATTTTTCCCCCAATTGAATCATCTTGGTACCCTTGTCAACTTGCTATCATCATTATTAAGGAGAATGGCATGTTTAGATCTAATCCTATATCCCTCCTTTATTATTGTTGGTCATATTATCAAGGTTTGTTGTTCTTACTAATTTTTTTGTTCTTTTAATAAAATTTGCATAGTTTTTAAGTCTTAGTTTCTATATTTAAATAGGTTCAAGCTGCTAAAAAAATTTTATCCTTGCTTCTCCAACTCAGGAATTTTCTATTTTGCATCACATTTTGCTTAGGTTAATTTTTTCTCAAATAGTGTCCTCAACACATCCAGGAAGGGCACATAACTATAGTTTTTTTTCAGTATATTTAGGTTAAACAATGTCTCTTTATTTCTTTTAATTTGAGTGGCAATGTGACCTGGTATATATTATTGGAAGGCTCACCAAACTTTTTCTATAAAGAGCCAGATAGCAACTATAAAACTCTGCAAGATATATGGTCTCAGATACACCTACTCAGCTTTGCTGAGTAGACAATTTGTAAACAAGGGGATATGGTTGTATTTCAATAAAATGTTACCTCTTAAAACAGGTGGTGGCCATATTTGTCCTATGGATTGTAGTAAACTGACCCACATATTAGTGTGTCACAGTCTTTCTCACAACCGTGTGTACTTGTTTGTTCAGTAAATATTTATTGAATACATACTATGCGCTAATTTTTCTAACTGCTTGGCACACAATGCTGCATTAGACAGAAAAAGAAAAAGAAAAAAAGCCTTTATTCTAATAAATAAACAAATAAAACAGCAGTATGGGGGATGATATAGAGAAATCAGATGCTTAGGCCAAGCAATATTTGATAGGATGGCCAGCAAAGGTGATAATGAGAATGTTTCAAGTATGTGAAGATATGGAAAAAATATTCCAGTAATGAGACAAAGCAAGGTGAAAGTCCCTATGGTGTGATTGAGAAGAGAGAGAAATACAGTGTTATTAAACAAATTGATTGAAGGAAAGAGTGTTAAGAGGCAGTGGGAGAGGTAAGCATGAGAATTATAAAGCATCTGGATTTCATTTTGAATGCAATGGGAACACACTGGAGAGTTTTAAGTGGTGCAATTACATTATCTGATTTATTTTTTTAAAAGATCACTCTGGTCTTATTTGGAGAGAAGATTTTAGTGGGTAAAAGTATCAAAAGGAAGTGTTTAGAAGGCTATGGTTGTAATTCAGGAAAGAACTGACGGAACTCAGACAAGGCAGAAGCTTTGGCAAGAAGTATATCAATAAAAGATATATTTGCAAGTAGAGCCAGTAGATCTTAACTGATGGACTGAATCAAACAGATAATGGAGAGAGCAGAATAAATGATGATTGCTTGGTTTTGAGCTTGAGAAATTTGATAGTTCCTTTTATTGAGATCAGGAAGACCGAGGGAGTAACAGTTTTTAGAATCAGAGAAAATACCTGTGCCTCCTTAATAGGCAACATATATGAATCCATGAAGAAGGCAGTGAAATATATAAGTAATTTAGAAAGAAGTCAGGGATGGAGATATAAGTTTTCAGGTCATTAATTGATAAAAGATATGTGATAAAAGGTCACAGAAAAGAGATGAGAGCTCAAAAATGAAGAGTAGGTCATTCAAACATTTACGGCAAACTAAGGAAAGAAGATGATAATTGTGCCACTAGAGATGAAGGAAGCAGAGAAAAAGGGGGAGGGCTAGTTAGAACAAAAAAAAAGCATTTTGGTGAAGCGTGAGGCAGGCAAGGGGAATAGAGTGTCAAAAAAGGCAAGAAAAGAGAATTTCAAGGAGTTAAAGAGACAAGTAAAAATATGGTAATGATATTTTATCAGCTCTTTTGCATGAAGTTAGTTAGCTTATAGCTACCTATATGGTATCTCCTGATTATATTGTTATTCCTGGTTAGCAGAGAAAAGGGGGGTAGTTTGACCAATGAGATTACATGGGACTTGGGGAGGCAACAGAAAGTTGCTCACGTAAAATGTGGGATATTAAAACCTGAGGAGCCAGCAGGACTGAAACCAGTGCCAGAAACTAGAGTCTGAGAAGTCAGATGGGGGCATCTGGAAAGTTACCAAAGAGAAGATGCCAGAATCAGATATCAAAGCTGAGTTGTGGAGCCAGGAAGGCAGAAACTAGAGAGACCAGAACAAGCACAAGCAAGTTGAGAATCATTGGGAGGTGTCTGGAACTTCTTCCTAGATCAGACCTTTTTTTCTTTTTAAGGTAATAGTCCAGGTGTAACAGTAGTGCTGGGTCAGGCTCAGATGAATAAGATTACAGCCTCATCACCTGCAGGCTCTCTTCTCTAGTTGGAGTGGACTAAGGCTTCTTGTGGATTGTTGAGTAGAAAGCCTTGCCCTGTCCTGGCGAGTTCTTGGTGGAAAGTGGTAATTCAGGAAGTAGAAAACGATCCTCCCCCACCCCCCATCAGGGCTGGCTTCCTGTGTGTGCAGCCAGTGCAGTTGCACAGGACCCCTTGCTTAGAAGGACTCATGCTTAGTTTAATGCTCTGCTGTCATCATCTTGAAACTCTTAATATTTATTTATTTTCACCCGCAGTCCCACATTTTCACTTTGCACTTGGGCCTTGCAAATATGTATCCGGTCCTGCCCATAATTGTGTTTCTGGCCATCTATTTTACATTTTCTTCTGACTGGGGGGTTAATTTGAGTAGTTACTCTTTCTGCCACATGGTTTGGTTAATGTACTCCATCTGGCTACAGGTTTGTGTCTAAAGATTAGCAGACAGGAGAATGTAAAAGCCAAAGAATTTAAACAATGCTTTTTAGACTAGGTCCTAAGCCGGAATCCATAGCCATAGTTGGATGGCATGTGAAAGATCTTTTTGGTGAGCAGTGTAGTGGTGGCTAGAATAGATAGGCGACAAGGTGCTGGATGAAGGCAGCATGGTCCACCACCACCTGATGACAGCAAGTCAGGGAGGAGGGGCAGATCCCTGTTGAAGCTGATTAGGGTGATGTCCTGGGAACAAGCAGTGACAGCAAGAAGTTTTATTAGCTGTTTTGATTTCGTGTCTGTCCTTGACCAGGTTGGCAGGCAGCCATAATATTTGGTGGATATTTGTGAAGATGGGGAATGTAGGACAATCTTTACTACTACTTCTTTTGCTTCTTGCAAAATTAAAATTTGCTAGATGTTTTATGCAGTCTGACCCATACATGATTTGAGAGTTGAAGCACTTAAAAAATGCTCCCATTTTACTGGATTTATTGGGTGATCACTTTGTAAATTACATAAATGTCTAATCACTATGCTGGGTGCCTGAAACAAATGAGATATTGTAATGTCAACTGTAATTTCAAAAGTAAAAAAATTATTTTAAAAACATTCCTATTTTTTCCAGCAGGAACTCTGTCTTTGCCTCAGTGGGCAAGGCTGCAGTGATAACATTATGTCTCCTGCAATAGCACTTGACCTGAATGTCTCCAGTGATCAGAAACTCCTGCTTCTTCATGAGGCAGATGTCCATGACTGGAGCCAAGATCCTGAAGATGCAGGCCCAGGGTATACTTCCACCAGCGTGGAGGCCTCCACTCGGATGTTGGGACACTGATTTTCATCTTTGATGTCCCAGGTTAGATGAGAGTGAACTAAAACCTGGGTGCAGCAGACAGAGATGTCAACTGCTAAAGTGTTCTGTTTTGGGATGTATTTCTAATAAATCTTTTTCTTTCTAAAGAATCTGTGAGTGACATGGAAAATCTGTAAGTCACTCAAACTGTTCACTAAGAAAAACGCAGGAACCACTCGACATCCTTGAGTGTTTTGGACTTTTAAATTAAGAACTAACTGTTTCTTGTCTAGGGATGGCATTCATCAGGGTTTGCAGGCAGTGCTGATGGCAATGCTCAGAGAAGAAGCGTAGCTATGGGTCTCTCCGATTAGGATGATGTTATAAATTCTTGTAAGAAGACACTGAGAACCAGGAAAGCATGGGAAGCCCTTGATAGACAGGCATCACAGCACCAGAGTCCAGCTTTATGAGGACAGTTGCATGAGTCATAGGTTGTTCTGAAGGTAGGTGCTATCAGCAGAGCCCTTACTTTATGGTGGTTTTTCATGGGAGACTTTCTATGGAGTCACCAGGGGCTTCTTCTTACTCCTAAAGACAAAGGGATAGTGTGCTGTGGGATTCAGGACAAGACCCTGCCAGATTCTGTTGAGCATTAAATCACAAGAATTGTCTTCATTTTATACAGTGTGTCTGTGCCTGTCCAGCTAGGAGAGGGGGCAGGCAGCTAGAGACAGTTCATTGTCTCAGCATTGAGCTTCAAGACTCCTTTTTGACCCAATGAGCCCTGAGTCCTTCCTTAAGTTGGGTATATTATCAGAGCTCAGCTACTGAAACCCCTGAAAATATTCTCTGCCTACTACCCCCACTCCCTGACAGTTAGCTGCATCCCCTAGGGTTGTCTTCCACTTTCAATTCTGGATGTTTTCTGAGGTTCCCTTGGAGACCTTTTCTTTTTTATAAAAGGATCTGTCATCATTCATTTCCCATGAACAAGTGAATATCTAAATGTCATACTAAAATTTATTTGTCTCTGAGTAAAATAATTAATCCCACAGTGGCTAGAAATATGTTAAAGTTTTATTTCATAAATTAGACTGATTGTTTGAGATTGTATGGAGTCCTTTTAGGGGAGGTATACCTACTTTGTGAAATAAGTCCTTTCACATTCCAACTCTAACATGAGTTCCAAGAATTTGAAATTTTATCTTGTCATCATTGCAGCATGTAATGTAGCATTCAGGGAAGCATTGGAGTGCACTACTTGGGCCATGGGAAGCACAAATATGTTTCTTACTTTTTAATTTATAGCTATTTGTAGAGATGAGTGAAAACCTTCCATTCTCATCAGGGATAGAGGCATTGTATTATCTGCCCAAATCCATGGATTAGTATGGGTACAGTAGTCGCTATGCTCCCGGGCTCTGCCTACTGGCAATCACAGGAAGGTTGCTGCAAGGGCTTCTCCCATGTGTTCCTTCAGGGAGGATATGTGCCACAGTTTTCCTCCCAGCCCTACCTCTACCCTGAGTTGGGACAGGTCACCGTAAGGAGGAATCTCCTCTTTGTCCAGGCCTTCAATCATGTAGAAGTGTCATCTGTCTCTGTATTTGGAGAACTGGCTATGTATCTACTGAAAAACCTTCAAGAGGTATAATCCACCATGAAAATACTTGTGAAAACACAGAGAGACCTCTCACTATTTCATTTACAAGTGTATTTGTTTCCTATCACAGCTGCTATGCATTATAATAAATTACTTGAGGGCCTGAAACAACACAAATTTAGTCAGTTACAATTTTGGAGGCCAGAAGTTCAAAATCAATTTCACTGGAAAAAAATCAAGGTGTCAGCAGGACTGGTTTCTTCTAGAGATTCTCTGAGCAAACCCATTTATTTGATTTTCCCAGCGTTTAGAGATTGCCTATATTCCTTGCTTTGGGGCCACTTTCCTCTGTCTTCAAATCCAGCAATGTAGCATCGTCACATCTTTTTGTTTCTTGCTTCTGTTATCAAATCATTGTCAGTCTCATTCTGACAACCTCTATATCTCTCTAATAAGGATCCTATGATCACACTGGGAACATTCAGATAATGCAGAATAATTTTTCCTTCTCAACATCCTTAATTTCATCATATCTGCAAAGTCTGTTTTGCCATATTAAGTGACATTCACAGGTTCCAGGGATTAGGATGTTGCATCTTGGTGGGAGGTATTATTTCATTTACCACAATAAAGCATAAATGTTGAAACATTAAGTTGGTGGCCTTGTTTGTGGTGGCTTTGTTTAAAGTCTTTTACAAATCATTCCAAGAAAAAATATTTATTTTTGAGCAAAAATATTTTAGTATAAATCTATCCTATTTTGCCATTGCTAAGCTAATGAGCAGTTTATAGCTTCACCAACGTTTGCTTTGAAAACAGGTGATTTTGAAAAGCCTATTACTTTGGATATATTTGGTATTTTGCTGTTTAGTGTTATGGCAATAAATTAATTTAACATTTACATAGTTGTCATTTGCCATTTCTTAAGAGTTCTATTGTAGCACACCTATTAGAATTTTATAATAAGCACTATATAGTGCCCATCCTGAAATAATGTCAAATTATAATGAAATCATATACACACAATCCATATAACAAGACGTAAGTGTCCTGAGCACTTCTCTCTCTCTTTCTTTTGCTCTTTTTTCTCTCTGTGTCTGGAGCCTTCACTCTGAAGGGGTCGAGCTGCCTTATTGTGAGAAACCTTATGGAGAGATCCATTTGATGAGGAATTTATATTTTCATCCAAGAGTCAGCAAGGATCTGAGACTTAGCAGCAGCCATGTGCCTGAGCTAGTAAGGAAATCCTCCTCCAGGTGACCTTGAGATAACTGCAGCCCTGGCAACACCTTGATTGCAGCCTCAGGAAAGGCTTTGACACAGACCCATCTAGTTAAGCTGCTCCTAGATTTCCAACTCAGAAACTGTGAAGTAATAAATTTGTTGTTTTAAGTCACTAATTTTGGGGGTAATTTGTTACCCAGCAGTAGATAGCTAATTCCCCAGCCTTAAGGATCTTATATGCTCAGAAACACACACACACACACACACACACACACACACACACACACACACACAACATAGTAAATGACTCAAGGCTGTGCTTTCAACTAAATCTTGGATTTTGAGAACTTCCTATAGGTCAGTAAAGGTAGAGGTTGGAAAAGGCGATATTTGAAATGAAGCAAAGCTTTATTTAAGAGTTTAAAAACATGAGTATGCCCATGACATTAACATGGTGAATATGCTGAGTATATATATCTGTATGAAAACTTAATAGCACCCTAAAAATGATCTCTTCCTAAGGACACTCTTTCCATTAGCCAAGCCCTGGTGTCAGAAAAGGAGTGAACAGAGTTGGGCACTTCACTCAGATGGTCTGTTTGGCCTGGGGAAATAGGAATGAGGAGAAAACTTCTGGGAGGTGATATACTGACCCCAAAGCTGCTTTGCTTCAGGGTGTGTTCCCAGGGTATGATTCTGCCATGGGCAAGAGGGACCTCCCCAGCCAACTGGAGCATCTAAAGTACCACACACTCCAGTGGGCACCAGAAGGCTGCTGCCTTCCCTGCCAGTGGGAAGGGGCACAGACAGGGCTTCACAGACAGAAGCCGTTTGGGCCACTATAGATGTCAGGGCCAGAACAGGAAAGGAGGGACCAGCAGAAGCAACATGAGAGCTGAGATGTCTCTATTCATGAGCACCTAGGAGAAGGAATTCTAGAAATTCTACTACCATGAATGGAAGCCAAAGGAGGGAAATAATATATTTCTATTGTGACTTAAAAAAAAAAAGAAAGAAATCCTTAGGTTGGTGTGTCCTTTAAGACAACAATTACATTCTTCCGGCTTCTATCGGTAATTACCCAAGTACAGCATCTGTTTGGAGCATGGATTAATTACTACCCAAAGTTTAGAACTAATTGCCTTGTGGTTAGTGGCAGGACCATGGAGAAAATACTGTGCATTGTCAGAGATCATTCATAAAGCGTCAAACCTAGGCATGGCACCAGAAAACTGATCTAAACAGTATGAAAATATTGTTGCAGGCAGTAAGTAAGGATGTTCAGTCTCTGGGAGAAAAGTGATTATCTTCTCTGAGAGATCAGCGCAGCCCTGCCAGCCTCTGGAGGAATCTTTTGACCCTGGCTGGAACTTCCTCTCAGGTCTTGACAAAGAAGGTAAGAACAGGCAGGAGAAAGAGAAGGGTGCTGATGGAAGCCAACAGGGCCCATAGAAAATAACATCTCCTCTCTCAGGGAAGAGAATGTTTACAATTATGGAGGGATGCTTGAAGACACTGGATAGTCATATGACCCAGGTTTAAATTTCTAAAGATATAGAAGAATGCAGGGACCTTTTGCTAGTGAGTTGTAGGCGTAAAACCAATCACAGACAGTAATGGAAACAGAAGGTGAGATGGGGCTTGCTGTAAGCAAAAAAGAGTGAAAAGTTTGAATAGTGGCTTAGATTGCAGAGAAAGAAAAGCATAGCACACTGGATTCCCATAACTAATACAAACTAAGAGAAGAGGAGGAGGAATATGAGGCCATTTTTTAGCACTAAAATGCACAAGATCCAAGGTGTTGGAGAACAGCTACCACATACACCAGCATTTCAAGGCACTATCCTAGAAGTAATTTGAGGGACACTCAAACTAGCAGCTGGGTCATTAATCCCTTTCCTAATATTGCATGTAATAAATATATGGAACTGTGAATAGGAACTGTCAGTAATTATGTAACTTTTTCATACCATTTTTCCATGTGGCATATGACAACAGGAAAAGTCAAATCTTAAAAGTCCAGTTCTACTTGGTGAGTCATATTAGGTCTTGCTTTTCTGCCCCTTTTTGGATAGGGCTTGGTTAATGATGTTTTGATTTTTTGGTTCTCAAACTTTTTGGGGATTAGGGTGGTGCCACTCAAAGTTTGGACTCAAGCTCCCTGTATTTTAATCACCTCAGGAGTATATCATATTTTTCAGTGTATAAGATGCCCCCATATATTAGACACCCCCCACTTTTCCAACTCAAAATTAAGAAATCAATGTTTTAAACATTTTTTTGGGCCTTCCTCTTAAGGCCTTTTTCTTTTTTGGTATCTCCTGGAGTTGTTCTTCCTGGTTTCTCCACTGTCTGATCATACACTCAATGGGAAGAGGTCCAAATTATCTCTCTGCCTCTATTTCCATGCTCTTTTGCATATAGCTGATTACATTCAGTTTGAATTTTGCAGAGTAAGACAATCACTTACCAGTATTTATCTTTTTATTTTTTGACATCTTTATGGGCTCAGAAGGCTCCAGTCCTTAATGCATCTGTGCACTCTCCACCTCCACCTCCAATTAGGCATCAGCTAACGTCAGTAACAATAAGATTTGTGACTGGAAAAAGCCTGTTTGACAAGGTATGGGCAGCTATGCACCCATGTGGCTCCCTCCTCAGCTGACTTCTGTGTATAAGATGCCCCTCAATTTTTAGTCTAATGATTTTAAAAACAAAATAACCTCTTATATATAGAAAAATACATCATATATATATATATATATATATGTATATATATATATATATCTTATCTAATAAGGGAGTAATATGCAAATTAATCATCACTCCACTGCACTCACAAACCACACCCACAAGTCATGCCCAGAAGGCAATCAGGAATAAGTGTGCAAATTAACCCCAACCAAGATGGCTGCAGCCATGAAGTGAGTAGGAGGGAGGCTTGGGTTTCCCCAGCGATGGAGGAAGCTAAGCTTTTCACACACCCTGGTGAGCCCAGGCCTCCACTCAAGGATACAAAGTTTTAATTGTAGAAGATAAATAAATCCCAGATACCAGGGCCTCCACTTGGATCACCGGCGGGTGTGGCTGGCTTACAAACCATCACAGGCCCCTCTCCCAGGCTGCCCCATGGCCCAAGGAAATGCCCACTCTGATCTGGGACACCCTTCAGGGCAAACCAGCCGGCCCTACCCACTCACCAGGGCTCTATCCTATCTAATAAAAGAGTAATATGCAGGTTGGCCATCACTCCAACACACAAGATGGCTGCCCCCATGTGGTCAAAGATCATGCCCCCATGTGGATACAAGATGGCCACCACCAGATGGCCAGCAGGGGAGGGGAGTTGGGAGAAACCAGGCCTTCAAGGGAGGGTAGTTGGGGGTGATCAAGCCTGTAGGGGAGGGCAGTTAGGGGTGATCAGGCTGGCAGGGAAGGGCAGTTGGGAGTGACCAGGCCTGCAGGGAAGAGCAGTTGGCAGCTGGGGGACCCAGGCCTGCAGGAAAGAACAGTTGTGAGGAACCAGGCCTGCAGAGGAGGGCAGTTAGGGGCAAACAGCTGGCAGGGGAGCAATTAGGCATCAATCAGGCTGGCAGGAGAATGGTTAGGGAGTGATCAAGCTGACAGGCAGAAGCAGTTAGGGGCAATCAGGAAGGCAGGCAGGCAAGCAGTTGGGAACCAGCAGTACTGGATTGTGAGAGGAATGTCCCAGATTAAAGAGGGTACAGGTTGGGCTGAAGGACACCCGCACCTCCCTGCACAAATTTCATGCACTGGGCCTCTAGTATATATATATGTACATACATACATACATGCATCTCCTTAAGTTTCACCTCCTTTTAGTCTGACTCAGTAAATTTGGAGTGGGACTCAGGTTCTAATTTTAACCAATATACCCCCCCTTCTGAAAGTGATGTTGTGACTGAATTCTAAGGTCTTTTTGACTGATGAATTCTAAGGAAATATAGTAGAATGAAGGTAAGGACTTTCTCCCTCTCCATTATTTATTTTGAAAAAGAAAATGCAGAGCAGAGAATGTGACCAAGGACCCTAGTAACCTGCCTTTGAAATTGATTCATAGGTAGAATTCTATTGTTAAGGTTCTAGAACCCACAATAAAGACAAGGGGTGAGCTAAAATTCACCCCTCCAATTATTTGTGCCCTGAAGATCCAAAAGTGAAATTTGGCTATGGGAACAAAAAGGATATGGCTGATGGAATGGCCTGGAGAATCAGCTAGACTTTAGTTCACTGTGAATTCTCAGGCTATAAAAGAGGATTTTTCCAGAATGCCAGGAAGCTTTGATAAGGAAAGGCCAGCATCAATAATGATCACAATGATAATTATAATAGTTAATGTCCTTAAGTACATATTTGTCAAACACAGACCTAAATAGTCTTATGTAATTCTTACAATAACTATATGATAGCAAATGAGGAAAATAATACTTATTAACTTGACCAAGTTTGTTTAACTACTGTGCGGACAAACTGAGCTTTTAATCTCAGTCTGTCTGACTTCAAAGCCCATGGACTATATCATTAGTTTTCTGCCTCCCTAAATGGTGAAATGAGAGAATGGAGAAGACTAGTCTACAAATTATTTTTCGAAGAGGTTGACAAAGATGCTCAGAATCAAGGTTGATTACAATACTTCTGTCATCAGAACTTCCAAAAGTTTTTACATAGGTGGTTTCCAGGTATTTATTTTGTAAATCTCATTACCCCTCAGAATCAAGCCTCAGAAAAGGCTCAGTTTATTCTCATAAAAAGATTGCCCATTTCTGGGGATAGAGACCTTTCTAGGATGTTATAAGGAGAAGTGTAGCAGCAATTCCAGTTGAGCCTAAATTGAACACATTTTTAGAACTCTTGTTATAGAGATCTACCAAAGGCAAACCTCCTGGTGAATAACTATTACCAAGAACAAGACAATCTGGCATATATCTGTGCCCAATAATATCATCAACACTGAAGAAGACTCATTTTTAATATAGAACGGTGTCTATTACTCAGCTCGTCCTTAAGCTCCAAAGGTCTCAGGTTGAGTGCTAGGAAGAACCAAGTAATATTTGAAAGAGATATTTCATTATAAAGTCTGAAATCACTGGCCATTCCATACCCAATGGTGTATGACACCAAGACTTACTGGGGATTCTCCATTACCCAGGCAGAGAGCACACAGTTCCACATGACAGGCTCCCTAAAGGCAGCTGGCATTCAGGGAGTCTCTATGGTGTGTGCAACATTGAATAACACATTATGTTTGGCACAGCAGAGGTTTTAGCCCAGCAGGACACCTTCATGGTACATATTCAGGATTTGTGCCAGACCTGGAAGAAAAGTGTTTTATAAGCCTGAAGCCTAGGTAGCAGGTTACACTACTGAGTGCCAGAAATAGAACAAAAGAGAAAAAATGGCAGTAATTGCATGGTATTTGAAAGAACTCTGTGCTTGAATCCACATGAGATATTTTCAGAAAATATTAGGGGAGATTTAAGGGACTCTAGAGATTCCAAATAGTAGATAGAAGCAGAGCCCTAAAGAGGTTGTTTATTACTATCAATGCTGTGATATCCAGCCTCTCCAATGCCTCCTAATACTCCTTGGCTCCTGATATTCATATACTTACTGTGAACCCCTACATAGTAAATCAGTGCTGACCCACATCACCAGTAGAATACTGTGGAAGTGGTGGTGTATGATTTCTAAGCTAGGTTATAGAAAACATTGATGCTTCTTGAATTGTCACCCCAGGGGAAACCAGCCTCCATGTCTTAGGTCATTCAAAGAGCCTCATGGAGAGGCCTATGGGAGGGTAACTGAGGTTAAAAAGCCAGCATTTGCCAGTCATGTGAAGGAACCACTTAGGAAGCAAATCTTCTGTCCTCAGTCAGATCTTCAGATGACTATAGCCTGGCCAATATCTGACTGAAATCCCATAAAAGACTGAGCCAGAAACACTCACACAACCCCCCTCTAAATTCCTAACCCACATAAACACAGAGAAATAGTAATGTTTATTGTTATTTTAAGTCGCTAAGTTATAGGTGACCTGCTATGCAGAATATATAGCTAATGCAAATATGATCTCCATTTTTATTCCTAGACTAGAAAGTCATGAAGAAAGAGTTTGGCTAATACTTGAATTGCTCTAAGTAAAGGATAGGATTTGATAGGTGTTGAGGCAATGGCAAACCTTTCTTGAAAGAGGGATGAACATTAACAAAGGTAGAGATGCAGACCCATCTGTATTCAATGGGACAGATATGTCTATAATGTTGAATGTAAGAGGAGAACTGAGGAATTAGGTGGGATAGATCAGAAAGGTCCAGGTTAGGGAGGTCTTTATGGCCAATTTTAAGACCTTGAATGTGAAGCTTAAAACACTGACATATGAGGGAGAAGAGTAATAGAATAAATAATTGCTTTTTCAGAATATTATTTCATCTAGTGAGTCAAATGAACTACAGAGTTATTGCCAGTTCAGTTCCAGACCACCACAATAAAGTGAGTATTGCAATAGAGCAGTTGTAATCTTTTTGCTGGTAGAGGGACTTGCCTTCAATTTGTAAAAAAAATGCAACATCTGTGAAGTGCAATCAAACCAGTTCTGCTGGTAGAGGCAAGAAGACATTGGAATGAAGAAAATTATTTGAATAATTTAATAATCATACTGAGTTAGTCTGAATGAACTAATAAACATATTTAGAGAAACTAGACTTATCTTTTCAGATATGACTTTATAAGATGACTATAATATTAAAAATTACTTGTAAATTTTTAATTTAGATTTTCATTCATTCATTAATGAAATAGTTATTGAATGTTATTGTAGAAGTTAGGCACACTTAAATTGTTAAGTTTAATTCATGATCATCATAATAATCTTTTCTTTACACAATGTTGGTAACATAGGGGCAATTATTAAATGAAATAGTTGAAATTATTTATTGTTCTTTGAATTTATAGGTACAAAATTTAAGCAATAACTTTTACATCTCCTTATTACTGCTATACTTCTTCTTTTATAATTTCTATCTTTCAGTGATTTTGTTGTTTGTTAGCTTCTGCTTTGAAAGTGCAGCCAGATGTTGTCTATGGAGAAATTTCACTTTTTACCATAAGATAGGTACTGAAAATTAAATTATAGGCCTATCCAGATGACCTTATTTACTGGGATTGGGGAATAGAGATTAGTTATTAAATACTGTTATCGTTGTTCAACTGCATCTCTTACTCTCCTTTCTTATCTCTGTCTCCTACCTTCTATTAATCTTAAGAACTCATCTCTCTGGGGGAAAACCCTTCAATATTTGTGTCTGTAACTAACAAACAGTTGCCTGATTCTATAGTTATGAATCACATTTAATATACCACATACAAAAACATAAAATTCCTGTTCTAACTTTCATTTTATTTGCATTCATCATTATTGCCATAAGCCTCACAGTTCCACTAACGTGTAAACTATCCATTTTTGGAATTTGTAAGGAATTTCTGGAGAAAAGGATATTTCTAAGGACCACTCAGGTCTTACTGTTATCATTATCCTAATATTTATGGCATTAAAAAAAAACCTATACGCTATGTCCCAATAAAAGGCTGTAAAATCAACTTAGAGTGTTATGACACTCTAAAACCTTTAAAATGAAATAAAATAATATTTAATAGACAATATTCCAAATGTGTTGCACATCATAAGAGTAAATACTATGTTATAAAACTTGATTCCAGTTTTATGTTTGTGTGTGCATGAGTCACATTATAAAATTACCTCTTGTTAAATAGCATTTAAAAATTTTTGAAAGCTACTGATACTTGGGAATATAAATTTCAAAGTTTAAGAAGGTTTTCCAATATAATAATATTTTTATGGATAATCTGTTTTTCTCCAAATCAGAAATAGCATGCATTGGAGATGGAAATAGAGATCATATAAGCAGTTGCAGAAGATTGTTTCAGACTTCTCTAAGTTGTCTCTCTTCTCAGTTAAACACTTTTTTGGGGGGTGAGTGGGTGGGAAAGGGGATAAAGCTTATCAATTATCTACACAGTGACATTTTTTTGTGTTCAGCTGCTGTTATGCATCTGAGAAGTGACTATCCAAAAATCACTCCTCCTTGTGTAGATGGTGTTGAATGTCGTTAGGTGCTTCACAGGGAATAAGCACTGCAGTGTTTCACCTTACCAGCCTGTTAGACTTTGGAAGATGCCAACCTATTTCCTGACCTAGTCACTTAGTCTAGCAAAGGTGACTTTCAATCAAGGTTTCTGAGTGACTAGATAAAGTCAGTGTATATATTTTTCTTAATCTCCTGTCTTTGCAGTTGGAATCCTAAAGATAATAAATTTGCCTCATAAATCTTCACATGGATCAACTTGGAAAAAATCTCAAGGACTTTCTCTCCCTTCATTACTTATTGTGATAATGCCAAAGGTTGTTGATGTCTTTCAATCAATGAATTTATTTGTGCCTACTCAGATTATTCAATACTAGAGGCCTGATGCAAGAAATTCGTGCAAGGGGCTCAGCCCCCACCATCTTGGCGGCTGCCTCTATCTTGGCCCCTGCCTAGACTGGCAACCAGGGAGTCTGTGCCTTACCTTCCCTTTCTCCCCCTCCGTCCCTTCCACCCCCTCTTGTGGCAGCCACTTTGGCCCCGCAGCCCCAGCTTAGTCTGGAAGCTCATCTAGAAAGACATTTGGTCTAATTAGCATATTATGCCCTTATTATTATAGATATGTCTTAGATATTGATATTTATTCATTTGGAGACAAAAGGACAGGTTTTGCACAAAAATACCAAGGAACTGGAATTTGGGACTAAGGCGGGTTCCAGAATTGCTACTCTTTAATTGCACGAGTTTAGATAACTGTCTTAATTTATTTTAACCTCAATGTTCTCATCTAGGAAATAAAGAGTAGCATCCTACAAATCCTGAAGTTGCCTGAGAGGTCTCCAGTTCCACAAATCAGAAAGGTAAGTTAAATGAAGAGTTGAATGCAATAATTCAGATAAAAGTATCTAGCACACACTAAAGGAAAAAAAACAACAAGGTGGAGAACTTGATTTATGCATTTATTAAATATATACTGAGCATTTAGGTGCTGGGCTAGGAACCTTAAAAAGAGGCTTGGAGACTAGTTGAGGGGAAGTGGATGTGTGCATGAATAACCCTCCTTGACAATGGCTCTCAATTTTTAGGAAATTAACTAGGCAATTGAGCCATAATTCATTTTATCTTTTAAAACAGCACTTGATGTTCTGAGATAAATGGCTCAAGCTAAAGTTACTTCAGAGTAAAATAACTTTACTGTATCTCAGAACATTACTATTTGTAGGCAAAAGACTTGCCAAGTTCATAAGAATGTGTGGGTGTACTTGTTTTAAAAAATCTGTGATTAGGACAAAAAAAAAATGTACTCCCTGAATCTGCTTTACCTGAAAACAAATAAACCAATTCTAATCCCTGGCCAATACTTATAATAATCTACAAAACAAAGGGGTTGGGTTGAATGTAGAGATTAGAGAAAGGTGTTAATCAAATTCACAGTGGCATGCTTTTACAAAAAGGAAGCAAGGACTGCTGAATTCTGTTAGGCAATCTTTTTAAGCTTTGATTAAAGATGCTACCAGGCCACATTTTCTAACTCCACATAGCATATTAGAAATCTGTATCTTTGCACAGACTCCTCCCATTTAGATTACGAACTGTTTACAGTGTCCTAATTTCTAAGGCAGCCAATGCACATGAATAAATTTTTTTCAGTTCAGGCTTTAATATTTCTCAAATGTTCAGTAACAGATAGAAAAATACTTCTAAATAGAATGATTGTTCTTGATTAAGTATATCAGCACTAAGGAAATTTGTCATAGAAATAAGCAAAAAATGCTTCTGAATATAGGTGAATATTTATGTACAGTTCCCATATTAAGGCAGAAGAATATAGAAAGAGGTGCATGCGTATAGGTTTTCTTCTTCCAGGCATAAGTGGAACATTTTTTTTTTCAGGGAGAAAGGGATATGATTAGATTCATGTGTTAGAAAGGCAATTTAAGATGAGAAAAAGAAATGAAAAAGTAATATTAAGATATGTTAACTTTAATAATTCATATAAATGGCCATCAAGATTTGTGTGAGAAGAAGAGAATGATTGAATATGAGAAGTGAGAGATAAACTAACCTCAAATGCTAAGCTGGGTGCTGGGAGGATGATGGTGTCACTGATTAAACCTAGAAAAACTAAAGAAGAAACCATTTTTGAGCCAATTATGCTTAGAGGAGAAAGAAAAGATATAAACTTACTATTTTCCTATTTTTTTATTTTTGAAGATTTCAAACCTAAAGAGAGGTTGCAAGAATAGTACCATACATACCTATAAACTACTCTGGACTAGGTTCACCAGCTGTTGCCATTTTGTCTATGTGATAACCTTCTCCCCCTTTCTCCCTCTCTTTTTCTCCCCCCAATATTTTGGCAATATCTCCTAGTAACCAGTCAATTCTCCTACTTATCCAAAATACAATTACCATTCTTAAGAGATTTAAAATTATTAAGATGCTATCTAATAAACAATCTATATGCATTTTCCCAATATTCCCAATAATGTCTTTTATTGCTTTTGTTTTGCTGGAGGGACATCTATATTGGGATTCTGATCTGGAGCTAAGGCACCACTTTATTATTATAAATGTAGATTTGAGAATCACTCACTGGCATGGAAGTGATATTATTAAGTCAATAGTATAGGTGGGACCACACTTAAAAGAGAATAAGTGAGGTTAATCAAGGACAAAACTTTGAGAAAATTTTCTATTAGCTTTTTAAAAAATTGGTTTGAATTTATTGGGGTGACATTGATTATTGAAATTATATAGGTTTCAGGTTTACAATTCTATATTACATCATCTGTATATTGCATTGTGTGTTCACCACCCAAAGTCAAGTTTCTTTCTGTCAGCATTTATCTCCTCTTTACCCTCCTCTACCTCCCCTAAGCCCACTTTTCCTCTTGTAATCACCATTATGGTGAGTGTGCCTGGGAGTGTTTTTATGCTTAATCCCTTCCGTTTTTCACCCAGACCTCCAATGCCCCTCTCCTCTGCAGCTGTCAGTCTGTTTTCTATATCTATGAGTCTATTTCTATTTTGTTTATTGTGTTCATTAGGTTCCACATATAAGTGAAATCACATGGTATTTGTCTTTCTCTGGCTGGCTTATTTTACTTAGCATGATACTCCAGGTCCATCTATTCTGTGCAAAAGAGAAGCTTTTCTTCTTTTTAATGGCTGAGTAGTATTCCACTGTGTAAATGTACCACATCTTTTTTACTCACTCACCTACTTATGGGCTCTTGGACTGCTTCCAAATCTTGGCTAATGTAAATAATACTGCAGTGAATATAAGAGTGCATATGTTCTTTCGAATTAGTGTTTCAGGTTTCTTCAGATCTATTACCAGTAGTGGAGTTGCTGAGTCATAAGGTAGTTCCATTTAAATTTTTTCTATTAGCTATTTTTATTTTAACAATTATTGTATAATAGTATTTTCAGAAATTTAATCAAGGAAAATTACATAATTAAGAGAGTTGCTTATAACAAATTATGAAGTTATTGAAATGTAGAACTGGGATCAGAATTTTTGCCTCCTGAGCATATGACCTTTCTATTATAACACAATTACAGCCTATGAGAGCATGATGTCAGTTCTGGAGGAAACTGAATGTAGTTTATTGGTTCTCCAACTATGGTTATGACAGTAATTTCCACCGCACAATTTTTCTGCAATGTGACTTGCCACTCCTCCTCAAAGGGTGGAGTCTCTATATTGCCAAATCACATTGTGTCATGGAAACTTAAAGGCATGCTTCTATTTTTACAGAAAATAATAGTATAATTAAAAAGAGCTAATAAATAAGTACTTGTTTACTTACATCTTCACATTATCCCAAGAAGGATTGAAGGCAGTTAGGGACAGTTTATGCCATTCCTGCCTGCTTGGAGTCCTCAGATCACCGAGCCTATTTTTCTATCCAAGGATATGGTTTCTTTCCATACAATTTTTTCTTACTGTTTTGGCTCCTCCCTTTTAGAAATGTCTTCATTCAAGAGCTATTATACCTGCCATCTTGAATGTAATGTGGCTAACACAATTAATCTCATGAGTTGACTCAAATTCACATTATCAGATCATAAAATTAGTCATATTGGTAGGTCCGTGTTTCATGATATATTTTCAAAATAAAAAATAAGTGATAGGCAGGGAAAAATAGTACTTTTTGGCCTGGTATATCTGAGAAGTAATGGGTAGACCTTCAGAAGAGGTGGGTAGAAGAGAGGAGGATGAAAGTAATCCCTCTCTGTAACTTAGTGATTAGCATCTGGTTTTGTGATTTATTCTTTACTTGATAAAATGTACTGTGTTCTCAATTAGAATGCATAGTTTCATTGATTCTATAACCAAGAATATAATTTACTTAATTTTATTTTGTTGGTTTTGACTATAGCTGTTCAAAATTCCTGGTAAAACTTGAAGAATGTTTTAGGAAACTGTCAATAAGGGGATTCTACTAGCTTATGAGACAGACTAGCTCTTTAAATCCATTTTTATTTTTTAGAAAATTATATTTGTATCTAGTGAGAATTTCAAACATTGCCAAGGGAAATATATCAAAACAAACACCTGTTTCTTATCTCTAGTCCTCTAGTTTCGTCTCCAAAGTCAACCGGTTTTCAAATTCTTGTATATACATATTCAGAGATATTCAAGTCTTGTCAAGCATGTTTATACATAACTCTACCTCCTTTTTTTTTGCCTGTTTAGTAGCATGTGATTCTCCTGTTCACTTTTTTACCATTATTTAAATATAAAATTTGGTCCATATTAATATAAGTATATAATTTATGTAACATAAGTATTCCATTATAAACTCACACCATGATTCATTTAACTGGTTGCCTATTGATGGATACTTGGCATGCATACCAACTGATAAACAATGTTTCAAAGTTTAAAAAGTTCTGCTCTGGCCAAGTAGCTCAGTTGATTAGAGTATCATCCTGATATACCAAGGTTGCAAGTTCGATCCCCAGTTAGGTCCCATGTAAAAAGCAGCCAATGAATGCATGAATAAGTGGAACTACAAGTCGATGGTTCTCTCTTTCCTTCTCTCTCCCATCCTCTTTCCCTCTCTAAAACCAATTAATAAATAAAAATAAGAGTTTAAAGCTGTGAAAATGTAACAGAACATTAAAAGTCTGTAGGTGAATTACACAAAACACCACAAGGTGGAGATACCACATCATAGAAGCCCATCTCTGTGTTTGATTCTTTGTGTTCTGTGTGGTTGTGAGTCTGTTTTGTTGTGCTTTTGTGCTACTCTGTGTCCTTTCACATTGTCTAAGTTTCTTTCTATCTGAGCATGCACATTTCTACTCACTAATCCCTTCTTCATATTTCACTGTTGAATAGATGTACTTTAGGGGTTAAGTGTGGAATAGTGGGAAGTATGGTGAGCAGAACTGGGACACAGTTCTGATTCTATCACTAACCAGATCTCAGGCCTTTTCTCTTCACATCTATATATATTTTTACATCTAAAGCCATCAGTTTTCCCATTTGTTGTGCAAAATAATTTCTGAAGCTCTTTTTCCTATCATTCTATTCATTCATTCATTAATCCATTCATTTATATAACTGTTTATTGAGTCATCATCTAATAAATTATGTTGAATTTTACTACTTACTAGGTATTGCGAAGCACTAGTAGAAATGGGGGGAGATTACACATGAAATGTTTTCTAGTTTTGAGTCAATCTAGCGGAGAACATAGACAAACAAATAACTACATCATAAAGAGTAGTAGAATATGCCACCCTAATTATGCCTCTTGGATATAGGAATTATTGGAGCTGATTATTTTGAGAAACAGCAGACATAAGATAAGCTCTGTAAACAGTATAAATTAGTCTTTTTGTAAGGGAAATTAATGTTTATAAAGGAAATGCTCCATTTGTAAGGGTGTCTGCCTCTGTGTAGCAAAAGGATGACTAAATCACAAGAGACTTATCAATGGAGAAGGCACAGACTTAAATTTGCATAGCTACCTTTACCCTTGTTTACCTATGACTTTTCTGGTAACCTCTCACAACTGGTCTTCACCCCATCCCTCCCTGCCCAGCAAACACATACGCTTTTCTTTATTTTGCCATTAGCTGAGGATGATATTTAAGCTATGGGCTAGGCCACCTTAGGAAGTTACTGATTTTTCCCTATCTCCATGTGCACACGAGGTATCCATGTTAATAAACTTAGGTTATTTTCTCTTGTTAATCTGTCTTTTTATTATCGGGTGGGGGTGTCTCAGCCAAGTATTCATAAACATAGAGGGAGAATTATTTTTTTTGTTCCTTACAATTGCATATAATTACAGTTACTAAATGGAGTTTTAAGCTCAATTTTCCTAATTTAAAAAGTGAAACAGTAAGTATTTATATACTTCTTTTAAAATTTTGCTTTTTCTGATTGTAATTGAACTAATATTTTCTGAGGACTATTTGCCCTCAACAGAAACAAACAAATTTCTCATTATATTATTTCAAAAGGAAAGTGCTCAGGACTGTGCAAGTCACATAGCTTAACATTTTAAATGATTCATTTTTATTTTTTTATGTAAATACCATCATTCATATGCTTGATAATTTGTAGCAGCAAGTTCATACCTCATCCTGGTTAATAAGGGACAGATGTTGTACTAGGTATAGGTACAGACAAGCAATGAGCAAGAGACTTGGTCCATCATTGACCAAAGAGAGTGAGAAAATGAGATCTGGAGCTCACTTGAGTTCCCAACTATATCAGAGCAGAGAGGTAAGAAGCCAGAATTGTAAAGAGAAAACACCATCTTTATGGAAACAGTAGAATGGAATATCACCTTGGCATTCTGCTCTATTTCAGAATAAATATGGAGATCTGTTCAGAGCCATCTGCATGCTTCCAAAGTGGGGAAGAACAGACCTCCCCAAAATGTGCCACTTTGGTATATGGATTATTTCAAGCTGGAGAAAATTGAGGCCCAAAAGACTCAGAAAGAGCTTTTTACCTCCTCCTTAACTGTCCCCCCAACTTTAGATAAAGGACCTGGTTCAAGAAAAGAACTGTCACCAGTTAACTACAAAGAGTATGGGCTAGGTTTAGTAAGCTGGGGAGAGCTCAGCCGCACTTGTTTGTTCCAATTTCTCTGTGTGCCATTGTCTCTGCATGACCAACATTTGTTTACTAAACATTTACTCTTTCTATCTTCTTGTGAATTATTTTTTCTTCCCTTTGTATCCTCAGATACCTCCCCACTTCTCCTTAGCTCAGGATAGTTTATAAGCTCAATTGCCTGACTGTCAGAGAGCATCCCATGTCTATCTGAGGCTCCTGTATATATGAAATTAAATTTGTTTTTCTATGGTTAACCTGTGTTATGTCAATTTCATTATTAGACCAGCCAACAGCCCTAGAAGAATAGAGTAAAAATTTTCCTCTCTTACACTTCTCTTCCATTAACCTTGTGCTTGCTAAACTACATCAGAGTTTTTAAGTGATAGTTACTTAATTGGAAAATGAACATTTGTAGATGAGAAACAATGTTGCCCAACTTATAAAGACATGTTGATAAATTGAAATGAGTGGGATCACATTTAACACCCCATTGACTGAAATATCATTAATATTTTACTTCATATGTTTTTTATTTGTTATTGTTATTTAGTTTTGTTTTTCTCCTATGGGAAAGGAAGCACCATAAAAATAAGTTTCAAGGCTTTATTTATTTCTGTGGGCAACATGACTAATCAAGTTAAAAATGAAATTACATTAATTCATGTGTCCAGTTGAAAGAACAAAAGTAAAATTTGCATTTTATAATAATTAATATTTAAATTATAACATTTACTTTATAGAGCTGAATCATATAAGTGTAACAACCTCAGTTTTCTCATATATAAAGTGAAAATAATAAGAGTAATATAAATAAACTAGAGGCCCAGTGCATGGATTCATGCACTAGTGGGGTCCCTCAGCCTGGCCTGTGCCCTCTCACAATCCAGGACCCCTCAGGGGATGTCAGACTGCTGGTTTCAGCCTGATCCAGAGATCGGGCCAAAATTTGACATCCGGTCAAAACTAGCAGTTCAACATCCCCCAAGGGATGTAGTAGTGTGCAAAGCAGAAGGCAGCCAGGGAGGAGCCTGAGTCCAGGCCAAGTGCTGCACCGCTCCTGTTCATCCTGGCCCCACTGTGCCTGCTGCTGTTGCCACTTGGTAGTGCTGCCACACAGGAGGGAGAGGCTTGTGCTGCCACAGCTGTGCTTACCAGCTGTGAGCCCAGCGTCTGGTGCCTGTTGGTCAGCTGAGTAGTGCTCCCACCGTGGGAGCACATTGACCACCAGTGGGCAGCTCCTGGTGGTAAGTGAGCATCATAGTGATTGATCAACTGGTCATTTGGTCAGTTGGTCGGTTGCTTAGGCTCTTAAATATATAGACTGGTGGCCTGGTGCATGAAATTCATGCACAGAAGGAGAGATTCCTTCAGCCCAGCCTGCACCTTCTCCAATCGGGGACCCCTTAGGGGATGTTTGACTGCTGGTTTAGGTCTGATTAGGCCTGAAAGGAGGCCTGGAGAGAAATGGACGCAGGGCTGCTGGCCAGGCTCGGAGGGAAAGAGAGAGGCAAGTGCTGGTCAAAAGCTGCCACAGACGCTCCAGATCAGCCCCTACTTCTCTCTTCAGGTCTCTTTCCTGGCCTGATTCAAAGTCTCCTTAGCAGTCACTGCTGGGTCATTGGGCCTGCAGCTCAGTAGTCAGTGCTGGGTCCCCATGGCAACCCAGCACTCACTTCTGCTTGGTCAGCCTTTGGTGGTGATTGGTCGTTACACCCTGGCCTTTATTATAGAGATATCTGATAGGATCTGACACGTGGTTAGTGCTTCAATTCTTATTTGATACTAGAGGCCCAGGTTGCTGAACAAAGGTCTGGTCTGACTCCACTGGTCTAACATCTGGTGCTATTTTTGCTGCCAATAATTTTAGGCCATAGAAATAAAAATAAATAATAAATAGGTGTAAGTTTCAAGATTTGAGTAAATTAGAGTTTAGATGCATTACTCTGTTGAGAATAGCTGAAGGAATTCTTTCTATGGTTTATTTCTGAGGAATGAATAATTTATTATCCCTGCTAAAAGGGGAGAGGTACTGAGCATATTGGAAAATATGTACAAATTAATTTAAAATAAATTACATAAATTTGTTCAAAACTAGGAAATATTTTGTACATATTATATTGCATAGATGCCTTTAAATATATATTTTAAACATAATTCCATTAAAATCAAGCTTCAACTGTGTACACCATTTTGCCAAATAGCTCCAGCTCTTTCTCATCTTCACAAAAGATAGGACTGAGATGCTTATTAGAAACTAACAGATTCAGAGAGCAGCCTTGTTCAGGAGGTCTCTCAGCTTAGCAACAAAACACAACAAATCTTCTGAAGTGGCTCCCATCTCTTTTTAATGTTTATTAATTTGACCCACCTTTGCCTGACTCTGAACTTTGCCCAGTGGTGTTCCTTCCTTGTATCGCACTAGTCCCAGCTTTCCTCCCTCTTTCTTGTTTTGCCCACCTTCCTCCCTCCTGCAGCGAAGAGAGATACGGAACTCCCCTCTAAGGACCCTCCACCTCAAACGACCATATGGGTTTAATGTATAATGCATGAGAAGCAGCGTGAGCTGCAGATGATTCAAAAGAAAAGCCTTCGAGGCTGGGCTCAGGAGGCATTCTTCAATAATAATTAGAAAATCAAATAGCATCTTACTGTTGTTCCAGTCATTTCATTGCAGTGTAATAATCCAGGCTCAAATAGTGCTGGAAAGTAATATGTTGCTATAATATAACCTTCTCAATACAATTATTGTGCAAATGCACTTACTCATTAGTAATGGGCTTGCTGCCCTCAGAATTTCCAGCTTTCTGACGGGAAATGTCACTTTCCTGTGAACACTTCTCCAACTTGGGCTGTATCACTAAGGTCTCTGGCAGAGACAAAATAATATGAGATTTAATTTGTATGCTAATTTTCAGTATTTTATAGTAAAGAACTATTTTGGGAAAGGCAGGACAGGGCAAGACTTTGGCATGGTTTTGAGGCTAATGACATCAACTTTTGAAAGAGACCTTTTCCTTTTCTTCTGGCACAGAAATAATATTTGAAACTAAGACTTGATTTTTTCCTCCAACACTATATACAAAATTTTTGCATCTAGTCAGGTTTAAAAAACACACACACAACTAAAAAGAAGTAGAACTTAGAAATGTTTAATGGGTACTTGATGTGTGACAGATACAAGAATGTACCACCTCACGATTCGCTTTTAGGTGTATGGATTATTTTGAACTAAAGACCATTGAGAAGCAGGTAAACAAACCTCTTAAAACCAGGGCACAAGTTTTCCTTCTGTAAAGGAAATTTCCATTTGTAAAGATGTCTCCTTCTCCCCCGCTGCAGGAAGAGGAATACTCTTATCAAGAAGGTAGGATTTAAATTTGCATAACAAACATATTAAACAAACCTTTGTTTACCATGTTTTTTCTGGCCACATTCTCATGATGGGCCTCCGCCCCTCTGAAGACACAGCACCCTTTTCCTTTGTTTAGCTTAAAGTGGTATATGTGTCTTGTGGGTGCTCCCCTGTGTGATACACATATTAATACACTTTCTTTCCCCTTGTTACTCTGTCTTTGGCCAATCTAATTTACAGGGTCCTAGCTGAAAAACCCAAGATGGGTAGAGGACAAATATTTTTCCTTCCCTATATGTGTAAAGTACTCTATAGTAATTTGGCAGGAAGGGAGCGAGTATAGGAGGGAGACCTTCACTTTTTATGTCTTCAAGGACAGTTATGAAATTCTTTGGAAAACTTTGCAGGAGATGCATTATTTATTTGAAGGAATTAGTCAAGGAGTTTGAAAAGGATGCATAACAATATAAAGGATAATTCATCTCATTTACACAGAAGCTGTAGTCAAGGCTTTTTGAGTATATTATGTGTGAAGATATATGCTAATTACTTCATAAGGTTCCAGGGCAAAGGCATATGATACAATTATATGAATGTTTTATACAAGAAAAAAGACAACATAAAAAATATCACTGTTCTTTTTGAACTAGAAGGAAATTTAGATGCACAGAATTGCTTAACTTAATGTCATGTAAGACTCGGGATAGTAGACACCTTGGTCCTCTGATTTTGCATATGAAAAGACTGAAAACCAAGTTATTAATAGCACATTATATGGGTTCCTTTGGGTGAATATTCAACCTCTGCTTAAACACCTCCTGTGACAGAGAGATCAATTTTCTTGCGGCTACCACCTTTAAATTTGAATATCTTAAATTGTCATACAAATTTTCCTTTTATAAAGTAAAAATTTCTTCCTACCTTGTCAAAAGCAAATCATAAAACAATATATTATTTTATCTGATATGTAATAGACAACTTTAGCACTTAATTTTTGTACATTTTAGCATTTAACTAGCACCGTGATATTTTGATGTTGCAGCACAAATCAATAGAAAAGCATAAATTGTTTATTGGTAGTGTTAGAAAAACTGGTTTTGTATAGATTGTTATGTACCACCTTGACTTAATTAAATATATATAAAAATAGGATGGGAAAATGATGGAAAAAATACAAGAGAATATTTTTTTGATTTATGAACTAAACTTCTAAACTGATCATATATTTATCAGATTAAGTTATCTGTTCAATGAAGGACATCATAGAAAAAGATAATGCACAGATAACAGAATGGTGGAAGGGGAAATATTTTTGTAATATTTCAAAGTGACAAAGAATTATGGAATGTTTGCAAGTTAACAAGAAGAGTACAGAAACCCTAATGAAAAATGGCATATGATTTAAAAAGCAGTTTTTAAAAAGGAAACTCAAGAAGTTAACAAAAGGATGCTCAAATTCATCTGAAGTGCTGAAAATGCATGTCAAAAGAATGATGAGCTATCATTCTATACCTATACTCCTGGTAATAATTAGAAAGCTAGGTAGTGCCAACCATTAACAGGGTTGTAGGGGTAGAATAGTCCATGTTTATTCTTAGTGGGAAAGAAAGTTGATGCAGCTATTCAGAAGAGTGATCTGAGCTGACTTTCTCTCAATAAATTTTCTCATACCTTATGTCTAAACTATTCCATTTCTCAATATATATAAAATCCAAGGAACATCTCACACAGATCCATTAAGGGATATGAATAAGGATGTTGACTGCTGCATTATTTGTGGTGGTGGGAGTAGAGCCAACTTGGATGTCCATCACTGGGAGAACAGATAATAGAATGTGTTGAGTGTACACCCTGGAATACTAGGTACTGGTTAGAAATAATGCATTTTGTTCATGTAGCAAATATAGATGAATCTTAAAAACAGTGCTTAGTAAAATAAATAAGAATTTAAATAACATACATTATCTATCGAAATGAATCTATATATTTAAATTCATTATTTGAATTCATTCATTCAAAACAAATTTAAAAATCACATTTTTATAACAAGATGTGCAAATAAAAAATGCATTGAACAGAGTAGAATGGCTTCCTGGAGACAGAATAGTGAATGTGAGGCAGGTAAGGGAATAAAAGGAACTAAATAAATAAAACAAAAGAGGCCTTTTTTATAGCCCAATGTTAATAACATGTCATGAACTATGGAGCCTGATTAATTCAATTCTCTGTACCTAAGGGTCAAGGGAAAAAGATATCTCAAAACAATGACCTTGGAAGAGCCTGAAGGGCCTTTTGAATCATGCAAGAAATCATAAATGTGTTTAGTATCAGTGACATTTTATTATACTCTAAATATATGACATAGAATAGTGCATGTGACTATAGAGAACTTAAATTATTTGACAATGTTTGAGCTAATCAAATATTCTGGTGAACTGTGGCGTTTTTATAAATAGGTAGATTTAGAAAGAAAAAAAGCTACAAAACTTGCTAATGATATGTTGAGCATTTATTCTTGCCACCTCACTGCAATTTTCAATGTTTTCCACCTTTAACCTTATGTGGAAAGTCTGCTTTTCATTATGTTGTAGGTAATAGGCCAAAAGCTAGTGCTTTTTGTCTTTCTTGTATCCTTGTGATTATATTGTTATTGGTGATAGTTTTTTAAAATATAAACTAGAGTTTTTTTTTTTCCTAAACTACTTCCTACCAGAAGCAGAAGTAAACACCTGTGGTTAATGGGCAGAATAAAGTAGAATGGACTTAATGGGTAAGGCACCCAGAAAGGAACTTGGGCCTATTTGTTGCTCTGCAACAGCTATCTTGAAACTCTTAATCATTTTTTGAATAAGGGGATTCATATTATGCAGTGGGCTCTCAAATTATGTAGCCAGTCCTGCATAAATAGGTGCAAAAATCATTTTATTTGAAAGTAACTTATTGAACATCTCTGATGCAGTAGGCACTATGTGAGGGGCTGGCAACTTAGAGGTAAATAAGGAATTGCTCCTCTCTTTAAGAGCTCATTATAACAAAGGAGAGACACATAGGAACAACTAACTTCCACAACAATACATATGCAGTATTGTGAGAGCCTGCTTCACGGCAATTTATTTGTGTTTGTTTGGAAGGCATGGGGATTGTAAATGAACAAAGAGATAAGAAATATTTGTTCCATGCTGATGCATGGAATCAAATGGCTATCAGAATTAAAACACCACAGAAGCAAGTCATTCCTATTCAGAAATGCGAGGCGGTTTCATTTGGAAATAACACTTAATATTATTTCCAGCAGAAATCTCTGAAATGTCAAATGATTTAGCTTTTGCTTTTTTTTTTTTTAACTAAGCAGTAATTTCATCATAAAAAATTAGGTCCAGTTTCACTGTCTTCATGGTGCTTTGTTGATCATTTCCTCAGTTCATTTCATTTTCAATTTTTCATCAGTTAACCTCATAGGCTTTTCTTTGTTTGCAAAGTTGGATTCTATAGTTTTGATCCAAAGAGCCTAAAGACTTTTATTTTTAGCTCAAGTGATTTTACAACATTTTTAATTTTTCAGTTCCACCATTAATTCTCACTAATTTGTACAGCAGCTTCAAAATCCCACAGCTTTTCTCTAATTCTTCTCCTGTGACTAAATTCTATGGGAGTTTGATAACTTCTCCCAGATGGAATGCATCTCCTCTACAGTCCAGCTGGATGGAGCAATCATTTCAAACCATTGAAAAAACAAATTTGCTTTGAGAAGCAATGAAATTAATCAAAGAAAGCTTACTAGTAGACTCTGTTCTTAGGTTCTATCTCATTGGGTTTTTTTGGTACAAAACTCTTGATATATTTCTACTTCATTCCTCTAAATTTTTGTTATATTTCTCACTGAAACCATGATGTAAGATTAGCTCAATTTTGTTTTTTAATTTTTGAAAACAATTATTGAGGTTTATTTTACCAACAATAAATATTTCCAGTGATCTATATTTGTTGCTGGCGGTGCAATTTCCCTCTTGCATAATTTTCTTTAACTTTGTTTAGCATTTCTAATAGGTCTGGTAAAGAGAAAGTTTCTTAGTTTTCTTGATCTGAAAATGTCTTTAGTGTCATTCTTGAAGTATATTTTCCCTTGATGTAGAATTCTGAGTTCCAGTTTTGTTCTTTCAGAACATTAAAAATGTTGCTTCCTGTCTTCCAGCTTTCAGGCTTTCTGATGAAAGCTTGCAGTAATTCAAGTCTTTGTTTTCTGTATGTATTATTGTTTCTCTTTTGTTAATTTTTAAATATATTTTTATTGGTTTCAGAAATGAAGGGAGAAGGATAGAGAGATAGAAACATCAATGATGAGAGAGAATCAATGATCCGTTGCCTCCTGCACTGTGGGAACCTCTTTCCACGTCCCGCGTGGTTGAGGGTTCCCGGGTCAGGGTTTGGGTTCTGAAGGAGGCCGCACGCAAACGAAATGAGAGACTGAAAGCACAAATTTGGCGATATTGGGGGGCCAGGCGGGAGCCTTCCTCTAGTGGAAAGGACTGCCCCTTGCTCTGGCCTTTTTCTCCCTTTTATTAAGGCTTTGGGACACACCCCTAGCCTTTAGGCAGGAAATAACAAAATCAGAAATTAACAAGAAACAAACATAGAGGTTGCTTCAACCAATAAGGTTTCAACAAAACAGTGAGTAATTAGCTCTGACCTTTCAGAGCAATTAAGGTTGACCCGCCTTCTGGCTTCCTGTTTACATCCATTTAGTGAGAACAATATTTGGTTTCCGACATCTCCCCCGTTTTCTTTTCCTCTAAAAAATCTTGCACCTACAGACTAGAAATAAATATTAAGAACAAAAAATAAGACAAGCAACAATGGCTATGCTAAGAGGTGAATGAATAAGTCTATAGTATCTTTCTTTCTGGACCAACAGTCCTTTGAGTCCCAGTTTCAATGTCCAACAGTTTTTTGAATGTACGTATTAGCAATGATATTTCAGTTCTGGAGGGTGGACAAATGGTGGCAATGCAGGTCCGACCCTCTCTGGTTTGGTCCTGGGCAACCTGCAGTGATGCACAGCTGCTGACTGTTAGGATGGCAAGGTGTCGTCAGCATCTTCCATCTCTGGACTGCT
>JAAGEH010002531.1:24391266-24495396 GCA_011751065.1 Lasiurus cinereus
CTTCCTGTTTACATCCATTTAGTGAGAACAATATTTGGTTTCCGACACTGCACACCCCACACTGGGAATCGAGCTCCTACCCCAGGCATGTGCCCTTGGGTTGAATCAAACCTGGGACCCTTCAGTCTGCAGGCCAATGCTCAATCCACTGAGCAAAACTGGCTAGGGCTATTGTTTATTTTAAAATATTTTATTTATTGGGGTGATATTTGGTTAATTGGGTTATATAAGTTTCAAGTATACATTTCTATATATACAAAATCTGTATATTGCACTGTGTGCCCACCACCTAAATTCAAACCGTTTTTTTGTGACTATATATTATGCTCCTTCCATCCCCACCCTACAACCCACTTCTCACTCTCTTCCCTCTGGTAATCACCACACTGTTGTCTGTGTCCATTCAGTTTCAGTTTTCTATCCCACATATAAGAGAAATCATATGGTTCTTAGCTTTTTCTGACTGACATTTCACTTAGCATAATATTCTCAATGTCCATCTATGTTGCAATGGTAGTATTTCATATTGCAACCAAAAGAAGAAAATACCTAAGAATAAACTTAACAAATGATGTGAAAGATCTATATACTGAAAGCTACAAAGCATTATTAAAACAGATTGAGAAAAACATAAAATGGAAAGATATTTCATATTCATGAATTAGATGAATCAACATAGTTAAAATTACTCAAAGCTATAGGTTTAATCCAATTTTCATCAAAATTTCAATATAATTTTTCAAAGAAATAGAACAAAAAAAAACTTCAGACCAAAGACCCTGAATAACCAAAGCGATCCTGAGAAAAAAGAACAAAGTCGGAGGTATCACACTCCCTGACTTCAAATTATATTACAAAGCTATAATAATCAAAACAGCATGGTATTGGCAGACAAACAGACACACAGATCACTGGAACAGAATTGAGAGCCTAGAAATAAAACCACATGTACAGAGACAGATAATCTTCAACAAAAGTGCCAAGAACACATAATAGAGAAAAGAAAGCCTGTGTTATTGTTTCTTCCTCTCTTCAGCTTTCAGAAAATTTCCCCTTTATCTTTAATTTGTGGACATGAGAATAATTAAAAGAAATATTTTCTAATAACGAGGAAAAAAACATTATAAAAATAAAAGAGGCTCAGGATTCTGTGAGGCAATTTTTTTAAAAAGTCACAGAGGTGAAGAAAGAGGTAAAGTAAAAGAAAATTCAAAGAAAAAAAATGTCTAAAAATTTTTCAAATTAGGTAAAGATATAAATTTATAAATTCACGAAGTTCAAATCCCCAGACAGCATTATTTCTTCTGTCATCTTTACTTTGCTATAAATTTCTTCCAGTGAATTTAAAAATTTTACCTATTCTATTTTTCCAATTCCAAAATTTCCATCTGCTCTTTTATGTTTCTCATATTTCTATTTCTCATGCCTTATTTCATATGTGATTATATTTCTATTTATTTCACTGAGTGTAGTTATAATAGTCGCATTAAGTCTTTTGAGTGAGATAAACCAATAATTACAACATTGGTTTATCTCACTCAAGGTTGGCACCTTTGAGACTTGGTCACATTTTTCTGCTTCTTCATATGTTGAGAATTTTGGATTATATACCTTACATGTAAATATTACACTGTGGAGACTCTGAAATCTGTCATATATTCTAAAGAGTGTTTATATTTATTGGTGAGTATATGTCTGTACACAAACAGCCCAAGATTGGGGAAACAACAACACTTAAAAGTGTTAGAGGGAATAGTACCTATTGCCCATGCAGGGATTAAAATAGTGCCTTTTCTTATCAGTCAGAATGGAAAAACATATAATTTATGGGACAATTATTAGAATACTCAAAATGGTCTTGCCCCACCCAGTAATAAGAAATGATTAGCTCTAGACTGCCCATCCACTCATTTCATCTATTCAATTTTAAAAATAGAACTGTTTCCAAATTAGTTTCCTGTGCCCTAAGAAGAGTCAAAATATTTGTAGGAATACAAAATAATCCAATTCAATAAGGAAAAACTACAATGTCTGACATACATGGAATACATGTATTACCAGGCATACAAAGAAGCTCAAAAATATGACCCAAAATGAGGAAGGGGGGGAATCAGTCAAAATCATTCCAGAACTAACACAATTGTTAGAATTAGTAGGTAAGTACATTAAAATAGTGTTTACCATTGTAGTCCACTTTCAAAAATGTAAGTAGAAGCATGAAATATATAAAAAGGACTGAAATCTAACTTATACAAATGAGAACTAGAATGCCTAATATGAAAAATATAGGAACAGCAGATGAAACATTGCAGAAGAAAGGATTAGAATTTTGAAGACATAGTAATAAAAACTATTTAAAAAAAAAAAGAGAAAGTCACAGATTTATGGAGCAACTTCTATATTCTCTGTCCTCTCAGATACTGTGCCCTGCAAACTCTAGCCTCCTTGGTTGCCCTAGGTCCCCAGTCTCACATGCTCAGTTTAGGGAATCCTCTAGGTACCACATTAGTTACTCCTCCCTGCGCCAAGGCATGGAAACTCTCTCTCAAAGATAATCATAGGGATTATCTTACTGTTTCCCATACCTCTTCCACTGCTTGATGTCCAGTGTTTTGAAAACCATTTGCTAATGAAATTTGTCCAGTTTTCTTACTGTTTCAGGTGACAGGGTAAATCTAGTCCACTGTTATCACATGTTGACCAGAACTGGAAATAAATTCTATGGAATTAACTTCCTGCCTCCCCCCAAACTCATGGAAATGTCTGTGAGTTCAGTGAGTCAAATATAGTATATCAAGTTTAGTACTACAATAGTAACAATGACTCTTTTATCACAGGAACAGCCTCAGATAACAGAATTTTGGCTAGGTAAAACCTGGGTAGGCAAGAAGAACAAGGCCCCTTTCTCTTTAAATAAAAATTGAATGTCATCTTGGAACACTATTTTGTAAAGAATCACTTAAGTAGCCCCTTTGCATTTCAGCCTGTAAAGGCAAATGTACTAGAAACCTGTTGACTCAACTTCTGGTTCAACTGATGTCTTTTCTGAACAACTATTGGATTGTGCATATAATCCAAAGAAGGAGAAGCTAGGGTTTCCCAGGGACATTTCTGTGGCCTCTGCAGGAATCTACACTATCAAATGCATATTTGCAGCACTGAGTAAGGTCACGTATGTTAGGCATATGGGTCCAATCTTGAAAAGTAAAATTATGTAGCAGTGAAAGAAGAAATGAAAAGAATTAGGGTCTACCAGTGACTGGATTTTAATATCTGATTTATGCTTTCCAGAATTTATAAGAATTTGGATTATCATTTTCTTAAATGAGGGATAATTTATTTTCTATTATTTTGAAGAATGTCTTAATTTTAAAAATAAATTATTTAAAAATGAAAGAATGATGATGGGTACTCTAGTGAAGCATGTAATGCTGTATATGTATTCTAATATACACTGAGTGGCCAGATTATATGATCTCTGAATGTATAATAATCTTGCCAACTCAGTATGTGTGTGTGTGTGTGTGTGTGTATGAAAAAAATATATATATTAGAGGCCCAGTGCATGATTTTGTGCATGGGTGGGGTCCAGCCAGCCTGGCCAGGGGAAGGGAATATGGACAGTTGGCCAGCCTGCCAGCTGGTCCAACTCCTGATTCAGGGGACAATTTGAATATTAACCTTTTATTATATAGGATATATACTGAGTGGCCAGATTATTATGCATTCAGAGATCATATAATCTGGTCCCTCAGTGTATATAGCTGTGTAGATTCATTAAGAAAAAAGTAATTTTAGCCTAAAAGAAATGGTGATTATATTCTTGAGAAAAATTTGGTCTATTTTACTGGAATAATTTTCTCAAGGTTGTATTAATTGGATGACTCCAGGTTTCAAAGACAGAAATACCTTTATGTTCTTCAAAGTTATAAGATGAATTTCACAGATATATGGGGAAATAAAGAAGTCAAAGGAGGTACTCCAAACATTATAACTAACAAAAGAGTACCATTCACTTCTTGGATAAATAGACCCATACTCTGTTGCTCTCCTGACAACTTTCTTGTAATGTCTCTAATTTGGGCACTATTGTTATTATTCAGTACTGGATTTGCTTATTTCTTATAATTTTATTGTCCACAGTTAACACTATAGTCACCAATTGTGGTTTACTTAGTTGAGATCATAAGTCAGAATGTTGATTCCAAGTTACAAAGCATGGTTTTGCTTGAAGAGAAGAAAATAAATGTGACTGATTTTTTTAGAAATAAATTGAAGCCTGATAGACATTCAATTTTTTAAAAATACAAGGGTACACCTATTTATCTTGATTTAGTAAGAGGAGAGAAACTAATAAAACTTTAGAAGCTCATGGATATTTGGGGTTTAATATTTTATAAGCCACTTTTCATCTGTGATACCATCTTTCCGTCCTTGTAATTCTGACTGTGCAGTTTATTAGCCATATGATCTCAAATTATTTTACCTCCTCACTTATAACATAGGTCTAATGTTATCTGTCTAAGGGTTTTTTTTTTTTTTTGGTGCAGCTTAAATTAGTTAACAGTATGTAGTAATATTTGCTCTTATTGTTATTATTATCACCAGGTAAGTTTGGGAAAGTATGTCAAGCTTATTTACAATTATCCCAGAATTAGTGGGATTTCCTAAATATGTAAAGCTTATAAAAATAAATCTCTATATTTAATATGTATGTGTATATTTCATACATATTTTAGTATTTATATCTAGATCCATATTTATTTTCTATTTATTTTTCTATATCCTCTCCTTCCCAGAATTAATTTGAATATCTTTGAAAGAAGGAAGAGACTATGTTTTCTTAATATATTCCTGCTGTATAACATAGTGTTTGAAATACAGTAGGTGTTTGATGCATAGTTATTGAGCTGAAGTGAATTTGATTGAAAAGGAGAAGAATGTTTTGAGTCATTTTTTTCCTGCTGTAGAAGCAGCTATCTTATGGTGTATTGGATATGACCTTGGAAACAGCAGTTCTGTTTTTGAGCCTTTTGCTTACCAGCTCTATGTCCCCCAGCCATCATTCCATCTCCCTGAGCTTCAGTTTCTCATTGTTAAGTGGGGCACTATTAGCCTACAGTATCATATCACAGTAGGTAATGAAATTAAATATATACAGAGCTACCCACATGTTAGGTATGATTATTGTTATTTTATTTCCAACTATTTCCCTTTTGGGTTGAATTCCAATTTTCTGAAAGATGTGAGCTTCTAAATAGTGTTCCTCAAATTTCTAGGGTCTAGTAATCTCTCAATCAGAGCACCTTCTTTTTAAAATATAGTTTTATTTATTTTTAGAGAGGAAGAAAGTGTGTGGGGGGAGAGAGAGAGAGAGAAAGAAAGAAAGAATGAGAGACAATCACTGATCCACTGCCTCCTGCACCTCCCACAGTGGGGATACAGTGGGGATGGAGTCCACAACTTGGGATGGAGTCCATAACATGGGCATGTGCCCTGACTAGAAATCAAACCATGACCTCCTGGTTCATAGGTCGGCATTCAATCACTGAGCCATGCTGGCCAGGCAAAAGTCCTTTCTTACCTTCTGTTCTCTGCCTGATCTATGGCCTATCCCTTCTTGGATTTAATCCTTCAAACATGACTTAATACAGCTGGGATCAGCCTTTTTAGATCTTACATCTTTCTTCCTCCCCCTTTACCACCTAATTTTATATCTTTCTTATTGAAAGCAACACAGATCCAAAGAGATACGGACAATCATTTTGTGGTCATTAGTTTATGTGGATCCTGCCTTACCTCTTACACAGTCACTCTTTGTCTAGCCAGGGGCAGACAAGCCTCATCTCATTTCAACCTGGGCACAGGATGTGGAATGAAAGATGCATCCTGACTGACACCTGGTCTATTACAAAGAGAACCAGTCAATTATATCTAGCCAATTGCGAATGTCATACAAAGAAGCAGAATCTTTTTATGGCAATGATCTTTTGATCACTCTCTAATGTGGATTTATTGCATATTATTTTTTCTCAGTTGTAATTCATCTGAGCCTTTCCTAACATAAAAAGACCACCCTCCATGGTGTACATTTTTAAGTATTATACTGTGGTGTGAGAGGAAAACTAGGCAATGCTACACTTCTGCATTGAACCTTTGAACAAAGAAAACAAAATAAATGATTTTACTGTTATACATTGTAAATCACTTCTCTGTTTCAGAACACAGTACTTTTTTTTGCCATTCATTTTAGAAACTAATTCAGTTAATTGTTGCTACTCTGAAATTACCTGATAAATTTTCTGTTCTTTGGTTTAAAAATATTGTCATCTTGCCTGCAGACCAGTCTAGAAGTTTGCAAGGCAAACAGAAGAGTTGGATAAAAATGGCTACTTAAGCTGCAGTCATAATGGGTTTCTAACGGCAGTAGTTTTTGACTCTTGACAGAATGCCTATTCTATCTTGAATAACTTGAGAGACTGCTTACAACTTCTAGACATAAGTGCACATTAAATTTATGGCTACCACAAGGTTCATCCTGAAGGGCCAATAACTTCTTTAGAAGCTAAAGGGAAATGATTTTCTGCCCTTTTCTTTGTTTTAGAAAATATTTTAATTTAGAACTCTCCAGTCAGGCTCACACTACTTAGGTAGAGGAATGAAATCTTATCCTAGATATAAGACAAGTGAGATAACAATAAAATTTTCTAATTTTTAGAAATGAAATTAATAATTTATTTGGCATTGTGTAAACATAGCAATAAATTGTACATTTCTATATATTTCTATATATCAGCATTAAGCAAAATTTTGCATTAACTTTTTTAAAAATATATTTTATTGATTTTTTTACAGAGAAGAAGGGAGAGGGATAGAGAGTTAAAAACATCGATGAAAGAGAGACAATTATCAGCCGCCTCCTGCACATTCCCCACTGGGATGTGCCCGCAACCAGGATACATGCCCTTGATCAGAATCAAACCCAGGACTCTTCAGTCCGCAGGCCAATGCTCTGTCCACTGAGCCAAACCAGTTTCGGCTGCATTAACTTTTTAATAAATTAAAAATTTTTTTTAAAAGATAGAAAGTTTTAGATGGCTTTATATGCTATATTTTAAGCTAGTAAATCTGCTATGAGGTTAGATAAAATGTTAGCAGGTTTTCTCCAGATTCCATCAACATTGAACTTAAGGATACAATATTTATTCTGTGAGCTTGAATATTGAAATTAAATTTTTTAGTTGGAATATAGCCTGCAAGGAAATGATGAATAACTTTTACTAATTCTTTTCAAGTGACAACTTAGAGAAAATATTTTAAACAATTATTCATAAATATTCTCAGGATATTCATATTTCATGGTTTTATAAACAACCATGAAAGTATGACTCTTTTCCTTGATAAGGAGGGCATAGACAAAATGTCCTGTTTTTGTCATATGTTTTGTAGGAAATCATAATATACATTTTATTTTTTGCACCATAGCAACTGTCTTGATAATTTTAATATAGGACCAAATAAACTCAGGGTTCCTATGGACTGACCTGTCACAAAGAGATCTAACTGGATCTTTCAGTAAGGAATTTAAGTGCTATTTGGAAGAGGACATTTAATTTTGATTGCCTCTTGATTCAATCTAAACTACCTGATCAGTCTATAACTTTTTGCTATTCACTTGCTGTCAAAAATCTAACTCAGGTCCTTCCATGCTGCCTCAAAGGTTATGAGAACCTGAAAAGTATTATGCTAAGTGAAATAAGCCACTCAGAGAAAGGTAAGTATCACATGCTCTTACTTATATGTGGGATCTAATAAAATAAAATGACAAACAGAATAGATCCAGAGACATGGAAGTGTGGAACAGACTGATGAATCTCAGAGGGAAGGGGTGGGGCAGTGCAGGAAGAAAATAACAAAAGAATTTATATGTAAACTACAGGTCTGGTGCACAAATTCATGCACCAGTGAGGTCCCTCAGCCTGGCCCATGGATCAGGCTGAACCTGGCTCTCTGACATCCCCTGAGGGGTCCTGGTTTGCTAGAGAGCACAGGCCAGGCCAAAGCACCCTACAGGTGCACAATCAGGGCTGGGGAGGGACATGAGAGGGCTTCCGGGTGTGTCCAGCCCATCTCGCTCAGTCCTGATCAGCCAGACCCTAGCAGCAAACTAACCTACAAGTCAGAGTGTCTGCCCGCTGGTGGTCAGTGCACATCATAGCAAGCAGTTGAGCATCCTTTGATTGGTTGAATGGACAACCAGACAACTAGACACTTAGCATATTAGGCTTTTATTATATAGGATATGAATAACCCATGGACACAAACAATAATGCATGAAGACCCGGGACAGAGCAAGTGTGGGTGAAGGCAGTCAGTGTGTGGGAGGAGGGAGGGATATCGGTAATACTTTAAATAATAAGGATGAATTATTAAAAAATCTAACTCAGAATGCCCTTCTATCTCCTAAATGGCAAGGCAAGGCATCATTAGGGGTATTAAGTTGTGAACTGCATATTGTTTATTTGTTTTCAAATGAAACATTGAAATTTTAAAGACCAGCTTGATTTAAGAATTTAATAAGCTTTTGATTTTTTTTTTAGAGACAGTCTTAGATATTCTGGAAAATTATAGAATTCAGATTCAGATATGTGGGGTTTATAGGTCAGTTTATAATGATTTATTCTTTCAATGATGTATTCTGAGATGAGAGCTGGTATAGGCCATATTCTACAGTTGAAACTGAAGCAAATCAACATTTAGTGCCTGGGGGATTGCCAATTACCTTTCAGCCATGCACTTTTGGGTAATTGCAAAGTAAGTATATCACCTGGTACCCCCATATGCTCAGGGTCCCCAAGCTCAGAGCTAATGCTGGTCTTTGTAGTGAAGTTTGGGCTTTTTACCAATTAATTGTCTAGCAATCCTTTTAGGACAGTAAAGACATGAACATCATTTGAGACCTCCATATCTGAGGAACACAGTTATTTTATAGAGATTATGCCACTTATATTAAACATGACTCTAGGAACATCAGGAAGGTGTATGTGGTAGTCTTTGCTAAATATAAAATAGTATGAGGATGTAAAAATCTATTGTTATAATTTGTAAGTGTTATGGTTAATATTTAATTTTAATCACTAATGAAAGCATGAAAGCCACCTGCCTGGTCTGGAACTCATAAGCTATTATCTTCCTGGATTTGTTCCAGAGTAGAGTCCTGTTCAAGACCAGGCCTGCCAGGCAGGAAGAGTGGGGGGACAGAGCTGCTCTGGCTGAAGAATAGCAGCAACTTCTCTTCCCAGCCCTGCCTGTGCATGGCAGCCACACATGGCCACTCAGATGCATGTGCTATATTTATTTATTGATTGATTGGTAAGTTAAATAATCCCTTTTTAAAAATAAGTTCTTAATTTTTTTATTCTTTCTAGTTCTCTGCCAAGATTCTCCATTCTGTCATCTTTTCCTACAAATCTTTTAACATATTTGTAACAGATGTTTTAAAGTTTTTGCCTGCTAATTCAAGCAGCTAGGCCAGTTGTGAAGTTCATTTTCTCTTGATTATTGGTCAGATTTTCTTGCTTCTTTACATGTCTAGTATTATTTAACTATTGGATATTATGATTGCTATGTTGTAGCAACTCCAGATTTTGTTATCTGGACTTTTGTTTTGCTGGGCAGTTAAATTACTGAGCGGTCATATTGACCTGTGGATGGCAGGTTTTCTGCTATGTTAGTGTGGGCTTCTTTTAGTTTTGTACTTAGTTCCGGGGCAATGTCCTTAATGAAGATTCATTCCTAAGGTGTAGCCCTTTGGGGATTTTAACGGAAAGGCCGAGACTGTTACCAAGCTCCTCCTACTAGATAGGACTTAAAGCCAAATTATGAGGCCTGAACTGGGTGGCTGGCTTTTAGCTATTGCTTTCTTCTAAGTTCTGAGCCTTATTCTATATAATAAAAGGCTAATATGCAAATTGACCGAATGGTGGAATGATTGGTCGCTATGATGCACACTGGCCATGAGGGGCCAGATGCTCAATGCAGGAGCTGCCCTCTGGTGGTCAGTGTGTTCCCACAGAGGGAGCGCTGCTCAGCCAGAATCCCTGAGCTGGGCTCATGGTGACAAATGCAGTAGCGGTGGCAGGAGCCTCTCACATCTCTATGGCAGCTCTAAGGATGTCTCACTGCTGGAGACAGGCCTACGCTGTCAGTTGTACATCCTCTGAGAGATCCTGGACTACAAGAGGGCACAGGCTGGGCTGCAGGACTTCCCTAACCCCCAATTGCAAGAGTTTTGTGTACCAGGCCTCTGGTCTTATATATAAACAGCTCAACTGTCAGTCAATAATTTAAAGAAACATTTTTATACAGATTTTGTTCTCCCTCTTGGTGACTCTCTCCTTTCTGGAATTTTTCTGACAGCCCAACCTTATTTTCCTTAGCTGATTAGTGCTGCTTCATTGGGTATGGATTCTAGTCCACTGGACTGTATTCATCCTTCTTCTAGTGTTGCTGTGAGATGATACAGTGCCTATGTGATGAGATAAAGTGATGTGAATCACATACGCATTGTAGCACTAGGCTATTGAAAGGGCTACTTGAACACAAGCACTGAGATATCACGATAGTCAACCTGATAACCAAGACAGCTACTTAGTGACTAAGAGATGGGTAGCATACATGATGTGGATACTCTGGACAAAGGGATGATTCATGTTCTGGGTGGGACTGAAGAGAATGGTGCAAGATTTCATCCAGCTACTCAAAACAACATGTAATTTAAAATGTATGAGTTGTCTATTTCTGAAATTTTCTATTTAATATTTTTGGACCACTGTTGACTGTGGGTAAGTGAAACCTCAGAAAGCAAAACCACAGGTAAAGGGGATTATTATATATTGTACAGTGTCTCAACAGCTTTTTATCCAATTGTTCAGTAACCATTAACAATCATTGCATAGGAGTAACAAACTCTACTCTTGCTTAATTTATTCTTTATTGGTGTATTGAACATAGGTATATTTCTAACAATGTTCAAAGCATGGAAGTACACACAAAAAATAATTCTTGCATATCAGAAATTTATGGATATCTATTGGCCATGCTATAGCTATGTCCTCATATGTAACTAAATTCCCTTTGTGGCCACAGAATTTTAGAACATAAAAATAATCAATAATATTTTGGGCATTAAGGATGAGAAATTACGTTACAGCTACATGAAGAGATGTCCTTATTTAGCGTAGATGAACTGGGCTTAAGTCCTGACTAGAGAATTCTAAATCATCCTTATGTTGAATTATTTTGCAACAAAATGATGCGAATTACAAAACCTGCTTGGTACATCATATTACACTTCCCACCACAACAAATCTGTTCTCAATTTGGCATGAGTTTTGTTTATAGAGAAGTTTTTCTTTTAATTGTTTTCACATAGATTAAATATTTATTAGACATGTTTTCTCCACTATTTTAAAACACTTTCAAAACTTACTAAATGCAATTTATGTATTTCAAATGTGAATATTAGGCTATGACATGCTATTAAGAGGTTTACAAAATTATGTTTTTGAAGTTTATCTTGTTTTTCTGAGATTTAGTACTTATATTCAACATTGAATTAAAGGAAACAAAGAATAAGAAGAAGGCTAGGAAGTCATAATGTATGTACCTCTTCTAGGGACTGGCATGTGTTCTGTTCAGAAATGGATAGAGCATCTTTTACTTACCTGAAATGTCCTGGGCACATTGATGAATAAGACAGATGAAGTTTCTGTCTCTTCATGGAACTTGCATTTCAGTGCCTCGGTCTCAGTCATGTCTATTACAAAATGAACATAAACACGTGAATATTCTTCTCCCCATTAATGTTCCAGATGTCATCTGGCATTATGATATCCTCATGATACATGGTTTCTATAATACACTTAATAATAACTAAGCATTTTATTACACACAACATGGCTAATCCTCAGAGCAATGCAAGACAGCTATTCTTATTTTCCCTAGTATAGATGTTCCTGGAATTAAGATGGGATTACAACTAGATAACCCAACATGATTTAAAAATATTGTAAGTCAAAAATACATTTAATATACCTAACCTATCAAACATCATAACATAGTCTAGCCCACCTTAAACATGTTCCAAATACAATATCCAAAAATCATGCTGCCAGCACAGGACACTGCAGAGTGTCAGCTGTTTATCCTGATCCTGTGTCTGACTGGAAGCTGCAGCTCACTGCCACTGCCAGGGTCACAAGACTATCACAGCACATTTCCCTAGCCTGAGGAAAGATCAAAATTCAAAATTTGAAGTATGGTTTCTACTGAATGCAATTGTTTTAGCACCATTGCAAAGTCGAAAAATCAAAGTTGAACCATCATAAGTCAGGTAATGATAGTCTAAAAATCAGTATAGGATATATAATATCTTGTTTTTGATATAAAATGGGGCTCTGTGTATTAAAAGTCAATTTTATTATCAATGTGAATTTATTGTTCTTTTATTTTCTTTGGACTGTGCACTTCTGGCAAGATACAAAGGATGACTATGGTTGATTGTGTTTTATTTCAATTAACAAGTTATTGTATTTGTCCAGAACTAGAAAGGTAACCTCTCTATTATTATGGTTAAGGCCTTCACTGTACCCACAGTTTTCTAACCCTAATTCTTAAAAATTGTACTAGACTTTTTAGTTTACCACACTCTCAACATCCAATCTATCTCTTTTCAATTCTCTTTCACCTCATTGGCATATATGACCACTCTCTCTCCCCACTCCCCGCCCATGTGGTGCTATTTTAATTTTATTTCTTATTATCCCTTACATGATTACCACAACAAATTAATTGGTCTTTCCCCCTCAAATGCTTCTTCTGTTAAAATGATTTTCAATGTGAGAAATGTATCTTATTATGTCACTGCTTAAAACTATTCAACAGATCCTCAGTGTTTATAGGACAAAGCCTAAAGTCTTTTTAGGGACAGTCAAAGTCTTCCATGTTTCCAAATTCATTTCTTGCCACCAGGCCAAACTTACTCTGCACTCTAGATATAATAAACAGCTAATGGTTTCCAAATACACCATGCTGGCTCATGTTCATTTAACTCTGTGCAAATTCATTTCAACTTCTCCTCTTTATCATCTCCTGTAGAAGTTTTCTTAACTGCTTAAGATTTAACCACTTCTTTCTTTGAACTTCCACCATGCCAAGTATATACAGTACTTCTTCTTTTTATCTAGTGTGTGTGTGTGTGTGTGTGTGTGTGTGTAATTTTTCACTCTATTACAAGTATCTTTTTACAGGCCTGTCTTTCTTACCACAGTGTGATTTTAGGAGATCAGGTGCCTGGAGCATGGTAGGAATATAAGTCTTTGTTTATTTGATTAAGCAATGAAGGAATAAACAGGGAAAAAAATTAAGGAGGTGAAGATATCATCATTGTGCCCTCCACTTTTATCATCCCTATGGATATTGCCTTTTTTCCTATGTCTTCTGTCTTTCTTCCTGAAAATTGAGGTATTGTAGAAACCAGAAGCCCAGAATAGAGCAGGACCCTTGAACTGCCTCTCCTTTGTAGACTGGACCTCATCCCTTTTACTTCATCTTCTTATCAAAATGGATTTGTGTTATGTGATATTCCCTTAAGATCTTGCTCAGTAGTTACCAAATTTGATGAACAGCTTTCAGGGCAGGGGTGGATTCAAGGCTGTAATGAGATACCATAAAAGCATGGTTAAGCACACAAATTCAGACTTGAGTTCAACTCATTTCTGCCACTTAGGACTGTGTTAAGGGAGGTCGAGGTGTTTATCCTCTCTAAAACTGTTACCTCAGCAGTAAAATTGGGACACAGCCCTACGTCATAAGGTTATTGTGAGTATCAGAGCTATTGTCTAAGATGAAAGTCCTAAACTAGCCCCTCTCCTGTCCAAATGTTGGCTATGGTCAGAAAACAATAAGGAGCAATAGAACAGATAATATGGAAAGCATTTTAATTTGTAACTTGGGGTCACAGACAAAGCCCAAGAAATATTTCTTCAATTGTCCAGAGCAAATTTCCATAAATACCATAACACCTGCAAACCTCTCACTCATAACCAGATGAATCATGAATAAATGTTACATGGTCATTGTAAGCTATGGATTTCAAATTTGTAGGTAGTTTTTGTATGTTTTGACGGGTAGTTCTTCCAAAGTACCAAAACATTTACAAGTGTTTTATAAATAGACATTCATTAATGTTAGCTCTGAATCACCTCATATATTTGAAAATTAGTATGTTTAATGAAACTATTTTGGGGTGACTGAAATTCAAATTCATGGTAAATTTGGGCTGTAAACCTGAATGTACAATACATAATCAGAGTATATAAGCTGACAGTAAAATTATTTCATTCCCTTACTTTAAGCTTTATTTGTTAATGATGGAAAGGACTAAATGCTCTCTTAAAAATGAACATATGATTATTGGAATCAATACTTCAGGCATCAGCTATTAACCTTTCCTCAATTGTTATTACTAGGGCTTTGTCTAATTTAAAAATATGGAGTGCATTGATGTCTTGGTGCTTTACTTATTTTTTTCTTCCTTTATGTTTCTTTCTGCCTGATGACATGTGTGAGAGAAGATGCATATGCAGAAAGAGGTGTTTTTTTTCATAGACACTGATATTATTAATTTTACTTATGTCTTTAAGAGTACATTTCTGTGCAATATGTATATGACTGGGGTTGATCTGTTACTCATCTTTGACCTGTAAATCCTCTGAGGGAGAAGCACTGTGTTCCTATTTTCCTTGGTGAACAGCTTGGAGAATTCCTCTCTGTACCTTAAAGATGGAGGACATGTTGTATAGCCATGTAAAACCATTGGTCTGACTCTTGAGCTTTGAACCCCAGACTTGGTTGCAGGATAAAAAGTAAGCCCAATATATTGTATAAAAAGTAATAACTGACTTTTAAAAAAAATCATGATTGCACTATAATTTTTATAAATATATCACATATATGACTCCAGTTTAATTTTTGATGTTCTACTTATTGAAAAATGTCATCACTTAAGTTATAGGCACAACCCCAGTGTGCCTCCCTCCCCCATCTCCTTTGTAACTCAGCTTTCAAAGTTACAAAAGTTGTGCTCACTGGCTGCCATCCTGAGTGGATTCTGATGGTTGGTGCCAGCTTTACCTTTCCCACAAAATGTTTACTGTCTAGTTTTCACACTGATCTCTACCATTCATAATAGATCCTTGTAATTTCTCACTGGTTATTGACTAGGATCACCATGCGGATTATGCCAGGAATGTGTGGCATTCCTACAGATGGTTTCTTCAATGATAAACAATAGGAAGATTTATAGGTTTTCTATCTCATAATAAAACTAGAGAAAGATCATGATGGTATGGTAGAGACTTGAAGGGAACAGGACCAGCTTCCCCAGGACTGAGAAAATCCTAGCGGTAGATAATCCTGCAAATTATAAAAGAATATCTAACTAGATAGGTAGAATACAGTGTTAAGAAATAGGTTGCTAACCAGGTAAGAAGTGAAAAAAGAATAAATAACTGAATTAGCTTATATTTTTCAGTTTATGTGTTTGCTTAATGAAAATTCTTTCTACTGGTAACTGCATCTCCCAGATATTACTTTCTGGAACCATTTTATCCACACACCCAATTGATGAAATTGCACGGAGCTAACCTTTATCCCATCTCCAAGAGTGGGCTTGAGACACAGGCTTGGACACTATAAGTGCTACACATACATCAGGATGCTGACTGATTTAGGAATGGTCTTGTGACCCTAGTCAGCAAATGCAAGTGCCCTGGATTTTGGTATGAATTTTTTTGCCTCATTGGCTACATTGGTGGATTATAAGTCCTTGGTAATTTGTGGAAAGAGCCTGCCTTAGAACAAAATCAAGAGACAAAGCCAAGGGCCAAAAAGAAAGGCAATATGGCCTGACAGCATGGTTCAGTGATTGAGCATTGACCTATGAACCTGGAGGTCACAGTTCATTTCCTGGTTAGGGTACATGCCTGGGTGGTGGGCTCAATCCTGAGTGTGGGGCAACTAATCAATGATTCTCTCTCGTCATTGATGTTTCTCTCTCTCCCTTCCTCTCTGAAATCAATAAAAATATATATTAAAAAAAATAAGGATGGTATGTAGATAAAATTCTTTAGGTCCCTGGAACTAGCTAACCAAATGTGAAATTCACTCCTTCACTTTAGCCAATAAATTATTTTCTGAAATTTAAACCAAAGTAGCCAATATACGTTTTCATTTAGCAGTTTTTCAAACAAGTGGGTAAGCAGAAAAATCTGGATTTAGGCAATATTTGGAAACATGTTTGTGCAGATATAAAAATAATAAAAGTCTACTAACAGAGGTCATGGGCACAGGGACATGTTTGTTAATAGAGAGGGAGCAGAAAGAGCAAAACAGGTTCTAATTGGAAAGACTGGGGCTATGGTTCATTGAAACAAAGCATCATCCAATAATCATAACAGAGTTGTATCTGGGCCCAGGATCAGAGATTTTTCTAAGGAATATAAAGCTAACTACCAGAAATGGAACCAGTATTGAAATGAATGGGGAAAGGAGAAAAACACCTGATTATTGAGCAAGGGTTCCTTTTAGACAAGACTGGATTATTCCTAGTCCAAAGCTAGATATAAAGCCCACAGTTGGAGATAAACCATCTCTACTAGGGGGAAAGCAGGAGTATGGATCAAGGTAAGTAGTGGAGTTGATAGAGGAGAAGCAGGAAGAGATAGGAGCCTGGGGGCCTCACATTCACATCCAACATTAAGTAGAGGTGAATTTATGACCGACGATGCTTTTTAGGAGCTGCAAAAAATTGTAATTTCTTTAATGTCAAGAAAGTAAGCTTTTAGGTTGAAATTATTTTACATACATATTAATATTAATATAGTCATCTTTATACCCACATAGTCACAAAATAGAATTCTATACACACACATGTATATTTATGTGCATATATTTATTTTTTATTTTTTAATCGAAGAAATCCACAAAAGCTAAAATACTGAGGCGCATGAAAGTCATAATGCTGCCTGACAGTGAGTGCTATGACAGACTGTGATTGGCAGCCCCGAAGTCCTTCGTAGTTACCTATCCCTGATCTTCTCTACTAAAAAAGCTGAAAGACTAGAAAATGTACTTTTCCAGATTCTCTTGTAGTTAGGAGTAGCATGTATTGAGTTACAACTAATGGAATATATGTATGTCTATTTAAAAAAAACCTCACTAGGCACTGTGTCTCAAAAAACATTTTAAAAGAGAAAAAGATAGTTCTGGTTTTCTTTGCTTAGGAAAATAGCTGACCCATAGTAAGCATTCAATAAGTGATAGCTAATAATAATAAAAAATAATAATTTTGTTACTGAAAAGATCACAGAACATAGACCAAAGTGATGACTGGTAACATTAATTCCCCATTCCCCATTTGTTCTTTGGATTCAAAATGTATTGGCTACCATGGAAACCATAAGGGTCACCTAGATTTTCCTTAATGATAGTATGCATGCCCCAGAAGCCAGCAGGTGGTGCCAATTATAGCTGATGACATTGCAAGCCCCCAAAAGACTGGCAGGCTCAGAAAATGTTTCCTGGTAAGGATGAAAGCCATAATTTGCTATGGGTTTTCTGGACAATGACAAAACACTGAAGACCGAATTATGAGGCAGTATATGGATTTTGCAAGCTGTTGCCATTCAGAATTTATGTGGATATTTGTGATAATCGCTTTGCAGTATTTACTGACTTGGTAGGGTCAGAAAGGGCTTGGTCAGTGAGGCTGATAAAGAAGACTAACTTGATAGGGGAATATATGATCTAGGTTTATTCCATTAAGTCTAAAATTCTGTAAAATGTTTATCAATGAGTGGGCAGTGCCTACATTATTTTGTTGCCTTCCAAATTGTTCTACCATTTTCCAATTATCTTTCTTTCTATCTACACCATCCATTTCTTCATATTACTCCATTGCTCAAAAGTATTTTTTGATTCCTATTACTTACATAAAAAGACCCACATATTCTCATTGTAAAATTCAAATCTTTCCACAGTTAAGTGCCAACCTAAATTTACCTTCCACTTCTACATTTTCCTCTCCAACCATTTGGTTCTCTTAAAAGTACCCCAAATATACCAACTATTCCACCTGTTGGAAATCTCCTTCAAGATATTTAATCCTCATTTATGTCTTATTAATTAATCTGGGCCAAATTCAAGTTCTTTTTCTGAATTATTATGTGTTTATACCTAATTTTATGGTATATAATCTATTTAATTTATTAGCATAGTACAGGAAAGAAGAAAAAAATGGCTTTAAAATGTTGTTTGCGCACTGACCAGTTTGGCTGAGTGGATAGAGCGTTGGCCTGCGGACTGAAGGGTCCCAGGTTCGATTCCAGTCAAGGGCATGTGTCTTGGTTGTGGGCACATTCCCAGTAGGAGGTGTGCAAGAGGCATCTGATTAATGTTTCTCTCTCATCGATGTTTCTAACTCTCTATCCCTTCCTCTCTGTAAAAAAATCAATAAAATCTATTTTAAAAAAATGTTGTTTGCTTTCTATATGTATATTTAGCCAGGATATAACTATTTAGAAGAGGTTTGATATATCTCATTTTTTCTTGGATAGCCCATAGTATACAGCACTGCATAGTAAATATTCGGTAGATATTGAATGAATTCTCAAGGACTGTGGTTTTTGTTGTTGTTGTTGTTTTGTGGTGTGTGTGTGTGAATCTTCACCTGAAGTTATTTTTTTCCATTGATTTTTTAATTTTCTTTTAGAGAGAGTGGAAGGGAGGGAGTGGGAGAGAAAGGAGAGAAAAGCACCAGTGTGAGAAAGACACATTGATTGGTTGCCTCCTGTGAGTGCCTTGACCTGGGTAGGAAGTGAACTTGCAACCCAGGTACATACTTGTCCTTGACCAGGAATCCAACCCATGATCCTTAGGTGCACAAGTCAGTGATCTACCACTGAGCCCCACGGGCCAGAGAAAGAACTGTGGTTTTTAAAATGGAGTTCAGGGGACCTTAGAGATTCATAAAACATTTTCAGGTGATCTGTGAGTTCATTATAGTACTAAGATATTATTTTCCCTGTTTATATTCAGATAAGTATACCCTGGAGTTTTTCAGAGGCTATATAACTATTGATGTTGTAACATAGTAAATGCATAAAACAGATAGGAGAATACACCTGTCTTCTTTCTGTTTAACAGACTGGAAACATATTGCTCACTAAATAGTTTTGCTTTGGAAATATAATGATTTTTAATAAAAATATGCTAAATATATATATATATATATATATATGTATGTATGTATATATATGGGTGGGGCAAAAATAGTTTTATGGTTGTGAGTATGCAAAAGAGTTTACTCTTATATTATTGTATATTAGGGGCACGAAGATTTGTACATGGTGGGGGGAATCCCTCAGTTTGACCTTCACCCCTTCACCAATCTGAGCGCCTCAGGAGAGCTCTCTCTAATCCAAGAGTTTTTGTCTGTCTTTGAAATCATATCAGCGAATTGTCTGAGATCCCAACTGAGTTTGGTTTGTTGCTCACAGAATAATAGAAGCATTTTTTTTTTCTTTGCTTCATTGGTGGAGATTTCCTGGAAGTTTTAGGATATCTTCTCTTTAATTTTTCCTTGACACTCTGATTTTACTTATGTCTCTCACCTTTGCTTTCCCTCCACCCCCCACTGCAACAGTAACTTGCTCCAGGCTCACTTTGCTCTAGTTTCTAGGAGATCCATCTGCCACCAAAACTATGATTCCCAGCATTCCTGGTGCTCCCCGAGCTCTGGGCTTCTGCTTCCCATCCTGAGGCTGCCACCAGAACTACTATGCCCAGAATTCCTGGTACTCCCCATGCTCTGGGTTTTCTCTTCCTGCTCTGTCTCCATTCTATGGCTTTCCACTCTGCCAAGTCCTCCAAACTGCCAGCTCTCCCTCTATGCTCTCCACCTGGTGGCTTGGGGAGCCAAGTTCCCCATAAGGCTCCACTCTCCACTGGCTTTCCTGCTCTACTCTACACCTGGTGCCTGTGTATGCAAATTAACCTGTCATCTTTGTTGGGTTAATTTGCATACTGACTCCTGTTTGGCTGGTGAGCATAGCGGAGGTACGGTCAATTTACATGTTTCTCTTTTATGATATAGAATTAATTACTGTATAATTTTCCCCATGAACAACTGTAAAACTACTTTTGCTCTATCCAGTAGTAATATGTAATGGCTTATTATGGTTATCTTTAAATAAAGAATAAATACTTTTTTTATTTCTCAATTTAATTTAAATGATAGTAAATATTGATAGATATAATCCACCAGAGGCCTGGTGCATGGATTTGTGCACTGGTGGGGTCCTTCAGCCTAGCCTGTGCCCTCCTGCAATCTGTGACCCTTCAAGGGATGTTGGACTGCCAGTTTCAGCCTGATCCAGCCTAACATCCCTCGAGAAACATAGCCCTGAGAGATATAGCAATGTGTGAAGCAGCAAGTGGCTGGGGCGGAGTCTGAGCCAGGGCTGGTTGCAGCGCCACTCCCGCTCATCCTGGCTCCACTGTGCCTACCACTGCTGTGACTCAGCGCTGCTGCAGAGGTGGAAGAGGCTTGCACTGCCACAGCTGTGCTCACCAGCCATAAGCCTGGCTTCTAGCTGAGAGGCGCTCCTGCTGTGGGAGTGCCCTGACCATCAGGGGGCAGCTCCTGCATTGAGCATCTGCCCTCTGGTGGTTAGTGTGTGTCATAGCTGCCAGCCAGTCATCTGGTTGCTTAGGCTTTTATATATACTAGAGATCCAGTGCACGACATTTGTGCACTGGGGTGGGTGTCCTTCAGCCCTGTCTGTGCCCTCTCACAGTCCGGGACCCCTTGGGGGATGTCTTCCTGCCGGCTTAGGTCTGCTCCTTGCCATCAGGTGGACATCCCCCAAAAGGTCCTTAGCACTGCCGCAGAGGCAGGAGAGGTTTCCACTACTGCTGCTGCACTCACCAGCCATGAGCCACTGATCACCAGCGGGGAGCTCCTGCATCGAGCATCTGCCCTCTGTTGGTCAGTGTGCATCATAGCAACCAGTTGTTCTGCCTTTTGGTTGATTTGCATATTAGCCTTTTAATATATAGGATAGATACCAACAAAAACTCTTTGGAGTCCCGATAATTTCTAAGAGTATTAAAGGTCCAAAATGTGAGATCCTTGCTGCCCAAGCAGAGGTTACATTTTGCTGTGGAAATTAATTTCAGGAAGAATAGAAGACAGACAAGACAGCTGAAAAGGGATGATAGAGACACCATCAGTTCCTATTTATTGTTTAAAAAGTGGACATACATTGGACTGAAAACTCAGAAGCTTTCTTTTGGATGATTAGATAATATGGGAGTCAAAATGTCTTACATACAGAGGAATTAAGTTTATATATTTGCAAAATGCTGACTTCCTGAACAATAAGATGCCTGCCATTTGTTAAATCCTATGCTGTATGTTTTAGCTATTTCTATGTATTAGACATTTACACACATGATTTTCTAAACTCATTCATATTGATAACAGAATTCCTTTCATTTACCATCTTTGTACATTATTTTGTCATTTCAAATGTGAAAATATAGTATTGTCTGTTTCCAAATACTGACACACTGATATTAACATTTGTTGAATGTATGGTATGAACCAAGTATTCTTCTAATTCTCTATGCATATTAACTCTTCCAACACCCTGGAAAATTTGTATAGTAAACACTCTTATTATTCCCATTTTATAGGCAAGGAATACAAAGAATGTACAGATTAGATAATGAACTAAAGTTGCTCAGCTAGTAAAATATGGAGTCAATACTCACAGCAATCTGGCTCTGGAGAAATCTAGCATAGAATGCTATTTTGGAGATTTCACAAAATATTTAGATTTTCCCATAAAAAAATGTAGGGGAAGATATTCCTTAATGGATGAAATTAACTAATTTTGATTATAAGCCCCTTACACTAATAACAATGGAAGTCATTTTAATTGTAATGATATCAAATACTGTAGGACTTGAATTAAGCTATCATTGCTAAGAGGCATATATTTTTTGCTTTTTTGCTGATTTTGATTAAATGTCAACTAGGTATTCTCAAATTTTACAGACTTGTTACAAGCTGTCTAAAATAGCCATAAATTCTAAAACCTGACTTCTAGAGTTGTCCTAATTATTTCTAAGTTACCAAATTATGTGTTAGGCTGTTAAATGTGAGAAGCTGTGACTCAGTAACTGCAGGAAGATGAGATAATTGGTAAATAAAGTTGGTGCGGAGGGAAGTGAGAAGGCTGAGAAATGCTTGGGTCAAAGATGATTGCATTACAGATGAGCAAATCAGCTTGTAAAATTGCAACCAGAATTCAGGGTCCAGAAGGTTAAATGTGAATATCCATCCTTTTCACAGCTGCTATAAAGAAAAATCCAGGATCTGGTACTGCCTAGATTTTGTTCTGGGGCAGGTCAGCGAAGTCTTTCCACTATCCCAGAAATAGGTAGTGGGTAGAATCCTGCAATCTGTAGGGTGTGACTTGTTTTTCTAACCAAATGCTTATATGTATGCCCCACACATTCAATTAACTAATTTGAAAGATTATACATCAGAATTTTATTAATCAATCCTATTCATCTTTTCACAAAGTTCACTCAATGAAGACATGGCCTTTAAATTGTGAATTACTTAAGGCCTCAGACAGTTAGTGACTAATGCCATGAGGCCACCAGATGTGCTGTACCAGCTTCAGTAGTGTCATTCCCCTTGGCCCACCTCCCCATTCCCATTTACATGGAGGCCACAGACTACTACTGGGATTTTAAAAATTTGTTATAACTCCTAATTTACTTTTTTTTGCCTTTTGGAATTTTAGGGAAAAAATGGCTGAAACAATGTCAAGGAGTTGTGCCTAGCTTGATGAAGATGACAGTTGAGAAAATGGGAATATTACGGCCTCTTACTCAAAAACAGTAAGGACTGTGATTAGAAAGACCAGTAGAAGAATGAGATGGATACTACTATTAAGCAGACCACATGGGTGTGCTCTGCATGAAATAAGAAAGATGAAATTAAGGAAGAGGATGGGGACCTTGATTATGTGCAGGAGGGCATTCATTGCAATACATTATTTAAAAAAACAAACACAATTCCAATTGATCATAAGCAGGTTGGGGAAAAGAAATGCCAACAAGAATACGAAACTATAGCATTTCCATTTGATTGCCCACTTGATATCTTTTCATTCATTCTAAGTTTGTGTCACTCAGAATTTACTTTTGAGAAAGCAAATACAATTTCCTGATAGCTATTTTAAACTCAGTTATCCTATTTTCTTTGCTGAAATTATTGATTTCCAGCTTATTTTTGGTGGTTTAAAAGAGTCAGGTGTTTGATTACACATCGTTAGAGCTGTGTGGAGAAAAGTTATATATTTTCCCCAACACTATTATGTCATTTCCTTTTTTTTACATACCTAACTAACTTATTTTTTTTTTCATATCCATGCAGATCTCGTTTTTCATCTTAAGCAATTTGCAGAAGGCCATGGCCTCCTGTAACTTTTGTCTCAGGTCTAACTCATTCACTTGCTGATGAACAGCCAAGTGGTCCTGTTCACACTCTGGCTGCCCATCTATCACCCCATGCTCTTCTTTTCTGGAAGAGAAGCAGGTTATATTTATAACACAGCTACCTCCATTTTCCACTATTTGCCTGCAATTAGTTTGGTCTTTTGATTCCAAACTCTTTTTAAAAAATTTATTTTGATCTTCCTGGAAAGGATCAGGAGTGGCTGTAAAACATTATATGGGCCACCTGTACATCCTATCGCTTGTGGAAGAAAGGGTCCCTACCACATTGATACTACACTGAAAGAGACATGTGAGATGAGAGAGATAGTCTCGTGAAGCCTATGGCTTTCAGCAATTCAAGATATCTGGTGAACTCTTGTATTGTCTTTCAGACTCAATATTTAGAGCCAGCCCAAGACATGTTTCAGAGTTACAGGCGACAGTTGTTCATTGGAATATGCAGGCAAATCCTCCTGGTCCTGACACCCCAAAACTACTTTAAATTTCTAAATCAAGTTTTAAATGATTTGTTAATATACCATTTTAAAATATTGAATCTTAAAATGTTATTTCAAAAGAAACAAATAATATTTTCCCTGTGTTTTTATAAGAATCAGTTCTACTTATGGAAAATATATCCTTAGAAAATTAGAATTCAAAGTACCAAAGAAGTTGTTAGAGGAATTCAAAACAGAAGGAAATGACTTTAGGTGGAATATTCAGAATGTAAGGTCTTGACCAGGTGGGCTCCACTTCATAGTGTGCCCTGGTGTCCTTTGGGCCATGCTGTAATAACATGGTGGAGAAGTGGGAACAGAGTTAAGATAAGTGCCTCTTAATAATGAATAATATGTGTTACGGGTTAACATGGCATAGTTAAGCATTATTTCAGCAAAAACATTTTGAGAAAATACTTTTTACTTACACAGTCCCTATAATTTGGTAATATAAAAATATTAGTATCTTAGAATATTGGGGCCATAAGGAACTTCAATGATCCAAATTCCAAATTTTTAAAGATGAAAATTCCACATTTTTAAGATTAAAAAAGTGAACATTCCACTTATGTAAGCAGCCCCAATTTCCTTAGTCATTTCAGGGCAGAATGAGCTCTTGAAGAGAGCTTTTCAGTACTTGATCCAATGTTCTTTGGTGTTTAAAATAAAATATTTTCCAGTCCTTCCTCTAACAGAATAGTTACTCTACAAAGTACACCCAACCTATTATCATGTTTCCTGTCATGAATAGTAGGAGGATTAGCATGGGATCTATGATCTTTAATATGAAGAAAAATTCAAGAAATGAAAGAGACTGATACCAAGAGTTACTCTGATGCTTGGTATAGGAGCATAGTTGTTAGACAAAAAAAAATTGTATTTATGTTTAGTGCCACAGGTTTATCAAATACTTTCTCATTCCATGTGTAAGTATGGAATTATCTAAGATAGCTGTCCAAGTGAAAAAAGTGTTTATGATCTTTAGGTTCTCCACTGAGTAAAATTAAGTTTGATAGGCAAGCTTATAAGTATAGCATCTACATGTGTAATTGCCACAAATATTAATGTAAACAACCATCCATGTCCATAGATTTTATTCTTGGTGATGGGTTGGTAAAATACTGTTAGGCTCATTGAGTATTAAAAGTAAAAATAAAAAATCACACAACAAAGTATTAGCGCAATGTGAACAATTTGTGTTTTCCTATATCTCTATATAAAATCTGTATATAAAAGCCTAAGTGACTATTCAACTATTTGACTGGTAGCTATGACACACACCACAGGCATGGAAACATGGAACAAACTGATGAATCTCAGAGGGAAGTTGAGGGAAGAGCGGGAAGAGATTAAGCAAAGATCTTACTGCATACTAGAGGCTCAGTGCATGGATTCGTGCACTGATGGGGTCCCTTGGCCTGGCCTGTGCCCTCTCACAACCCTGGATCCCTCATGGTATGTCAGAGAGCTGGTTTCAGCCTGATCCCCACAGGCCAGGCTAAGAGATCCCACTGGTGCACAAATCCGTGCATTGAGCCTCTAGTATATTATTGCTGTCTTTTAAAAGTTTATATAAGCATACTGGTTAATCTCTTCCAAGTTTTAGTCCAGCTGTGGTAGAGTATAAACGAGAAACTGGTAACCAACAGGAAAGGTTTAATCAATATATAAAATACTAGAGGCCTTGTACACGAAATTCATGCATGGGAAGGGGGCCCCCTCAGCTTGGCCTGCACTCTCTCCAATCTGGGAGCCCTTAGGACCTCTGGCTCTTAACTGCTCACCTGTATGCCAGCCTGATCCCACCAACTGCTCTCCCTTGCCTGCCTGATTATCTCTGATCTTCTTTGCCTTGGCCCTGCCAACATGGCTTTGTCAGGAAGGACATCTGGAAGGTTGTCTAGAAGATGTTCAGTCTAATTATCATATTACCTTTTTATTAGTATAGATGCCACCTTGTCCTAACAATGCAGGTTGTTCCCAGGTTGTCTTATCATAGAAGGGGAGCCTGCAGTAGCAGCCTGGATTCTGACCAGGGCTTATGCACTTGTCCTATATCTCAGCAGATGCAATTCTGAGAAGAAGACTCTTGGATGTACCTTGAACATTTCTATTGAATTTGCCAAATCACCCTCCAAAAATGCTGAACCACTTTAAACTCCCACCAGCAACCATGTGTGTGCTCTCCATCCTACTTTGATGCCAATATCATTAATTTCTTCCTAGAAGCTTCCCTCCCATCAGCTGGGACTGCTTGGTACTTGAGCCAAACTCATTGTTCAGCTGGGGACTTGATTTCCTGAGATCGAATGATAGAGGAGGAAAAATAGTTTTCCCTTACCTTTCTGAGTTCTGAGTGGAGGCCCTTATAATGAAAGACAGATCACCAAGAGAAAAACAGAAGTTCATTAACATATGTACCTAGTGTATATGTGGGAGATCCCAGGTAAAAATGAACAAGTCCTCAAGGTGGCTTGGAATGCAGATTTAAATACCTTCTTCCTAGGGAAAGGGGACAGGAGATGTAAGCCTCTTAGAGGAGAGTAAATGATATTTAGGAAAGATGAATGGGGGTGGAGGGAAATAGTTTGTAACAAAGTGTGGGTGTGATGTCCACTTCTACTCTCCTGTCCTGTGACAGGAGTCAGTCTTCTCTGCTGGATAACACTTCTTCCATCAAGGGGACCTATGACATTTGAGCTCCTTTTCAGGGGGTCTGATTTTAGGCAGATCAGGAGACTTCAGTGAAAGCCTCTGGATGCATTTGCTGTTTCTCAAGCATCTGCAGGTCAAGATCATTAGTATAACAACCCAGCATATGTTGGAATGGAATGTTCTCTGACCTTCAGAATAAACCCAACAAAAGCTTGTTTTCTCTCTTAGATGATTTGCCACAGTAGCGTTATTCCCTGGAGACAATATTCTGACCACACCTTCCTGGGAGTGGTCATAACATACCCTGTGCTTGTAGAAAGGTTGGGCCACATCACTAAATAAACCAGGGACAGATTTCTCATCTTGTGGAAAGGGAGATAACGTTATGATAGTTTATCTCCCTTTCCATAGGTTTCTTGTGCATTTGTGTCTCCACTCCCACCCATCCCCCTAGCAGCCCCAGTACCACCATGGTGGACCTTGAGGCTGCTGGGTGCCAGCCTACCTGTGGGTTTGTGTCCCCATCCCGCCCCCTGCAACCCCAGTGCCACCATAGTGGGACTTGGGGCTGCTGGGTGCTGGGCTGCCATCTAATATTTTCTTTAGACAAACTGTAAAAATTATTTCTTGCATAAATGACATCCCTGAGGTGTATTGGGTCTGAGAAAAAAACACAATGGAGTTTATCCTATTGAAATATCTGAGTTGGAATAAATGAGTATTAGAAGGAATTGTGAGAAAACGTGTAATATGATCGTGGATTTCAATGGCTAACTTGTATGTCCTGGCGTCCTCTTTTCCTTCTTTCTCCCTCTCCTTTTCTTTTACTCCATTTCTTTTTTTAAAAATATATTTTATTGATTTTTTAAAGAGAGGAAGGGAGAGAGATAGAAAGTCAGAAACATTGATGAGAGAGAGACATCGATCAGCCGCCTCCTGCACGCCCCACAGTGGAGACGTGCCCGCAAGCAAGGTACATGCCCCCAACCGGAATCAAACCTGGGACCTTTCAGTCTGCAAGCCGACACTCCATCCACTGAGCCAAACCAGTCTCAGCTTACTCCATTTCTTTAAGCTGCATTCTCTGACCTGTTTTGCCAATCTTGTTTCTTTCCTGGGGTCCTGGGTTTGTGAGGCAGTACTGAGGCTGTGATATTATATACCCACCACATGCTCATTTTTTTAAAAAAGCTGTTTTTTGTTCTCAAGAGTGAGGGGAAAAATAAATACAGAATTGTGAGGCACACTTGAGGAGATGATTCTATTAGAATGTGAGAATTTCAAACAGGCATTTTATTTTACTTTAAAATTATTTTTATAGAGGTATGTTTTACATAAAATAAAAATCATCACCCCTCTTTAGTATGTAGTTGTGTAACCATCATCATAATCCACATATAGAGCATTTTCACCATTTTCATAAGTCATTTCATAGCCATTTGTAGCCAATTGAACCTCCACTATCCATAGCCTCTGGCAACAATACTGATTTGTTTTCTGTCCTTATGGCTATATCTTTTATAGAAGTCACAGACAGGTCATAGATTTCATCAAAATCTAAAAGTTATACTCTAAAAAGTACCATAAGCTAAATAAAATGATAAACCATAACCATTTTCTCCATAGACTGGGGAAAATATTGCAAAACATAGTTGATAAAAGTCTCATACACAAAATATATAAGAACTCATAACTCTTTAATAAAAACAACTAAAAGTCTGAAAAATATTCAAATAGCCACTTTAAAAAATGAGTGATATTTTTTAGCCAATAAACACACAAAGATGGTTGGCACCATTAGTCATCAGAGAAATTAAAATTTTATGGAATAAAATACCACTACATACTCACTAGAATGGCTAAAATAAAGAATAATAAAAAGTACTGGTGAGGATATGGAGCAACTTGAACTTTCACACATTGCTGGTTGGAGAACAAACAGCAATGTAAGCCTGTTTGGTGTGTGTGTGTCTATTAACCTCAATCAAAAATCAAGTATATGACCTTCCACATATAGAGGAAAAACATTTGTAAAAACATGTTTAAAGTCAGTCATTGGCTTTTTTTTTAAGTCAGGTATTATTGGGTCTTCTGAGAGGGCAGGGAGAATGAAATAAGATGCCACTGCCCTGGAAAATCCCATTGCTTTTCCTCTTGTGAAATAACAGGGAAACAGTGTCACTGTTGTGCTATAAAACACTGTCTACTTTCTAATACATCTTGTGAGACTTTTAAGACCTCAAGTAAAATTAAACTCAACTTCCAGTAGAATGAAAATCTTTTGGGGAGCAGTGATTCATGATGTTCTCTTTTTGAGAGTCGTGGAACAGATGTTCTCAATACCACACACGATGGTTGGTAACTTCAAAATGGAGTGGAGAGCTGAGGCCCCTTTCCAGATAATCCTGATCACAAAGCAATCCAGGCCTCAATTATCATGATGTCTCATAGGGCCTCCAACCTTCAAATACCCCTCCTTACCAACAAAATACTCACTTTTATGGAATTTTCTTAGAGAAAAGATTGGGATATAAACAGATGTATGGGCACAGTCATGGTTCAGATACTTTCATATACTTGAAACAGCATTAATTAAAAACTTTGCTAATAGGGCTTCTCATTTAAGCTAGGCAGCTGCTTTAGAACTTTATTAGGAGGAGAAAAAAATAAAGCAAAAGGACAAATGATGTAAAATCCATAGAATCTCTAGTTGGAAAGTTGAAAATAAAAGCAGAGTCCAGTAGATCCTATTTCATGGAATATTCCAGTTGTACACCATTTGTCCCAGTGCCATTATTAACTGTCCCACTTCCCACTTCTTTAACTTTCAAATGTTTTCTGATTTGAATTAAATGGTCATCCTATTTATAAGTCATTGAATCCAGCACCAATGCATATGGTTTTCTCAATATGATGCTCTGAAGTGCAGCAAGCAAAGCAAAGCAAATAGAGACCTAATGTATGTGATCACATATAACAGCATATCACTAGCCAAAAGACTGATTCATCATCAAGCATTTTTATCATTTATTTTTTTAAAAAAGGTATAACTTTTGAGATTTCTGAGTTTCAATAAAAAGTACCCTTCTTCCCTAAAATGTTAACACATTGAGAAATAAAGCAAGGAACAAGGCAGATGAAAAAATCTAAATGTCACCTATATTGCTAATAAAGGTAAGGTGTAAGATGTATCTTTGTGTGAAAAACAAGTGAATTTCCTAATACTGGACCTCGGGACATGACAGCTTTAACTAGTCATTTGGTGTGCCTGAGCCTGAAGGCACCACAGAGAATTCCTTCTGTCTGTGGGAAAACCTGTGAGCTGGGGGATGAATCTTTTGTTCAAGCAAGTCCTCTGTACTCAAAGGTCTGGTGCAGTTAAGAGTACAAGCAGACACACTAACAAAAGACAGCAGCCCCCTCTCTGCAGGCTACTGAGCCCCAGGAAAGGGGAGGAGCAGAGCTGAGCACCTGGTTTATCCTTCTCAGCCATACCAGTCAATGTTTCTCAAAGGAAGGCAGAGGGGCCAGGTTTGTCACACCAATGGAGCTCCACTGAAGGAAGCGTCCACACTAGGGAGAAGCGTTCCTCAAATGAAATACCATTTATTGAGAAGAGAGAGAATACAAAAAGTCTTTAGTGGTTTGCATCTCATGATAAGGTAATGCAACATTTTAGACAAAAATTTAAGTTTGCAGGAAAAAGTAGATGAATTTCCTAGCATTGTTGTATGGTTGAGCAGAGAAGCTGACACCTGAATTGCAGATTTAGTTTCCCTAAGCACCTAGTAATCCTCCAGAACTTATTTGCATAGAAAATATAGCCCCTTCTTGGGCCCACTTTCTCCATTTTGATCACAATAATGCCATCAATGAGCAGATAGTGCCATTTGAGCTGGTTACTGTGGTTAGAGTTATGTGCATGAGCTGTTTTTCTGTATGCAGGTGATAAAGAGTGATGGGCCTAAAGACATTTTCTGTTGCAGATAGATTGTTCGCATTGCTTCTGATCTCACATCACACTGCTGGAACCAATTGCATTATCTGACACAAATCATCATGCCCACAGGGTGTTCATTCTCAGTCAAAATTACAGACTTTTTATCTTTTTGTGGGGAAAGTGAAAACAAGAGTGTGATGAGTTTCAAAGCGGAATACCTTGATTCATTTCTCAGGAAGGGAAAGGTAAGAAGTTGACATGTTTCCTTCCCCTCACTGGACTGAAGCCTGATTGTCAGGAGTATGTTCTATTTTACATTTAGATTGAATGCTTTTTTCCCAGCAGCTGCCAGGTGATTGCCACAGAGGGCATTCTGATCAGTGTGGTGAGAGGGGTGATTGCATTTCCTGCTCACCCACTCCCCTTTGGCTTCTGAGCTGTGCAGAGGACTGGAAGGCCAGTGTTGATAGCTTCCCTGACTCAGCCCTTTTGGGTGCTGCTTTGCATTGGATGAAACTGGGGCTCTAGGAGTGAGATGCCTGTCACTGGGAATTTTGGGATAGGCCATCTTCTCAAAGGCAAGGCCACATATGGGGGCATTTATCAAGGCTGCTCTCTAAGTAGCAAAATCAGTGCTGTGAATATAAATTATTTTTCATTTTAGCTCAAAATTCAAATTCCTCCGCAGTTTTGTTTTCAATTCTTACTGTAACCCCTACCAAATATGGAGCTTCTAAAATTACACCCTTTTGGTGTCAGATGGGTCATTTCTTCCCTCAAATTATTTTATTTGTGTTGATTGCTCTTATTTACTTGTTCTTTAGTTTATTGATAAAAATACTGATAAAACAAAGTATTAGAATTTCCTGCTGGGGTCCCAGACTGTTTAAATAGTTACTTAGCAACCAGGATATAATACTTTCTGAATTATTTGGAGTAGCTTCACTTATGTACTAGATAAAATTATGCAGCTTGTTTCAGTAAACGTGATGGGGGAAAAGTCAATAGGAAGAACAGAGCAACATTCCATTGTTCTTTCCCTGTGACTCCAGGAACATCTGGTCTCATTAATCTCAAGTGCCTAGCTAAATGTGATAGACATATCCTGAGTTCCATTCATCTTGAGCATGGTCCATTGAAAACTGCTGTTGCATAGTAATGTGGGCAGATGCTTTGAAGCATGTAGTTTTCAAAATGTTAAAAAGAAACAGCATTGTCCAGCAGGGTGAGAATGGGGCTTCACATGTTCTACCTTATGGTCACTGGTGTGAGTACAGCCCAGGTTAGAAACAGCTGAAGCCCCAGTCCCACAAATTGGGTGGTCTTAGCTTAATTTTTTACAGATTGTCAATGTGCAATAAATGTTGACAACCACAGAATGAATTATATTCGAGCTTCCATAGTGTGGTTTCTGAGAGTCCGTGGCCTAGAACAGCCATATGGTGCAGCCACATGAGGAAATTCTCTATTAGGAACATTAGTAATTAAATTAGCTCAACATTCAAAATGGAGTTCAGCTTATAAAAAAAAAATCCAGAATGAAGCTAGGATCCTGTGGTAGGCCGACTTTGATAGAATTATTGACTTTGCTTGGGATTTTATGGTGAAGAAAAGATAGACTGTAAAATCAGACAGATATGGGTTGCACTCTGGGCAAGCAATTTAACCAACTCTAACCTTAGGGAAAGTGATTTAACCTCACTAAACCTCAATATCATCATATATAAAATTAAGATAAAATTGTTCACCCTCAGGGATTGTGAAGATTAAGTCAGAGAACATGTGACATAGCTAAAATACAGCAGGCATATACTATTCTAGAGGCCCAGTGCATGAAATTTGAACACTGGAGGGGGTGTCCTTCAGCCTAGCCTGCACCCTCTCCAATCTGGGACCCCTCAAGGATGTCTGACTGCCGGTTTAGGCCTGATCCCTAACCTCTCCCCTGCTGGCCTGATTGATACCTAACTGCTCTCCTGCTGGCATGATTGACTGCTCCCCTGCCAGCCAGATAACCCCCAACTGCCCTCCCCTGCAGGCCTGGTCACCCCCAACTCCCCTCCTCTGCTAGCCATCTTGTGACAATGTGGGGGCAGCCATATTGTGGCAGTCATCTTATGACAACATGAGGGTGGCTATCTTGTGACAACATGGGGTGGCCATCTTGTAATGTGAGGGCATGAGGGTCATTTTGCATATTACCTCTTTATTATATGCACAAAATTTGTGCATGGAGGGGGTGATTTCTTAGCCTGGCCTGCACCCTCTTGCAATCCGGGACTGCTGGCTCCCAACCGCTCACTTGTCTGCCTGCCTGATTGCCCCTAACCCCTCTGCCTGCCTGCCTGCTTGCTTCTAACCCCTCTGCCTGCTGACCTGATAGCCCCTACTTTGCCCCCCTGCTGGCCTGATTGCCCCTAACTGCCTCTGCCTTGGCCTCCAGTCTGGCCTCCTTCTGGAGGAGATGACTGGCTGGATCAGGGGAAGGCACACTCCCATTAGCCCGCTGCTGCTGACACTGCCAGCCTAAGCCTCAGCCCTTCCCAGCCACCCACAGCTACCTGAACCTTGGCCCTCACAGCTGCTGCAGCTTTGTCTGGAAGGACATCTTGAAGACATCCACTCTAATTAGCATATTACCCTTTTATTAAAATAGATTTGGGGACCACTACAACCATGAAAAACTTAAAGAATACACATGGCCCTGGCCACTTTGACTTAATGGAAAGAGCATTGGCCTATGGACTGAAAGGTCCCATATTTGATTCTGGTCAGAGGCACATGCCTGGGTGGCAGGCTCAATCTCTAGTAGGAGGCCTGAGGAAGGCAGCTAATCAGTGATTCTTATCATTGACATTTCTATCTCTTTCTCCCTCTCCCTTTCTCTCTGAAATCAAAAAAAAAAAAAAAAAAGAAGAGAAACCACACTTTAGGGGACATGTGCCGTATATGAATTATATCTCAACAAAGTTGTACTTTTATTTATTTTTAATCAGTTGCAGATGTTTTAAGATCCCTGCCCAGGATTTGCTTATCACGTCCCAAATCATGACTGCGACTCCCAGTTGCCTTCAGTCCTGGTGGATCTGGATGGTGTGATTTGCAATGGAGAAGGTAGTAAGAGCCTTGTGGAATTTCTGCAACCCCATTCCCGTGGTCTCCTCATAGGGCACCAGGGCCATTTCCACTGCCAGTTCTCTGCTTCCTTTAACCTGTGGGGCAAAAAAATCCTGCATGCTCTTGGCCAGAAAGTGTTTTCTCACTTTTTTTTAATGTTGTTTTATGGATTCAAAAGAATAAACAGATGTGGAAACTTTTGTCAAATTCCTTTTACATGGTTCTTCCAGTCTCATGGGAAGTGAGATGTGGCTCTGAATTCATCCCAAAGGGTGTCTTTGGGCAAAAGCACCCAGAATAGCACAACTCCTGCAGGATGCCCTACACACTTCCCTGTCAGGACTCAGGGGGGCTTAAGGGTGAGTGAGGCAGTGGTGCTAGCACAGGACCCAGGAGAAGGTAACACTTTCTACACTGCCCAGACCACATGCACTGTGTCTGCACGTGCCAACGTGGGCAGGGTGTTTCTGCTGTTTTGTTTTGGTCTGGCCTCCACCCCATCAGCCACTGACCGGTGCCTGCACTGAGACTGAACGTTTGGTGGTTCTACTTTTTGGTGGATGGTGGACGCACCCCAACCTCCCAGAGACTGGCAGTTAGACACTGGCAGCTTCTGAGTCGCTCGTGGGGAGAGTGTGGCCCTAGGTCCAGACAGACTCTGGCATCCTCAGCTAGGAGCCGCCAAAGGTTTGAAGGCTGGCCATGACCCCCATTGTAGCAGGGGTCCTCTCTGGGGCAATGGCTGGCCTGGGTTAGGGCTACCCATGGTTTGAAGGCTGGCCACAACCCTTGATCATAGTGGGCATCTCCTCTGGGGTACTGTCCGGCCTGGGCTAGTGCCGCCTGTGGTTTGAAGGCTGGACATGCTTCCCAATTGTGGTGGGCTTCTCCTCTGGGGCATTGGCTGGCCTGGGCTAGGGCTGCCCACAGTCTGAAGGCTGGCCATGCCCCCTCAGCTCCCTAGCATGGCATTCAGTCGAGCTTTCAGTCATTTTGGACATTACAGACCCTAGATTTTTATATATTAGGATTATATTCTCCAACAAAAAGGAGTGGGTAAGATTTAACTATATATTCTGAGTTGAATCTTTTAAAAGTCCATGGGTCAAATTGTTTCATTCTTTTGGTTATCCTTCGGGGAGTAGAATGGAGGAATTAGAACAGTGTCAGGAATCACTCAACTAGCAAAGTCAGGTGGTGTTGGGAGGAGCATTCAGTCATCCATGAAGTTAACAGTTTAGGTTAGGTCTTGAAATAGCAGGAATGTGGTTCAGCAGGCAATGCTAGCACAGTGCTTCTGGCTCTGGGTGCATTTGCACCTGACTGATTTTTGCTATTCCACAGATTTTTTTCTTAGTTTATGAGAGGCCGTTTCATTACTCACCAACCCTCCCTCATGCTAAGGAATTACATATTTTTGAAAACGTGAGACTTGAAAAGAAGGACCATCTTCAGTATTCTCAGAGTACTCATGAGATATATAGCCTATTCTAATTGTGGAGGCAATTACAGGGTTTTACTTTTCAGGGCCCAACTCAATTTTTATCTTTTGCATGAAGTTTCTTTTGACATATATCCTCTATGGCATCTCCTCCCTATTTTCATGAAGCATTTAGCATCACAAATCACAATTTAACTCTCAATTATATACTGCCTCAAATAAATGTCTTTTATTTTGCAGATGTGATCTTCTATTCTCTCATCTGAACTTTTAATGCTTTGCTGTTGTGCTACACTGCTTGTCAAAGCTCCTAATATAGCACTGTTACATAAAATGTGATCACAAAGTGCACATTCATCGATTGGCTAATGTTTTAATACAATTTATTCTGGGATACCAAAAGATTATGTGGAGATAGTGATCCAATTCTCCTCTCCCTCCTGGGCAAAAGGAAACACATACTTTCCAGTTCCTCTTGCAAAGTCTTGGGACTAAGTCTGGCCTATATGCTGTTGAGTAGGACTGATAGGTCACTTTTAGGCAGAGACAGTGAAATACCCCTGTGTTACTGTGGAAGGCACAGGTGAAAATGGTGGAGATGCCAGAGGTCACTGCCCTGAGCCCAGGTGCCCAGGAGAGTTACCTGATGTTCACTGGATGTGTATTTTGTGAGCAAGAAATAAATGGGTGTTGTGTTAAGTCACTGGCATTCTGAGCTTAATTTCTTTCAATGTCACAACTTAACCTCTGTTGACAAGTTGTAGTGGAGGTTGTGATGCATTAGCTAGGCATTCACCTGTGGAAAGCTCACTCACTTCTAAAGTACCTGGCTGCTGGCTATTCACAGCCAAATACCAGCTAAAGGGAGTTTCCTGGCCCAAGGCCAACTACTGCTACAGATCATGCTACACCCCATGGCTGGTAGATGAGCATAATGTCTCAACCCTGTTGCCTCAACTGGGGACAGCTTTGAATACAGGGCATGAAAACTCCCTATAGAAACAGCATTTAAATGTAAACTTCTTTCTACCTATACCAACTCTTGTTTCTTTCCCTCCCTGTCCTAGGGCATTGCTCATCTAACCTTTGCAAGTGTATCTGCCTCAGGGTCTGTTTCTCAGGGAACCAGAACTAAGCTACCCAAACCAAATTATTTCAAATTCCAGTAAAAACAAAACAAAAAACATACCTAGTGAAGGAAAGGGGTGCAGTTTAAGTCCTGGGTGAATTCTTTAACCACCTAGCTTGAAATATGTACATACAAAATTCAGGAGGCCTTGTTTCTACTAGTAGTTACTCTGGGAAGAATCTGCAGTGACTCTGTTTCTTCATTTGTCAAATAGGGATCATAACATATGTTCTTTTAAAAATATTTTTTTATTTATTTCAGAGAGAAAAGGAGGAGATAGAAACATTAATGATAGAGAGAATCATCAACTGCCTCCCTCCTGCATGCCCCACCCTGGAGCTCGTATCCTGGGCATCTGCCCTGATTGGGAATCAAACCTGTTCATAGATGCTCAACCACTGAGCCAAGCCGGCCAGTCATAATATATGTTCTAATGAGAGCAAAGAGCTACTGTATGGTCAAACTGAAAGTGAATAAAATACTATAATGCTTTCTATATAAGCTATGATCTCTCTGGATTGAATTTCATGTTGCTTGCATCCAGACTGCCTTCAGGCCCCAGGTAGTTGGTGAAGAAAGTTATGAATAAAGGATGCAATTAGAAATTAATCTAAGAGCAGCACTACCCCTTCACCAGTGACAACACATGGAGGCATTTATTTCAGAGACAAGTTTCAGGCTAGAGAATCTTTTGAAGTTGTTCATACCCAGCTGATTTGTAAGCCACATGGAACTAACCGTGTATTTGATATTTTGTTTTGTCACAGCTAGGCTGCATCTGCTGAAGGAGGTGGAGAAAGGTCACCATGATCCCAAGTTTATCACCAATAAGCAGTAGTGTATCAGCCAGGCCAGAGCGGTGAACGGAAGGCAGATCTCCTGGGATGGGGAAGAGTCCTGCACCTCAGTGTTTCCAGCATTGTGTTCCAGTGAAGCATGACATCATGGAACATTTGGAACATTCCCTCCCCCCAGTCAGAACAGGCTGTGCTGAGGGGATCTAGGAGAAATGTGTTACTCTCCTTTTGTCAATTAAAGACTCATATGTTTGTCGGCAATAAAAAGGAATCATGAAATTGCTTCATAACGACTATGATTATTCCAGGGATTATCTCACCAGATTCACTGCGATAAATCTTCACCAGAGACAGGAAACAGGATGCAGCACAAGGGGCTGCGGCAGAGCTTAATTTAGGCAGTGGGATAAAAGGAGCGAAAGCTGCTCTCCCAAGATACCTTTTCACCCAATGCTTCTCAATACTTTGCAGTTACCGAATCACAGTCTAAACCGCTCTGCAAGTGATTTTACTTTACTTTATATGTACAATTTAAAAGGTTTGTCATAAGTCATACAATCAGAAAAGTGACTGTTTTAGTTATGAGATCTCTTCAGAGTTAACCTTCAGTCTAGGCCAAGAATTGCATAGTGGGATGTTTTTTTTTTCTTTTTATAATGTGATCTAGAGCACATACAAAGATTCAGTAAAGTGTATTTTGTTAATAGTTGCTAGGCAATTATGGAATACTGAGAAATGGACAGTAGAAAAAGTCCAACCGATGGGGAAATAACTGGAAATAATATCGCTAATTTTAACCAAATGTGCTAATATGCGAAAGTGGCAATGTTTAAAATTACAGTTAGTGATTAAAAGTAACTAGTCATATTGCTTCTTTACAAATCCTCCCTTTAGCCATTGTCTTATCTACTTCTTGCTGTTGAATATGTACTACCCTCTGTATTCAAAGTGTCTACACTGCAACTTTTTAAAATAAATTAAAACAGATAGCATGCTGACATGTATTTTGAGTTATTCTCAGTTGGTAGGATCTTGGGGCCTGGCAATTTAATGTCAACCAAATTTAGTTTTAGGACTCCATGTATTCTCTCAGTTAATGACAACTTTATCCTTATACTTGCTCCAGTCAAAAATCTTGTTGTCTTCTTTGAACCCTCTGTAGCACTCATCCTTCACATTGGATCTGTCAGCAGTGCTTTTAAAATAAGTCTGGAATAATTCTACCACTTCTCACCACCTCCACTGCCATTCTCTAGATCCAAGTACCATTATTCAGTCCACGAGTCATTACTATATGCACTGACTAGTATCCTTTCTTTCCTTTCATACTTCTTTAGTCTGTTTTCAATATAGTAGTCAGAGTGATTCTATGAAAACATAAACCAGATTATGTCTTTCCTCCACTCCTAAGTCCCCAGCAGCTTATCTCACTCTGTGTAAAAGCAAATGTTCATACTCTGACCTATGAAGCTTTACATGATCCGACCATGTGTCCAACCAAGGTCCCTTAATACCTGTGCTCCAGTCACCCTGACCTCCTAGCTCTTCTTCAAATATGCTGTCAGGCAGGCCTGTCTCAGGGGCTTCACACAGTCTTTATACTCAAATTCTTCTTTCCCAGATATCCAGCAAGGCTATCTCCTTCATTTAATCAGTCTCTCCTCAAAAGTCATTCTTTGGGTGAGATCTATCCTGGCCAGGCAGACTAAAATTTGCCATATGCCTATATATGAACATACACATGTGTACACACATACTTATTCTCTTTCTCAGCTTTATATTTTTCCCTCTAGCAATTATTAGTATATAATACACACTAAAAGTGAGTATCCCCCCCTTTTTTTTGTCTGATCCTCTTCCTTAACACTGAAATTCAGACTCATCAAGAGAATAACTTTTTGTCTATTTTGTTCATGATGCATCTTCTATGCTAGAAGTGTTCCTGGGGTAGGATAGATAATCCATAAATATTTATGAAGTGAAAGATTTTATTCTGAGTTCAACATGTGTTTTCATAGCTTCTTATATTAAGACAAGCTCTAATTTTAATGATGAATTATTTTCACTCTTAGGGCTAGATTTGTATCTATTAATTTTGACAAGATATTGAATAAGGAAACTGTGGGAAAGGAAGTTGCTTTGTTCAACAAGCAGAGACAATGGAGGTTAAAGATGTACTTCTAGAGAGTCAAAGTTTTATGGAAGTCCTGAACCATAATTTGATGAACTGGGGGAGTCCTGGAGAATTTAATTTAAGTTTGAATCAAGGAAAAACACATTATTATTTTTAAAATATTTTTGCTGATTTTAGAGAGGGAGAGAATCAATGATCAGCTGCCTCCTGCATGCCCCCTACTGGGAATGGAGCCTGCAACCCGGGCACGTGCCCTGATGCAGAATCAAATTGTGACCTCCTATTTCATAGGTTGATGTTCAACCACTGAACCATGCCAGCCAGGCAACACATTATTTTCTTGATTCTTTTTTGTGATATTGAATATTAAATAAAATAATTAGCACTTATTAGGGTAAGGGAATATGAAACATTTCTTAAAGAAATAACATGTATTATTAATTTTCTTATGAACACAGTGGTAACTTGTAAACCATTCTTCCTTGAAATAACTGAAAACCAAGAAATAAACAATTTCAGTGTTCTATTTTAGGCATAATTCCAATGCAAAAGATCGTGTAGTGAGCTAAAGCTACAGCAATAATAAAGAATAAACCTTATGACAATTATAGCTAGAAATAGAGCATCTCACCTTTGGCAAATATCACAAATTTGCCTCTGATAATACACCTTTTTGATACTAAAAATCTGTTTCAGCATCCATCCTGTTGGTCTGCTAGCATGTACTTAAATATGGGGTGGGCAAAAGTAGATTTATAGTTTTTCATATGGAAATAGACAAATAGACAAATAATATAATATATAATATAATATAAGATTAATCTTGGTGTTTCTTTTACTCACAATGGTAAACCTATTTTTGCCCATCCCTGTACTTCAATGATGGAAAATTTACTATATTTTGAGTTAGTTTACTTTATGTATGGATAATTTTGTTAGAAAACTCATTTATGTCAAGTCAGTTTGTATCTCTGAAGTTTCCTCAGATGACATTCAACAAATATTGTTAAGCAAATGCATAATTGGATTGGGTGAAATTAACTTGTGAAGATGACACAAGAATCAGATAGCTTGATCCTAAGACTTGATAGTTCATGGCCTGGAAGTGCTTAAGAAAGCTCCAAATCTTAAAAATATTTTTGTTGATTTCAGAGAGTAGAAATGAGAACTCACAAAGAACAATATTGTTTTCATATAAAGAAAAATGGCCCTTCTCCTTCTACTTCAAGGAGAATCTCATTACAGTTTAATTCAATAACATATTTATAGTAATATCTGTAGGTTGCCAAGTAAAAGTAATACTGTTTAAAGTGTTTTTTAAATAGATAAGGTAAGTCTCAATATCCTATTAACCATCACTCCATTATGCTACCAACCAATAGGAGTGAGTATCCAAATTACCCAACAAAGATGGCCACACCCATAGTGGGCAGGCAACAGCACCCAGCAGCTCCAAGGCCCACCACCATGGTGCTGGGGCTGCTGGGAGCGGGGGTGTGGGAGAGCATCAGAGACACAAATGTACAAGAAAGCTGTGGAAGGAAGATAAACTATCATAACTTTATCTCCCTTTCCACAAGATGAGAAAACTGTCCCTGGTTTATTTAGTGATGTGGCCCAACCTTTCTACAAGCACAGGGTATGTTATGACCACTCCTAGGAAGGTCTGGTCAGAATATCGTCTCCAGGGAATAACGCTACTGTGGCAAATCATCTAAGAGAGAAAACAAGCTTTTGTTGGGTTTATTCTGAAGGTCAGAGAACATTCCACTCCAACATATGCTGTGTTGTTATACTAATGATCTTGACCTGTAGATGCTTGAGAAACAGCAAATGCATCCAGAGGCTTTCACTGAAGTTTCCTGATCTGCCTAAAATCAGACCCCTGAAAAGGAGCTCAAATGTCGTAGGTCCTCTTGATGGGAGAAGTGTCATCAGACAGAGAAGGCTGACTCCTGTCACAGGACAGGAGAAGTTGACATCACACCCAAACTTCGTTACAAACTATCTCCCCCACCCCCATTCATATTTCCTAAAAATCATTTACTCTCCTCTAAGAGGCCTACATCTCCTGTCCCCTTTCCATAGGAAGAAGGTACTTAGATCTGCATTCTAAGCAACCTTGAGGACTTACTCATTTTTCCCTGGGATCTCCCACATATACACTAGGTACACATGTTAATGAACCTAGAAATAGGCAGAGGAGGTTAGAGACAATCAGGCAGGCGGGGGAGAGCAGTTAGGGGGATCAGGCTGGCAGGCAGATGAGCAGGTAGGAGCTAGGGGTCCTGAGGGATTGCAGATTGGAGAGAATGCAGCCTGAGTTGAGGGGACTCCCTTCCCATGCATGAATTTCATGCATTGGGCCTCTAGTTGTTTATAAATGCTTCCATGCTAATCACTTAAACTTATAAAAACACATTGCTTCATATGACAATTTTTAAGTTATCTAAAAAGTGTATTTACATGGCAACAATAGTTCTCCAATAGTTACAAATAAGATCTATTGCAGTTCTGCAAACAATTTAGACTTCTAGAGATTATATGCAATTACATTCAAATCAACATTTTTTTTGATGGGCTAGAAATAAGGATGTGATAGTACTATTGCTTTAAATGTTATGAAGAGAGAAAATTATTGGAAGCATGTATTTAAATTCAAGTATAATGATATTCAAAGATATGAACAAACAAAAATACTTCTATTTCCTGAAATCATTATGTGATATTGTCAAGTCTAGTACCTGTGGTGAATTAAATGGAACTGAAATAACTTTTGAAACTTGCCTGTGTATTTTAGTGGCACCTATTGACATGTTAGCTATGCTTTCCAACCACTCTAGCTTTGGTAAATATATATATATCTATATATATCTATATATCTATATATATATATTTCTCTCTATCTCTACCTATCATCTATCCTACACACACGAAGTCACACCCATGAGCGCACACACCCACACACATCAAGTATTGTACGTAAGAGGAAGCCTATATTGCGTTTGTCATTTAAATTCAAGTTACCTTTGAAATGAAATCATTTCACATTGTTTCAAGATTAGGAGTCTGATTTCTTGTCTTAGATCTGGCACAGTACAATGGACAAGCATTCAATTTCTTCATATGCTTGGAGGTTTTTTTCTACAAAATGATTGATTATTAAGATCTTAGTTTCAATAGTTCATAATATTCACTATTTTATGGGTATTTTGAATTGGAAAAATACATCTGTGAGATGTGAATGCTGACCAAAGGATAATGGGGTGAAATGCTGTGACATGTGTGAATATTTTCCATTTGTTGGTCATACTCCATCCCTCTCTGTACTGCTGTACTCCAGGTGCTGCAGTCTGTATGAACTGCATCAAAATAGGTTCCCGAGATCTTGTAGCAAAGACAGGAGAGAGGGAGGGATGAAGAGTGGGGTTATTCTCCCAGCTTCCTCCCTGTGGGTTATTAGGACAGGGTGGCCATGTGACTAAAGGCTATAGTCCTATCATTATCCTAAGTGACAGTCACTGCTCTCTTCTCTTGCTTCTTTAGTAACTGCTTCCTCCTCTGGCCCATGCTTTTAGACTTTTTGTATATGCTCCTCTTTCTGATTCCCTTACTCTCTGACTGTATTTTTGCAAGTAGTTCCTTTATTAGAGTGATTGCAAATTATTCCAGGCCCTGTGGCATCCATTTACTACTGGGATCATAACTCACTGGGAATACAAACCCCTGGGATGCTACAGCAGGGAAGGATGGATATTGTGCTGACAGCACAGATGCTGCAGTTACTGCGTCTGTCTCAGCCAACATCCAGGAACTTCCTTTGCCTGATCAGAAGGCACAGTATATGACTCCCCTTGCATTGCCATGGGACAGGTGGATGGACAACAGCAATGCCCAGGTTTGAGCACTGAAAGCAGAGTAGAGTCTCACAGGATTCCAGAGAGGGAAGTAAAGCCAGTCTCAGGGTGGAGCGGGATTTGTGCATGCACATACAGAACGAATCACCTCAGAGAGGTTACCAATTTCTAGAGTGAACAAATCACAGAGGAAGAGGTTGAGGATTTTCCACAAATGGTCAAAAGTTCCTCAAAACAAAGAAGAAACAGCCCACATCAAGTCAATTCATGCTCTAAGTGTCAAGATGCAAAATCTCACAGCAGAGCGAGTGGCCCAGGAGGAAGAGAAACCTGGGCCAGAAGAAAGACCATGCGTGGTAACAGCCGATTGAGAGTCCTCATCAGTTTTAAGTAGAACCCCCCACCCAAATCCTCAAACTTAATACCAGAATCCTATCGTATGCCATTTTGGTTTGTTATACATAAGTTTGCTTTAGTTAAATAGATATAGAGATAGATGATACAAAGAAACAGAAATAGAGAGCTAATGAATTCCATAGCATCATATCACATGGAATGACATTTTGATATAGTCCCAAATTAAAGAAGTCTGAATTGAGTAGCACCTTCTTACTCTTGCAGTTAGGATATGTCTTTTTGAAATAAATATGAACTTAGAAATGTCTGTGTTAACCAAAAAATTATAGTAAGCATTGAGTATATCCCAAGAGGTGTATAGATAATCCAAACTAATCCCTTTTTCTCTCCTCATGTTTGTAAAGAATGAAACACAAAGAAGCCTTCCAGGGCCATCCATCTAGGCTTCCTTCAGGCAGGCATGGTTTCCCACCAATCGTTGTATAAGTCACCCCACACCTCTTTCTTGTCTTTTCTCAAAACAGCACCTGCTCCATGAGAATTCTATGACTCTCCACAGAGTTTCAGTGATCTCATTTCCTATTTTATATTTTCTTAGAATTTATCAATATATTAATAACTGTCATTCTCTACATTCATATTATAGACTGCAAAAGCTATGAGGCAGGGGATATTTGGGCGTCTGTTTGTTTACTACTTTAGAACCTAGAAGAGTGTTTGGCACATAGCAAATAATAAATAAAAGGAGTAGAGAAAGTGGAAGGAAGGAGGGGAGAAGGAGACGCAGGAGAGACACTTGGCACAGTGGGTCACTTTCATATTTGAGGAGAGGTTGGGCTTCAGTGAAGATATGAGTTTTGATCTTGAAAGATAAGTGTCTTGAAAGATAAGTGGTTTGTTTCCAGGTGGCAGTAGATGGTGCTGAATAAGCAAGGGCTGTGAACCAAACAACATGTCAGTCACTTTGATTTGAATCCAACTTAAAGTTACAGATGCTTAATTAGACCCCTCACTTGATAGCAATTTCCCCATCACTTAGATGTGTTCAAGTAAATTCTGGATAAAAAGCACTTGGGGAAGCTTTAGAACAATAGTTCTCCACTCCAGTGATCACCCCACCTCAGGGGAAATTCTGCAATGTGTGGCCACATTTTTGGTTGTAACCCTAGTGGGGCAATGCTAATGGCATCAAGTGTGGATTGCTGCTAAATAAACATCCTACCATGCTCAGGACAGCCCACACAACAGAAAGTTACCCAGCTAAAATGTCAATAGTGTGGCCAAAGGTGAGAAGCTGGTTTAGAGGTAATTGGTCAGATTTAAACTAACCCCTGAAATCTGTGCCAACACTTAGAGTCTGAGTTGTTGTGGTTTTTTTTTTTAAGTCTGGAATTTTTTTTTTAAAGTACTTATTTTGGATGTACAGAGGAATTAATTTCACTTTGGATATGATTGAAAAAAATCTGAGTGCCCCTTAAAATTGTGTTATTCTTTGTATATATGATTGTAACAGAGTACATTGGGTCTAATATTTTCAGGAATTTTTAAAAAACAGCAAACCTAACTTATGATCCAACAGAGAAGTTCCTCAAGTTAATGGACAGAAATCTAAGTGTCACTGCTATTATAATGATGGGAATATCTGGTCATCTTACTTTTCATCCCCTTGACATACGTGTCCCAAGTGCTGAGACAGTACAATTCTACCATTTGCAAAGCAGTTTCATATATATATAACTTAGATAAGAGAGCAAAATATTATAAGAGTTATATTAAAAATTGATTTTTAGCACAGAAAAATAGTACAGTTTTCTTTGCTAATTAAAAAAAATATTTTGTCTGTTTTATTACTCCATCTAGGAAATTGCACACAGGGTGATATTATGAAGATAAAAGCCTCTAGAATATAGCATTTTACCACATAGAACAGTATGAATTGGAAAATGTATTTTTAAAAACAGCCATTCTTTTGGAGCTCTGCTGCTTGCGGGAATGTATGGGAAGAAGATTCTCCTCATTATTTTTGAGTGGCTTGGAGCAGGGGACATTTTGGGGGGCATACATCTCAGTACTGCATAGATTCAATCCCCAGCTTGACAGCTCTCTTAAATGAAATGAAACCTATGCTGTAGTTCATTTCCAGTATCTTATCCCTGGCTTATATCTCAATGTGAAGTTTATTTATATAAAGATGCATTCTGGGATCCCAACCCCTCTTTCTGACACCAGCTCAGACTTGCCTGAGACCAGTCATTACCGTCCAAATTCCAGCTCTCAGCCTTGAGAGGCAAAGAGATTACCTATATGCAGTCTGCCTGGGTGTTGTGGCTGCATCAAGCAAACTTTGAACTGGACAACCTTGTTTGACATTTATAATATAAATGGAACAAAGCTTAAAACAACAAGCCTAAAGTCCCTAAAATGAGAAACAACGTAAACACAATTTAAGGCATCTCTTCACAAGCACAATCTATTTCCTGCTCCTGTCCCTTCAGAGCTTCCCAAACTTTGGCCAATTTTGTGAGTTCATTCAGACACAATTTTCCTTTTTTCTTTCCTCCTTCCTCCTCCTCCTCCTCCTCCTCCTCCTCCTCCTCCTCCTCCTCCTCCCCCTCCTCCTCCTCCCTCCTCTCTCTCTCTCTCTCTCTCTCTCTCTCTCTCTCTCTCTCTCTCTCTCTCTCTCTTTCTTTCTTTCTTTTCTTTCTTCAAAGTAGAACCAAAAGGGAATTATTTAATAAATTACTGTAGAAAACTTGGTAGAAAATAGCTCATCAGTCCATTCAATTGGAGAATACTAAATATGGTTATGAACTTATTTATTACAAATTCTAGTGCACAGTGTGCTTGAGGGAATGCAGCACTTCACCTTCAAGCTGTCTTCCATTTTATTTTTGAAAAATTTTTAATCAATAGACTTTACTTTTTAGAGTAGTTTTAGAGCTACATAAAAATTGGTCAAAAAAGCATAGAGAGTTCCCAAATTACTCTCCACCTGGCCTTCCACCCCCAACACACACACACACACACACACACACACACACACACACATTTTCTGTTTCATAGTTTACCTAGGAATTCACTCTTTGTGTTGTACATTTAATAGGTTTTGACAAATGCATAATGTCCTGCATCCACCATTATAGTATCACTAGGGGCCCAGTGCACAAAATTTGTGCACTGGCAGCAGGGACGGGGTGTGTGTGGTCCCTCAGCCCAGCCTGCTCCCTCTCACATACTGAGAGCCCTCAGGGGATGCCCTACTGAGGCCACTGGGCTGATCAGGGGAAGGACCAGCCCCATCACCCTGATGCTGCAACCACTGTCAGTCACCACAACCACCAAAGTGTTTTCATCAACATGGACTCCAGTCCCTTCACCATGAAAAAAAATGACAACTTTCTTTAGGCATTTTCAAGATGTGTCTTTCATAGGATATGACATTTCTCTCTCCCTTTCTTTCTCCCTCCCTCCCTCCCTTCCCCTCCCTCCCTTTTTCCTTCCCTCCCTCCTTTCCTTCCTTCCTTCCTCCTTTCCTTCCTTCTTTCCTTCCTTCCTTCCTTTCTTTCTTTCTTTCTTTCTTTCTTTTTTTCTTTCTTTCTTTTTTCTTCCTTTCTTCCTTTCTTCCTTTCTTTCTTTCCTCACCTGAGGAAATGTTTCCATTGATTTTTAGACAACGTGGAAGAAAAAGGGAATGACAGAGAGAAACATCAAAGTGAGAGGAACACTTTGATTGGTTGCCTCCTGCATGAGCCTTGACCTGGGCCCCAGCCAGGGAGGAGTCTGCAACCTATGTACATGCCCTTGATCAGAATCGAACCAGACCCTGCAGTCAGCAAGCATAGGCATTATCCACTGAGCCAAACTGGCTAGGGCAGGATATGACATTTCTTAGCCCTCGAGCGGCGAACCTTTTTTTTTTCTCCAGGAGTGTGGTGAAAAAATTCTAGATCACATTTTTGGATTCTTATACCCAAGTTACTAAGAATATTACCAGTGGCAAACAGGGAGCTTAACCAATGAGTGGTCAGAAACGGTATTTCCTTTGTAGCTCACACCAATCACTTCTGATCTCTGGCTCTGCCCCTGCCAAGGCCTAAAGCCTCTGGGCCTGGGCAGGGAACCGCCAGCTCCCTCTGATCGCCCTGCTCTGCATCTGCTCAGGTCCCAAGCCTCTGGCTGGGGTTTGGGGCCTGGACAGGGGATCCCCAGCTCCCTCCAATCACCCAGCTCCACTCCTGCCCAGGAGCCCCCTGGCTCAACCCCTTCCCAGGGGCCTACTTCAGAGTGTGACCTGGGTGCTGAGAAAGTTCCTGCGACCCATGCTGTTGGGAAACTATGTATGCAAATTAACCTCCATCTTTGTGGGTTAATTTGCATACTCACTCTGATTGGCTGTGGGCATAGCAGAGGTAAAATCAATTTACATGTTTGTCTATTATTAGGTACTAGAGGCCTGGTGCACAAAATTTGTGCGGGGGGGGGGGGCGGGGGGGCGGGAAGGGGGGCTGTCCTTCAGCCCATCCTGCTCCCTCTCCAATCTAGGACTCCTTGAGGGATGTCCGACAATCCGCTGTCAGACATCCCTCTCACAATCCAGGACTGCTGGCTCTCAACTGCTCACTTGCCTGCCTTCCTGATTGCCCCTAATCGCTTCTGCCTACCAGCCTGATCACCCCTTAACCACTCCCCTGCCAGCCTTATTGATACCTAACTGCTCCCCTGCCAGTCTCTTTGCCCTAACTGCCCTCCCCTGCGGGCCTGGTCACCCCTAACTGCCCTCCCCTGCAGGCTTGATCACCCCCCAACTGCCCTCCCTTGCAGGCCTGGTCCCTCCCAACTGCCTTCCCCTGCTGGCCATCTAATGGTGGCCATCTTATGGGTTAGAGTGATGGTCAATCTCATATTATTCTTTTATTAGATAGAACAGAGGCCTGGTGCATGGGTGGGGTTCGCTAGTTTGCCCTGAAGGATGTTCCGGATCAGAGTGGAGGTTCCCTTGGGGCATAGGGTGGCCTGGGCAAGGGGCCTGTGGTGGTTTGCAGGCTGGCCACACCTCCCAATGACCCAAGTGGAGGCCTTGGTATTTGGGATTTATTTATCTTCTACAATTGAAACTTTGTAGCCTGGAGAGGAGCCAAGCCCTCTGCTCGCACAGCCATTGAAACTTTGTTGCCTTAAGCAGAGGCTTGGGCCCACCAGGGTTTGCCGAAAGCTTAGCTTCCTCCATCACTAGGGGAAATCTAAGCCTCCCTCGTGCTTTCTCTGTGGCTGTAGTCATCTTGGTTGGGTTAATTTGTATACTTGCTTCTGAATGGCTCATGGGCATGGCTTGTGGGTGTAGCAGAAGTACGGTCAAGTTGCATACTACTCTTTTATTAGGTAGGATGATGCAGAAGAGTGAATGCTGTCCTAAAGATTTCATGCTTCTCCTTATTAATCCTTTCTCACACCCCTGCACTCCTGGCAACCACTGATCTTTTTACTATCTCTATAGTTTTTCCTTTTCCAGAATGTTATACAGTTGGAATCATACAGTATGAGTCTTTTCAGGTTGCCTTCTTTCACTTTGTAAATATGCATTCCTATGGCTTGACAATGCATTTCTTTTTATCACTGAATAATATTCCATTGTGTGGATATAGCACAGTTTGTCTTTTTTATATAAAATATGTAAAACTAATATAAGATTAAAAAAAAGCCAATATAAGATTTTTATTTGTGCAAATATTTACTTTGTCTAGGTTTCTAAAAAAAAAAAAATCATGCGATGGCATTGGATGAAACATCTGATATAGTGACTTAGCATGTCTTCCTGACAAGGTTTAGTGGAGAAGAAAATACTAAATAATTTAAAGTACATTTTCCTTTTTAGAATGATAAACATAATCCCTTGTGAAAAACTTTCGTGAAAATCATACAAAATAGATCATTTTTTGTGTATGGGAATTGTCTATGTGAAGAGAGTTATGTATTTTTAGACTCCACAGGTACTGCTACTCAGCAAATCCATTGGCTTCTAATGCCTGGTTTACTAGTATCTTTTTATAGTCAAACTTTTCTTCACTCTTTCAATTCCTGGAAGCTGAAAGCTAAATGCTTACAACACTGTAAGTAATTAGAAGATCAAATTTGTACCAGGTGTTAGAAAAATCAGTTTATTAGCTGGTGCTCTGTGCAGAAGTTGGAACTGGGGAGAAGTAGGATGAACTGAATAGAAGTATCTACTCTTGGTTTTCTATGGGTGCCAGGAGACTTTACACCCAGGTGGTAGTTTCCATGTGGACAGCCATAGCATATATGTGAGGGACAACTGAACACTATGTGGGTTGTTACTTAAAAACTAAAAGTAACTAACCATAGCAATTGGTTAAGAGTTTTTTAACTCAACATGGCTGTAACTTACTCCCTGTTAATTTTCACTTTCCTTCTCCTAGCATTAAATAGTTGCATTTTTCTACCTAATTATTAAAGGAAATCTTTCAACAGTCATACTTTTAAAAATTATCAGGCCTGATAGACAATGCTATAGACATTTTCTATGTAATTTCCATTTTTAAGTCTCTAAGTTGCCTTCTCCATTCTGATAATACTATGAGACAGCTTGAATACACTAATATCTCTTGTTAATATATCTAACCTATGTAAAGAAATTATGATAGGCATAAAATAAAAATTTAGTTAATAGGAAAATCTACCAAATTTTGAAAGAGAGGGCTTAATATTATAAATATATTAATTCACTCACATTTGATATAAGCATTTTTAAAAATTGCATTTAGAATTAAAATATAGGATGGTGTGTATATGTATGTATGTGTGTGTGTGTTTGGAGGGTAGAATCTCGAGAAGTAAAATAAAATTTGATTTTAAAAGTGGAAAAATAATTGTAGGAAACTTGTCCTAGAAAAAGTTTCTCATTCTTAAAAACCTACTATAATGAGCAATATATTTTAAATAAAATAGATTTAGATGCCTGTGTAATTCATTACACATACAAGCAACAAATGCATAAAAATGTGAAATTTAAAAACCAAAAAATATAATAAATATTTTATAGTTTTTTAAAATTAAAAATGTTCTTCCTAAACAAGATATAAAACTACAAAACTCAGAAAATCTATATGTTTAAAAACATTGAATTTAAAAATTTCGGGATGAAACATACTTTAAATAAATTTGACAAAAAGCAGACTCAGAAAATATTTATAACATCTTTAGCAAGAAAAGGGCTCATAATATGTAAATAATATCTATAAAATAATAATAGAAGATAAATGCAAATAGATGCAGATGCAATAATACTAATAGAAAGCAAAATTTGAACAGGCAATTCATAGAAAAGAAAATATAAAAGACTATTCAACATATGATTAAATCTTAAACTTCACTGAGTTAGAGGAACATCTACCGAAACAAAATAAATCTCCTCTCTACCAGTTTTAGTATAAGTTGTAAAGATTGGTATATTAAGCTACAAGTATGGAGGAAGAAGAGGTAGTCTCACACACTTCTGCTGGCAGGAACTGAGGACTATTGGAGAGCACCCATGAAAAATTTAAAAGTCATAAACCCTTTGACACACATTTTTATTTGATTTTTTGGTCTGGAATTTGATCTTAGAGTAATATGCATCTATGCACAAAAATTATCTGTCTATAAATACACAGCATTTGTAATGGCAAGATTTAGGATCAAACAATCAATAAAAGAATGTTTAAAAACACTATATAATATTATGTAGCTGTTTAATGAGGTAAGTTTACATATTTTTCTATAATAATATGTCTAGGATATTTTTTTAGCGCTATTTACAGTGAAAATCTTAGGTACAATGTGGTCAAATTTTGTAAAGTATTCATGAGTATTTAGCAATATGTGATTTTACATACATCTACATGCATATACATATCCTTATAAGTAAGAAATAAAAAGTCTGGAGAGCTAAAAGCCAAATGTTAGTAATCATAGCCTGGGGGAGGGACTGAAAGAGGGATGGTGCTTTCCCTTCTAGATTGTATTCTTTATCAAAGAAGATAGTTTATTTGTAAATTTTATTTTCATTTACTTTTTCTTTGTTTTTCAAAAAGCTAAAAATTTATATTTGGAACACAAATAACTGAAAACATAAACCAGCATCATAATTTGGGAAATATTTCCAATTTTACATTTAAAGATGAAAGAAAATACAGGTGCACAACATAATTTAATCTTAGTGTTTGAATTACATTTCTAGACCTTTAAATAGCTTCCTTTAAAAGTTATTTAAGGGAAATTGCTGAACTTATTTGTGTGGAAGGACTGAAATAGTGCATATTGTATTTAAGGGATGATCCTAAAGGGGCCATGGACATGTCTCAGCAGGGACTCCCTCTCCTTCTCTTAATATTCTAAAACATTTCCCTATTTGTCCAGGGAATGAGATTCATAATGATCAAATATAAATTGATGTTAATATTTTTGTCATCTGAGGAGAGAAGGATGAACATAAAGTTGCTGAGAATTTTCAGCACTAATGCCTGGCCACTTGTGAGAGTCTGGAATACAAAGGAGGTCTGTGGAAGTGCTCAGTGGGAACAAACAGGAATGTGGTGTGTCTCTGTGATTTCCTGTCTCCCCCACCCCTCTTTTTTCCACAGAGATAGGTCCTTTGGTGAAAAGACATCTGTGCTTTCTTCTTTCTTTTCAAGACTGAATGTCATGATTTAGGACACACAAATGTAATTTCAACTTTGTCTGCCTGCTGGTTTATTTCATGCACCTGCTTTTGGAGGAAGGAGAGACAGGGTTTTAAAAGAACATTTTGAGGCCAGAGCTGACCTTTGACCTGATATATCCCACAGGAACCCAGAAAATAAAAGCACTTATTCAACATGGGTGATTTAAACAATGGAGCAACACATTTACAATTAGATTTACATATCAATGTATAGACTTGTTTCTTACTTTGTTATTTTTCCTTTTACTTAAGTCATGAAATAAAAAGGTAAGGATTCTTTTTTTTTGCATTTATTCCCTTTATTAAATCTTGTATTGATTTGTAAATGAAATTTTACTTTTTGGTTTCAGTTTTTTGTAATGTCCCTCTATATTTTAAATTTTTTGGTTTAGGTAAAAACTTTGTATATGTAATTTATAGTATCTATCAATTTGTTTCTAACTAAAATGTCCTCTATTAAAAATGTTCTTTAATATCTGAGTATTAAGCAATTCAAAAATGGAATTATTATAAACAGCTATTCTAAATAGTTTTGCTAACAGTCTGATAGATAATAAATTGAGGTTTGATTTAGTAAACAATTCTTGGTCCTTAAATTGCTTTCTGTAATGAAGAGTTATGCAGTATAAGTTAATTGCCTAATGCTTAATTTGTTTTAAGGAAAAAAGTATTGGATTAAAAAAAAAGCAGACAAAGTAGATGTTTAAAACAAATAGATTATCCTCTGCTTTTTCTTTGGCTCCTCGAAGGACATGATTTTCTCCATCCTTGATGCCTTCAATTAAGGGAGTCCAGCTCCACTACTGCAAAACAAAAGCTGCCTAGAATAATTCCTTGAGGAGTAAAAGTATAGAAACAAAGTGTGAGAAAAAAAGGCAGGAAGCCTGTAGATTGTAAATATAAGAGAACGTTTTGGCTTTATAGTGACACTGTGTGCTTGTTAGAATTGACGAATAGCAGATGTCCTGAGAGTTGTGAAAACATCTGCCACAGTCACTTGAAGGTGACAAAATAATCTGATTAATTTCCTTTTTTTGGGTTTGTTCTGTGCTTTCCTTAGAAATTATTTTCCAACCAAGTAACTTTTCTTCCCATAATTCCTGTATGGAATTTGGTAAAATAAGAAGTTTCACAGTTCCTGAATATTGTTACAGATGGGCAGGTCAGGTGGTTTGTATTTTTCCTTTAGTGAACAGTGCCTTCTGCTACCACCATAGACATTAAATCTTTTAATTTCTGAATATTTTCTATGCTTTCTTGATAAGTTTGTAAGACCAGAGACCTGAAAACAAAAATGAATCACTGCTAGAAGGTTTTTCTGATAAAACGTTATCTTCCTGGGTTGGGGGCATGTGTGGTGACAATGAGACCATGTGAGGCAGAAGCCTATGGCTAGCAACTCCTCTAGTGGCCTTTCATTCCTGAGCCAACAACTTGAGTGAGCTGAGAGTGATCACACAGTGAGCCTCCCAGAAGGTCCTCTCCCCTTGGCTACTTTGTAAAGCTCACAGCACTTCTCCTACTCAGGAAGGTTAAAGTGTAGGATTGAGTTATACATTTTCTGAGGAACCGACCACATGGTGGTACATCTACTAATGGGGTTGGGGGGAGGTAAATAAAAGTAACTGTTCCTAGAGAAGTATTATTTTGTCTCCTGCCAAGATGGAAGAGTAAATTAAAAATGTGTGGAACTATGTGGAATTAAGTCCTGCCCTCTTTTATTCTACTTATCCTTTCCAGGCGTTCTCTACTTGTATACGACTACAGTAAAAAGTGACCTCAGGATGGTAACCTCCAGGACAAAGCCCTTCCATTTTCTTTGATATAAGGCCACTCTTTTACATTAATTTAGTCCATACTATTTATCTCAATCAGAAAAAGGATTTCCCAGCACTGTACATAAGCATCTTTTTCTTTATAAATTCAGTCTTTTATTTCTCTCATCGTGATTTATCCTCTTAACTCTTCAATGACAACAACTAAACTTAGCTTAAAAGGAGAACAAAAGGGGTCAATTCTATAGGGTATAAAAAAACTTTCCACAAATAAATCTGCTAGTGACGGCCACTGCTTTTGAGAGTCTTTCTCTGATACCTTTAGGGGTTTAGTTAACTGGAACCTCCAGGTCTCCATGACCTAGAAACAGATGGAGTTGTGCACATCTCTTCAAGGTTTTCCTGAATGAAGGCTGATTTAGCTATAGAACTGAAATTGGATCACCTAAAATCCCTCACAAGAGAATGAAAAGGAAAGAAAGAACTCCCATAGACTTTTAAACTCAAAAGGACCAGCCCAGGGTGAGTCTATTGAAGAGGGCAGAGTTGACTAAGGCTTCCCTGAAGAAGTTCCCGGGAAACAGTGACAGAAACAAGTACAAAACCATCCTGTTAGTGAACAAAATCCCACCTTAACCAAAGAAAGAGACCTCTTCAGGAGACATAAAGAAGAGAGGTCGAGGCTTTCTCTGAAGAGAGCTGAGGAGGAGGTGATCCAGAGGCAATAAAAATCTGTAAGTTTCTACCAGTTCAAAATGAGATTAAGACTCTGATTTGTTCTGCAATAAAGTACTATTTCATCCACTGGCCTTTGCCTCAGAGGGATCTTGCACCTATCTTGTCCCAAATCAGTTACCCTGGAACTTTTACCAAAAACATCAGAGAGTCGAGCAAAGACACTTAGAAGAAACTAAGAAAGGGAAGAAATAAATGATGGATTGCCTGAATTCAAAAGAGGCCACTCAGGAAAGAAAAACCTGAAGTATTAGCCAAGTCTGATAAAAACAAAATTATAATGACTTACGATGTGTCTGTTAATAGCAAAGCACTGGCCTAGGAATATTTTAGAACCAGGGTAAGATATAATTTTTGATTCTGAGAATGCCATGTACAGTGAAGAAAACAGACAGAAACAGAAACAATAGGAGGATTAAGCTACTAATGAGAAAGCAATGACATAGCTCAAAGACCACAAATCCCACATAAAAGAAGATTTTTGTATCCTTCTTCTCCTCACACAGACAGTTTTTGTGATATTTATACTAAGGTTTCAGTGCTTTTTCACTATCTTTTATGAATAGACAATAGATTTTAGTCCCCTTTTCCTCTACACCTAAGATAACCTCAATATAATTGCTTCTCTGAGTCAATTATATAATACTTATTTAAGGATCACTGTATCCTGAAGACTATACTAGTTTCTATGCTTCAATAAAAAGAAATTGCATTATAGTCTTTAAACTAAAAATTATTTAAAATTTCCTAAAGAAAGACAATATAGAAAATTAGGAAAATGCTTGAGAATAATATTAAAGAGTGGTTGAGATTTAGATATTCTAGTGTGTTGTTGCAACCAATTTGCCAGATGTTCATATTAAAATATACAGTATATCCATGGTCATTATGCCAGAATATTAATAAATTCACACTTAGTCTATACACACACACACAGACATTTTGCTGTACTTATTGCTATAGTAAAAACAGTATTTAAAAATAGAAATTGTTACAACCTTTATTCCCTAGTAATTTTTGGTTGAATTAATCAACTGAATGTATTAATTTTTAAACATTTTTAAAACTCCCAAATGGACAGTTCACAGATGAATATATTAGTAAAGATAAGAACTTAATTAGGTTGCTAAAATGTTTTTACATATCCATGCAAAACAGAGTATAAATATTATGATTTTTAAAAATTCTTTATTGATATTATATATGTCTCATTTCCTCCCCATTAACCTCTTCCTGGTAGGTCACTCATGGAACTTTTGATCATGTTGCCTGAAGAGTGATTTTCTTTTCAATTTCTAAAGTATAAAAAGTTCCAAGCATGATACATATAATCTTTTTTATACTATATAATTTCTTCCCTAAATTATACCTCTGAATTTGTGTGAAAACCACCTAGAGGAGAAAGCTGAAATGATACCACTGATTTTGCATATAGATTAAAGAGATTTAACTACTTCCATTTCTACCTAACTTTTAAATAGCTTTCAAGCATTTCACCTAATCCTCATAACTAATTTGTGAACTATGTTGTTCTTACATGTTTTCCTATTAAATGAAAGTAAACAGATTAGAACAATTGGAAGTCTTGCTCAGTTTCCACATCTAGGGTTGGGACTCAGACTGTGTTTTCCACAATACAGTGCTGCCTTCTCTATTGCTATCAGTTTAGATAAATCTGCGTGTGTTATGAGATTTATTGAGTCACATTTCTATATAGCAGTGTTTGTTTTCTTATGTAATATAAACATTTGTTTATTAATGAAAAAAAGACTTAATAGTGTAGAAATTGTGACTTGCATTAATTTTTTTCTTGATTTCCCCCTTTAGGAAACCTCCTGATCATGCCGATTATCATCTACTCAAAGAATCTTTCTTTTTTATTTAAAGCCATTGGTAGTTCTTGTGTGACAAACTCTTTTCTCAGTCTGATTGGATCTGTGTATTAGTAACGAGTATCACTTCCAACAGTTCAACATAAGGCTTAAAAAATATGCTCTGTAGTTACAAAATTGCACAATAATGGGTTGAAAGAAGAGGCAACATTGAAGGACAATTTCTGGCTACTTATTTTGAATTCTTTCTCTCCCCGAATTCATGACCAGCATCAAAGAAGTAGTACTCATTCTAATCTTTGTCAAATGCTTGGAATGGTGGCAAGCTGGAGACATCCTTTCTGGAAGTTTGTAAAGTTAAGAACAATATGGATGCATAACAAATCAAAGATCTTGCAATCCCATTTTTAATAACATGGTCTATAACACCATCATTTTGTTATTATAGGAAATTTTTGCTCAGGAAGATAAAAATGCAAATACTGTATTGTTTATTTCACATACTTCCTGAAAGTCCATGTATCTGAACTGGGATCAACAAATTGCTTCTTACTCTTCAAGTTTTCTTTCAAACTCTCACATTTCTAAGTGCACTAATCTTAAAAAATCATATAACAACCTTAACAGCTTTCAAGGCCCTCAGCATCAAAAGACCTTTAAACCAGCTCCCTCCTCGCCTCTCCCCCCCTCCCAAGGTCCCCCACCAACCTACAGATGTCTCAATTTTATCCTCTTCCTTCAAGATGTTCCTAAGACTAAGATAGTGGTCTCTCTTACAGCAGTAAGCAAAAAACATGGCTTCACCTGGTGAGCACGTTATTTTGTGGTCTTTTGGGCAGTCATCAGTAGACAAAGATAATGGTCCTATAGACAAGAGTGAACAAAAAGAAACTCTTACTAGAGAAAATGTTTTCTTTTAATCTTTTCCTCTCACAGGGCAAGTGCTAGCCTCGGCTATAATGCATGGGTATCTCTTCAATGCTCTTCTTTCTGCCTTGGTCTTCTTGCATCCTGCATCCACTTCTCTCCAGCATCCACTATTAGATAGGTTCTTCACATTAGCTCTCTCCCAACTTCATCTCACAGGCTTAACCACATCATGACTGTTCCAGTGGGAAAGGGCATATAAACTAATTAGATGATAAGCTGCCAATAGATGATGGAGCAATGGTCTGCTTTCCTGTAAAAATGTTTCTAGAGGCAATGGAATTAGAGTAGATATGAAAAGTGCATCTCCCCCTGTGTACACTTGCAATCTTTCTTCAATGCCAAATGTTGTCTTTGCAGACTGTTAGGGCCACCAGAAAGACAAGTCTTTTCATGGGCATATGTTTAATTTTGTCTCAGAACTCAAGTGATCAGCTTGCTTTAAATCCTCAGATAAAAATAATTTTTTTCTCTCACCAAGAAATAAACACTGTGTAATATACACATGCTGTAACATAAAAACCCACACCTGAAGCCTATAGGTTCATGTAGACCAATGTCACCCCAATACATTTAATAAAAAAAGAAATTGAAAAATATTCAGGTATGCTGCAGCCATGTTTACTTAATAAAAAAAAAAGTCACTACAACATCTTGCAAGTAGGGGAAAAAAGACAACACCAAAAAAAGACATTGACCATTATATATATCCAACAGTTTGAGTGCTAATCTGTGATTTTAAAACTTAATTACACTTATTATATATATCTACATTACAAGTAGCAAATATTTAAGCAAGTGTCAAGTCACATAACTGTCAATAGGGAACCAAATACGAGCTTATAATATTCAAAAATCTAATATTCTAATATATTTCCTTTTTTGTCATTACCCTTTCTCACTCTTATATCTGAAATGCTGTTATAATTATGCAACAGCTCTTAGGCACATCTTATTTCTTCTATTAAGGTCTACTATATCTGAAATATGAAGGCTGTACTTATTAACCTCATTTAAAAGAAGTACAAGCTCAAAATATATTGTTGAAGCATAAGTTCCTGTGCCAATGAAATTTAAGTTTCTGGATTTTATTCAAATGTAAATTACTGCTATCTCCACAGTGTACTCCTGTATGTGTGTGTGTGTGTATATATATATATATATATATATATATATATATATATATATATGCCTAAGCGACCATTCACCTGTTCACTATGACATGCACTGACCACCAGGGGGCAGATGCTCAATGCACAGGCATGGAAACATGGAACAGACTGATGAATCTCACAGGGAAGGAGGAGGGAGGAGGGAGGGAAGAGATTAACCAAAGATCTTATATGCATACTAGAGGCCCAGTGCATGGATTCATGCACTGGTGGGGTCCCTTAGTCTAATCTGCAGGGATCAGGCTGAAACTGACCCAGTTCATGGATTTAGGCATCAGGGGGGTCCCTCAGTCTGGCCTGTGGGGATCGGGCCAAAACCAGCTCTCTGACATCCCCTGAGGAGTCCCAAATTGTGAGAGGGCCTCTAGTTAAGAAATAATTTTGAGAGGCTGACTACTCACAGAGAAGTCTATTCCAGAAGATTTTTTAGCACTCCAGAAACAATTTAAATAACAATGTAAATAATTTTTAAAAGTTTTATTTTTAAATATAAGGTAAATGGAGTTTTTTAGAAAATAACCTTGGAGAAAAAAAGTGTGCTTTTTACCATTTTACTAGCAAAGGGATTTTTTAATGTGTAAAGGGATGTTCCAACTATAAATCTTATCTAATAATAAGATTTATAGTTTTTTGATAAGAATTTTATAGTACTTTGACATGTACTATCCATTGCCCTAGAGATTCTGGAGTTGGAAGGTTTAAGTACCCATAAAAACAGTAACAGCATTAACCTTAATATCATATTTATATGATTTTAGGTGAAATGTATTTTAATGTGACAGCAAATTATGGAGTTATTCTGATGTCTTTTTTTTCCAACTTGATAACCTTGAAAGAATTGACTGACAAAAATACATTCTCTGTATGTTAAATTTTATAATATCTCTCTCTCTCTCTCTCTCTCTCTCTCTCTCTCTCTCTCTCTCTCTCTCTCTCTCTGTTACACACAGATGCCAGTATTGCTTCTCCCAACATGATCCTCCTTCCCAAGCTTCTTTAAGCCATGATGGTGGTTTGTTTATTTTATTTTGACTTAATTTTTGTTAATGCTAGCAATAGCAAGTAATTCCTCTGCTCTTGAAATTATGCTGTATGTTTGCCTGAATCTTGTTTCTTCTTCAACAAAAGTAAAGTCTGCAAAGCCTTTCTTCTTATTCATTTATATTTACGGTAAAGATTTTCTTTAGAGAGTAGAGTTTGCCTAATGGCAGTTTAGGGAGTTCGATTTCTAGACAGGTGTGTGTGAGTGTGTGTGTGTGTGTGTGTGTGTGTGTGTGTGTACTTTGGACTCTGATCCTGACAAAGTCTCTCTCCTTGTTTAAACTCGATCAGCCTCCTCTGAGCCCTTTTTTGGGCTTAGTCCTTGAGGCCTGACTTCAACAGATGTTTATTAACATCTGCATTCCATATACATGTGGGAGTGCTCAATGATGAGTAATTCAAAGGGGTGGTTAGAACTTGACCTTAAATAGCATCTTAGCAAAGAAACTTAATCTTGTAGAAAAGTGGCAAGACAAAAGAAAAGGACTTTGTGCTTCTAGAGTGTGAAATTGTGTGAAAACAAATGATATATGGAGGCACTAATAGGAGTTAAGGGTTAGTTATTAACATTTGTTATGTAGGTTCCTCTGGTGCCAACTCTGGGCTGATAGAAATCCAGAGTTGTGTCTGTTAATGAAGTAATTTCTACCCTTTCTGATAGAGATGGGAGGGGGGACAATTTTATAAATTTATATCTTGCTTTTAGGCAAACAGAGGGAGAGCAGAGAGCTTTCGTTGTATCTGCTTCTTTTCAGTTTTGCCTTCAGCTCAAAATAATTCTTATGCCAAAGTGGTATATTTTGGGGAAGCATATATGATTACCTTCACCTGCATGGCCCAGTTTAGTAAGAATACTGCTAAGTCAGCTTTGAGAGAATCCTCCACTCTTGATATATGATCAAATTTCTTATCCCCCCATTCTTGATATCTGATCACCCTAATCTTGATGCCTCCTCTTAATAACTTTCCATCCATTGACCCCTTCATTCTGCTCATTGCTTGAATTTCCAGCTGTCTTTGCTGTATTTGGATTTCAGCTGATCTCTCCCCCCTATCACAATAGTTTCCACACTTACTATAATAATTATGAATAAGGTTTTCTTTTCTACTTTTTAAAGTGTCAGAATAATATTGTTCTTTAACATTCCTATCAACCCTTCAGCCTAGTTCTGGGCCCCACAACAAGAAGTCAAAGGGAACTGGAAATTTTATCTCATAGAATTTCCTGGGAGTAAATATCTTCTGACTGCTGCTGTGCATCTTCCCTTTGGAGTTTGCACAATAAGGAAGAGACATGGATATTGCATACATATTCAACATATTTGGAGCTACAGTTAATATAAATATGAATGGGGAATGGCTGCAATGATTTCCTAACTCCCCCCGCCACCCAATATCTTTTAGCATTTCTTTTTGGGAGGTCTCATTGGTATGACATATTGGGAGAATGTTAGAATCACAGAATAAGATCCAAAGAACATATATTTAAAAGAGAGGGCATAAAGGTTGGTAACAAAGCAAAAAAAAATGCACCCTGGGGTAGAGAGATTTTATTTTGGGAGGCCCTGTAAGGCAAGTCCAATAGGGGCTAATAGCTAACTAATTGGTAAATGCATTTGAACTTCTATATATTGTAAAAACATTCATCTTCAATTTTCTCCTTTTTTTTTGTCCTCCTGCCACTGTGCTTAGTTACCTAAAATAAAAAAATAAAACAATAAAATAAAATAAAATTCACGAGTGAAAGATGAAAAGTGCTCTCTCTGCTCTTCAGAACACAATCATTTTATTTATTCATTCTTCTGTTTTCCTTCTCCATCCTTTTTCTTTCCTCCCATTTCACTTTTGCTCCCTCATAGATAATCAACCATTATATCATTTATACATGCTATAATGTATAGGTCCCTTCATAATCTGATCAACATTTCATACGTATTAGTTCAATAATGTTCAACATAATGCTCAGAAGTTGATATTATTATACCCACTTTATAGATGAGGAATTTCAAGTATGTGGAGATAAGTGACCTGCTCATGTTCATATAGGTAATAAGTTGCAAAGTGAAAATGTAAACTCAGTCCTAACTAAAACTTGGGTAAGTTACAAGCACTTTTCAAGTTTTAATGAAATATTGTTAGAATGCTGATCCAAGCTCAGAAATTTTGGGTAGAGACTTGAGATTTTGCATTTGTGGGGGATGCTTACACTGGATTTCTCTTGCTGTACTTTGTATAGCATGTGATGTCATTAATTTGAAGTTGGAAAGTTTTCACTGATAATGTGCTTACTCATAATTTTATCTCATTATTTTTGTATATGTTTAAAATACTACAAATTAATTTATCACAAAGATTAATTTATTCAAAGATTAGAACTCTGTGGTATCAATAGAATTCCCCCAAACAAATTCTCCCTCACTTTGTGTCTTCATTCCATCCATCCAATTTTCATTCCACAAATCATTTTCTCTCTCTCTTCTCTGAACTTTTTTCAATTTATCTAGATCTTTTGGGCACCTATCGGCAAAAGCTGAATGCTTTATTCCAGGTGTGGGCCCATCATTCATATGAGAAATACCATCACATCACATTTCTCTCTTCTGTGACATAAGTGATACAATCTCTCTCAGTATTGATTCCAAAAGAACCCTGCATGATTTTGTGACTGAACTATATTGAAGATGTCTATCTAATTTGACATTGTAATTTATAGCCTCAACTATCGGTGCTTTTTCAAAAGAACTAATTTATATCTTTGAAGTTTGACAACATGTTTTTTCTTATTCCATGCATGTTTCATCATATTTTCTGTTACTGATGTTAGCACACAGCACATCTCCATTTTCTGATTTGGTTTGATTGTTGATTGGAAGCCTCTTTCATATCTTTTTTCACTTGTGGACTATTACCAAGACAGAAACCTACCCTTCACTTTCCAAATGCCTCTAGGTTGAAATGATAGAGCTCTAAGGCGAAAATTTTCATTTGCTTAAGAGAAAGACAAGGTGTGGTAGATTTTATTTTGGGAGGCCCTGTAAGGCAAGTCCAATAGGGGCTAATAGCTAACTAATTGGTAAATGCATTTGAACTTCTATATATTGTAAAAACATTCATCTTCAATTTTCTCCTTTTTTTGTCCTCCTACCACTGTGCTTAGTTACCTAAAATAAAAAAATAAAACAATAAAACAAAATGGGACAAAAAAGAATGCTTGTCAATAACATAGGGCTGGAGTAGGATGAAGTGAACTGTTTTTCAATGATAAATTCCTGCTTCATTGCAGTACATTCTGTTGTAGCTATATACAGTTTCTATCAGTTTAAATATAAATGCTTAAAATTCTATGTCATATGACACATATTTGGGTATCTATGAGATCCATAGAGTATTTCCAAAGTCTACCAAATGTTTGTGATGTTTGTATTTGACTTGAGATTTGACTTTGTTTTTTTGGTTGTATAATGATTTATTTTAAATAGCAACCATGCAAAATTATAAAAATGATCATAACAGCTAATATTTATTGGGTATTTACTATGTCATGTACTATGCTAAGTATCTTGCATAGCACTATACCATTTAGTCCTCAGGAAACCTTATTAGTTAGGCATTTTTGTAAATTCGTTTTATAGATGAGGAAACTCATGCGAAGAAAGGTTAAATAAATTGTCCAAGGCTATTTATTTTGTGGTTTAACAAGCAAGGATTCCAAACTTTATCTTATGACTCCAGAAACTATATATATGTTATATTCTATATTTTATATATGTCAAAATCTCTATCTCATATGAAAAATTAGTTAACTTAATATAGCAATAAGTTAATATCTAGTCAACTGATGTAATATAATTTCTATAGAAAAAACAAAATATGACTATTATGTGGTCCTTATAACCCAAGAGGATATGTGAATTGTTTAACACTTTTACATCTATAAAATACTCTGCTAAATGCTATAATAGGAGAAAAATTCATATTAGTAAAGTATACAGAGGAGATATTTATTTTAATCAGAAGACATAGAGAAGGTATGAGATAAAATGAAATTTAGGGAATATTAAAAACTCCAGCAGGTGATTATAGACTTTGGGGAAAGGCAACTTGTAAACATCCAAGCAAAGACAAAGAGTCCCCAAAATAGAGTATATGTTTAGGAAATATTGCATGCAGACTGAAAAACATGGCCATACAAAGCATAGAAAGGGGAGGGGACACTGATATATGGGAAATGAAACTGGGAAATTATGTAGAAGATGCATTCTAAGCTGAATTATTCAAACATTATTTAGTAGGAAATTAGAGCCATCAAAAGTTTTGTTTTTTTACTTTTCACATAACAAGATCAGATTTAATCACTAAATGTGAATAGTGGTTTGGACAGGAGCAGGGAGCCCACTTAAGAAATGGTAATAGAAAATGGGCAACTGAACTACTGTTTTGGCTATAGCTGGAAAGATAGCATATTTACTCAACTGTGGTTACTCTAAAGTTAAGTTATAATGAATATTATAAATTCCAAATCTGTATGTCTTATTTAGGCTTAGGCAAAATTTGAGTGATTTATTTGTTATCTAAAGCACTCTCTATTAGGTCACTTGCTAACAATTCTTTTATTTGGAACCTATGATGCCTCACAGTATCAGCTGACATAAAGTTTTTGAATTTTATATAATAGGACATTTATTTTTGATTTATATGCCATTTCAAACATTTTCACAGAACATTACCATTCTAACTCCTGGCATTTTGAAAGGACTCATGCTAAGCATGTCTTAATATAACCAGTATAGTTAGTTTAAAAAGAGAAAGATAGGTCTGAAGGGAATTTTAAAAAATGAGTGGAATAAGACTCCTTCCTTTAAATTCCTGAGGAAGTAATTCTTTTTTGACAACGAGATGGATTAGATGACTTTTTGGGTCATTTTCAAACTTTAGTTTCCATGAGCCTGTGATTCATACATAAAAGAAATTGTTTTATCTTCTGAGTGATGGTCTTCCCAATCTCTGCCCCCACCTCCACCAAAAATAAGATTTATCCAAGTATAAAAATGTTTCAAGCAGACTTTTAGGCTCTGTGAGACTTCAAGTAAAAAAAAAAATACAAGCTCAACATCGTTGTTTGAAATGTTAAATCACCCAAAGTTGAATTTATAAAATTCTAGAGATACACTTTTTCAGTCACCCACTATCTGATATCCAAGTTTAGAATTTTCTGACATTCTAATAGAAACAAAGTTCAAAGCATTAAAGAATAATAATGAAATGTCTTGAAAGGACCCTTTTAAGCAAATTTTGAAATAAAAATTTTAATTATCATGAAATTATATTTTATTTTCATGACTACTCAATTATCTGTCAGTTATATGTATAATTTATTAAGAAAATCTTCAGCCCAGTGTTCTGCATATAATATGTCACACCACATATTATAAGGGGACTTTCCTATTACAAATATTTGGATATTGCATAAAGTATGTACATGTGTATATTAACAGTGAACAAAGAACTTGGGCAGCCAAGGATAAAAACACAAAGAGTACAATTATCTGAGGTCAGGTGTCAATATAAACTCAGTTGTCCCAAAATTGTATTTTGTGCCAATAACACAAAGTAAGGATAGCTGAATATGAGACTCTAAGGCAGTGGTTCTCAACCTGTGGGTCACGACCCCTTTGGGGTCAAACGACCCTTTCACAGGGGTCACCTAAGACTATTGGAAAACACGTATTTCCCGTGGTCTTAGGAACCAACACATCGCTCCTTGGTGTAGCAAAATGTAGCAATGTAGTTTACTGTTGTCATATGAAGACTGTTACCCATGCTACACCACGATTCAAGACAAAATTTCATTTATTTGTAATTAGAAATAAATATTTCACAATATATAATTACATATTGTTTTTGTGATTAATCACTATGCTTTAATTATGTTCAATTTGTAACAATAAAAATACATTCTGCATATCAGATATTTACATTATAGTTCATAACAGTAGCAAAATTACAGTTATGAAGTAGCAACGGAAATAATTTTATGGTTGGGGGTCACCATCACATGAGGAGCTATCTTAAAGGGTTGTGGCATTAGGAAGTTTTAGAACCACTGCTCTAAGGCAACCTGAGAACAAGAAAGGGGGTAGAAGTAGCCCTAGTTCAGCATACTGCCCAGTTCCTAGCTAAAGCAAATGCAAATTTTGTCAAAAAGAAAATATTCTCAATTTTTGTTAGTGCATTATCTGTATAACAGATTTAAACAAATCCGAGCTCATAATTAAAGATCATAATAAACACAGGGAACTAAATGACCATGGAAGAGAGTCTTCAAAATGATAACATATTTGAATTTCCTAAGATTCAAAAATTGCAATTATCAGACATAAAACTTTAAATTCCTATTCTGGAAATGTTTACCAAAATAAAAATGAGGTAACAAAGATAGTAATTACTGAGAAACTGCAGAAATGTCTAGGCATTAGATAACTGAATCAATTAGATTTCACTGGAGAAACTGACCAATAGGATCTATTTATCTACATACACACACACCTCTTATACCTATCTATCTAGAAACATATTTTTATATATCTAAATATATTACATACCCATTGATCCATATACAGAGCGATATCACTCTATCATCTATCTATCATCTATATATCATCATCTATCTATCACCTATCTATATCAATTGAGTAATCTATCTACCTACATTTATTTTAAGGAATTGGCTCATATGACTGTGGAGGCTTACTAGTTGTAAATTAGAGAACAAGTTGACAGGCTGCAAGTTCAGGCAGGATTTCTTCTACAAACTACTCTTAAGACCTTCAACTGATTGGATGAAGGGTAATGTACTTTATGTACATACAACTGGTTGTAAATATTAATCACATGTACAAAATGCTTTTATAGCAACATCTATACTGGTTTCTGACAAAAACAAAACTAGGCATCATAGCCTAGCCAAATTGACACATAAAATTAAATATCATAATAACAAACTTTTTAAAATGAGAAAAATAATTATTGAAATTTTTAAAACTGATGAATTTAGCAGCAGAGTAAACAGAATTAAATTGAAATTTATTATAGTGGAAGACAGAGCTGAAGAAATTATACAGATATATAAGAAAATGGAACTTGAAAGAACATAAGAAGGACAGAATAAAAAGTTCTAAGTTATGTCTGATTTGAGATCCAGAAAGAGATAATGAAATAAAAGAAAGAGGAGTAATATTTGAAGAAATGACAACATTTTATCATAATTAATAAAAGATGCAAAATCCCAGATTCTAAGAGCACATTATATCAAGCATGAGCCAAACCAAACACTATGTATAGCCTTCCAAAGCCAGCAGATATTGAGCAACCCATCATAGCACATCTATTAGTCACACTAATTTCACTTAAAATCTACTGATACAGTACAAAAAGCAATATCTGAGGACTCAAAAAACTGTAGGCACAGATATTGGGAAGGATGACGAAAATTCTACAAAATCTCTTATCACCTAATTCTCATTCCACCTAATTCTTCTGAAATTACCTGTGTCCCTTTCCTACTCCGTATCTTTATTCTCCTCTTGGAACATGTATTCTCTTTAAAAAAATATTAACCACATCAATCCTGTCGTTTCCCTCAATATTTATGCTTTTTATTCTTGTTCTTTTATAACTTCTTCGGACATTATATCCAGTAAAATGTTTAATAGAAACCTGTTCTTTTCTAGATTTTAACAAGACTGTTTCAAAGTTTCATTATTCAGGCTAATGCTTCCTATAGGTTTTTCATATTTTTTTTTACTAGATTTAATTTTTTTTATTTTACCAAGAATGTTTTTCTTAACATAAAATAATGTTGAGTTATCAAATAATTTTGTCTATATCTATTTACGTTGATTATATGATTTGTTCTTTTAATATATTATTGGCTGAGTTATATTTATAGATTTCATGATGAACAGCTTTTGCAATACTTTGATAAACTAATTTTAGGCTCTCTTTATAGTATTTTTTTCTCTTAAAACCCTTTCTCAATCTTTCATCTCAGGGATATTAGAGTAAGATAGATCCTGACATTTCATTTGAAAGCTGTTTGATGTTATAACAAAACGAAATGATCTAAATATCAATGTTCCTCTTTTAAAAATGAGAACAAAACTATCAACCTAAAGAATGTATTGAAGATGAAAGCATTGTAAGGCATTTAATTAATGTCCAATTTTCATTTCTTATCCCAAGGATTCCTTAAGACTCATCTTCAACTGCCATCTGCTCAATGAACTCTTTCCTGATTTTCCTAAGTGGGTGTCATCCCTTTGTATGAACCTTTACATCATCAGGTTTTATTTGTTGTACTAATATTCTCATTAATTTTGTTATTTGTTTATTGATTTATCTTGCTGCTAAAGTGCATGCTCTGCTCAATGAAACCAGGGACAGTGTCACTTTTACACTCATTGAATAGCTGTTAGTAAGATTTTATGGACTGAATTATGTCTCCCAAAATTCATATGTTGAAGCACTTAACCTCAGTACTTCAGAATGTGACTGTATTTGGAGGCAGGACTTTTAAAGAGGTTATTAGGTTAAAATGAGATTTTTAGGGCAGGCCCTAATTCAATATGACTGTGCCTTTATGAGAAGAGGAGACTAGGACACAGAGAGAGATACCAGGAATGTGTGTGTTTAGAAGGACCATGAGAAGAGGCAGTCAGAAGGCAGTCATCTTCAAGTCAAAAAGGGAGGTCTCAGAGAAAACCAGCCCTCCCAGCTACATCTGTAGTGAGCAGTTCATCAGAGTAGGAAGTTCTGAGGAGTATGTGTATATGCAAGTGTTGTGGATGGGACATGGCAGTGGGTATAAAAATAATTATATTGCACTGAATAATTCTTATTTTTGAAAAATTTATAATATAATTTGAAAATAAAACCAATAAAAATTAAAACCTTGCTCTTATTAAAACGCCAAATATTTTGTTCTTCATCTCAGAATATTGCAGAAAACGCAGTTGTTCACACACCTACAGCAGAAAGTTGAGTTAGGGTGCGATCCAGAAAGTCTTCCTTATATAACCTTTGAGAGTCAGAACTCTGTCATATTTCCTTTTGTTTAAGATAACACAGTGGTAAATGTTCAACATATCCCTGTTAAAATAAATTATGTCAAATTAAAATGGAGAAATCCAATGCCTACTCAGGTAATTCTGCTGTCTTATCCCTTCAGTGGAAGAGATTTTTCTCAGAGCAGACTTGTTAGACTGAGATAAATGGCAACACTATTTTTCAAAATGGCCAAATAAGCCATTGTCAAGAGTGCATACTATAGCAAAAACTTGAGCTGTGAGGCTGATGATCAATCTAGAGTAAGCGTAAACAAACCTAAAGTGGCTCTTAGGTCTTTGGCATGTCCTGTCGAGACCAGTATTTTTCATGCTCTAATTCAAATTCCCAAATGCACTCAAGTGGGTGAAACCTCCAAATTGGTATTTGGTAGAGAAGGGCATAAAAGAAAAAGCAGAAGATGGAATGTTCTCATTAACTTAAATACTTAGTAAGTTTATTTTTAAATGTAAATTGTTTAGATTAAGTCTCTATGAATTATTTTCTGGTCCTAGAGTGCTGATTCCGTCTTCCCAACCAACCCTTTTTTATATAATCTAAATGTAAAGAGTTGTCCTGCTTTTAAAGTGGCTCTGATAAACATAATGCCTGCACAAGCAGGTCACCACACTGCTTGTGAAGCCTTGTTTCTCTTCTCCCTACTGACTGACTTTCAATGACACCAAAATCAACAATTAACCTAGAACTTCCTTATAGGATAGCAGCTCATAAAAAGAGGAATCATACTCTTTCAGAGATAAAAGAACTTATTTTTTTCTATATTGCTACCTTTGCTTCCTACTCATTACCATTTGTCTTATGATCATAAATAAAATAAGTAAATGTCTAGAACTAACACTGGTAGAACAATGCTTTCTTATTTTATTAGAAAGAAAGACTCTGAAGAATGGGAACAGAGTTACATTGTGTGGTAGTCAAATATTTTTTGGAAGCTTCTATCCTATCTAATAAAAGAGTAATATACAAATTGACCATACCTCCACTACACCTGCCCACCAGCCAATCAGGAGCGAGTATGTAAATTGACCCAACCAAGATGGCTATGGCCACAGAGAGAGCAGGAAGGAGGCTTGGGTTACCCCAGTGATGGAGGAAGCCAAGGTTTCTACACATCCTGGCTAGCCTAGGCCTCCACTTAAGACTACAAAGTTTCGATAATAGAAGATAAATAAATTCCAACAGAAATGGTCGCTGCCACAGAGTGAGCAGAAGGACTAGCTCCAGTCCAGGCCACAAAGTTTCAATTATAGAAGATAAATAAATCCCAGATACTAGAGCCTCCACTTGGGTCACCCGGGGGTTAAGGGGGAGCCAGCCTGCAAATCACCATAGGCCCCTTGCCCAGGTCACCCCACACCCCAAGGAAATCCCCACTTTGATCTGGGACACCCTTCAGGGCAAACCAGCTGGCCCCCACCCATACACCAGGCCTCTATCCTACCTAATAAAAGAGTAGTATGCAGATTGACCATCACTTCAACACACAAGATGACTGCTCCCATGTGGATACAAGATGGCATGCAGGGGGGCAGTTGGGAGGGACCAGGCCTGCAAGGGAGGGCAGTTGGGGGTGATCAAGCCTGCAGAGAGGGCAGTTAGGGGTGATCAGGCCAGCAGAGGAGGGTAGTTGGGGGTGACTGGACCTGCAGGGAAGGGCAGTTGCGGGGAGGAAGACTCAGCTTGCAGGGGAGAGCAGTTGTGGGGAACCAGGCCTGCAGGAGAGAACAGTTAGGGGAAAATAGGCTGACAGGGGAGCAGTTAGGCATTAATCGGGCTGGCAGAGTAGTGGTTAGGGGATGATCAGGCTGGTAGGCAGAATCAGTTAAGGGCAATCAGGAAGGCAGGCAGGTGAGCAGCTGGGAGCCAGCAGTCCTGGATTATGAGAGGGATGTATGATTGCCTGGTGGGATTGGGCCTAAATGGGCAGTCAGACATCCTTCGAGCAGTCCCAGACTGGAGAGGGTTCAGGCTGGGCTGAAGGACACCCCCCTGTAGACAAATTTTGTGCAAAGAGCCTCTAGTATATATATCAAACCCTAAGATGCAAATAGACCAAATGGCAGAACCAAACAACCCAACCACCTCTTGCTATGAGATGTACTGATCATCAGGGGTCATGTGCAGAACATGGTGGGCATCGACCATGGTGGAATGGTTGAGAAGGTGAGTGGGGGCGCTAGAGCAAGGTGAGGTGCTGGTTGTTGTTATCAGGGCTAGCCTCTGCTGGTTAGTGAAAATTCTTTACTCCCACATGCCACAGTCCTGCCTGGCACTCACACCTGCTGCTGGCACTGGCCCTGCTCATATCTGCAGCTGACACTGGAGCCACCACTCACATCTGCTGCTAGCACTTGGATTGGTCCCGATTGCTTGGCTCTATCAGTGGGTACAAGTGGTAGCTGCCAGCCCTGATTGCGCCTGAGGGCTTCTCCACCTCCCCCTGCTCCTAAGGGTTGATCAGGGCAGCAGCCACCATTTGCACCCGCTGACAGTGCTGGACCCACTTCCGTCTGTTGCTGGCACTGGCTCCAATCGCTCCTCGCCGTCAGCATGCGGGAGTGGTGGAGGCAGGAGCAGGGCTTTTGGTAGAGAAGGGACCAGGGGCCATGACAGAAGGGGCTGGATGGGGTGCAGAAAATGTTCCGAGACCCAACCCTGTGCCCATTGCAGACTCTTAGCTCACAATTCCTTTCAAGGTGTACAAATTCATGCACTGGGACCCTAGTTTTGATATAAGAAAAAACTGCTCTATCAGGTGAGTTTAGTTTGTTAGTACAAAAAAAATTTCCAAATGATTTGTTGGAATGAAAAATATGACTTCCTTCTTGAAGCATTTTGTGTCCAGGTGTATAGGTTGTTAGACTCTTTCTCTTTGCTGTGTTATCACCCTACAGGTCAGCCAAGGCACACACCATGACTACAGCTACATTGAGCAGAGCTTTCTTGCATTGGTGCTACCATTATACATAGACAAATGTGGAAGTTAAACAAAGTTTTAATTAATTTGTATGGTTATAAAGCATTAGATATTATAGGTATATGATAATTTCATAATTTTTACATTTTAATGGATATATATATATATATATATATATATATATATATACATTTTCTAAACCCTATTGGACATAAATATTTTTGTCCATTATGCTTTTTTTAAATTTTTGTAAAATAGATTTCTAAGAGTGTGTTTCCTGTGTTAAAAAGTATTGTGTGTATGTAAAATAATTTGAAATTTAAAGAAAAGTTGCCAAGTACAGAACAAAGAACTTAATTACTGAAATGATGGCTCTAAATCCCCAAGTATTTTAGCCTATATTTCCTACAAAGAAGGCCATTCTCCAACATAACTAAAATACAACTATAAGTATCAAGAAATTAAGATTAATTCATACAACTAATCCTGATTCAAGTTTTCCCAGAAGTCACAATAATATCCTTTATAGCAAAAAATTTCATTTCAGAATCATGTCCCAAAATTAGTTATGTTTCTTTACTATTTAATTTTGAACAATTACTAAGTTATTCTTTGTAATTTGTGAAGATTTCAGGTCTGTCAGTCAGCCAACATTTCTTCACAAGCTCAGCAGTATTGGATGTTGTATTTAAAACATTCAATATTTTATAAAGTGTTTATAACCTTTTTGTAAATTACAAGTAAATATAAAGTGGTGTTGTTATTTTGTTTGCATTTTATTGACTACTAAAGAGGTTGAGCTCTGAATATTTTCTTGAGCTTTGTTAGTGATTTTTTTATCAGATTGCTATTATTTTTATATTTTGTAGGTATTTAAAAATATCATGTTTTGCAAAATTTATTTTCCTATAATTTTCTCTGAACTTAGCAAATATTTCAGGAGTCAAATCTATCAGTCTTTTGAATTTAGTATCTTGCTAAAAGGCTTATTCATCCAAAAATTTAGAAATATTCTCCTAAACTTATTTTAGCATTTTTATTATTATTTGATACTTAGATTTTAATCTATATAGGAATTATTTTATATGGTATGAAAAAGTTGTATGCTTTTATTTTAAATGAATAGCTAATTATGCCACTATTATTTGTTTTTAAAAAGGACATTTTTCCTCTAAATTAAGATGGTTGTTTTGTCATATATTATTTTTTTCTCATTTCTAATACATCTATTTCTGGAATTCGGTCCTATTTTATTGACCTATTTAACAATACTGTGTTTACATTTTATTATGGGAACTTTATAATGGGTTTCAATTATCTTGTATGGCAAGTCATCCTTTATGATTATTTTTCCCTGCAAGTGTTTTTGGTAATTTTTAACCATCCAGCTTTCTATATTAATTTTAAAATATTAACAGCAGTAAAAGAAACTATACCAAAATTTGGTTTATAATTAGAATTACATTTAATCTATAGATTATTCTTAGAAAGATTACATTTTAAAGATATTATCTACTTCATTTTTACTCTTGGTTTTGAGTACTATTTTATCTGATGTTAATAGGCTTACCTACATTTTTTTTGTTACATCTTTGCACAGTAATTTATTTTCTAATTATTTCATTTTAACTTCATTTCAATGTACTTTTTAAACATATTCAGTAGCTGGATTTTGTTTTATAAGCCAGCCTAATATAAGGGAATTGCCATTAGTCATGTTAAACATTATTTTTGGTTTTAATTAAAACCATCCTAATAATTTCAAATTTTACATCCAGATGGCAGAAAAATTGAATTATCATTATTATAATTATGTAAGATTAAATTTTATTTTCTTCCTGTTAAGGCTGAAATTGGAAATTGTGATACCCTCAAAAAGTTCAACAAGAGTGCCATGAGGAGACAGCTGACCTCTTGTCTGATTCGTCTACTAGTGCAATATTTGTCTGCTTCTGGGGATCTTAGATTTCAAACTTCAATTTGTATCTTTCAAAATTGTAAATACCAAGGGTGTAGTTGTTTTTCTTTGTATGTTTGGTTTCTGCGTTTTTTTAGTTTCAGCTTCTGAGAAGCCCCTCTTCATCCATTGTTGGCTCTTCCTTCTCATTGCATTTTGTACTGCAGAGTCCTTTCCAAATTCAAACTAAAATTAATATTCAGAGCTCATTAAAGGGTAATAAAGGTTGAGTTATTTCTGCTAAAGGGTATTAAGTAGACTTGATAATGGCATCATGACAAATACTATTGTGAGATTAATGCTTTGATTATTAGGTTTAATTGATGACAGATCTCATTCAAGAAAAGAAAATGTCCATTCCAGACTGCTCAGGCAGATTCAATACATATTCAAGAATATAAATGATGTCATTTTTTATGATTGCCTATATTGTTGCTTCTGGCTTTAATACGAAATACTCCTACAAAGAAACAGAAGTGCTCATGAAATAAGTGAGGTTTATAAGCCTCCTTCAGAGAAAGATTTTTAAAAACAATGATTACATGGAGTAGTAATTTAAAAATTTGCATGTAAATGGAAGTTACTCTCTCAATGATAATAAGAATTATGCACTATAGAATAAAGATGGGTGACTATGAAAGACAAAAGATTCAAATCGGCACATATCTTGTGTGAGAAAATTATGGGAAAAGATTGGGAAATATTTTTTTGTACATGTTTCCTAAAACATCTCTTTCTTAAATGCTTAATATAGCCAGAAAAATTCTCCCAATTATTTCAAATGTATCATTACATTTTAGTTTTGTATCCTGGAAAAGATCAAGACTCCACAGAGCTTTCCCAGCAAGACTGTCAGGACATCTGTCAGACCATTGGCCCTTTGGAAGCATTGGTCCTGGGCAGATAGACCTAATTTGTACAGTTTGTCAGAGTTTAGCACTGGATTGCACTCATCTATAGGCTTTCTTTATTTCTAAACCTAGAGGCCTGGTGCACAAAAATTTGTGCACTCAGGGGGGTTCCTCAGCCTTGCCTGTGCCCTCTCACAGTTTGAGACCCCTGGGGTGATGTCCTACTGATGGCTTAGGCTCCTCTGGGGAGCAGACCTAAGCCGTTAGTCTGACATCCTTAGTGCTGCCTTAGAGGCGAGAGAGGCTCCCTCCACCACCACTGTGTTGGCCAGCCATGAGTTGCTCTGACTACCAGGGGGCAGCTCCTGCATTGAGCATCTTTCCCCTGGTGATCAGTGCACGTTATGGCAACTGATCATTCTGCTGTTAGGGTCAATTTGCATATTACTCCTTTATTATATAAAATAATATATTTTTTATATAATATTATTTTATATAATAAAGGAGTAATATGCAAATCAACCAAACAGTGGAAAGACTGGTTGGTATGATGTACACTAACAACTAGGGGGCAGACACTCAATGGGGGAGCTGCTATCTGGTGGTCAGTGCGCTTCCAAAGGAAGAGTGCCATTCAGCCATAAGCTGGGCTGATGGCTGGTGAGCACAGCAGTGGTGATGAGAGCCTCGCGGCCTCCAGAGCAGTGGGACATCGCCTGAGGGCTCCCGACTACTAAAGGGTGCAGGCAGAGCTGAAGGGCCCTCCCTGCTTCCTGCCCCGGCCTCCAGTGCACACATGTCGTGCACCTGGTCTTTAGTGCAGGATAAGACTTAAGTCTATTGAACTTCCTTGCACTACTTTAGCTGCATCCCATAAGCTTTGATATTTAATTCAGTTAAAATATTTTTGCATCTCTAGTGTGGCGATTTCTCTTTTAACTTCTTAACAACCTTTAAAAAGTTCATTACTTGAATTCCAATCATTATGGTTTTTCTATGTATCTATGTATGTAATATTTATTTCTAGCTTAATCAGTAAGTACCTTGAAGGAAAAGCAGTATCCAGAAATGTGGGTTAAACATAATGAATTTCCCTCTCTTCAGGGTCTGTCAGGCCCTTATTCTGCTGCCTTAACGCCTGTGATACATTTGAACAGTTTTTTTTGTTTTGTTTTGTTTTGTTTTGTTTTGTTTTGTGCTTTTCATCTGCCTTTTTAGTTGCTCTTGATAGAAGGTGTTGTTCTGACACAGACTATTCCATTACAACTCAGAAATGGGAAGGCTTAGTGGATGCATTCCTAAGAATCTCTGTCATTGTTAAATTTAATACAAATACATTAAAAAAAACACTTAATTGCCTAAACACATATGTAGTTTAATCCTTTACTGTAATTTGACCACCCTTTAACCATCTCTCTTACCCATGCAGGATAGATTTTTGTGGCCTTCATAGATGCCTTCCATATGCTCCCTTCCAAACACAGTCCCCTTTCTCCTCTTGGTTTTTAAATAATTTTTATCATCAAGTGTACATCCATAAATATCATAATTTGGTTTACCACCTTTCTCATTTTATTTATTCTCTTGTAATTTATTTGCTGAGGAAGGAAACAGGATTTGTCTGATAGTGTTTCTCATCATCTGGACTTTGTTGGTTATGTTCACACAGTGTAGTTTAAGATGTTTATTATTTCTGTAAATTGAGTTGAACTTAGAGGCTTTTTTTTTGACAATGCTATTGAATAATCTGGTTTCTCTGTCTTTTTGGTAATGTTAGCAGCCACTGAAGCTCTTTACTTAAATCATTAATTTATTAAGACTTGCAAAGTGGTGATATCCAATGTGACCAATTCTTTGGGATTTATATGTTGGAATATTATATGAAGAGATATACTACGTTAGTTATTATTTTGTCTCTTAGGGATATACTTGGCATAGAAAAGACAATAAATGCTTGGTTTTGTACTTTTATTTCCAGTTTTCAGAGTTATTTAAAAGTAACTGATTAGGATTTTTTTGGTATCATTAGGTACTTATGGATTTAAATATATATGTAATGTGTTTGGATGCATTGAGTTTATTATCCTTATTGATGTTCACATTTTCTCATCTTGGCCATTGGAAGCATCTTCAACTTGGCTCTTCTTTTTTTTTTAAGATTAATTTTATTTTTAAAGATCTTCATTGTTGAAAGTATTACATATGTCCCCTTTTTTCCCCATTGACTTCTTCTTGCCCCCTCCCTGCCCCCCACCTGCCCCCAAGCCTTCACCACCCTATTGTCTGTGTCCATGGGTTATGTACATATGCATACAAGTTCTTTGATTGATCTCTTACAACCTACCTAAATCCTTTTAACACTATATTCATTCTACATAGCTTCTTTACCATCTGACATAGGAAAAGTTGTTAGAGACTCATCATGCACATATTCTACCTCAATCCTCAAAGCAGTCATATTTGAGCAAAGAATATGTGTGAATCAGCTGACCCATGGACTTAGGAACAATAATAAATAATTTTAAGTTATTGAGAGTAGGATAGTTTGGTTGCAACAATAGCTACTGACATAGAAGATAGACAAAAAGAGAGGCAAATAAGAACTAAAGAGTAGTCATCTGAAAAATGAATGTAGAAACATCAAATGTTATGTAGTGTGAAGTTTAAGACAAGAGAATAGAGACAACAAAAAGGTAGAGATCATTTAAGATTTAATAACACACATTTGTCTCAGCTAAAATGCAAGTTTTCAAATGGAAAGTCTGCAGTTTATAAACTTTATCAATAGTAATAATGAAACTACTGATACACAGAGAAAATTCAGTAATATTTCAAGGAGAGAAAAACAAGTCTGCTGCCACTCTCATGCTTCTTTATAAGCAGCATAGCTGTTGGAATATAATGAAGCAAACTTTAATTTTTTTTTGTGTGGGTGTATGTGTGTGTGTGTGTGTGTGTGTGTGTGTGTGTGAGAGAGAGAGAGAGAGAGAGAGAGAGAGAGAGAGAGAGAGGAGAGAGAGAGATATTAAAAATGTTAAAGTGGTAGGTCTCCAGTCCCTTGCTGAGGCACATAGAGAAAAGTTAGAGGCTAGTATGACTATATTTAGAGGCTATATTTTTGGCCTCTTCTTGGTCTCTTAGGAGCCAGGAAGAACCAGTACACTCATAAGAAGCTGGTGGTCTTCTCCCAGAATCCAGAGCTCTTTGAAGTCTAGGCTCTTCCCAGAATTGGACAATAATCTGAATCTTGTGGGATTCTTATGCTTATGTCAGAGAAATACTCATCCTAGTTCTCTCTCCTGAAACCCTGATGAAGCTTTGGCCTCAGGGCCACTCAGATGGCTATATATCTAAGGAGCTGTGTAATTCAAAAAAGGCAGGTATAGGAAGCTAATATTGGGAGGGTAGAGGAACATTATAAGGAATCATATTCCAGAATCCTTCACAGAAACCTGTGATGAAGGGAAATGTCTACATAAGAATTTTTTGTTTATTTATTTATTTTAATATATTTTATTGATTTTTTTTTTTTTTACAGAGAGGAAGGGAGAGGAATAGAGAGTCAGAAACATCGATGAGAGACATCGATCAGCCGCCTCCTGCACGCCCCCTACAGGGGATGTGCCCGCAACCAGGATACATGCCCCTGACAGGAATCGAACCTGGGACCTTTCAGTCCGCAGGCGGACGCTCTCTCCACTGAGCCAAACTGGTTTCGGCTGGTTTATTTTTTTAAAAATGTTATGTATTTTTGTTACTCAATTCATGAAGTTGTAGTAATTGTACACCTACTTTCTAGAGATAGACACTGCAGGTAGTCTGCCTGACTATTTATATTCGGATCCCTCTTTCTAATAACGAAGGATTGACAGAGTAAGACACACATAGCCAACCCTGATCAGTGATGCAGCGCTACCTGCTCTTTAGGCTTGGACTTAGATGTGTTCTGGCCCTGTGTCCTCTCTGCCCAACCCAACAACAACAAATGTTTTTGCCTCCTTGAAACATTCCCCAATGCTGTTTTCCATTTATTTCTGGCTTTCCTATTATTTTGAGACCTGGTGCTTCTTATTTTCTTTCCTGATTGCTGTAATCTAACGCTACATGCGGGAGCTTCTCAGAAATGGGGCCTCTGCTCTTCTTTCACTTAGATTCACAGGTGACCTCGATCTTCACATGCCAAAATTTTTATTTTAATTGTTTCCTCAGGAAACTCTTTTGTATCCTATCCATACCAGCAAATAAACCATTCAGTTAATTACTCAAGCCAAAAGCCTAGCATTATTCCCCTTCTCCCATATCCTCAATATAATCCTACAACAAATCTTTGTTTTTTTAATTTCTGTATCCCTTTGCTCTGATCTTCTGCTTGAGTTAAGCCTATCATAATATTTTACCAGGATAATTGCAGCATTATTAGAACTGGACTTTTTGATTCCATTCTTCATACATCCACACAAGTTATCTTAACATAGTTTAGATCACTTTATACCCCCCTGTTCTAGCATTTCAATGGCTCCCCTCACATTCACTCAATAAAACTTAAAAACTTTTCTGTGAAGAACCAGGTAATTAATATTTTAGTATTTGCAAGTCACATATAATCTGGCCTTCATAATGTTTGTTCTTTCATTTTTTTCTTTTCTTCTTATAGTCCTTCAAAAAATGTACATTCAGTCTTTGCTTACCTGGTCTGTAAAAACAGGATGCTGACTGGATCTGGCCATGGGCAATATGATAAAACCTGGAATAGAGGCAAGTACATAGTAAGTGCTCAATAAATGTTAGTTATTATAAATTGCATAATATAATATTTTATTTATTATCTGTTAACTTTTTAAATTATCTTCCATTAAAATTTAAACTTCCTGAGGAAAAGGATAGTGTCTGTGTTCACCACATATGTCATATACATATACATATGTATATGTATATGTATTCAAACATATTTTCAATATTAATATCAAATCAGTGAAAAAAAGGTACATTATTCAGTGAAAACAAGAAATATGTTATTTATATTAGAATGATTTAGTTCTTTGGAGGGAAAACAGAAAAAAATTGAGCCCATGCCTTATTAAAAAATAAAATTCAGCTAAATCAATGGGTTAGAATTAAAAATAAAATTATAAAAGTACAAGAAGAGAACTAGGAGATTAAGAAAAATTCTAGTAGTAACAAATGTATTAAAAATATATACTACTCAGGCCAAGACTGGTTTGGCTCAGTGGATAGAGCGTCAGCCTGCGGACTGAAAGGTTCCAGGTTTGATTCTGGTCGGGGACATGTACCTTGCTTGAGGGCACATCTCCAGTGTGGTGTGTGCAGGAGGCGGCTGATCGATGTCTCTCATCGATGTTTCTGACTTTCTGTCCCTCTCTCTTCCTCTCTGTGAAAAATCAGTAAAATATATATATTTAAAAAAAAATATATATATATATATACTATTCAACATTCATTAAGGGAAATACCATAAAACATCTATATGGTAAAAGCAATAGCTAATTCAAGTACCAAATGACAAGCCAGAGAATAAATTGTATTATCAAATGTCTGAAAATATAGTCAGAGTACTTGTTGGTGAGTATATGGTGAGACCAATTCACTCATGAACACATAGTGGGATTTTAAATTGTAAAATTCCATTACGTAGCCATTATTAATAGCTGCCAAATTAAACATAGTCTTTGAAACAGAAATTCTATATAAGATTATACTCTAGTAATTTATACTTATAAAAGGTCAGATATGTGCAAGAATATTCACTGTAATTAAAACAAAAAATAGAAACAACTCAACTACCCCTCTGTATGTTGATATATAGAAGTATGCAGAATGTTTTACAACTAGTATAAAAAATGGAGTGGAGCCCTAGGCGGTTTGGCTTGGTGGATAGTGCGTTGGTCTGTGGACTGAAGGGTCCCAGGTTCCATTCCGATCAAGGACATATACCATGGTTGCGGGCACATTCTCAGTGGGGAGGAAGGGGTGTGCAGGAGGCAGCTGATCGATGTTTCTATCTCATCAATGTTTCTAACTCTCTCTCTCCCTTCCTCTGTAAAAAATCAATAAAACATATATTTTTAAAAAAGAATAGAGTGGGTCTAGATACATTATATAGGATAATAAAGAGATACATTTAAAAGAGCATTGGGTAGCATTGCATACAGACTGTTCCCAGTTTGTAAAGGTTATAGAGGATCGTATGAGTTTTGAAATGGTTATTGGCTCTGGGGAAGGAGAAATGGAGAAAACATTGGTGTGATAGGGCTACTAAATTTAACATTTGAGTTATTTATTTATTTTTTTACCATGTTCATGTATTATTTTTCAAATAAAAACACACAAAAAACTTAAAGTGGTATTTTTCCTAAAGAATATATATAAAACCTATTAAGCATTTTTAGAATTCTGGCATAACAATCTCTTACAAAAACTTTCTTGATCATTGAATAACATGAAATTTTCAACATAATTCTTCCCATTTTGCCACTTGCTAATTTCCTATTTCATAAGGATTTCTAGCAGATAATTTCTCTCCAGAAGGGTTTTTTCCTTTCCCTATATTTGCCTTTAAATGTCTATCTCTATAATTTGATTTTCATCTCTATTAGAGGTATATTATCATTTAAAAATTTAATGAGGATAGAAGATATAGTAAGTGAAACTAACTCATGTAGAAACAACTTGGATTTGGGTTTCTCTTATTTTACCATTTTAGTTACTCAATGATCTCTTCATTGCTCTCAAATTGCCTGAAATTAGGCAAATGCTGTACAGAATCATAGTTCCATGTAATAAATTCAATTTAGGTTTTTCCTTTCACTTTAGTCAACTGAAAATTAAAAGGAGCTTTTAAAAAAGTGAAATATGAACCAAGAAACTTCTTTAGTCCTTCTTTACCCTATATAATTAATTATGTATGTTACCAAAGATTATGAAGGTAACATACAAGATGAATAGAGCATTTCTCTCCCTAATAAGTTTTAAGTATTTGAGATTAAAAGTTAAAGTAAGCAATAAAAATTATTGGTATACTCTTCTGGTACACTTCATGCATCTCCACCGCTTTAACAATTTTACAGGCAAAAACAAAGCTGGAAAGATTAAATAACTTGATCCAAATAATCAGCTACTAAGGGCATGAATCTGAGTTCAAACTTATTTGATTTGTCTCCAGACAAATTCAAAGTTTCCAAATCTCACATGCTAACAATTTATTCTATACTTATCTCCAAAACAATAATTGCTAGACTGTATTGAGCATAGACTAAGCAATGAACATGATTTTAAATATTTTAATGTATTAATTTATTTAATCCTAACAATGATCCTGTGAGGTTAACTATTGTGGCCACTTTACAGATGACAAAAACAAGGTAGTCAGGAGGACCTGGTGACCTGGATACATCAGGGTTGGAATTTCTAAAATGGCTTTCTTAGGGAAATGGCATATAAAAAATTGTGGAGTAGGATTTGGGCAGGATTTGGCAGATGTACATGAAAAAGAGCACAAGGTTTATGGAGGGAAGATACAATAGAACTACCCAGTAAGTAAAAATTCAAAGAGGTAAGCAACATTGAACATGCAAAGACAGAGTGTATGGGAGATCAATGGCAATTCTGATGATTGGGGACTACGTATAGGCAGAGTTGTATAGTAAAAAAATTATGTGTTTAGAAGAACTCTTTTTGGAAATGTATTGACACAAATTCTAGTAAATAGCATGCATCAGTATGGCTTTAATTGCCACAAAAATGCTTATTCTTTGTATCTTTTTTTTCCTTCTCTTTTCCTGAGCACCAGTCTACTTTTACATTTGCCTTCTGATACTTCCATATGAACTATTGCCAAGCAACGTACCCACGGCAGTGTCAAAACCAATACCATTATCTTTGTCCAAATTTGTTTTGTTTTTCACCCTGATTAAGGCATTCATCAGCACCCAGTTAGTGAAACTAAAAAATTCAAAGTTTTTGAAAAATTCCACCCTGATCCTATTTCTCAATGCTTATTTGCCTTTTTTTAAAATTTTACTAATTACTATATCTATTTTGAACCCATCTGTATAAGTCCCTATCTTTTTTACTACATGAATTAGAGGACAGTCTTTTTCCATTTCTTCAGCTTTTACTCATTCTTTCAATGCCAGTGTACATGTCAACTTCCTGTGACAATGTCACTAATCTTCCCAAGTGTGATCAGCCACTTATTTTTCTGTGTTGTTATAATTCACATGTTGTGTCTTCTGTTTCTCTCAGTTCCAATAAACAGACTACTTCTCAGAAAGAAACATTGCATTATTCATTTTCCCTATAGAGTGACCATGACATTTGGCAGATGGTAAAGGCTCAATGATGCTGAGTGAATAAATGAATGATGGAGAGCAAGAGAAATGCATTAGTTAGTTAGATGTATAGTTTTAGAAGTCAGGAAAGAAGGCCCACATCTAATCCATGAGGCAATCTTGTTGGCTTGATCTTAAAAAATACATCCAGAATACAACCACTTCTCAACATCTATATTGTTTAGTCACAATCATCTCTTTTTTAAAAATTTTATTGATTGACTAGAGGCCCAGTGCATGGATTCATGACCAGCAGGGTCTCCCTGCCTGGCCTACGGGATCAGGCCAAACCCAGCTCTTCAACATCCCTGGAGGGGTCACAGATTGGGAGAGGGTGATTTTCAGGTGATGCACCCTGGAATCAGGCTCCCTCCTCTCTGGTTCCAGGTGTATTACCCAAGAACCGCAGCTGCCAAGTCACCACAGTTTGGTAGCTCCTGCGTTAAGCATCCACCCTCTGATGGTCAGTGTATGTCATAGCTACTGGTAGGAGCATTTGCCCCCTGGTGGTCATTGCACATCATAGCTATTGGCCAGTTGGCCTGTCACTTAGACTTTTATATACTACGTGTGCCTATTAATAGTGCAGATTTTTTTAATAAATGGAGTTACACATATGTTGATATATATGCAATTTGATATATTTGCTATTTTGTTGCATTGACAACAAACTTCAAAACTTCATATGTCAAATTTGCTGAAGGTGTTAACATTATAGATATTTTCACACTTAAAAATGTTGAATTTCGTGCCAAAAAAAAAAAAGAGCATTTGTGGGAACTTATAATTCTTTACTTCATTTTGAAGAAAAGTGCTGCTGAATACTTCAGGACACACTCCATGGTGTGATACCTGTGAACACACTCCATGTCAAGATACCTGTGAACACTGGTTTAAATGCTTTAAAAGTGATGATTTTGATGTGAAAAACAAAGAACGTCCAGGTCAACTGAAAAAGTTTGAAGACCAAGCATTATTGGGTAAAGATGCATGTCAAACTCAAAAACAAATTGCAGAAAAACTAAACATTGCTCAGCCAAGAATTTCTGATCATTTACTGACAATGGGAAAGATTTTAAAGGAAAGAAAATGGGTGTCACATCAACTGAATGAAAGACAAATAGAAAACTGAAAAGTCATTAGTAAAATGTTGCTTTAACGGCACAAAAGAAAGTCTTTTTTTTTTTGTACCGAATTGTGAGTGGTGATGAAAAGTGTATTTATTTTGAGAATTCCAAATGCACAAAATCATGGATTGATCCAGGTCAACCATCAACATCAACTGCAAGGCAAAATCACTTTGGAAAAAAGACAATGCTCTGCCTTTGATGGAATCAGGAAGGTGTGGTGTATTATGAGTTTCTAAAACCAGGTTGAAACCATTAATACAGATCACTACCAACAACAAATAATCAATTTGAACCACACTTTGAGTGTGAAACAACCAGAATGTTCCAGAAGACATGGCAACGTAATTTTGCTTCATGATAACGCACCGTCACACACTTCAAAACCATTTAAAGACACATTAAAAGATCTTGCCTAGAAGATCTTGATCTGGAAGTATTAACCTATCTGCTGTATTCACCAGATTTTGCTCCTTCAGATTACCACTTGTTCTGATCGATGGCACACATACTTTCTGTGAAGAAGTGGAAAATTGGGTCTATGAATGGTTTGCCTCAAAACAAGAAAAATTCTATTGGTAATCCACCAATTATCTGAAAGATGGGAAAATGTATAGCTAGCGATGGACATTACTTTGAATAAAGCAGTTTTGATGTTTCTCTAGAAATTATCCTCTTTTCTTTGCTTACAAAAGCTGCTATTATTAACCAGTACACCTAGTATATATAGATTGATTTCAGAGAGGGAGAGAGGAAAGGATAGAGAAAAACAAATAAACATTGATTTGTTGTTCCACTTAATTTATGCATTCACTGGTTGCTTCTTGTATGTGACCTGACCGGATATCAAATCCACAATCTTGGGGTCTCAGGATAACACTCTAACCAACTGAGTTCCCCGGCCAGGGTAACTATAATTTCTTAACAGGTTCATGTATTAGCCTCCCTACTCCCTGCACTGATTCATCACTTTCCCCCTGCAGTCTATTTGCATTGCAGCAGCTGGGGTGATCCTCATGACTTAAAACAGATCATGTCACTTTTCAACACAAACCTTTTAATGGCTTTCATCTCACAAGGGTTAAAAATTATAGTCCTTACAATGGTGCACAAGGATCGACTTAATCTGGTGCACTATTATCTCATCTCTAAACTGTCTGAATGCTCCTTGATGGCCTTCAAAGGCTGTTTCCTCTGACTGGACATGCGATCCCAGTTATCCTCATGGTTGGTCCCTCTCACTAACTTTCCATCTTGGCTTAAATATTTTCCCTTCTTTTTCTCTCCATCATAGACAATACCTTATCTATATTATATCTATTTATCATCTATATCTATATGTGATAAAATGTAATTATACTACAATGCTAAATGATTAATAATAAAATGTTAAATTGTTATTTATAACACATATTTTTATCATCTATACTCACCTAGATCGTACAGTGAGAAGAGACTTCTATTGTTTTATTTAGGCCTAAGATATTGCCTGATACATAGTAAGTATTCAAAATATTTGTTACAAGAAAGAATGAATTGTTAAAAAATTCTGAGACAATTTTTTTAAATTAAATCTTTATTATTCAGATTATTACATTAGTTTCTCTTTTATCCCCTCCATAGCACCCCTCTACCCAGCTCCCACCCTTCCCTCTGCCCTTAACCTCCCTCCCACTGACCTCACCCATAGGTGTATGATTTTTGTCCAGTCTCTCCCTGTACACTGCTCACCCCTTTCCCCCTGAGAATTATCAGTCCATTCCCTTTCTGTGCTCCTGATTCTATTATATTCACCAGTTTATTCTGTTGATCAAATTTTTAATTCACTTAATTTTTAGATTCACTTGTTGATACATATGTATTTGTTGTTAATAATTTTTTGGCTTTTACCTTTTTCTTCTCCCTCTTCTAAAAGAGTACCTTTCAGCATTTCATATAATACTGGTTTGGAGTTGATTAACTCCTTTGGCCTTTTCTTCTCTGTGAAGCTCTTTATCTTCTCCTCAATTCTTAATGATAGCTTTGCTGGATAGATTATTCTTGGTTGTAGGTTCTTGCTATTCATCACATTGAATATTTCTTGTCACTCCTGTCTGGCCTGCATCATTTCTGTTGAGAAATCAGCTGACATTCATATGGGTGCTCCTTTGTAGGTAATGAACTGTTTTCCTCTTGCTGCTTTTAATATTCTCTCTTTGTCTTTTGCTCTTGGTATTTTAATTATGATGTGTCTTGGTGTGGTCCTCTTTGGATTCCTTTTATATGGGGTTCTGTGTGCTTCCTGGACTTGTAAGTCTATTTCTTTTACCAGATGTGGGAAGTTTTCAGTCATTATTTCTTTAAGTAGGTTTTCAGTATCTTGCTCTCTCTCTTCTTCTGGCACCCCCACAATTCTGATGTTGGTATGCTTGAAGCTGTCCCAGAGGCTCCTTACATTATCTTCACGTTTTTGGATTCTTTTCTCTTCTTGCTTTTCCAGTTGAATGTTGTCTGCTTCTTTATATTTCAAATTTTTGACTTGATTCTTGCCTTCCTCTAGTCTGCTGTTAGGACTCTGTATAATATTTTTTATTTCAGTCATTGTCTCTAGTTGGTCCTTTTTCATCTCCTCTTGGCTCTCGCTAACTTTATCCAACCTTTCTAGCATATTCTTGAAAAACCTAATAAGCGTGGTTTTGAACTCTATATCCAGTCATTTTTTTTCCTCCATTTCTTTTGTTTGTGATCCCTTCCCTTGTCTCCGCATTTTCACTATGCCGGGAGAACTTCTGTGTTGGATTCAGCCTTATGATACCAGACTTGCAAAACCGAGGAAGCCTCTGTTGAGCTTGGGATGGGTGGAGTCTCAGGGCTTAAGGGACCGCCTTGCCTTCCAGTCGGCCCCGCCCTCCACGGCCCCTGAGTCTCACGTGACTGGGTAATCACTGGAGCAGTCCTTGTGTGCGTGCACCCGCAGTGCCTCTAGACCGCTGCCTTTCTGGCTCCCCTGAGCTGCAGGACCACACGAGTCCAGGTCCCCAGGGTTTCACCCGAAACAGGGGCTTAGTGGAGTCAGAAGTGGCACAGTTGGAAGGGACTGTCTCCCGCCTACTCGTGAAGGCCAGGAGCACAATCAACAATCTGTCCTCTGTGCAGTGCCATGTGTGCCATCAGCCCTCTGATCTTTTGCGACTCCCCTAAATTTCCGTGCATCTCTCCCTTTTCACAGTCCAAACTCCCCTGTATGAGTTTGGGGTTTAGTGTCGTAAGATAAGGGGTTCAATGCCTTTGAAAGTGAGACAATTTATATGCTTGACAGTGACTATGGACAAGACTGATTAGATAGATTAAGGAAAGTTAATTTGTCTGATTGTTTATTTTGTAGATGACTACAGGGCCAACCTAGTGGATATTCTGACTATTTGTCAGTCTAAGGGAAGAAATTGGATGAGCCTTGATAATAAGGAGAGAACTGCATTTTTCAGAATTAAGGATAAGACAGAGTTGCCAGCAGTGTGGTTGTGCTGGGGTTTGGGAGAGGGTGCATGTATAATGTGCCACTGGCAGGTGCAACCCAAGGCTGGAACATGTGAACACACATCTGTGCTGCATGAGGAAGTGACAGTAGTGGAAGGGTTATTGGAAATTAGCTTCCTTTGAGTTATTCTCATCACTTAGCCAGCTAGGAAATGTGGTCCTGAGGACATGGAGAAAACAAGTCTTTCCTCAAGTTCCGGGAAAGGATGGTTTTATACAACAGGAGGAGCGGACCACAGCTGCTTCTGGCCTAGACACACTGAACACCTTGAGTCTCTTTGAAATCCTTCTTAAATGTGCCTGTGTTTGTGTTTAGGGATAATGTAAATGGTTTCACAGATTGTTCACTGCAATGGGCATGTGGCAAGTGGGAACTGAAATCCAGCTTGTCTTCTTTTGCCCAGAAGGGACATATTTTTCTAGTTTCATTAGGACCTTGGTTGGCTAATAACCACTAGACATGTACGTATATGCAGGTATTTCCTATTATATGCATATGTGTATACATGTGTGGATTAGGGGAGGGAAATGGAGTTTCTTTAAAGAAAATATGAGTGATCCACCACAGTTGAATAAAATATGGAGAAGACAGATTTATTCTCCCCTCCCTCCTGCACCTATCCCCTTCCCTGTGGATAAATGACTATAGGCCTGTGACGGAGGTGCAGCCTTGGTCATGTCAGAGGACAGGCGAGTCTATTGTAATTACCCTAGGGAACAATGGCAATCACTTTGGAGTACACAGGCTTCTATGTGCCTGAACAAACTTTTCAGATTGCTTTCCCTGACAATAATAATAAACAGGACTGAAACTTTAGATAGAGAACATTGTCGCAAAATTGAGAATCTAGGAGGAATTCATTGCAACTCTTGAGAAAGGCATGATGAGGCCTCAGCAATTTAAATTGAATATTAAATAGAATATTACCTCATTCTGTACTCAAGTTGGTAAAACAAGATAGATTAGGAACAGAAATAAATAAAAGTGATAAAAGACTGAATGAAAAGAAATTATTTAAGGAAGACAGGCAGGAGTTAATGAATTACAAATAGAAACTCATCTAATTGGTAAATACTAGTAAGTGCTGTTTTTGTTTTGTTTTGTTTTTGTATTTTTGTGGTGGAAAAACTATCAAATAAATGAATACTAGGAGATTCATATAAGTACACAACTTTGCCATTAGAAAGAGAAAATAAGAGGTTAAAAAGTTATAAAATAAAGAATTCTTTATTTGGAAAACCATCTGAAAGAGATGGCTTAAAATAAAATATTAATTATAAAATTAACTATAATAAGAGATAGGAAACCCAACTAAACCAATAACAAAGGAAGAAATTAAAAAGTTTAAGTGATGTTGCAAGATTTTATCAATGGACAGCCACATTTCCTAAGACATTCGACATAATCAGTATAACACTAATTCCTAACTTTGACAGAGAGAGCATTCAAAATCAATTCTGCAATAACTGTTCATATTTCTTAAGCACAAGCTTTTTGTAGAGCCTGTTCTTAGTGCTCTACATACATTAATTCATTTAATCTTCATAAACCATGAGTTCAGTACTATTATTATCCTCCATTTACTGATAGTGGAAAATGAAAAGCAGAGGCTATGAAATGACATAGCTAGAATTAGAATCAAATGCTAATGTCTGGGCTGAAGCTTAATACAATATTTTCAAGTGTGGTTTGGTCTAGATGATTTAATAATAATGCATCTATAACAAAAGTTATTATATAAAAGGCCAAACAGAAAAGTCATTTAGTGTTTTGATTGATGTCAAAAGTACATTTAATAAAATTCAACATTTATTTTTTATAAAAACAACTTAGAAAAGAAGTTATATGTTACCCCAAATTGATATAGACATACAACTATTTAATATATACATTATATCTTCATCCCAAAAATGTGAGGAAGATACTGCTACTATGTTCATTTTACAAATGAGGAAACATCTATGGAAAATGGCTTGCTCAGTTATCCAGACAGATTTGAGATTCAGGTCTAGGAAGACTTTCTCCAGAGTCTGGATAGAGTGACTATGCTATCTATATTGCCTCTTACACAAACAACACTGACTGCAATGATATTTCTTGGTACATGTGAGTTTATTGTCTTAAGGTAGACAAATATGAGGGACTGATCGTGACAGCATAACAGTTTCAAACATTTTGGTTTTAATATGTTCTTCCATGCTGCCCTTCATGGTAGCTGTATCAATTTAATATTTCCTTTGTGAGGTGGAGGAGGAAGAGAGAATGAATAAGAATATATGCTTACCATGTGAGAGGTATTGTGCTATAAACATTCTATCTTGAGATTTGCATAGTTAATGAATGGGGAAAAAATTTAAACCCAAATCTATATTAATTCAATTTTTTGTTACATTTTGGGATACATATGGTGGAAACAAAATTAAAGAGGCTAATAATCAAGAATTCAAAAGTTATTTTTAATTTTACTCAATAACATGCCAGAATAACAAATGTCAAACCAAATGTTTGACCCCGATTACAGTAATTTCTTTGTAAAGGCTCAGATCAGAGGAACTGCTACTGATCAAATTGGTGTAAAGAGAAAACTATAAGAAGAAACACACACAGTAATTTGTCACCTTTTGGACCAAAATTATGGGTCATTTTTCATGTTAAAGTTCACTTCCAGAAGAGAAAATATATTATATACCGAATATCTTACTCCAACTGAGAACAAAACTCAAGTAAACATTTGCATTAATAAGATTACTGCTATTTTAATAAGTGATTTAAGGCAATGTTTATTTTTAATTAAATATCATAATAACAGAGTAAAGGTTTTAGACATTGCTATATAATAAAATTGAGCACTCCATGAGACCAACCTGTGGGTCATGTGGGATTTCTTTTGTGGATTGCTAAAATCACATTTTAAGACCTACTGATATAAGAGTAATTATTTCACTGGGAGTTCCCAAAGTCAGGTAATGAAATGCTAGTCCCAGAGCATGTACTCGGAATGTTACAAGCTAAACAAATAAGGTGTTTACTCTGTGACATTAATATTTTGAAAGGTTGATTGACTTCAAATCTGTGATTTTTTTGTGAAACATATAGACACTATATAAAAATAAAAAAAAGTATGACATTAAGTCATATGGATGTTATAAGAAGTAAAATATTAGGGAAAATAAAATCAACATTGGTAAAAGCTTTTCCATTTCTTGATTATTAGAAATATCAAATGGGAGAGTAGATGAGATATAACAGACATAAATTATTCTGATAAGGCTCTTTACCCCAGAAGATTTTTAAAACACTATAGATTTGATACATAACTAGGATAAATACAAACAGTTTGACTTATTGGGAGGTCAAAACAATTGATACTGAAAGCTATAGTGTAATTATGGCCAAGATCTTGTAACTAACTAGAACGTCAATGTTCATTGCCTCTTACATTGCATCTCTTACCACATGATTAAAACCAGGCTGAATGGATATCTTCAATATCTGTAGTAATAGTTCAGAGGGTGATGGTAATGAATGCACATAATATAGTGATTTCACTCAGAAAATATATGTGTTGGACAGGTCAGGTAGGGGTGGAGAAAGAGGGTTAAAATAATCACCTAATACTCAAGGACATAAAAATTTTCCTTAGGACTTTGTGTTTTCTGACTTAGATTTTGCTATATATGGTTTGTTTCCCACCAAATCAGAAATATAATCCATGATGAAAAAGTTTTAGACAATTACACTACAGAGGAAAGAAATACAAGACAAAATTTGTAATCCCATAATGTACTGCTCCCATTTAATGTGGTTTTTGAGATGTCTATATGCCACAATAATTTCGAAACCACAAGGATATTTCAATTTTCATAGAATGGACAGCTAGACACACACATAATCTTTATTTTCAATTTGGTCTATTTTGGGATTACTCACATGATATTTCTAAAAGGTAGTATATTATAAATATTTTAATTAATTTTCCTTAAAAAATTACTCATTCATTTTGCAGTTTTTGTAACTGTCCTAGACTTGACCTAACTTAGCTAAATAGTCATCAAAATATATATTTGTCATAAAATTTAACTCCAGAACACAAAAAAGAACATGAGTAAAAACAAAATGAATTAGATTAAAGTCATAAACTATTACTGGAATGGTAAAAGTGCATTTCAATCTTTGCAATGCTCAACCAAAAGTATCACCTTTCTGTGTAATTCTCTTGTAAAGTGCTAGTAATCTTTCAAAAATAGAGCATTGCTCTATTGTATTCAAAAATTTAAAAGACTGAACAAGATACTTATTTTGGATGTTTTCATGTCTTCTTTTTGAAAAAAAGTACATCTGCATTTCTTCTGGAGTTTATTTTTAAACAATGATAGAAGTTTGAATAAGTTAATAACAGTTAAATTACTGATCTTAGCTGACTAGGTTCACTGTTAGCTCAGTGGCATCTTGCATTCCAACAGTCTACAATTTGCCTGAGATTCAAGCTGTCCTCTTTTGTAAAATTAGAATTTATGACATAAATTTGATCTTTAAGTTTAATTCAAATGGAAGAAAATGCAAATGTTAACTTTTTAAATACTGAGTTTTTACTGTAAATATATATATATATAATTTCCTTAGTTCCCTGGAAAGCAGTGAAATTAATATATGATTCATGAAACAAATGACATATTTATTATCTTCTTTCATATTAAAATTCATTTTTTCCATATGTGAATTGGTTTTTTACTAATTGACTTGAGGACATTGAAACATTAAAAAAAAACACACCAAAATGTAGCTTTTGAGAATATTTAATATCATAAAATGTAGGATGAAAGACAAAATCTTGTTTGGACAGGTGTATACTAAAAGAAGAGTTGGTTCTTGTTCTGCACACTAGTCAGTATGCTATATTGCATTTGGAAAAGGAAATTTGTTATTGTGCTTAAAATATATAAAACTTTCTAAATATTTATGAATATATGTATAGGCTTTGCTTTAGTATCTATGAAGAAAAAATGTATATTGCATAGAATCTGTTTCAGTGCACCAAACTTTGCTTTTTTGATTAGAAGTAAATGTTGCTAAATGGTTAATGATCTTAAAAAACAAACAAACAAAATATCTCAAATGTTTTACATTATAAGGAACCTAATTTTAAAAATATGCAATGTAAATTATTTCCACAAGCATATGCTAATTAATTTGGCTCAGGAAGATAAAAAGTTATCATGACATTATCTGACAATATGCTTATTTAAAAGAGAGTAATAACAGTGAAAATAAAAAAAACTGCAGTCCAATGTAAGGCAGACTTTGGAAGGATTCAGCTGCAGATTTACTACAGAGGCACTTCCTCCTGATGATATTTGTATCTACTTTGAGTGCCAAAATGAAAGTAATTTAATATCTCAGGACTGAGAGACTAGAATCAAAATAGCTTTAGTTTTGTTTAAAGAAATGTCATTACATTTCATTTCAATCAAAAAAGGCAAAAATAATCACATAATATTTTCTAAAGTAAAATTTTGACATTATCATATATATAACATTTTCTATTTTTGACTCACCACTTTATTTTATACTATTAGTAATTGATTTATGATATGGGTGGAAAGCTTACAGTTTAATCTGAAATGAAGAGATGGAAAAACTAATGTAAAAATGTGAATCTCTATATATTTTAATTTGACATAAATTTAGACTTATAAACAAAGCTTTAAATTTGCTCTCAGCTTCCCCAATTGTTAGCATCTTGTACAATTATGGAAACCAGGAAATTAATCCTGATGGATAATATTTACTAAGAATAGCTTTTACTCAAATTTCACAAGTTATCCCAATACTTTTTTTTCTGTCCCAGCAGCCAACCAGGGTTCCACATTGTTACTATGTTTTAATGTTCCCCAATCAAAGACAGTCCCTTAATCTTTCTTTGTCTTTTATGATTTGATAGTTTTGAAGAGTATTGACCAATGCTTTTACAGATTGTCTCTCCATTTGGTTTTGTTTGATGTTTTCTCATGGTTCAGTTTAGTTGAGATATGTGTCCTCAGGGTATCATATCAAAAGTTACATGCTGCCAATATGTCATTACTGGTGATGCTATTTGATCAAGAAGTCTATTTTCCCTATCTTAATTTATAAATTTAATGCATTCCCAATAAAGATAGCATAAAACTTTTTAAAAAAATATATTTTATTGATTTCTTACAGAGAGGAAGGGAGAGGGATAGAGAGTTAGACATCGATCAGCCGCTTCCTGCATGCCCCCTACTGGGGATGTGCTCACAATCAAGATACATGCCCTTGACCAGAATCGAACCTGGGACCTTTTAGTCCACAAGCTGATGCTCTATCCACTAATCCAAACTGGTTTAGGCTAGAGAGCATAAAACTTTTTATAGAATTAGACAAATTTATTCTAAAGTTAATATTCTGGGCTAAATGGACAAATTTCTAGAAACATACAATCTTCCAAAACTGACTCAGGAAGAATCAGAAACTCTAAATAGGCCAATAACAACTAATGAAATTTAAGCAATAATAATAAAAAAACAACCTCTCAGCAAACAAAAGTCTGGACGAGACAGCTTCACAAAGGAGTTTTACCAAACATTTAAGAAAAATTAACAACTATGGTTATCATCCTCAAACTATTTAAAAAACCCTCAAGAGGAAAGAAGATCTCCAAGCTAGTTTTATGATGCCAGCATTATCCTAATTCCAAAGCCAGGTAATGACACTATAAAGAAAGAAAATTACAAGACAGTATCTCTGATGAACATAGATGTCCAAATCCTCAACAAAATCTTAGCAAATTGGATCCAGCAATAATATTAAAACGATTATTCACTATGACCAAGTGGGATTTATTCTACGGATGCAAGGCTGGTGCAATATTCTCAAATCAATAAACATGATATATCACATAACAAAATGAAAGATAAAAATCAAATGATCATATCAATATATGCAGAAAAAACATTTGACAAAATCCAACACCAATTTTTGATAAAAAACTTAGTAAAGTGGGAATAGCAGGATCATATCTCAACATAATAAAGACCGTAGATGACAGGCCTATAGCCATCATCATACTCAATGGGCAAAAACTAAAACCATTTCCCATAGAAATAGGAACAAGACAGGGATGGCTTTCATCACTCTTATTTAACACTAAGGACCCAGTACACAAATTTGTGCACCTTGAAAGATACTGTGGGCTACGAGGCTGCAAGTGGGCATATGGGCAGGTCTCACCATCCTCCTCACCCCTGCCCAGCCCCTCCTGTCGTGGCTCAAGGTCTCCTGTCTGCTGGTAGCCCCGATCCCGGTGCCAGTGCTCCCATGAGCTGATGGTGCCAGCCCTGTTTGTACCCACTGATAGTCTGGAGTAATTGGGGCTGCTGCCAACAGTAGTGCGAGCAGGGCTGTGCCATCAGTGGTTGTGAGTGGCAGCTGCTGTCCCAATTGCCCCTCAGGAGCAGAGGAAGGTAGAGAAGCCCTCAAGAGTGATCAGGGCCAGCAGCTGCCACTTGTACCCTGCTACCGGTGCCAAGAGATTGGGACTGGCACTGGGAGCTGGCAGTGGGTGCAAGTGGCAGCTCTGGTGCTGGCAACAGGTGCAAGCGCCCAGCGGGACTGTGGTGCGTGAGATCAAAGATTTTTCAGTAACCACCAGAGGCTTGCTCTGATGATAGTGACCAGCGCCTCACCTTGGTCTGGCGCCCCCTCTCACCTGTTCCACCATCTTGCTGTGGCCTATGCCCGCCATGTCCCTTGCTCTGCCATCTGCTGCCGACACCTGTCATGTTCCACGAACACCCCCTAATGGTCAGTGCACATCATAGGTTGTTTTGCTGTTCAGTCTATTTGCAGGAATTTTGAGAAAGAAGAGCAAAGATAGAGGGATCACAATACCAGATATCAAACTATACTACAAAGCCACTGTAATCAAAGCAGCCTGGTACTGGCACAAGAACAGGCATATAGAAACCTCAGAAATCCACCCAATCTCTTATGCACAGTTAATATTTGACAAAGGAGGCAAGAGCATACAATGGAGTTAAGAAAGTCCCTTCAATAAATAGTGCTGGGGAAAATTGGACATACATGCAAAAAAAGAAACTAGACCACCAAATTACACCACACACAAGAATAAACTCAAAATGGATAAAAGACTTAAATGTAAGTCATGAAGCCATAAAATTCCTAGAAGAAACCATAGGCAACAAAATCTCAGACATTTCTTGTACTCATGTTTGTGGGTATATCTCTTAGGGCAGTAGTTGGCAAACTCATTAGTCAACAGAGCCAAATATCAACAGTACAATGATTGAAATTTCTTTAGAGAGCCAAATGTTTTAAACTTAAACTTCTAATGCCACTTCTTCAAAATAGACTCACCCAGGCCATGGTATTTTGTGGAAGAGCCACACCTAGGGGCCAAAGAGCCACATGTGTCTCTCGAGCTGCAGTTTGCCGACCATGGTCCTAGGGCAAAAGAAACCAAGGAGAAAATAAACAAATGGGACTACATCAAAATAAAGAGCTTCTGCACAGTGAAAGAAACCATCAACAAAGTGAAAAGGGATCACACTGTATAAGAGAGTACATTTGGCAAGGATATATCTGATAACGGGTTAATAACCAAAATATATAAGGAACTCATACAATTTAACAAAATGAAGACAAACAATTTAATTTAAAAAATGGGCAAAGGACCTAAATAGACACTTCTCCAAAGAGAAGGCCAAGAGACATATGAAAAAATGCTCAAAGCTACTGATGATCAGAGAGATGCAAGTTAAAATAACAATGAGGTGTCACCTCACACATGTCAGATTGGTTACCATCAACAAATCAATAAATGAAAAGCACTGGTGAGGATGTGGAGTAAAGGGAACCCTTATACACTGCTGATGGGAATGCAGCCATTATGGAAAACAGAATGGAGTTTCTTCAAAAAAATTAAATATAGAACTGCCATTTGTCCTAGTAATCCCACCTCTCGGAATATATTCTAAGAAACCTGAAACATCAATCAGAAAGAATGTAGATGAGTGGATAAAAAAAGCTGTGGTACATTTGTAGTATGCTATGGAATATTATGCAGCAGTATCTTTTACTCTTTGAGACAACGTGGAGGGACCTAGAGAGTACCATGCTAAACCAAATAAGCCAGTCAGAGAAAGATAAATATCTTATAAACTCACTCATATGTGGGATCTAGTGAACAAAATAAACTGTTGAACAAAATAGATCCAGAGATACAGAAGCATGGATAGACTAAGGAATCTCAGAGGGAAGGTATGAGAAGGTGGGTGGGTGGGAAGAGATCAACCAAAGAATTTGTATGCATATATGCATAACCCTTGACACAAACAATAGGGTGGTGAAGGCCTGAGGCCAGAGGTGGGGAGGGCCAGAAGGTCATACTTTCAACAATAAAGATTTAAAAAATAAAAAACAAATAAAATTAAAAAGAAACAACTATACGTAAGTATTGTACTCCACTTGGTAAATTTGCTTTCCTAGAGTTATAGGTTACTAATTTTGGAACTATTTTATGTGACTTTTAGGATTGAACAGGTATGTAAATATATGGTGGATAATGAGGAAAATAAGTTAAAATAAAAGGCTGTTGGATTAAAATCACTAATTACTGAAATTTTCTTGGGACCTGATGGTCTGAAAAAAAAACCTCAGCTTCTACTTCATTACCCTGTTGTCTCACTAACCTGCCAGGGACCACTGCTCATCTTAGTGTATGTACTGACCATTGAAATATCTCAATTTAGTGGGAGTCAGTTCAATCTCTATTAATATTAATCTTTAGACATCTCTAAATATTAATATCCGAGTCCAATTATTCTCTTCATCCAGAGAAAGAAAAAACAATTTTTTATTTTCCTAAATCTAATACAATTAATACCCTTTACTGCTAGCATTATAATGTCAGAGGCTAGCAGAATTGGTGATTTGAGTTAGAAATGAATATATCATTAAAAGTGAACAAATTGTGGTTCAAGTCATGAAGATGGAAATAAAAATGATTTTCTCATAACATTGGAACTGATTCCTATTACCTATATTGATTCATAAAATTCTATGTACATTGAAGTGAACTGCAGTGCACATACTCAGTGGCATAAAACATGTTATAAACCAAAATCTTCATAGGCTAATTAATGAATGCATCACATCTCATATAATTTTAGATGTGAATAGGATATGATATTTAGAAATGACCATTAAGCTTTAAGTTGCTTGTTATATAGTACTAGGGTCAAAGGGTGAACCAAAAAATTCTACCTTCGAGGTCTTTTTAATTAGTAATTGACCCTACATGTTTTTATTCCTTTCTTTCTTTTCATTTTCTATTTTTTAAACAAAAATGTTGGCAGTGCTCTGAATTAAAACACCAGTGTGAGAATAAGATTATAAAAAAATAATTTCATGAAATTATAATAGAATTTCATGCCCAAGTTGTGTAAAACAAAACTGTGTAGGACCCTCTACCTTTTACTTAATTTTCAACTTGCATTTAAGTAACTTAATGCCTCATTTTGATGAGCTTTACGCATGTCCTTTTGCCAGAACCAATAGGAACTAACTATCCTTTTCTATGACATAATTTTACTATTGGCAACCAGAAATAGCTTCAGGAAGCAATGATACTGGTGTTCCAATATATCCAGAAGGAACATTTTAATATTAATTATATTAAATCCAACTTCAGTTTTTGGCAGATGTTCTCAAATATCCAAACCAATGACTAAATAACTAATTTGGGAAGCCAATTCATTCAGTTATCTGAGACTAACCCTTCTGTTACCTCTTCTTGATGGTGCCTCCTTGAGGTAGTTATCACCCAACCTGCACCTTCTTAGCAATGGTTTGATGATCAAGAAAGTTGATAAAAGCAATCTGGTATTAGCATTTTTTTCAGGGTAAAATAATCTTATCCATGTGCTAAGCACTGAATCCCAGATTATTTCCGGTGGAGGCAGGAAAAGGGGAGGTGACTAAGTTTTGTGCTGGTTTAAACACTTAGATGCAAAGATGTCTTTGGAAGATAATTTGGCCTTGCAGGCACTTAACTGCCTTATTTCTGCCTCTGTTCTATGTATTACTGAATAAAATATTATTCTCTAAATGAAGTTATACCAGGATTTAAGTCAGGGCATAAAAATTTCATATCATAGTTGTACATTAGCTTCATAGAAATTCCTTCTGGGATAATAAATCAAATGCCTTAATTTTCAAAATTTAGAGATCCAAAGCTTATAAATTTTCCTTTAGTTAGAAACTATTTTTTAAAATAAATATTTATTGTTCAGATTATTACATTTGTTCCTCTTTTTTTCCCCTAGAGCTCCCTTCCACACAGCTCCCACCCCTCCCTCTGTCCTTACCTCCCCTCCATTGACCTCATCCATAGGTGTATGATTTTTGTCCAGTCTCTCCCTGAATACCCTCTCACCCTTTCCCCCTGAGAATTGTCAGTCTACTCCCTTTCTATGCACCTGATACTATTATATTTACCAGTTTATTCTGTTCTTCAGATTTTCAATTCACTTGAATTTTAGATTCTCTTCTTTATAGTTATGTATTTGTTGTTCATAATTTTTATCTTTACCTTTTTCTTCTTCTTCCTCTTCTTAAAGAGTACCTTTCAACATTTCATATAATACTGGTTTGATGGTGATGAACTCCTTTAGCTTTTTCTTATCTGTGAAGCTCTTTATCTGACCTTTAATTCTGAATAATAGCTTTGCTGGGTAGAGTAATCTTGGTTGTAGGTTCTTGCTATTCATCACTTGGAATATTTTTTGCCACTCCTGTCTGGCCTGCATCGTTTCTGTTGAGAAATCAGCTGACAATCGTATGGGTGCTCCCTTGTAGGTAATTAACTGTTTTTCTCTTGCTGCTTTTAATATTCTCCCTTGGTATTTTAATTATGATGTGTCTTGGTGTGGTCCTCTTTGGATTCCTTTTGGTTGGGATTCTGTGCGCTTCCTGGACTTGTAAGTCTATTTCTTTCACCAGGTAGGAGAAGTTTTCAGTCATTATTTCTTGAAATAGGTTTTCAATATCTTGCTCTACCTCTTTTTCTGGCACCCCCATAATTCTGATGTTGATATGTTTGAAGTTGTCCCAGAGGCTCCTACACTATCTTCACATTTTTGGATTTTTTTTTTCTTTTTTCTTTTCCAGTGGAGTGTTTTCTGATTCTTTGTATTTTAAATCTTTGACTTGATTCTTGCATTCCTCTAGTGTGCTGTTAGGTCTCTGTATAATATTTTTTATTTCAGTCAGTGTATGTTTAATTCGTAGTTCGTCCTTTTTCATCTCCCCTTGGGTCTTGCTAAATTCATTGACCTTTTATAGGAAATTCTTGAAAAACCTTATAACTGTGGTCTTGAACTGTACATCCAGTCATTTTTCCCCTCCATTTCTTTCATTTGTGATGTGTTCCTTTGTGTCTGCATTTTCACTGCTTCCCTGAGTTGGTAGAGTAGCTTTGTGTGCGAGGTGTCCTATATGGCCCAGTAGCTCCGCCTCCCCAGTTACCTGAGATGGACTCTCTTGGTGCACCCCTTTGTGGACTGTGTGTACAGCCTTGTTGTAGTTAAGTATTAATTGTTGTTGGTATCATGGGGGAATTGACCTCCAAGCCAACTGGTTGGGAGGATCAGCTGTGTCTACACAGGGGAGAATTTCTGTACTGAATTCAGCCTTATGATACAAGACTTGCAAAATTGCAAAAGCTTCTGTGTTCAGCTTTTATGGGGTGAAGTCTCAGGGCTGAGCAGAGACAGCCTTGGCTTCCCATCAGCCCTGCCCTATGTGGCCCCTGGGTCTCAGTGTCCTCAGTAATCACTGCAGCCCTCTCTGTGCTTTCATGCCAGACCTCTGCCTTTCCGGTTCCCCTGAGTTTCCATGTGCTCTGGGGGCCCCTATGAGTCTGGGTCCCCAGGGTCTCACCCAAAACTGGGATTCAGTGCAGTCGGAAGTGGTTTTCAGTGCAGTTGGGGGGTTCTGTCTCCCTACCGCTAGAGAAAGCCAGCGGCACAATCAGCAGTCAGCCTTCTGTGTGCACCTTCACCCACCTTCAGACCTCTGCCTTTCCGCGGCTCCCGTGTCTGTCCACTCACCCTTTTCATGACAGTCCAGACTCCCCCCCGTATGAATCTTGCCTGGATCTGGGGTTCTGTGCAGTCGGATCTGGAGTTCAGTGCAGTCAGGAGTTTGTCTCCCTTCCTCTAGAGCAGTGGTTCTCAACCTTCCTAAGGCCGCTACCCTTGCATACAGCTCCTCATGTGGTGGTAACCCCCAACTATGAAATTTTGCTACTGTTATGCATCGTGATGTAAATATCTGCATTTTCCGATGGTCTTAGGTGACCCCTGTGAAAGGGCCGTTCGACCCCCAAAGGGGTCATGACCCACAGGTTGAGAACCACTGCTCTAGAGGAAACCAGCCAGGCATCCTGCTGCCCATCCTCTCTACGTGCATGTCTCCGTACCTGTTTTTTGCAGCTCTTCTGAGTCTCTATGAGCTCCTCTCTTTACTTATAGTTGTAGAATTTCCACTCAGCCAGCTTTTGTATGGTTATAGATGATGTCCATTCTGTCTTTTAGTTGTAGTTTTGAACTTGTTGTGCGAGGCAGCAGTTTAAGTGTTCACCTATGCTGCCATCTTGGTTTCTCCTCTTAGGTTAACTATTAATATGATAGAAAATATTGGTACTAGAGCAATAGTCATTACATTAGCAACATTAAGAATAATTTTTAAAAATAGTGATAATATGAATTAACTTAATAAAAGATCAGAAGGTATGTTTTCCATTTCATTAATTATTTCTCAGCTTTTTTGAGATATAATTGACATATAACATTGGGTAAGTTTAAGGTGTATAGCATGATGACTTGATTCACATACAGTATGTATTGAAAATGATTGCCATATTAGGGTTAGTTAACACTTTCATAACCTGACATAATTACCTTCTTTGTGATAAGAACATTTAACATTCTTTTAGTAACTTTAAAGTATATAACACAGCAATGTTAAATATAGTAACATGATGTAAATTGGCTCCACAGAATTTATTCATCTTATAACTGAAAGTTTGTATCCTTTGACCAACATTTCCCTATTTCTCCTATCTCTTAGCTCCTGGTAGTCAATCTTCTCTGTTTCTTTGACTTTGGGTTATTTAGATTCTCTCTATATAAGATCTTACATAGTTTCTGTTTCTGACTTAATCTCAGTCTCACTCAGTATATTGCTCATAAGGAAGTCCATCCATATGTCACAAATGAGAGGATTTCCCTTTTTATGGCTGAATAATATACCAGTATGTGTGTGTGTGTGTGTGTGTGTGTGTGTGTGTGTGTGTGTTTCACATCTTTTTATCCATTCATCCATTGACAAGCACATATAATTGTTTTTAGAGATTGGCTACTGTGAATAATTCAATAATGCTACAATGACTATGAAAGTGCAGATATCTCTTTAAGATCCTGATATCATTTTATTTATTTATTTATCTATTTGTTTCAGAGAGGAAGGAAGAGTGAAAGATAGAAACATCAATGATGAGAGAGAATCATTGATTGGCTGCCTTGTACATGCCCCCTACTGGGAATTGAGCCTGCAACCTGGGCATGTGCCTTTGACTGGAATTGAATCTGGGACCCTTTGGTCCACAGGCCAACACTCTATCCACTGAGTCAAACCAAGAAATGAATCATATACTAGTCCTATTTTTAACTTTTTCCATAGTGGCAGTATCAATTTACAGTATAACCAACTATGCACAAGTGTTCCCTTTTCTCTACATCCTTGCCAACACTTCTAATCAATGTAAGGCTTTATCTTAATAAATTTTTATTTGCATTTCCCTGATGACTAGTAATGTGGAGAATCTTTTAATGTATCTATTTGCTATTTGTATGTCTTCTTTGGAAAATATCTTTTGAGGTCCCCTGACTATTTTTATTGTATAGTTTGTTTGCTATTGTATTGTATTGTTTGTTTGCTATTGTGTATTTTGGATATTAACCCCTTATCAGATATGTAGCTTGCAAATATTTTTCCCTTTCCATAGCTAGCCTTTTCATTTTGTTGGTTGTTTCTTTTGGTGTGCAGCTTTTCACTTTGATGTAGCCCCATTGAGTACTGTTGGCTCCCTTATCAAATATTAGTTGGCTACAAGGATTTATTTCTAGGCTCTTTATTCTATTTCAATGGTTTATGTGTCTAATTTTATGCTAGTATCATTCTATTTTTATTACTATATTAGAGTTCCAGTCCACAAATTCATTCACAGACAAGGTCGGCTGGCCTGCCTTGATCAGGCTGATCAGGCTAGGAGGAGGGGCAGTGGGTGGTTGGCTGGCCAACCCTGCCCCCTGGTCGAATTTCGGTTGAACCCCCGGTCAAATATCCCATTGAAGGGACAATTTGCATATTATCCTTTTATTATATAGACTATTGAAATAAAAAAAGTGTGATTCCTCAGCTTTGTTCTTTTTCTCAGGGTTGCTTTGACTTCAGGGTCTTTTGTTGTTCCATAAGATTTTCATTTTATCTTTGTGAGAAAATGCCATTAGTATTTTAATAGGGATTTCATTGAATATATAGAGAGCTTTGGAAAATTTAACAATATTCTAATAATTATTCTAATCCATCAACATGGAATATCTTTATTTTCTTTCTTTAAAGTATTACAGTTTTCAAGATAGAGATCATTCATCTTCTTGGTTAAATTTATCCTTAAGGAATTTACTTTTTTGATGCTATTATAAATGGGATTGCTCTTATTTTTTATTTATTTATTTTTTAAAAATATATTTTATTGATTTTTTACAGAGAGGAAGGGAGAAGGATAGAGAGTTAGAAATATCAATGAGAGAGAGACATCGATCAGCTGCCTCCTGCACACCCCCTAACTGGGGATGTGCCCACAACCAAGATACATGCCCTTGACTGGAATCGAACCCAAGACCCTTCAGTCTGCAGGCTGACGCTCTATCCACTGAGCCAAACCGGTTTTGGCTGGGATTGCTTTTATATCTTTTTCAGGAAAATCTATATTTATAATTGTCAAGTATATGATATGCATTGCTTTTCAAAGTGAATCTCTAGACCAGTTACAGCATCATTCGGGATGAAACTGCAAATCTGTATTTTATAAGAATTAGGTAATTCTTACACATATTAATCTTTGAGAAAAATTCCTATAGGAAAGGCCAATATAAATACGTTTATTTTAAAATTAGGAGAGCTTTGAGACATAATCTACATTTTATACTTTGTACCTGCTCTCTTTCTTTTCATCACACTCATTTCCCTTTTCTGATACCCCCAAAAGAAAAGGTGACACTAGTTAAGTTAATTTAATTCATTTTCTTTTATTTTTAAAAACATTTTTTTCTGCTCCCTTTTTTATTTATTTATTTTATTTTTTATTTATTTTTTTTTTAATTAATTTTTGTTAATTTTTTATACATATCTCCCCATTGCCCCCCCC
>JAAGEH010002531.1:24495496-24561273 GCA_011751065.1 Lasiurus cinereus
GTGAAGCTCTTTATCTGCCCTTCAATTCTGAATGATAGCTTTGCTGGATAGATTATTCTTGGTTGTAGGTTCTTGCTGTTCATCACGTTGAATATTTTTTGCCACTCCCGTCTGGCCTGCATCGTTTCTGTTGAGAAATCAGCTGACAGTCGTATGGGTGCTCCCTTGTAGGTAATGAACTGTTTTTCTCTTGCTGCTTTTAATATTCTCTCTTTGTCTTTTGCTCTTGGTATTTTAATTATGATGTGTCTTGGTGTGGTCCTCTTTGGATTCCTTTTATTTGGGGTTCTGTGTGCTTCCTGGACTTGTAAGTCCATTTCTTTTACTAGATGTGGGAAGTTTTCAGTCATTATTTCTTTAAATAGGTTTTCAGTATCTTGCTCTCTCTCTTCTTCTGGCACCCCCACAATTCTGATGTTGGTACGCTTGAAGCTGTCCCAGAGGTTCCTTACATTATCTTCACATTTTTGGATTCTTTTCTCTTCTTGCTTTTCCAGTTGAATGTTTCCTGCTTCTTTATATTTCAAATTTTTGACTTGATCCTTGCCTTCCTCTAGTCTGCTGTTAGGGCTCTGTATACTATTTTTTATTTCAGTCAGTGTATGTTTAATTTCTATTTGGTCGTTTATCATCTTTAGTTGGACCTTTTTCATCTCCTCTTGGGTCTCACTAAATTTATCCAACTTTTCTAGCATATTCTTGAAAAACCTTATAAGTGTGGTTTTGAACTCTATATCCAGTCGTTTTTTTCCCTCCATTTCTTTTGTTTGTGATCCCTTCCCTTGTCTCCGCATTTTCACTATGCCGGGAGAACTTCTGTGTTGGATTCAGCCTTATGATACCAGACGCAAAACCGAAGAAGCCTCTATTGAGCTTGGGATGGGTGGAGTCTCAGGGCTTAAGGGACCGCCTTGCCTTCCAGTTGGCCCCACCCTCCATGGCCCCTGAGTCTCACGTGACTGGGTAATGGCTGGAGCCGTCCTTGTGCACGCGGCCCGCAGTGCCTCTAACTGCTGCCTTTCCAGCTCCCCTGCGCACCAGGACCACACGAGTCTAGGTCCCCAGGGTTTTGCCTGAAACAGGGGCTTAGTGGAGTCAGAAGTGGCACAGTTGGGAGGGTCTGTCTCCGGCCGTCTTGTGAAAGCAAGCAGCACAATCAGCAGTCTGTCCTGCGTGCAGTGCCGTGCGCCACCAGGCCTTTGATCTTTTGCGAGTCCCCTAAATTTCCGTGCACTTCTCCCTTTTCACAGTCCAAACTCCCCCCGTATGAGTTTCGGCTGGATCTGGGGTTTAGTGTCGTAGGATAAGGGGTTCAATGCCTTTGAGAGTCTCCATTTCCCTCCCGCCAGAGAAAGCCAGCCAGGTACTCTGGCACCCGCTCTCTCCTCTTGCGTGTCTCCGTACCTCGGCTTTTTGCAGCTCCTCTGGGTCTCCGTGAGCCCCTCTCTTTCCTTCTATTTGTAGAACTTCCACTCAGCCAGCTTTCCTGTGGTTCTGGATGATGTCCGTTCTGTCTTTTAGTTGTAGTTTTGAAATTGTTGTGCGAGGCAGCAGTGTAGGTGTTTACCTCTGCCGCCATCTTGGATTCCCTCCTAATTCATTTTCTTTTAAAGCTATAGATCAGTGTTGGGAAGAGGGCCAATCTTTCTGGAAAAGAAAGGGTTTTGTCTTCCGAAATACTATATTCATAAAAGCTAGATTATTGCTTCATACTCTAGACTATGGCATTGCCTGTCTCCCAGGAAGAACAGATTCAATTTTCTTTTTTGGTAATGGGCTTTGGATCTTCACAATAATTAATACCTTTGATATCAAGAATATACAGAATACAGATTATCAGAGTTTCACTTTATATAACTTATTTCCATAGAGATTGTTCTTTATTGCTGACTATCTGGGGAGTCTTGACATTATGACTATGGTACTGACAGTCTTTCCTTTTTAAACAGGGTTATATTCTCTCTCACTTTTACTTTTCCTCATGTGTGGGCTCCACAAAAATGGGATAAGACTTTAATAAGTGAGTTGAACTGCTTGTTTTAAGCTTAGAAAAAAAATGATAGGCTCCAAATTATTATTTAAAATAGGTCTTCTATTTCTCTCTGAATTTCAAATTTCATGATACATAGATAATTGAAAATAATCCATTTATGAATTGTTAACTTTAATAAGCAGTACTATTCTTACCCATGTCACTACTATTCTCACCCATGTCACTATGGTACAATTTTTGGATATATATTCATTAAACTGAATATGGTTATAGGAAATGATTTTAAAAATTACTGCCAAATGTAACAAAGCTATACAAAGAAAAAAGTTTGCTTCCTTAGTAATTTTTTCAAAATATTTGGTTAGTATTCCAGAACAAACACCAATTTTCAAAATTTAGTATCTTGGCTTCTTTAAAATCACATCATATTAAATTTGATTTGATCCATTTGGTCATTTGAGGCTTTACCTCCAAAAGCTACAATTCTGACATAATTTCAGAGGTTTTTGGCCAAGTGCAATAGAAAAAGAAAATATAAAAGAAAACTGAAATGTAAAAAAGCTACATAATTTTAGAGGCTAATATTTTTAAATGAACAAAAAAAAAAAACTGGTATACATTGGCTTAACATTACAGTTCAATTTATTTAATATATATTTTAATGATTGATTTTCAACAAATTTCTTTTATTAGGTTTATAGAAACTTTACTATAACACACTTTCTAAATCCTAACTCTTTATGATTGATACACTTTTTAAAATATTTTGTCAGTTATTATGTGATACAGATTGCTATGTTGCTGCCTATAATGTGCTGTGCTTTTGGTACATTAAATAAATCAGAACAAATATATGTATAACAGAAATGCGGGTCCTACAAACTAGGGCAAAATGATGGGAGAAAGTTTCCAATTTCACTCTAAGACATACAGCAGAGTTATGTGCTCAAAATTCCAATAAAATTCTTCAATCGCAAGTTTGGAAATATTAAAGTTCTTAAAAGAATCCTAGGTTTTCTTTCTGAATATAAAAAAGGGATATGTATAAAAAATTAATAATAAAAAATATATATATATAAATAAAAAATAAAAATAATACAAGTTTATTTTAGTCAATTAGGGAAATTTACAAAGGTACAAAGTTAGAGTATATAAAAATCACTTCTTATCCCTACCTAGGGATGACGAATACCAACATTTGATGTGTATTTACTAACTCCTTTCCCCTTAGGAATGATGCTCTATATACTCTTTTTTTCATTTTAAGTTTTGAGTGAAAGTTATATATAATATTACTTTATTCCTGCACCTTCTCAATTGTTTTTTCCTTGTATTTCCTCTTTTCCTTTCCTACTTGGTGAGATTTGGCTTTTCCTTCAAGGATCTTTTTGTGGTCTTTGTCCAGCTTTAGTCTAGTGATGACCACCTTGCTGGGGTGAATGCCCACATGTGCAATTGTGCTGTTAGTTTTCTCTGGTTGCACTCCTTCAATGTAGATGATATATTTCTTCCTGTTGCTGCCCTTCAGAACAACCTGAACTTCATCATCCTTTTAGATGGGCTTGGGATCTAACATTGTACTTCTGTCTCAGCTCTTTGGAAAGAGAAGACATAATCTTTTTGTGAATGTAGGAAGGGGCATTGAAATGCCTTTTCTGGTTCTTGCTCTGATAAGAAGTCACAAAGAGAATGAACTTCATTTTAAGTGCTGGTGCTTCTATGATGGCGGCAAGAGGGAAAAGCTGTCTATACTCTTTTGTACTTTGCTATTGATCAATTGGTAATACAAAATAATTCATCTTTTTTTAAACTATGCTTGTTTTAAAAACTTGAAATATATCCAGCATAAATTTAAAATTAGAGTATGTAAGGTAATATTTGTCAAAGAACTTAAAATATTTCTACTCCCTAGAGGTAACAAGAGGTAAACAAAATTAATAGTTTGATACACATCAATAAATTTTCTTTTGTGAATTTATGTTGTGTGATGGTGACATATAAAACAACTGTTTAATATTTTATGGTACAAATGAAGCATAATTTATTAACTTTAAGTAATAACCAATGTTGCTTATTTCCAAATATTCTTTATTAGAAGCATGCAGAGAATATACATGCACATATATTTCCTACACTTAATGAGCACTTTAAGCATTTCTGTAGGAAATTTTGAAGATTAAATTTATTGTTTATTAGGTCAAAATATGTCATACATTGATACATACTTTTGTATTTTGATTATTTTTCTCTAAAATGTTTCTGGATATTTGATTTACACACTGTGTTTGATCCTTTGCTAGTGCTGAATATCAATCCTTTCTTTGCCAACATCATAGAAAAATCAAAATTTTATTTTTGTTTTAATTTTAGGGTTATTTTCATCTCTCACAAAGAAGCTTTAGTCCCTCATTATTTTTAGGGTGGTAGGATTTTAGAAAATACATCACAAAAGATATGGGTATGCTAAGCCTGGCTTTATGTGGAGACAGTCCATTAACTATGCATGGAGGGATATCTCTAGAGGGCTTTCTCACCAGCAATTCCTTTAGAGTTCCCATTCCCTAACCTGTTGAATAAAATCTTAAAATAAGTGCTTTTCTTCAGACTTTCATGCTTCTTGAGATTACTGAAAAGTCATTTGAATACATTAATAAGAATTATGCTCTAACTATTTGTTCATGTGGGTGACGTGGCATCAGCAAGATGGCAGCATAGGAAGTTCCCAGTCCTTGTTACCCCATAGGAATGTTGGCTTTACAATGTCACCTGGACCAAAATACCTTCATGAAGATTCTAAATCTAGTTAAGAAGTTGCAGTAGCACAAATGAGCATAAGAGTTGGAACAGCTGCATTGAAATGGGTAAGAAAATGTTTTACCTACATCTGCTCCTCTTATAAGCCTGCACCCTGCAGTACTGAAAGAGAACATTCTGGCTACAGCTTCTCAGAAGACTGCGGGAGGAAGTGGTTTCTGTCCGGATTCATACAGAGTGCTGGCAGACCAAAGGAGTTTGGATACCTGGGGACCACTGAGAACAAAGAAAAGGAGCTGGTTGCTACTCTGACAAATGAATGGACAAAGACAAATAGATGATCTTTCAATAGATGAATGGATGAAGGAAATGTGGTATATACATACCATGGAATATTTTTTAGCCATAAAAAGAGGTTCTGCCATACTGTACGACATGGATAAATCTTAAAGACATTATGCTAAGTGAAATAAGCCAGTCACAGAAGAACAAATACTGCATGCTTTCACTTACGTAGGTATCAAAGAATCAAACTATGGAAACAGAAAGGAGAATGGTGGTAACCAGGGGCTCAGGAGAGGGAGAAATGAAAGAACTGCTGTTTAATGGATTTAGGTTTTCAGCCATGTAAGATGAGAACATTTTAGGAACCTACTGTACAAATTGTGCTTATAGTTAATAATTTGTACTGTATACAAACAGGTGTTAAGAAAGTAGACCTTATGTCATGTGTTTTTTACCACAATAAAAAAGATCATTCATGCTTACACTTTTGGTGACTAGCTTTCAGATAACTTCTGGGAAATAAGAACCCATTCATGGAGTAGATGAGGGAAATGAGAGCCTTGGGGACTTGGGAGGCTTGCTGTGCACAGATCTGAAGATAAAACCTGGAACACCTAATAGGAGGCTCCAGAGATCACCGCCACTTAGGCCACATGTTACCTAGCAGGAGTTCTCTCTTAATTTCCTCAAAATGGAATAAAGTTCATGGGCTCACCACTTTAGTGGATCGATGTCAGATACCCTGAGCAATTCAGGGTTACACATCAATTTATTCCCATCACTTTGCATGTCTTATTAATCATAGTAAATATCCAGCCACCAAATTTCCTCTTCATTTTATTACATATATATAGGCCATCAGTTTATGCCTATTTCTGCTATGCCAATGGCTTTGTAGACATTTGACGTAAGCTATTAATTTGGTTAAAGTGAGATTTATCAGCAATTTAAATAATTGTGTAATTCATATGTATATAAAACCCCAGTTTTTTGACAGTTGCCTTTGACAGTAAATATATCAAGTACAATCTTTCTTCTTTCAGATAAAGCATTGCTGATTGCACTACAACTTTAGGTCTTTTGTTCCAAATATTTCTATTGGTACAAGCTGGTGTATAGATCTGATTTTCTCCTTCAAAAAATCATTAAGTGTTTTTATAGTATTTGATGTAGTCCTGTAAATTTTTGTTTACAAAGTTAGTGTTTCTTGAAAGTTTTATGATATTAGTTTAAAGTGCCATCGGACATAAAGTTTAAAAGGAAAAATAACCAAGTACTTTAAATATAAGATTTTTCAACTAATTCTGTCATGTTTTCATTATGCAAGTGAAGCAGATTAAAACTATATTTACTCAAACTTTTAAAGAATTGTATGCTTGTGTAAGACACCTTAATACCTGATTCATTCTGTAAAGTCACTAGATACCAATGAATTTTGAAGTTGTGAGAAATCTACTTGGCAAAAGTTATCTAACATCAAATTGTAGAGATTCTCATCATTATTTCTACAAAAAGAACTATAAAAATAATACAAATGTGAAGAATATACAAATAAAATGTACTAAAGTAATTTTTAATTTAATCCTCATTTTGTAGTAATTCTGCAAATTAAAATAGTATTAAATTGTTGTATTATATATTATTTTGTTACTTATATTAAATCAGAAAAATGAGAATATAACTTAAAGTCATAATATTCCCTTATAGTCTTGCAAAAAAAAAAAGGTGCATTTTCTTTATCTAAGTTTTTATATATCCTTATGTCCATTACACATGGACAGTGTATTGTTCCAAATTTTTTTCCCTCTTGAATTGGTTAAATGCAGTTATTTTAGTATGGTAGTATTTTGGTGGTATTTAGGTTTTGCTTTTTTTAGTTCTGGTCTTAAAAACAGACTTACATTTTTAAAAATTGAAGAGGGTTGATAGAGAATAGAGACAGTTGGACCATGACCATCTTTATCTGCAATTAAAACTTATGTGCAAGAACATTTTGCATAATAATTAGAACACACACATATATAGAATTTAAGACTGGGAGTGACTTTAAGTGGTCATTCAATCCAGTATGAGAATACATATTTATAAACATAAAACACATATGTTCTTTTGTAGGCTCTAGCCTGGGTATTTCAGCTTTGGAATGCACACTCACTAGGATTAGAGTTGAGCTGGACCACCCACAATAGCAAGGCCACCCAAGGGAAAATTGGAGACCTGGGCAAGCAGAGCTGCCAGGCTTGCCTCGTGAGAACAGCTGGCCATCCCAGCACCTGCTGCTTAGTTCCAGACAGCTGGGGTTAAGGCTCCTGGGCCCAGCTGCTTTTAGGATAGGCACACACAAAGACCACTGCCGCTTGGGCATCTGTCAACCCTTGCTATATTTGGTGCAGAAAGTTTGGCATGGAGTTGTGTGGTCTACCAACTAAAGTTTAGGCTGATTAGTCACAAACCAGAATTGTGAAATCATAGGGCTGGAAGGAATCACCAGTGAAGGAGGTCTCAAACTTTGGTGCAAATTAGAATAACATCAGGAGCTTCCTGACCCTGCACCTTGGCTTCTGATTTAGTGGGTCTGTGAAGTTATTTGCAATTTTAATTTTTAAGGAAGCCCCTGAGGCCAATATAGATAATATGTAAATTTAATATAGATAAATCAAGAGTTTCATTTTAAGAGATCAAATAAATATCAGTTTATAACTAATCTACCAGTTGATAGAGTTATTAGAAATAAATATTACCAGGCCTTATTATTAACTCAAAAGTTAGTGAGTGTGTGAATCTACCTGAAAATGGGAATTCACTAATTGCTATATATATATATATATATATATATATATATATATATATGGATCATCAAAAACATGTTTTTATACTTCTTACTGGTTAAATAAAAGTTATGAGTCTTAGCATAAAATAAAAATATTTACATATAGAGAATCCTATATTTCTCCTTTGAAATGTGAACCAATGGCCTGATAAAATTGTAGAAATAAGGGTATTAACTTGATGTCCACCTCTTTATATTCCTTTTTCTCTCAGCATTAAATAAAGCTTTAAGGATTTGAAATGGAAACATACTCTTATAATATGGCAAAGAAGAATATTCTATTTAAATATGGATATCTCTTCATGACCCAAGGGCAGCATGCACTTCTTGCACTAGTTTCTCTAGCTAAGGAGGGAGATATGCTGTCCATTGTTACACTTGGAGGGCAGTATGCCAGAGCATGGGTAGATCCGTAGGGGAGACTGTATTTGCTTTACTCTGTCTGAGGATTTACCCAGGCCTGTAGAGTGTTTGTGAACCTCCTAAAACTATATTCACGTGAATTTTGTTTTTTGAAGGAGAGGTTCATAACTTTCATTAGAGTCTTTAAAAGTAAAGAGATAAGACCTACTTTATCTAATGAGATGGTTACTTAGCTTTGTAATCACCCAGGACTATACTTTTTTCAAGTAGAAGAAAAAGCTTTATATGACTTTCATCTTAGTAAATATAAAAGCAAATCCAGAAAAGAGCAGATGAAAACCATCAAGCTTTAACAGTTTTTTTTTTTCTTTCAGGCAAAAATATGCTTCAGTTGAAATATACTTTCATCAATTCAAATATACTTTTTAGGTTATTAAATATTTTAAATGCAGTGTGATGACTGTGAATTTAAAAGCCTATGCAGCTCATTAGTAAGTTCCTTTGCATAAATTTCACCATAATGATATCTTATGAATTTACCTCTTTTACTACTTTGATGTAGTTGAAACCTATCTACTCTTTCAGCTAATAATATGTGCTCCCCCTCCCCACCACATACACACACGAGCATGCATGCAAACACGGGTATGAGCATACACATACATTTTTGAAGATTCTATTTCCTCTGACCCTGCTTTTCTTGTTGATATGATATCATTCTTTTTCTGATTCTTGCTTTGGGAGAATGGCAGAATAGAAGCCCTAGAACCAGCAAGGTCTGAATTAGATTTTAAAATGTTCCTGCGGTGTGGAGATGTGAAATAATTGAACTTCATGTTTCTGCAGCCCTTTCATGATAGCTGTGCTGTTTGATGACAGAGAAGTGGTATTGAAGAGAGAGAGGGGTGTAGGGAGAATTTCTCCAGTATTGAAGCCAGTTTCTATATGTTTAAACTGTTGCTAAATATTCTAGGATATACATATATAGGTTCATTAGTGATAATTATTTTGAAACTGTTGACATATTATTTTTGATTTTTTAAAAAATATATTGTTGACATATTATTTTTGATTTTTTAAAAAATATATTTCTTTATTGATTTCAGAGAGGAAGGAAGAAGAAGAGAGAGATAGAAACATCAATAATGAGAATCATTGATTGACTGCCTCTTGCCTGCCCCCTATTGGGAATCAAGCCTGCAACCCAGGCATGTGCCTTTGGCTGGAATCAAACCTGGGACCATTCAGTCCGCAGGCTGATGCTCTATCCACTGAGCCAAGCTGGCTAGGGCAACATATTATTTTTGATCCTAAAATCAGAACCTAAATGTTTGCAGGTTGTTTTCAAGACATTTTCCAGTTTATCAAAACTTACTTAAAATATAGGTCATTTTCTTTTATTGAACTCATGTTCTTGAATCTTTGACAAATTTGGAGGGCAAAATATTTCATTTTTGTTAAATTTCTTAATATGAAGTCTGAGCAGCAAATTTGGTTGCAGGACTATGGCTTCCAACCAACTTTTCCTCCCAATTCCACCATATATACTGAGTGGCCAGATTATTATGACCACATGACATTTATAGGCAAATTAGCCATACATCATATGGGATATGGAAGCTGAAAGCATGTTTGAACACCTTTTCTGTCTGCAGTTACCAAGATTAAATAAATGCACAGGAACACAAGGATTGGACAGTCAAGCATTGGACAAAAGTCATGTGGTCCGATGAATCACGTTTCCAGTTGCATCATGCACATAGCAGAGTGAGAATTTCACTGAAACATCATGAAAGCATGCACCCCATATGCATGAATACAACCCTTTAAGCTGATGGGGGCAGTGTTATGTTTTGGGGCATGTTTTCCTGGCATGATTTGGGCCCTTTAATTCATGTGGAACAACATCTGAATAGCACAACATATCTAAGTATCATTGCTGATCAAGTTCATCCTATCATGATGATGGTGTATCCCAATGGAGATGGATTCTCCCAACAAGACAATGCACCATGCCATGGTGCTCGTATTGTGCAGGAGTGATTTCAAGAACATGAGGGTGACTTTACCTTGCTTAGTTAGACCCCACAATCACCAGATCTCTATCCAATTGAGCATTTCTGGGATGAAGTTAAAAGAGCCATCAGGCAGCAGGTTCCACAACCATCAAATCTCACAGAACCGGACAGAGCTATTCATCAGGCATGGTATCAGATTCCTTGCATCACCTTTCAACATCTCATGGAGTCAATGTCAAGAAGAATCATGCAATATTGAAGCAAAAGGTGGCACAACGAAGTCCTGATGGGGTGGTCGTAATAATCTGGCCACTCAATGTATATGCAGGGTGGGGCAAAAGCAGGTTCACAGTTGTGAGTACACAAACACAGAGCTTATTCTTATATTATTTTTTATTAATTATTGTATTATTTTCCATACAATAATATATATTTGGTCTTTGTCTCTATTCCTAGCACAGAATTCCTAAAACCCTCAGAATTATCCAGGCAAGAGAAGATAGCTCTTTGTTATTCATAACAAGCCAGCCACATGATTAAAGGGTTGAAATTTTTAGCCCTAGCCTCTGACCACCCTTTGGAGAGGAGAGAGGGACTGGATATTGAATTTAATCACATGGTTGATAATTTAACCAACCACATATATGTAATTAAAGTTCATATGAAACCCTGAAACAACAAGCCTCCAGGAGCTTTCAGGATGAAGAACACATGGATGTGTTGGGAGAGTGCATGTGAAGGGCTGTGCATTTGCCTGCTCCTCCCCTACAACTCTGCCCTAAACATCTCTTCCAGTTGGTATTTTGTCAGTTATATTCTTTTCCTTTTAAATATATTTTTACTGATTTCGGAGAGGAAGGGAGAGGAAGAGAGAGATAGAAACATCCACGATGAGAGAGAATTATTGATCTGCTGTTTCTTGCACTCACCACACTGGGAATGGAGCTTGAAACTGACCAGGAATTAAGCCATGACCTCCTATTTCATAGGTCGATGTTCAACCACTGAACCACATTGGCCAGGCCTGAGTTGTGTTCTTTATAATGGAACTGTAATCATCAATAGAGTATTTTATTGAGTTCTGTTGATTTAGTGAATTACCAGATATGAAGGACAGTCATGGAACCCCTCAAACTTATAGCCAGTCATTTAGAAGTAAGGTTGGTCCCTAGCATCTGAGGTAAATATAGTCTTGTGGATTAAGTCTTTTAACCTGGGGAGTCTATGTTAACTGTGGGTATTACTGCTAGAATTTAATTGAATGTAGGACATCCAGGTGTTGGTGGATAATTGGAGATGACATGCACAACCAGGACATGTGACATGCTGTTTGGAAACAGAAACAAGTAACACCAACCCTCCCCACCATGTTGACTCTGAAGTTATTGGCTTTCAGTTAACCTGAATTTCTTGAGACCTGACTATGTGCATATCTTTCTTTTGTGGGCAGGGGGCAGGGGAGGGTTAGGAGAGACAGGAAGGTGAATCAGACATAGTTTCTTCAATGTAGAATCTGAATTTACTAGCAAAGGAAATTTATGTTTATGGGCTATACCATAAAATAGAAATATTATGACAAAACCAAGTTATCATGGAAATATATAGAACTGAATATTTCCTTTATGTTGGATGAAAGCAATGTGTAATAATTATAATTAAAAAAAATCTCTGTGAAGAATGCTTCTTTGGATTAGGCTTTGAAAGATGGATGTGATTAAATGCATGTAAGGAATCCAGAAAAGCACTTCTCCACCAATATGTTGGAAAATTTCTCACCTATATAATATTGAGTCAAATAATTGGCAGAAGAAATATATCAGGAATGGTAGTTACTTTATGACAAAGCAGATCCATCCAAGATACTATTTTCCATTCTATCATTTTAGTATGGTACACTGTACTACTCTGCAAATGTTTGTTAAATAAGAGTAAATAATCTTGTTTAAAAAATATTTTTGTGGTGTGGCCAGCATTGAACTGGGAACTGGGTAAAAAAAAAAGACAATCCTCATTTAATTATAGTTTGGAGTAGAAGAAAACAATACTCTGATAATTTTACAGATAAAATTATCACTATTATAAGTTTTATAAAAGAGGTTGTAAGAGAGTAAACAATGAGAGAAGGTGATAGCAGATATTGGCTTAGAGCAGTGGTCAGCAAACCGTGGCTTGCGAGCCATATGTGGCTCATGAGCTGCGGTTTGCCGACTCTGTTGTCTAATGAGTTTGCCAATCACTGTCTTAGAGAGAAGGCTTCTCTGAGGAAATGAATTGACTGGATGAGTTGACACTGGTGTTATGTGCACAGACAATGGAATAGAGATGGTGGCAAAGAGGATATTGGTTAATATGAAGTGGAGAAGGAAGAAAGTCAACATTCCACATAGCAAATAATTATGTTAAGATCAGTGGAGATCCCATTAAAGTGTTCAATAGAAGGGGCCAGATTATATAAGGTGTGTGTTTTGAAAAAATACTTGATGTATTTATGATCATGTGCTGGTCATCTAATCTTTCTGAGAGTCATTTTTCTTGATCTTTATAATGGAAATACTAATATTATTTCCTTGTATTGTTAGAGGCATTTAGGGATAATAGATGTACATGATGTGATATATATATATATATATATATATATATATATACACACACACACACACACACACACACACACACATATTATTGGATCAAAATAAATTGGTTCTTTATTATTGATTAATATTGGGGGGTTATGAGTATTGAATGAAATCACAAATGTGATGTACCTGACATTGTAAATTTTAACTATATATTTATATATCCTTCCTTCTCTTCCTTACAGCATATTGAAAAGAGCATAAGACTTTGAGGCAAATAAACAAACAAAATGAGTTAAAGTTCTGATTATGACTATTACCTTAGGAAACTCTCTAAGGTTTAGTTCCTTCTTTGTAAAATTGAAATAATGATACCTGTCACATATACTTTGGAACCCTTGAGTAAAATAGTATATCTGAAAATTCTCATAACCTAGAAAACTTTATAGAAATATATGGTGTTTTATTATTTTAACCTCCTCTTGATATTGGCAACAATTTCAGCCTAGCTCTGACAGTAAGGCCATCAATCTTTATAAATTTCTTTCCACTTCCATTACTTACAAATTCATCAATGAAGAGATTTCAAACTCTTGGTCAAAGGTTCCCACATCTGGGTAAATCTGTCAAACTGTCACCTCTGCATATCACTTCTGAACATTTCTGGCCGGCAGTGAAAGTAAAACATTTTTTTTGATGCCCAAATGCCCATTAGAGGAGACTATAAGCTTTATTCATGTGTTAAACAGAAACATATCTAAATTCTTGTTTTTATATCTTTTCTTGAATTTCTGACCTCTTCTCTGAAGTGATTTAATCTCTTCTTCAATTGCGTTATGAAAGAAGATTACTCCTTTCATCTTGGAACCTAACCTCTAATTTGATTTTCTGCACTATTTCTCAGATGTTATTTTAATTCTTATTTTTGGTAAAAACTAAATATGGCTGTATTACATCTCATTTACTTGAGGCATAATTTATGTTTTATGAGTATTAATCCTTTGGCTTTTAATTTATCTTTTTACCTGAGGTTCTTTTATGACAGTGATTGGCAAACTGCAGCTCGAGAGCCACCACAGTTTGCCAGTCTGTTGACTAATGAGTTTGCCAACCAGTGGGATAGGGGCTTAATCACAAGGAACAACAACAGCCTGTAATTATTGAAATCGAGAGTCTAGGTCAGTGGATGGCAAACTCAGTCAACAGAGCTGCAGTTTGCCGACCACTTTTTTATGAGGAATTTAAGAAAAAACATAAACACATCAAATTTTTTATAATTATCTGTTCAAACAGTCCTGCAGCAAAGAAAAATTGATAACATGTTTGTGTTAGAGTTCAAATCATGATGAAGTTATCTGTCATCACAAAACCCACTCAAGTAGGTGTCATAGTGGGTAGAGTTTCACAAAGGTGAAAAGCAAGGTACGGTGCAGTGGAGTTGTGTTTTATTTTGGATTGTCTTTTCTTGAAAACATATAACCTTAAGAATATAAAAGAAAATAAAACCTACTATTATAATTGAGATTACTATTAACATACTATATTTGTTTGTTGTTGTTGTTCTTTTTGCTAGAAAAGGTTCACATAGACATTTATTGTCTTTTGCATTGTTAGTACACAGCAGACTCCTGTGTATATTAATTAAACACTTTGGAAGAGATTATGTCCTGAAAACACTATTTAGAGAGTCAGATGTTGTTTTCAGGAAAGACAGTTAAAGAAGATGAATGAAGTACATGACTTTCCTAAAAACTCACAAGCACTATTGAAAGCTTTTACTTTTTGCCACCTTTCTAGGCTAAATTCTTGTTCATTCAGGAATAGGTAACTTGTACAGTAGCATCTGTGTTTATACTACTGTCGAATCAATGAACAAGAAATTCAGAGTGGACATTGACTTATTTGATTCCCACCCATAACTACATATTTTTTCTTATTATATTGATGGAGACAACCAACTAGGAAACTTAAGAGTCTCTCTTTTCACTGGAAAGAAAACAAGTTTTCACTTGTCACACAAGTAAAAATTGGAGTTGGCTCCTCTCTCTCTTTTTAGCTGCCTATTCTTCACTGCTATAATCACAAACACTAAAAAAACACTAATATTAAAAATTTTACTTTGTACCAGGCAGCATGCTATATGTTTTACATTTGCCCTCATAATTTGTTAAGATTGTTACTATTAGTTTCATTTGTATTAATCGGAACCCTGGGATTATGGAGTTCAATAAATACAATTCTGAGAATCATACAGCTAGGAAATGGTGGAGCTGGAAATCAAACCCAGGTCTTGGGTGCCAGGAAAATTAAATTGAGGCAAGAATGACATAATGGGTCACAGGAAGCCACCAATAACTAAAATAGCAAATAAGAAAGAGACTTAGAGGCTGACTGTTCTGGAAAATAAAACAAAATAAAACAAAATAATAAAACTTGGAGTCTCTAATGTGGTATAGGAATTTCATTTTTATAATGGGTCTACTTATTTTCTAAATAGTAGATGGAGTCAATGAAGAGCAATAAAAGGATTGTAGAGAAACACAGAATGATGTACTTAGAAATAGCATGCCACACAGCTGTGCCAGATAATGGGAGGCCATAGAATCTCCTGTATCAAAGTTTATAAATGAAATAAAAAAAACTTTCTGAGTTTGAAATTGTGGAGATTCACATAAAGATAAGGTATCTTACTATTGTAAGTCTCTCAATGAAAGATAGTCACAGGAAGGGTCAAATAAGCCTTGCAAATAAGGCAGCTCCATGGACTAAACTTTTTGGTCTTCAATATAAACCTGTGAATATGGTAATATTTGTCAAGAAGATTTAACTGAATCCAAAAATAACATATCAGAGGGCAAAAGAAAGATACCAGTAACTAAAATAGGAGCTTTAAGGCCAACCACACTGCCCTGAATATGGGCGAGAACTTGAGAACCCTCCAAAATACAATAAAGAGCGGCCCCACCATAGTGCTGTGTAAACTGTTCCATGGAGAAAAGCCATGCTTCATGGACTTGGTTCCTTGAATGGAAATTGGGCCTTGGGACTGGCTTTCCTGCCTCCCATTTAGATAGATGGAATATTGGAATTCTTGATCCAAAGCAGAGGTATACTTAAGAAGTGGATACTAATAAGGGCAGTCAACAATTTTAAAGGAATGCATTCAATTAATGGAACTATTTCTGGGGAAATGTGATGCAAGCTTTTGAGAAATTTAAATAATAGTCACTTTATTTTAATAGTTAACTTAGATTCATCTATGAACTCTTAAAAATAAATTTATGTTTTCATCAAGGTTTTCAAATGGCCTTTTGGTCTATAGAAATGTTGATTCCAGCAACTAATGAATTTCACTTGTAGTATTTGGAAATCTCCAAGAGAAGGTGCTCTATTACAAAGGAATAGCTGACTGAGATTACAGACGCTGTTCCTTCCAGGTGAGGTTTTGTTCCCTAATTTGGACCTGTGGCAACAGGTAAATTATACCAACTCTTGGGGCTAATTTCCTCATCTTTGAAAAAGTGAGAGTGTATTATTAGATGATCTGAGACATGTTATATCTGAAAAATTTATAAAACTATTCATTGGTTGAGAGTTAATGACTGGCCTGGGTAAATTTTCGGTTTGATGAAAAATATTATCACCAAAAATATTAAAATCATTTTGAAATTCTTATACAGCAAATTCGTATAGCAGATGCCCATTATCAATTGTTCTTGGTGGTACACAGTGACTTCCAAAGCACAAAACTGGTAACCATCACAAACAGATAGCATTGCCATATTGATATTTGTCTGCAAGTTCACATTAATGGAAGCATCTGTTCAGTATATAATCCTGTAGAAAAAAACAACAGAAATAAAAGTATTGCTAACATTTAATTGAAATGAATGCATACACACTGTGTAGTCAATAATTTCAGTCCCAGATGGAAAATAACTTGAGAGAGTACATGGAACAGGTGATTGTGCTTATTGTACTCATATAAACAGGCATCAACTGATTTTTCCTATTCCTCCTACATCACTAGTTAGCAAAGGTGGCTGTACATTGTTATTACTTGGGAACTTAAAAAAAACCCTCCTCCCAGGCTTTGCTTCATATAAATTAAATCTGAATATCTAGATGTGGGGTGTAGGCATTGTTTTTATTTTTTTAAATATATATATTTTTATTTTTTTACAGAGAGGGAGAGGGATAGAAAGTTTGAAACATAGATGAGAGAGAGACATAGATCAGCTACTTCCTGCACGCCCCTACTGGAGCTGTGCCCACAACCAAGATACATGCCCTTGACCAGAATCGAACCTGGGACCTTTCAGTTCACAGGCCGACACTCTATCCACTGAGCCAAACCGGTTTTGGCTATAGGCCTTTTTTTTAAATTCCATGTGATCCCGATATGTAGTGTTGTTTGAAAACCACTATTCTTAATCATTGAATTGTTTTGCATAGAGTGAAGATTTTACTTTTTAAAATGATATTTATTTCTTTAGCTGTTCACTGTTTAAAAAATTGAAAATTCACAATTTTCTTTGTGTCTACAAGAATTAGAGACAAAAAAATTAGAAAGGACAAATACTTGACCTTCAGAGTAAATTGTGGTTAGAATTGAGTACCTTTGAAAAATGAAAGATGAAAAAATAGCTCAAGAAGAAAAGTTAACCTGAAGCAACAAAAAGAAAATAATATGAGCTAGAGAACTAGTAAAGAGATGTGATTGGAAAATAACTATCTTAGAATCTTCAAAGCATTTTATTAGAGAAACTATTCAAAAAAAGTTATTGGAAGGATAAATTAAACATTTTTAGAATCAAACAAAAGGTAAGAAATATGATAGAAATATCTGGCAATTATAAAATTAAATTATTAATTATTCAAATGAAGAAATGGACTTTATAAGATAACTTTAGAAAGATGCAAAGATGACATCAGAAAATCAGTATTACTTAAAAACCATGTCTGTCAATTTAGCAGTTATATACTCTCCTTTCACCTATAATTAACTTATATATGTAATACTGTAAACAATATAACAACACTATCCATAAGCAAAATCCATTTCCTCTATTAACAATTATTTCATTGGCTATGGTATGGTCAGTGAGATCAGAAGGATCTGGCACAGTGAACTGTAACGCCTCCAGGGCAAGAATAATGTTTCCTATGTGTTTTGGATCTTTCATGGGATTTGGTACACCAGAGATTTTGAAAACTTTCTAATGACATCTTACTGGTTGAGCCCAGAAATGATGCTATTCTTGTAATGGTATTAATGGGTTTATTGCCTTCAAGATAATATGTTTTCCATTGTGCTTTAACATGTATTTTTCTAGAAAGGAAGCTCAAAAGCATGAAGCCATTGCAGGCTTCCCCTCTGGTTTGTCAATTGGGCAGTGTACCCTCGGGGGAGCAAGAAGATAGGAGGAAGATATTATTTTCCCTTTCCTAGTTCTCTCCTCTCAAGTGCTTCCCTTCCTGTGCACATCACAATCACCAATGGAGGATTATATCATCATGGAAATGCAAGAGGCCCAACCGATGAGACTTTTAATAGTGGACAACCCAATGTGGAGAAGGCCCAGAGGTATCAGTATCTTCAAAAATAAAATGTGTTCACTTCTGTAATAGATGGCTCTTAACACTGTGTTTTAAAATAAATTACCTTCTTTGATTCATATACCAGCCTCTTGACATATAGGGCATGTTTTATTGTATCCATTTTATAAATTGGAAACTGGAGCTTACAAAGGTTCACATTCCAGGTTTCAGATTCCAGTTGTCTATTTCTTTCACTGGGTCATGCTTTGCACCCCACTAGAATATTTGGTAGGAATGTAGGTAAATCTATTAGACTCTGTGTCTATTAATCTGTAGGTGTGTCTATAAGCTTGATTGTGGCTAGATCCTATATAACTTTTATAAGTGAGAATAACTAAATTTTTAGAGATTACGAAATTATGTGAAGCAAGGGTTAGAAAACAAGATTTAAAATATCCTCTGTGGAATAGATCATCCTGTGGTAGCACTGCATTCCAAATGTGTGAAAAATACAGGGAAAAACATGAACTGCAATAAATTATGGCTAAAGTGAGTTAGCTTATTAACTTCCTTTCTCGGTTTCCTGGCAACTTGCAGCTAGCAGTTCTTAGAAGCTTTCAAAACCTGGGAATGATAGGCATCCTCAAGTTCAAAGACTCCCTTGAACCTTTTGGATCTACAACTGCAGTTACAAATCCTGTTGAAACAGGCTTCCCTGGGTAATTTCCAACCCAGTTGGGTACACAGCACTGTTGGAACTAGCTCCATCAAGGTTGTACATCACTGACATTTTGTTCTCAGATAGATTTCAGAGAACAGAGAATGCCTGTGAGACTGGCCTGGGGCATGTACACCTGGTATTTCTTATCTGAGCCACCTGACCCTGGTCACTACAACAGTGTTGATGAGCCCTCCACTACTGACACAGGTGTCAGGCACTGCTGGGGTGACCCATATAATTAGAAAACACATCTTCTGTTTAAAGGGGATTTCCCCCTTTTCTATCTTTCTTAAAACTCCAAATCTAAAAGGATTGTTTTTATATGAATAAGTTCCCTAAGGATAGATAGTCTGTCACCACTGAGATTCAATTATATATATTAAAGATCAAATGTTCACAATAACTGGCTAAGTAGATCCATGTTCAGGAAGAGAAAACTCTGCTCAAAAACAAAAGATGCCATACTCTTTTCTTGATTATTTCAGTAGAAAATTGTCAGAGTTAACACTACTCAAATGGGTATTATTCCCTTTGATTTTAGAGAGGGAGGTGGGTATGCAGAGTAGAAATGATCATGACTGCAAGATGAAAGACTTCTGAAAAAAAATCAACTTTTGAAAGTTGATTACTTGCAGTTTTTCAAGCAATTCTTAGTGGTGCTCATAAAATTGCAAAATCAGTGTGTTGGCAACTTGCTAAGAAAGCTTATCTGCAACAAGCAGGACTCAGGTTTTAGAAGCTAGTAATTGGAATACTTCATTAGATATCACACACAGATCAGCCCTTGCAAGAGATGGTTTACCTAAAGACTGGGATTTGAAAGACATTCTATCCCAAGAACACTAGCTCTTGCTATCAAAAAGAGAGAACAGTCTTCCCCATGGGGACATTCATCCCAATGGATCTCAGGTCAAGAACTCTTCTGAAAACAGATTGCTTATAAAAGGGCTGATAGCTGCACTGTCGGACTCCTTCTTAATTAGATTCAGTACCCAGGTCAAGTCTTTTTTTTTTTATGTCCACATGTAATCCCATATACCAAATGATGATAGTCCTGATTTATGTTCACAGGGGGTCTTCTCTTCATTTGATAGAAGTAAGCAAATGTTTTTGAGTATGATGGGTAGAGTGGCTTGAACATGGATTTAGGAGATTTACATTCCTTTGCTGTGGAAATGGTAGAGGGATAAGAGATACCTTATAGAAATTATAGGATGCCTTATCATCTTCCTAAAAACTAGATGACTTCACCATGACATGCTGACATCTTTTCAAAGGCAGGCACATGCATCTCTCATGTCTCCCTGGGAGAAAAATGTTCCATATTTTTAAAGTAGATTCGGGATGATTATTGTAATAGTTTGCTTCAGTCAAGATTACTTATTAAAATTTTATTTAAAAATAATGCCAGGTACTTGGAGCTACAAAAATGTGCAATATTATTTTACAATTCCTATATTAAGATGCTTAGACTTAGTTTGCCAAGTAGTATGAAAGATCACTTGTTCTTGTATTTTTTACAATCCACTCTAACACACGTGGACTGAAGTTTGGAGCCAAAATATTTTTTTTTTTATCCTTTACTGTTAATTCATTAGCAATTCTAGACCTCCAACTTAGGTGAAACAACCTACTTGCTTCTCAGAATCTTCCAGTTTTAAAAAAGATCATGGGAAAAGTAGAACAAACTCATCTATACATATCAGTGCACAAATGTAATATTTACTTCAAATGTACTTCTTAAATACCATGCTTCTTACAACAATTTCATAAGAATACATTGTTTTTTCTTTCAATTTCATGAAAATACATTGAAAGAAAAAACATCTATTTGATTCTTCACTAAAATGGTAGATTTCTTAGAAGATACATTGAATTAGCTCAATGCATTTCTTGAATTTTTTGGAAACAGTTTTTCCCTGGATACCAAACATACATAAAAACACCCCCTCTCTCTCTCTCTCTCTCTCTCTCTCTCTCTCTCTCTCTCTCTCTCTCTCTCTCTCTCCCTCTCCTGTCTCTCACTTGTCTATTCATATGCTTTTGTTCCTTCTAAGGAATTTTATATCTAACAGATTAAATATTTAATTTTTTTCCTTAGTTATTATCTCCCCTCCCATTAGAAAGAGGGCAGAGGTTTTCTCTACTTTAATCATTGTTGCACCCCAGTAATAAGAATGTGTCTGGTATATTACAGATGCTCAATAAACATTTGCTGAACAATATGTGACTGTTTTCAGAACCTGAATTCAATAGTCATTGGCATAAACTCTTTCTCAATTTTGGGTTTATATATTTAGAGGGAGGCAAGGTAGACCTGATTTAAAATGGCAGAAAAAGATTGACGTCCTCTATTAAGGAATCAATAGGACAGAAGTAGATGGGCAGTTGAGCCTTCCTTTAAAGTAAAAGAATAAGGCATGGTTACTATATAGTCAACTTTAAAATCAGATGTATATTATAGAAACTTGCTTTTTTTTTCTAAATTGAGTTTTTTTCATGAATATAAACTTCATGGTAAAAGACCTTTCTAGAACTTACATTTGACATCTGATATTTTTTTTCCATTAAGGCATATCCAAATAATATTGAAGGACACTTAAAAAATACACACTATGTAAATATTTTAAAGAGTTCAATAACTTTGTTTCAAAATATTTAAGACAAACATATTTAAATATCAAAGGATGAAATATTTGAGTATGTGCTTATTCAGATTTAATTTATGAGACAAGTCTGTGAACCTCTTTGCTTAAAACAAAGGAAGTGCTGTAAATGAAGGGTGATTAAAACACTGAGTTATACAGAAGTGTGCTCTGCTCCATTATGAAATAGTCCTGTTAACGGAATCAAAATCATAGCTCAGAGAGCAAATAAAGCTAGAATATGTGTTGAAGTGAGATTTAGAATAAAAATATTTCTCTGATGCGGTTTGTTTTAAAAAGTAGAATTTAGAAAAATAAGAATATAATAGAACTATTTACAATGAACTTGCATGATATTTCTATGGTCCTCTCAAATGGAGTTTGTCAAATGAACACAGAAACTCTCCTTTAAAAGACCTCTATCCCAGTAGGGAAATTTTTTACTTAATAGTAGAAGCAAGTTTGCAGCTGTGTTGTTCCTAAAGATTCTATGGGGAAAAAAAGTTTTCACTAAAAATAAGGCAATGACCTCAGTATCCATTCACTAATAAGCTGGGAGATCTACCCTATCTAATAAGAGAGTAATATGCAAATTTACCATACCTCCGCTACACCCACAAGCCACGCCTACCAGCCATGCCCACCAGCCAATCAGAGCAAATATGCAAATTAACCCAACCAAGATGGCTACAGCCACCGAGAGAGCAAGAGGGAGGCTTGGGTTGCCCCTGGCATTGGAGGAAGCCAAGCTTTCTGCACACCCTGGCCAGTGCTTAAGGCAACAAAGTTTCAATGGCTGTGCCAGCAGAAGGCTTGGCTCTGCTCCAGGCTACAAAGTTTCAATTGTAGAAGATAAATAAATCCCAGATACCAGGGCCTCCACTTGGGTCACTGGGGGAAGGGAGGGTGGCCAGCCTGCAAACCATCACAAGCCTCTCAAAAAGGCCTCCCCATGCCCCAAGGGAACACCCACCCTGATCCAGGACACCCTTCAGGGCAAATCAGCTGGCCCCCACCAGTGTACCAGGCCTCTATCCTACCTAATAAAAGACTAATATGCAGATTGACCATCACTCCAACACACAACATGACTGTCCTCACGTGGTCACAAGATCCTGGGACCCATGTGGACACAAGATGGCTACCACAAGATGGCCAGCAGGGGAGGGCAGTTGGCAGAGAATAGGCCTGCAAGGGAGGGCAGCTGTGGGTGATCAGGCCAACAGGGGAGGATGATTGGAAAAGACCAGAACTACAAGGGAGGGCAGTTGGGGGAGACCCAGGCTTGCAGGGGTGGGCAGTTAGGGGTGACCAGGCATGCAGGGGGGGGCAGTTAAGGATGACCAGGCCAGCAGGGGAAGAAAGTTAGGGGTAAACAGGCTGGCAGGGAGCCTGTTAGGCATCAATCAGTCTGGCAGGGAAGTAGTTAGGGGGTGATTAGGCTGGCAGGCAGAAGCGGTTAGGGATAATCAGGAAGGCAGGCAGGTGAGCAGTTGGGAGGCAGCAGTCCTGGATTGTGAGAGGGTTGTCTGACTGCCTGTTCAGTCCCGATCCTCAACGGGCAGTCAGACATACCTCAACGGGTCCCAGATTGGAGAGGGAGCAGGCTGGGCTGAAGGACATCCCCTCATCCCATGCACGAATTTCACACACCAGGCCTCTAGTTTGCTATAATTGTGGGAGTTGGTAATAATTCAGGGAGACGCTGAGAATATACTAGATTCAAGGAGGGACTAGGTAAGGGAGTTCCTCCCAGATGTGATAAATCCAAACTTGCTTCAATGATCCAAATACCTGTCCTGTTAATGGCAATAAAATAACAAACAAACAAAAAACAACAACAACAAAAACTGTGATTCATAGTTTTATTTTTTGTTATGATTTAATTCTAGATTAGAGAGACTCTTCTACTACAAAATGTTATTTTTTGGTATGATTTAATTCTAGAATAGAGAGACCCTTTTGCTCCAAAATTTTCTTGGTGCAAAAATCATACCAAAAAAATAAAACATGGGTCAAATGCATTTTTTAAAATATATTAATATGCTACTCCTTAAAGTGTGATAACCATTAACTTATACAAACTATGCTCATTACTTTTTCTGGGGTTCCTCTCTACTCTTGTATTCCAAATTTCTAGTTATATTTATTAGTTCTCCAAAGTTTGGAATGAATCAATTTTTATGAAGATTGCTGTAAGAAGATTGCCCATGCATTAAGTTTTATATTTCCACTATTCTAGGTTAGAACACTATAATAGTCAATGTGTAACTAATATTTTGGAGGAACATTAATTTATCCAGATAGCTTTGTAGGTTTTACATTATTTTTATGGCTTATAATTATTATTTTCATGACTGGGACAATATTGTACTAAGCCTTTTCTGCCTGTAGGATTGGGAATCTTTCAGTCACACTGATTCCATAGCCTTGTTTAATGTGCAAGAAGAACATTATTGTGTTGGCATTTAACATTTTTTAATTATATTCTTTTCTGATTGAAAAGAAAACAGCATTTGTTTTCATCCAAAGAAATTATTTATAAATTAATGGCTCAGAAAACATATGAAACACCTAGTTGTTCGTATTTTCTATTTTTAGATAAAGGCTTACACAAACCTTTGATATTGAAACAACAGACCTGTTGTATTAAATTCATGCCTAGGCCTAGCCAGTGATCAGCACCAATTGGGGCCTTCTGGCTGCCAGGCCTCCCTTTATTCTGTACTACCCTCTGGTGATCAGCAAATGTCATAGTGAGCGATTGAACTCCTGGACTCCTGGTTGAACTCCTAAGGAGGCATTTTGCATATTAGTCTTTTATATATATATATAGAAGATACTCAGATTGTTGCTTACATTGCTCACATCTTCTCTACATGCCTGGTTGTCCATACAGCAATACTTAGCTACATATAAATTGTGAGCAAGGAATAAAAGCATTTAGGGAGGTATTTCCTGTAGGATAATAGTGTTTCTAAGTAGTACATTTCCTCCTCCCCCTCTGTAATTTTTTATTAAAATCTTTGATATTGTGGGAATAATCATTTCCCTTCAAGTGCTCTTGTAAGCTCATGCTTTCTTTGTCTTTGATAAACTACTTTGGGATCATTATTTTGCAGCTGCAGAGAAAAGTGATTTCAGCAGTATTCAACTCTGTATACTACCCAGGGACTGACTTAGTCAATGGGGAATTCCACAAGCTCTTATATCAAGGACATGATTTGAGGACTGACAAGAGAGACCTTGGAAAAGAAAGGGTCCAGTACTTGCTCATACATTATTTAAAACCTCTTATTAGTGCTTTAGCTGTAAGAGAACTGAGAGAGGGGAAAATACCTTTGTTCTTGTACATAATGACTCCATCCCTTAACATACTGGACAGGAACAATAAAATACAATTGTGGTTTACTTACATAAGTCAGCTGACTTTCCCCCAGGTAGCATTATGTGCAAGAATAAGTTGGGCTTTGGGAATTAGAGATGCACTCATAAGGAAGAGAGTTTGAAAACTGTCCCAACTGCAATAGAACTTTACTTCCATATATGTTGAATTCTGATTAAAGTATTCTCACTGGTACCAGTCCTATACTATTTCCTGCCATAAAATTATATATGCTGCAAGAACCCCAGGGGAAGAAGTCCCTAGAGAAGAAGTAGTCTATTCAATAACAGGTATTCATCTCAGTATCAAGAAGACATGCATTTGTGCTTCCACAACTGCTGAAACCAGAGATACACTACAATTTCAAGCTCCATGCCCTGGGCTCAGAAAGCAGAGCACTAACTGATGGATGATAACCACTTCCCTACACTTTTACCACTTCTCTCTTTAATACTCTAAACAAGACAAGCATTAGAGAAGCGGAACCAGTAAACATTTATGTGAGAAGATTATAAGGAAATACAGAGATGGACCTTCAACTGCAATTGTCTTAAAGTTGTTTGAACTTTCCAATATTATATTCTTCCTAAAGTACCATCACAAAAGGTTGACCATTTGAATTGAGATTGGTAAATTTTTAGGATGCCAACATGTTAGTTCAATCCCACCCATAACAGCAATATTCCATGTTTTGTAAAATAAAGATCAAGTAGAGAGAGCACAGTGAAGCAGTGGACTTGGGGAGCATGGATTATAGATCAAAGAGACTGCATAGCAGACTGCTCCTACCATAAAGGCTGTCCTTAGGTTCCTGGATTTCAGAGCAGGAAGTAAATGGAAAAGTACTGGAACCAAACCCCATCATCATTCCATCACTAATAGGGATGAGTCTTGGCTAGAGACTTTTGTCAATGATAAGTAACAGTCCTTTTACTAATTTGGAGGAGAAAAATCTCAAAAAAAATATACAGTAGCAATATTTTAAGTGACTATAATCCATACTTAGCGTAGCCAATAATATCAGTCATTTCTACAGATTAATACAATTTAATACTCAGATCACTTTAGTAAAACTATTTTAGAAGTTATTAATGGCCTGCTAACTGATATATTTGCTTTTTTACATTCTTGATTTTCTTTAAGGCATACTTTCTGATACCCTGTATTCCCTTAAATTTTCTGATATTTTAGTGCCTTTGTTCCCAAAAAGTGACAGAGAAGGTTTTGACTCCAAAGTACTGATTAAGAAAAACTAAGGCCACAAGTCATTGCTCTACTAGGGCTTTTGAATAAGAGAACAAAGAAAAATAAGAAGAAACTTACTGTAACATTTTTCAGAACATAATATCTGTCCATCATATGATGGACCTCAGAAGAATTTTCTTACTCTATGCACAACCCAAAGTTAAAAGCATGTGGAGTTCCTCAAGGGTCACATTCTTAACCTGATGGGTATATATATTCTTTCTTCTATGAAGAACCACAGAAAATGCTAGGTATATTATTTAAAATCTTTATTTTCTGGCATTTATAAATGGTGTTGCAGATGTTTTCAACAGGGATTAGTTTTCTCTTACATGAGGTTTGGTTTTGAATTCAAAATAGGAGGATTTATATGATTCTGGAATATCTCCAAATTCACAAATTCTTCATTGCAGAGTTAAGGGCGTGAAAGGAAGTGTAAATATTTGGGGAGCAGCCTGAGTCATTCCAATGGAAATATTCCCCTTCTGGCTATTTGGCAAGATCTGAAAATGTCCCAGGCCTCGGCCTTAACTTTTGATCAAATATGGAAGATTGCAAATAAATATAACATATAGGAACATCTTAATCATCCCCCCGAGCCCTATATTTTCCATAAATACCAATTATAAAATGGGAATTTCCTGATATATATTGAATTAGAAGAGTGTAGTGTTAGTGTAATGTCTGTAAGAGGACTGGGGTGGGGCAGAAAGTGAGGAAGAAACCATTTCACTACTACTACTTCCTAAATTAAGCAGGTAGGGAGTAAGGAGTGTTTCACAGGTTAAATGGAAATTCCCCCAATTACCTCCTATAGCTGATTCTCTGAGAGCTAGTAGTATGAAATTCTAAAATGGGAGGATAGGAGCAGATTCTGCCTTTGCTAACTGGATTTTCCTTTTAAAATTCTGTCAATGATTTCATGAAAACTGTACTTTATAAGTTTCCTAATCTTTTTAGCTATTGTTGTATTTGTTGTGTGATTTAAAATTTTCTTTTTGAGGTATAACACATACAAAAAAGTAATGAAATTTTACATATATTCATCCTTTCCCTCACACCTCAGATCCAGTATAGGACATTAAGTGTACCAAAAGAGCTATTCTTGTGCCCCTTCCAGTCAACACCATCAAAGGTGACATTTATCACTATTAATTGTACTTGTTTTGGAACTTTATATAAATAGAATTTTATAGTGCTTATTTATTTATTTTGGGGGGTGTTCTCAACATTATATCTGTAGGATAAAGTTATAATGCTGCATGTAGCAGGAGTTCCTTTAATCACTGTGATATTTGACTATGAACATGTCAAAAGTCACGTATCCATTTTATTGTTTCTAGGCTTTTTTGTGGGTACACATTGATGAGTGCAATTTCTGAGTCATAGGATAGGTGACAAAAGTAGATAGCATAAAGTGTTATGTGGAGTGGCTGGGCCACTTTAAAATCCCCGGGTGGAGTATGAGAATCTGGCTGTTCTACAGCCTCACCAAAACTTGTGCAATGACTGTGTTGCCTGTGGCAGTTATTATTTGTTGTTGTTGTGTAGTGTTCTGTGAGTATTCCCCAAATCATATGTCTATTCTACTACTGAAAGGTGAGTCCTTAAGCTTCATGGCATAATGTGATGATATTTCTCTGAGGTTTTAAATTTCATTTCCCTGAGGATATATAATATTGAATATTCTGTTAACCTTCTTTTGCAAGCAGGAGGAAGTTCCTTAAAATACGTAAGCATTTTGGTTTCATCAGTGGCCTAAAATTCATATATTGAATTCCAGGCTCCCAATACTTCAGAATGTGATATTTATCAAGAATAAAGTTGTTTCAGATAAAATTAGTAAATATAAAGTCATACTGGTATAGGGTGAGCCTCTAATTCAATAGAGTTAAGCCTGTAGTGGGAGAGAGATATGTTTGGCTGTTTCAGTTTCATACCATATTTGCATGAATGATCTACCTGAATTATAATTGTCACTCTATTATTATCTGCCTCAGTAAATTAGCAATTGTAATAGAGCAAATGAAATATGGAAAAGAAAGCAATTTCTCCCAGAGGAATGTAAAATATACAAGAGATGCTTTGTGAAATAGCATACTTAATAGCAGAATATAAATACACCTTCATCTACTGCAGATGGGAAGACATTTCTCAATAGCACTTGTTTCTGAGAGACTTTCTGCCCTCCTAGAAAACAACAGCTGTAGCAATGAAAACAGAAATGAACACGCAAGTGTGACACTGTGAAATATGTAGTGGTGACTAAGTTTCTAGAGGGGGAGAGTGCAAACACAGAACTGGTGGAAACAGATGACTTCTTTCTTTGTTCTTCTCTTTTGAAATATACATGATATGCTAAGGGCATTCAAATAACTTTAATGAACATTTTGATATGAACTAACCCTCACAAAGAATCTACAACTCTGAACTGAAATTAAAATTGGTAATTAACTTCATTTATTTTCTAAATCAGAGTATTTGAAGGAAGGCCAGCAGGTTTGTAGACCTGTATTTATGAGGCACTGACAGGGAAATGTGCTATATAAAGGGTCAACTCCCTTTCTATGAACCCTTCTGACTTCTCTTTGGAAGCTTCCCTCAGAGCATCCTGGGGACATTTCTCCCTATTCATAATGGGCACAGTAAAAGGTCTCACCTGGGAGTGCTCTCAAGATGTTCTCGCTTCCAGTCTGCATATATTTCTGTGTAAGGTCCATTAACACCACTTTTCAGAGCAACAACACAAAAAAAATGTTTTCCTTTCCAGCTGCCTTGTAATGAGCCAATTCTTTGACCCAAGTTTATAGTAAAGATTAGGGAAATGGCCTATTTTATTGATCCTTAGTCTCCATTTTAGTCATATCCCCTGTGACTGGTTCAATATTCAGAACTAGCTAGCCCCATAAATTGCAATATCAATGGAAAGACACAGTTTTGCTTTAATAAGTCCTTTTGGCATGTATTTTGCATTTCATATTTGAATCCAGGCAAATAAGAAAGCATCTTACCATGTAGGAATAGGCATTTATCACTAGTATCTACTCTGCATGTTATACTTCATAGATTTCATAACCAGAGAGCAGGGACAGGATTGGATCCACCTGTGTTTGGTAACTGTTCTTTGGGTTCTAGGTTTACACATGTAAAGAGATAAATAGGTTTTTCCCCAACCATTAAAATACAAAGTATTATTTCATTGTAGAGTTCTAGGTGCTATATGGTTTTAGTAATATAGGAATATTCCTTTCATATAATAAAATACATGTTACCTTGGGGACATCACATCATCTTTGTATCTACTCTGTGTACAATCCTATATATACAAACCTGAAATGATTTTTATACACTGCATGTAAACCAAACCTGAATTTCAAAACACATGCTCTTATAAATCTCCCTTAGATGCCAGCTGTCTCTTTATAGCCAAGCTGTGAGGCAAAGTCTTCAAAATACTGAGCTAACACCATCCCCAACTTGTTTATGTATTAGTCTGTTTTCTCTGTTGGGATATGCCATCTTGCCATTCCCTTAAGATAAGGAGAGCAGCTACACACACTGGAAACTTGCTCTGTTTAATTGTTTCCTCCTAATAGAATTTCAGGACTGCAAAGGGCTGTCCAGGTCAGTTAGTGCAGCCTAAATGGATTGGCTTACATTGCCCATCCAGGAAAGCAATGGACATTTACTAATCATGTTCAGAATGTCTTCTTGTGGCTTGAGATATCTTTATTAATTTAAATCTCAAGACTATCTGGGACCCACAGACAGTGGATCCAGAGAGATGGCTGAAAGGGTCCTTTCAAAGTAAGACAACATAGTAAAGTAAACGTATTTGAGATCTGTTTATTCTCTGGTTGCCTTTCTCCACCTTTGGTGATATAAAATGGGAATGGATTAAAAAACATAATCAACTTAAAACTTTTCTTTCATTCAGTAATTAACTTCAGAGTAGAGGTGCTAGAAAATCTTTGCATTGATACACTACCACCTGGGATTGTTCCAAACCTCAATGTACTTACATTTTCACCTTTCCACCTGCTATTCCTAATTCTCACCACTGTCATTTTTCTAAGAAAATATAAGCTGATATCTTAGCAGTAACATACAAGATAGGAGAAGTAAAATGTTTTCATTTCCTGAATAATTTTGACTATATATTCTATGTTCATATGTCAGAAATGTGATTTAACTAGAGGGCCAAAGCAACATAAAGAAAGCACCTTGTCATTCAAAGGGCTGGCAGCACACAGAAATATGACCTGCCATTTTCAGCACACATGCAGACTAAGATCCTGTGCTACAGGAAGCTTATTAAGAATTGATAGATTTTCCTGATGGGTTTAATCATATTTGAGTTATATATAAACACTAGGAGCCCAGTGCATTAACTTCATGCAACGGGGGAGGTGTCCCTAAGCCCAGCCTGCACCTTCTCCAATCTGGGACCTCTCATGGGATGTCTGACTGCTCACTGGGATTGGGCCTAAATGGCAGTAGGATATCCCTCTTACAATCCAGGACTGCTGATTCCCAATTGCTCATCTGCCTGCCTTCCTGATTTCCCCTAACCACTTCTGCCTGCCAGCCTGATCACCCCCTAACCACTCTCCTGCCAGCTTGATTGATACCTAACTGCTTCCCTGCCAGTCTGTTTGCTCCTAACTGCCCTCTCCCACAGGCCTGGTCAACCCTAAATGCCCTCCCCTGAATGCCTGGTTATCCCTATCTCTCCTCCCATGCTGGCCTGATTGCCCACAACTGCCCTCCCCTGTTAGCCATCTTGTGGTAGTCATCTAGTGTCCACATAGGGGCAGGATCTTTGACCACATGGGGGCATCCATCTTGTGTGTTGGAGTGATGGTCAATCTGCATATTACTCTTTTATTAGATAGGATAGAGGCCTGGTGAATGGGTGGGGGCCAGATGGTTTGCTCTGAAGGGTGACCCTGATCAGGGTGGGGGTTCTCTTGGGATGTGGGGTGGCCTAGGCAAAGGGCCTGTGGTAGTTTGCAAGCTGGCCACACACCCCAGCAACCCAAGTGGAAGCCCAGAGATCTAGGATTTCTTTATCTTCTACAATTGAAAATTTGTAGCCTGTAGCGAAGCCAAGCCTCCTGCTCACTCGATGGTGGCAGCCATTTCTGTTGGGATTTATTTATCTTCTACAATTAAAACTTTGTAGCCTGAAGCAGAGGCCAAGATAGGCCAGGACTGTAGAAGCTTGGCTTCCTCTATCATCAGGGGCAACCCTAGCCTCTTGCTCTCTCCAGCTCCATGGCTGCTGCCATTTTTGTTGGAATTTATTTATCTTCTATAATTGAAACTTTGTAGCCTGGAATGGAGGCCTGGGCCCACAAGGGTATGTGGAAAGTTTGGCTTTCTCCATTTCTGGGGAAACCCAAGCTTCCCTTCTGCTTGCTCTGTGGCCGCAGCCATCTTGGTTGGGGTTAATTTGCATAGTTCCTCCTGATTGGCTGGTGGGCATGGCTTGTGGATGTAGTGGAGTAATGGTTAATTTTCATATTGTTCTTTTATTAGATAGGATAATGCCTACTTCTTTTAAAATGATTTTTTTCTCCCAAGAGGAAATATTATTTAAATGTGTATCCCATACTAAGGCTAAAGAGAAAAAAGATGCAAAGGGAAAGATTGGAGAGTGAGAGTAAAAGTGAAAAAAAAATTGGATCACAATTAAAATTGGAAAAAGAAAAGAGTAAGACATTGTTTATAGTATTTATATAATGAGACAAAAAAGAAGACAATTTGAAGTACATACAGGGTGTCCCCAAAATGCATACATACACTTTGAATAATTACAAAAGCAATGTTTATTAAAATACATTTCATTGTCGAAATTCAGTGATTATCTGTTAAAGTATCTATACATTTGGGGGAGACATCCTGTATATTATTTTCTAGATGTATGACAAATCATGAAGTTTCACTATTGAGGCAAGTTCAAAGAAAGTGGACATTTTCTAATTTTCTCAGACAACATATATATGAAATATATTTATTTGAAAAAATATACAGCAATATACACATGTGGAGATATGTCTCCACAAGTACTTATAGTTCTAGTTCAACTCTGAATATTAGTGGGTAAAATACCTACACTCCTGAACACAAATTCAATAGTTACATGCCCAAATATATGTTTCTCCACTTAAGTCACAGAGAAAGTTTACTATAAATTAGGAGGAGAAAATGGAGTTATATTATGTTTAATGCAGAGATAAAACCATTATTACCCCTTTAAAAAAAGCAGCAGTTTGCACTGATGTGATAATAAATGATATATTTACATATAGTATCTGCACACAATAGAGGAGGGACATAACTACGTCCTTGAGGATACAGCTATGACCTTGGCATTTATATCAACGTGTCTGGCCCCAGGTGAGCAATTTACCAGTAGAATCAGGACCTCAAAGATAAGTGAATGAGGCAAAGACTACATAGTGATGCATATAGAACCATCCCTTAACATACAAATCAATCATCAATCAAAACATAGGTATCTATATATATAAAAGCCTAAGTGACTGGATGATTGTTTGACCATCTGACCAGTAGCTATGACACACACTGACCACCAGGGGGCAAAAACTTAATGCAGGAGTGGAAACCACGGGCATGGAAACATGGAACAGACTGACGTATATCAGAAGGAAGTGGGGGGAGGTGGGAGGATGAGAAGATATTAACCAAAGATTTTATGCATTCTAGAGGCCCAGTACACAGATTCGTGCACCAGTGGAATCCCTTGGCCAGTCCTGTGCCCTCTCCAAATCTGGGACTCCTCGGGGGATGTCAGAGAGCCAGTTTTGGCCCCATCCCCACAGGCCAGGCTGAGAGACTCCACTGGTGCACAAATCTGTGCACTGGGCCTCTAGTAGTTTTATAAATGTGCAACACAAAAATACAAAGAGACTAAGTCTTCAAGGTATTCAGAGAGAATAGGTAAAAAATGAAAACTAAGAACCGTTGGAAAGATACAAGTGTGCATATATAATATACATAAAATATATACAGAAATGCATTACAGATATATATTACATATATATATATGTCAATCAGATATTTTACTAGAATTACAAAGGAAAAAACTCAGAATACTAAAGAAAATCATGTAAAACAAGATTTATAATTTGTATGAGATACTTTTTCATTGATTTAGATTCATAAATGGATAAAAAAGAAAATAAAAGGTAATGGATGAATATTCTTATCCTGAAATAAAAATCTGAATGTTAATCTTCATGACTTAGAAGTCACTGTGAATGGCATCTCATTCTTTTCCTGAATGGAGCATACTTTTTGTTCATGAAGAATTTAAAGCTAATGAAGGAAAAGATGTTTGTCTTCTCTCCCCAGATTCTCTACCAATCAGACTGCTTTTCTCTTAACTGAGAGATAGTCAACAAGAGGAAGCAAAGTAATTGCAATGGCTTCCTTTTAGTAGACTTACCTTTGCTCCTAGTGATCAGAGAGAGTGTTCTTAACTAAGTCTTTAAGTGATATACCAGAGTCTATTAAAACATTTTTTGGGAAGGTTACTGCCAAGTATCTACTTTTTACATCACTTAGCCATATCTTAGTGCTCTCTCTTTCATTTTTGGATATATTTCCCATCTTTTATGAAGATTGATTTAGTAAGATCCTGCTGGAAGTCTTTCTCGTAACTTAGAGCTGTGGTTGGCAAACTGTGGCTTGCGAGCCACATGCGCGGCTCTTTGGCCCCTTGAGTGTGGCTCTCCCACAAAATACCACAGCCTGGGTGAGTTTATTTTGAAGAAGTGGCATTAGAAATTTAAGTTTAAAAAAATTTGGCTCTCAAAAGAAATTTCAATTGTACTGTTGATATTTGGCTCTGTTGACTAATGAGTTTGCTGGCCACTGATTTAGAGTATAATTTCTCCAGCTATACAAGCTTCCTTTGCTGGATTAATTACCCCCCTTTCACCTCATTTTCCCAACTCTATCAATGCTGTCTGCACACAAGACTCATGACTACATGACTTATACCTTCTATAGAGTAACTCACTATTATGTTGGCTTAAAATGCTATCATTTGGACCTGATACTTCAAACAACAATTTGTTATAAGAATTTAACTACTGATTTGCAGTTACAGGCACTTTAAAAAGTGATTGATGAAAATTCACTGATATGGTAAGGGTCATTTTATTACTTTCATTATTCATTTAGACAGCTTGAAGTAAAATCTATAAATCCCAAGTCCTTTTTAAAATGTTTTTTTCTTTCTTTCAAGGTTTGCTACATGTTTCCCCCTTAACAGGATTAATTTGGCTACCACCATTTGGGTAGTTTATACATTTCAGCTGGTACTTAATATCTCAGTCTATTGTAATATATAATTAAAATGTAATAACATTTTGAAATAGGAGAAAAAGAATCTGCTTTCATTACTGCTGAAGTATAAATATTAGAATGGGAGAATAATAATTTATAAATGTTTATACTTAGAGTCTTATGAGTAAATATAGAGCCATTATAACCACAAACAAGAAACAGAACAATCATTTCCTGATTACTTAAATAAATTACTGGTTCTTAATTAGTGAGTTTGAAGAATAAATGCAGACGATTGTGTGACTTAATTCACATGATTTTTGTATTGCTCTTAAGATGTCATAAATAAAATAACAGTTTTGGCAATAAAATATAAGAGTGAAATCAAAGTTTTAAATATATACATGCTGTATGTGCATGTAACTTATGTTTAGAACTTAGATGAAAAGTCCAAATGAGAGAGAAGAAAATATATGGATTCTTCATTCATTCATTCATTCACTTATATATATGTTCAGTAATTAAAAAATAACTGTATCACTTATTTAATAATCCTAGATTTAGAAAAGTAGCAATTAGCTTTGTTTTTGAATTAATGGCTCAGCAGTTTGTTTTACCATTCAAGATTTCTAGGAAGCTTATTAAATGCCGACTGTGTCTAGCATGGATAAGATTCAAAAATAAGATGAAATTATTACAGCAAGACTTTTCCATATGTTACTAAATAAACAACTCTCATAATAATTGCATAAGTATAACTACTGAATATTCAGTTGTTGTTTCAAATTGATATATAAAATGGTGGCTACGATAACATTAATTTACTAGAATGAAAACCTTAGTTATCTTCCTTTCTTTTTTTTTAATATATTTTTATTGATTTTCTACAGAGAGGAAGGGAGAGGGATAGAGAGTTAGAAACATCAATGAGAGAGAGAGATATTGATCAGCTGCCTCTTGTACGCCCCCTACTGGGGATGTGCCTGCAACCAAGGCACATGGCCTTGACCGGAATCGAACCTGGGACCCTTCAGTCTGCAGACCGATGCTCTATCCAATGACCCAAACCGGTTTTGCCCTTTCTTTAACATACTATTTCTTATATTAAAAAATTAAGATTTAGTCACCCTAGGCTCAAAGATTCCCATTTTCTCCTCTATATCACTGTAAAATGTGCCACTTTAATTGAAATGGGCCTCCAAAAGAGAATGACACCTTCTTTCTTTTTTTTTCCTTTTGGTGGTCAGATAATGTAAGAAAATGTTTCTAAATTTTGTCTTTTACCTAAGTCAAGCTTTTAAAATCTTGGTATGAATTTTTTCACCATCTAGTTAGTTGTTCTTTATATTATTTCATCATTCTACATATATCTATATTAATACACTCTATTACTATCTATATGTTAATAGCATATATATTCAATATCTAATTTAAATTTTATTTTACTTTAAAAAATAAACAAATTAATCAACCTAAAAGTCAGGCTTTTAATAGAAACCTAATAATGTGGCAGGACATTATATCAAGTGGTGAAAAATACAGGGGATCCTATATAATAAAAGGTTAACATGAAAATTGACTGAATGGAAGAACTACCAGTCACTATGATGTGTACTGACTACCATGGGGCAGACGTTCAAGACAGGAGTGCACCTCAGCCAGAAGCCCTGAGCTGGGCTCATGGCTGGCAAGTGCAGAAGTTGTGGTCTCTCCTGGCTTCGTGGCAGTGCTAAGGATGTCTGACTGCCAGCTTAGGGGAGCAGGCCTAAGCCATCAGTTGGACATCCCCCAAGGGCTCCCCGACTGTGAGAGGGTGCAGGCCGGGCTGAGGAACAAAACCCTCCCTTCAAATGCATGAATCTCTAGTATATGAATAATGTACAGAAAAAAAATTGAACTGTTATTTATTTGAGATTAAGAAGCACTTGGATGGAGAAAGCAAGAAGACTACACACCTGAGGGAATAGATCTATGGGACTTATAGAACAGAATGACAATATTGTATTAAAAACACCAGCTGAGCTGTCTAAGGAGAAGAAAAAGCCAATGTTTCCATTGTGTAAAGTTATAAGCTTCAATAACTCTAGTAGTACCACATACAGTGACATTCTCCTAATCTTCAAAAAGTATGGAGAGCTAAAAGTGAATTTTGAAAATTCAATAGAACATGATATTGCCTAGAGCAGTGGTTCTCAATCTTCCTAATGCTGCGGCCCTTTAAGACAGCTCCTCAGGTTGTGGTGACCCCCAACCATAAAAGTATTTTCATTGCTACTTCATAGCTGTAATTTTGCTACTGTTATGAACTGTAATGTAAATATCTGATATGCAGGATGTATTTTCATTGTTACAAATTGAACATAATTAAAGCATAGTGATTAATCACAAAAACAATATATAATTATATATTGTGAAATATTTATTTCTAATTACAAATAAATGAAATTTTGTCTTGAATCATGGTGTAGCATGGGTAATAGTCTTCATATGACAACAGTAGACTACATTGCTACATTTTGCTACACTGAGGAGCAGTGTGTTGGTTCCTAAGACCATGGGAAATAGGTGTTTTCCAATAGTCTTAGGCGACCCCTGTGAAAGGGTTCGACCCCCAAAGGGGTTGTGACCCACAGGTTGAGAACTGCTGGCCTAGAGGAAGAATAGATAAACAAAAATACATTATTTTTTAAATTATGGGATGAATGATCATCATTTCCTAATACTTTTTGCTTCAAAACAAATAATTTAACTAATATTAAAAAACCGTGTGGCTTTGTATAAACTAATAATCTACACTAAAAAAAGAGAAATATACAAATTGACTGTCACTTCACAATGTCCACCAGCCAATCAGCAGTGAGCATGCAAATTAACCCGACAAAGATGGCAGGTGGTGACCCTGCCTCCCAGCCACTCTAGGTCTCTGGGCAGCACGCATGCAGGTGTGGAGCGGCCATGCGGGCCAGGACGCCTGCTATGGGGGAAGGGATGTGAGGGGGCACAGGGAGCTACAGAAGTGGTGCTCTTGTGGAGCAAAGACTGAAGGCTCCAGCCAGAGTGAAGGCCTGGGTCCTGGGTGCCAGAGGAAAACCAGTGTCAGCAGCCAGGGGAAGGAAGGCCTATTGCACGAATCTTCGTGCAAAGGGCCTCTAGTATAAAATAAAAAAAAACAGATATTTTCTAGTACTAATGAAGGCATTTTGGGTTTAAGGCACCATGCTAGATACTGCATTGGGGAATTCAAAAGAAATAATATACATGGTTCTTATTATCAGAATCTTAGAACTATTGAATGTTGTTGGAAATAATTCTGGGAACTTAGAACTTAGATTGAATGTTTTTTCTTTGATCTTCTAGACTATGCACTTAACCTGTAGCCATTTGTTGCATATGTAGGGAGCAAGGTGGGCAGATGGCATACATTACTGAATGGATTTTAGTAAGTGGTGCATAAACAAAATGAAGCTTTAGTGACATTAGTCTGGAGGCTAGTATAAGGAATAAAGTCTTAAAATGTGGGATACACATTATACACTTGAGACAATTCAAAGATGTTAATGCAAATACCCACTTAAAATGAATACCCACAAGATATTTTGGGGAATTATATCTTTACTAGAGACCTGGTGCACAAAATTCATCCATGAGGTGGGTGGTACCTCAGCCCGGCCTTCACCCTCTTGCAACCTGAGACCTTTCAGAGGATATACAACTGCCAATTTAGGCCCTATCCCACAACTGGCAGTCTGACATTCCTCCACAATCTGGGACTGCAGGCTCCTAATTGCTCACCTGCCTGCTTGATCACCCCTAACTACTTGCCTGCCTATCCCATCGCCCCTAACCACTCACTGAGGGGCAGACCAGCCTGGGAGAGGGGCCATGATGTTCTGGTCTCTCATTGTTCCAGTTTTGGTTGCTGGGCTTTTATTATATAGGATTGTTGTAGATTATTTTCCAAGTATTTATTGAATTTCTAAAAATTATCAAGTTATACTAGTTATTATCAACATGAACTGGGAAAGGAGTGGGCACTTTGTGGGGACAAAAGCACTTTTAAATATCAAGGATATATTGCATTTAAAATAAAATCTAACATATTTTTTTATTTCTCTCTGTGGGATAACATTCTAAAAAACACTAGTTATCTTTCAATACCCTTTCCTTTTGTGATTATCATGAAAACATGACTGCTATTACAGTAGCTAAAGCTATTTTTGTATTGTATGTGTTTAATTATCATTAAATGCAAATAACTGAGAAAATGCCTCGTTGGAATATTTAAAACCCTAGAAAATGTGTTGATGTAATTAATAAACTAATTTTTAAAATCATTAAAAAATATGGGATGTATGAAATTGGACTGTCATATGAGATTGTTTCATATACAACACTGTAAGGGTGAGAAGTATAAATTTAAACTTGTTTGCCATTATTGTCTAGGAATAAATTGGCCTTATGGCAGAGGTTATTAATTTACATATTTTGGGGGGCTGAGACAGGCATTTCTTCCCTTGAGTGAGGAACAGTTCTACTTTCCCAGTGAGCTGGTGAGAGCATGGGAATGTGAATGGCCTTAGCCATGAGATGAATATGCACAGCTATACAAGTGAGTGGGCGAGCTGTTTCTTAAACCAAAGTCCATAGTGAATGTGAAAAAATAGCCCTCATTTTAGTAGCTCTAATAATTTAAATACATAGGAGTGACCTGGCCTCATTACTGTGGACAGCACCACACTCAGGTAGCTTTATGGTATTTGTAGGTGTCAAGTGACAGCTCAGTCCTACTAGGCTGTGCTTTTCCCCAGACAGAGCCTAATCTGACTTTCCACTGCCTTCCTCCCTAATATTTTAAAGGTAAAAACTTTTTACTAAAGTATTTTTTATTGTGTGCATGTGTGTGCATATATACATTCATATACATATACATTTTATTTATTTAATAAAAGGTATTAAGACATATCAAAATACATTTTTAGCATTATTTAATATATTTTGGGACTCTTATGAATTAAAATTAAGTGACAAGGGCTTAGTTACATATGTTTTATTTTTATAAATAATTTCTCTTTATTCAGTTTTAGCTTGAAAACACCTCATTATATAATACAGATCTCCTGTATAGTTGTATAGTAGATAAGAGCATATACCATAAAATCATACAGACTTTTGTTCAAAAGCCAATATTTCCACTTTACTATTTGGACAAATTATTTCATTTCTCTTTTTTTCCATTTATTTATAAAATGAGCATAATAATAGTACCATTTTTAGAGTTATGCGAGTTAATGCATATAAAACAATGTGTATTGTGGCCTGCCACATAAAACACAGTGAATTGATCCTATCTGGATTGCATGAGCACTATATTAGAAAGATAATATTTAGTAGAATAATTAAATATAAGGAAAAAAGTAAGGGAAGGAATGGGAGTTTGCTGAATCAGACAGAATCCTAGCTGCATACAAGATATTACTAATTATTATAATGATCTCTGTACACATGTTTCTTCCTCATAAAACTGTAGGCATCATGCAGGCAAAGAGGATTGAGTATTTTCATGTCTCTATTATCCAGAACTGCAAATACAGTATCTTGCAAATAGCAGACTCACAAACACTTTAAAATGGATTAAACAAGCTAAATAATATATATTTGTTACTAAGATTGTTTGAAGTATGTCATCATATAAGACTGTAAGCTTCATGAAAACAGGGAATGTACCTGCATGTTTTATTTTTTTCCTAATCTTCACCCAAGGATATTTTTTCATTGATTTTTAGAGAGAGTAGAAGGGAAGGTGAGAGACAGAGAGAAATAGAGAAACATTGATTTGAGAGAGACACATTGATTGATTGCCTCATCCATGTACCCTAACAGGGGTAGGATAGAATGTGCAATCCAGTACATGTCCTTGATTGGGAATCAAACCAGTGACCATTTAATGCACAGGCCAACACTCTAACTACTTAGTGACACAGTCTAGGGCTTGCATGTATATACATATTTTTTTTTATCACTGTATCTCTTTCATTTATGACAATAAATGATTATATTAGACTTCAGAGAAATAGGTCCTAAATGAGTATGAGAGAAATAGACTCAGAAATTACTATAGAGGATACTGAACAGCATTTCTGAAAAATTGTGAACATAAATGGCTACTTTGAAATTATAATTGGAAAGGTCATTTTATACCAGGCTCTTAGGCATTTAAAATGTTCTTGAGAACATTTTGAATATTTACAATCACAATGTGTCATTGATTATTCTTAACATGTACCATGATAGTCTATTTTCTACTTAGGATGCAAAAGTTTTCATATAGCCTGGTTTTGACTCTTGTGGACTGGAGAGCCATCCAAGGTGAGTTAGCTGTAAGAATCATGGCTGAGCACACAGGATGTAGCCTGGCCGCAGAACTCCCAGAGTTGCCTATGAGGTTACCCAAACTAGCACTTTTCACCCACAGTGAGAAATTACAAGATGTGGCCAACTCATGTTGAGAGCTCTTGCTGTTTCTGCTGTCACCTTGAGTTTTCCTTTTTGGGTGTGTTACAAAGAAAATGGATCCCAGGGGGCAACTCTCACACTTGTTACCCTCCATTTCCTCAGTCTAACTGAGTGTAAGTAATGGAACCACGTTTTAATGGCCCACTATCCCCAATGCCCTCCTAACCCTTCAACAGAGCTGCTTTGTAGCTGACAAATATGACAGGCAAGGCTAACCAACCCCTAGGCCAGCAATATTCGCATCTTTAATCCATCATAGACATCAAAAAATAATGAGATTTCTTGAAACAGTGCCAGCAGTGAGCTCATATGACACTGAGATGATAAATTTACTCAACCACTTACAAAGAAGCTAGCACACTAAAAGACCGAGGTTAATTTCACAGTGTGGAGTGGCACTGCGTGAAAAACATGGATGCAAAATGCCGCATTTTCTAAATGATATCTAGTCCCAGAATCTAGTCTATTTCCAATTTTAATCTTACTTCTAAGTCATGCTTTTTAAGTATCAGTGTCTGGCATGGAAATTTAATATTTCCATCCTTCTCCCAGAGATGCAGCTAAGGGAGTTCCTCCAGCCTTTGTGCATCATGCTATTGCTGCTGTAAAATTATAATACAATGAGACATTTTAGAATGATAGTTTTATTTTAGGAAAAAAACGAGAGAAAAGTAGAATTTACTTTCTCTTAAGACTTAAGTTGAACTGGTCTAACATAGAGGAATTGAGTAGGCTTGAAATGGCCCCAAGCATTGATCTTTTAATGGAAGTATTTTAGCGGAGACTTTGCCCAAGCACACACCCTGCTCCCTCTAGGCTGTTGTGAGTAAATTGTATCTTTTATAAAAGTTTAGAATTCTGAGTTGAGTGGCAATAGAATATTGAATTGTAGATATTTTTGTACTTCTTTTTTTAAAATATATTATATTGATTTTTTACAGAGAGAAAGGGAGAGAGACAGAGAGTTAGAAACATCGATGAGAGAGAGACATCGATCAGCCGCCTCCTGCACATCCCCCAATGGGGTGTGCCCGCAACCAAGATACATGCCCTTGACCAGAATCGAACCCAGGACCCCTCAGTCTACAGGCTGACACTCTATCCACTGAGCCAAACCAGTTTGGGCTATTTTTGTACTTCTCACAAGGCTCAACAGCTATTACTTTCTTACTTTGCATTAATATGCAAAGTATATATATATTTTTAAAGATGTTTTCAACATCATAGAAAAGTCAAAAGACTTTCTCCTAATAATCAAGTGGAAGTAAGACGTCCCTAAATAGTTCAAACTCTGCAGTGGATATTAAGATTAAAATATCTTAATGCTATATTTTTCATGATTCTACTCTCTGACTTACCCAAACACCTTTATCTGCATGATATCAGAACACCAAACAACTGTCCCACCAGAGTCTCTGCCACCTTTGCCATAACCTTAAAGAGGAAGTTCATGGGACTGTCCCTGCAATTGACTCTAGACTTGCATGAGGCGACACTGCTGTCTGAAATGACATATGGAGAAAGCTGTTACTTAGCTTCTGCTTTATTGCTAGAAAAGAATACCAACATTTGAGAGAAGAGAGATAATTCTCACATCTCACCAAGTAATATGGATAAGTTGATTATAGTTGCTTCTCAAAGTGTTGCCTGCAACTAGCAGCATCAGAATCACATAAGAGCTTATTAGAAATTCAGAATCTCAAGGCCCATCCCAAGCCTTTTTTGTGTTTAACAAGATATTCACATGATTTATAGCCACATTAGGATTTTAGAAATACCAGGATTAGATAGTTTGGATTTAAAGTGAGAGTTTCAAAGAAACTAAAGATACTAATGCTTAAGAAAAAGATACAAGGAAAGCATATCTAAAAGAAAAAAAGCACATTTTACACTTTTCTGGGATTTTATCTTATTGCATCATGGATAAGCAAGTATACTTATGAAGGATCAACTCTAATTATATTAAGGAAGTATTTAGCCCTAGCTAGATTGGCTCTGTTGATAGAACGTTGGCCTGCAGACTGAAGGATCCCAGGTTCTGTTCTGGTCAAGGGCATATGCCTGGGTTGCGGGCTCGATCCCCAGTGGGGGATGTAAAGGAGGTAGCCAATCAATGATTCTCTCTCATCATTGATATTTCTCTCTCTCTTTCTCTCTCCCTCTCCCTTTCTCTCTGAAATCAATAAAAATATATTTAAAAAAGAAAGTGTTTAATTTATACAAAAATATTTCTTTTGGATTTTAAGCTGATGTTCAAGGATAGATTTTATAGAAAATTAGCTCTGTAGATGAGGAAAAAGAAATTTATCCATATTTAAGATGAAAAATTATTCTTTAAAACAACCATAGAGAATTAAAACTCTATTCGAAGCCTTTCTTAGTGCCCGTTAAGGACGATCAAGCCCAATATACTGTATATTTAATTAACATCCTAGGGTCTAAGTTAAAAGAAAAATACTGGGGAAACACTGTGTGCATGTGTTTGTATGTGTGTGTTTATATTTGAGATCTAAACACTTAGAAACTGAAAATAAAAAAATAATTTATGTATTCAACTCTGATTAAGAGCTTGACTAAAAAAATATTGCCAGTGTTATTCATGGTGCAAACCATTTGTATATAAAAGACAAATGTAGTCCTTACTTAGTTAAGCCATAACCTAACTCCTACACAAGCAGGGCCCAGAGTCTGGCCACACGGTTTCTGAGAGTCTGGGCTGGCACAGACTTGGGTCAAAACTGGCGCACGAGTTTCAGAGATGCCAAAAATAAAACCTACAAAGTAAAGCCAGAACAGATATCCAATTAGACTGTAAGAACACGCTTCATAACAAATATTTAAGTAGAGAAAGGAGAACAAAGAACAGAACAAGGATATAAAAATGAGAGCCATCAGAATAGAACATGTGCATTCAGCATGGGAATGGGGACAAAATATAAGTTGAGTTCTTAGAGAGCTAAGGTGTAGTTACAAGGCCCTTTTCCTGCCACTTCTTTGGTTGGAGAGGGGATGGTATATTAAAGAAACTGAGATCATTCCAACAGCCTGGGATCACTGGTGAACCAAGTGGTGGAAGTCTGTGGAATGAAGAAATTGGTGTTTGACATGACCCGAATCAAAACCAGATGCAGTCTTCCACCTCTCGTGGAGTCCCTAGTGCATTTGAAAGCCTGATGGAAATGGTCTCCTGTTAGAAATTCTGACTTAGGTCCCTGTTGTAACCAGACAAACAAGGGGTCCAGGCTGCCTGTCACTATTGAGCCAATTAAGCAGAGACAGGGTTGAATCATATATGAGTGTTTACCTCAATAATGCTGGCAGTATGGGGAGAGCAGCAGGTCATACACAAAAATGTGCTCTACCCCTCCCCATAAGCCAACTAATTATATTGGGTAGAAGGACAAAAATTACCTAGGAAAATAAGAATTTTAGGTATAGGAAAGTAGGCAAGGCATAAGGGTTACAGGTTACAGACAATGTGGCTGAGAGTGTCACAGAGGGCAGGTGCCCCTGTGACCAAATTACAGACAATAGGGACTGGGGGATTGCAAAAACACGGGTGTCTCCAAGACTAGATTGCTTTGGCCACTAGGTTGTAAATCTTTCCATAATGATACTTTGTGGAAATGACAAAGCAGTTCTAAAAAAAGGAGGATGGACTACATTCTGATGTTAGCTCTCATGTTCAAGAGCAGACAACTCTCAGCCAGGTTAGAATGTGCCTTCTTTAATCAGAACAGAACAATCACAGTTAACAGAGCATGATTCATATATCTTAGAATAATAGCTAATTATAGCTAGAGATAGAAATATTCTATTTCTGCCCCTAATACTGTTGATGGCATTGTGCCAGTGTTTAGTGCACCAGAAAATGTCTTGATCCCTCTAGGCAGTGAGTACTTTGCTCAGATAGTCAATTTTTGGAGAGCTATTTAAGAAAGAATGTAGATAAGGTCCAGGTCGAAAGCAGAGCTACTGTCTAAGAAGTTGCCTTCAGTGGAGAGCCAGCAAGGAATCCTATGTCAATTCTGTGGTGGAGAGTTAAATGGATTAGTGATTTTATGAGTAGAGATTATGTAAACTCAAGTCTCTTTGAGTTCCTGAGTGATATGCTCTAATTTGCCAATTAGCAGTAGGGTGGGGATGAAGAATGGTGGATTATAGATAATTATAACAATCTTTGAGGACTTGAACACTACAAAACTAGTTCCAAAGAGGAAATCAGTTGGCTTGGTTATCTTGGGAAGTGAAAGTCATATCTGTGTGAGGAAGATAACATTAAAGAGATTAATGTTATAGAGCAAACAAGATTTGAAAGAGGATGCAGAATGAAGTGGTAGAGGATAGTTTCATTATATAGTTTAAACTTCAATGTAAGATAGGATTCACCAGGTTTCTCAGTTGGGTATGTGTCACCACCATAGATTCAACACACATGGAAAATTGGCCATTTTGCCAAATTGGAAATACAGCTTCCCCACTGAATATATTATTCCCTCCATGGGCATCACCAGGTGGTCAGCCTGGGCAGGCAGCAACAAAGCTTTATTCTGTTTCCATATAAGTAATGGGAGGTCTAATGGCAGAGCATCAAGGAGAATAGAAAAGTTATTACTAGAGTGCTTCTGATGCTTCCAGGGAGGTCTTCCAATTCCAAAGGCCTGGAAGCCTCAGGCAATTAAGCCAGTTGTACATGCAGAACATCCCTGAAGCCTTCCTGGACCTGAGCCTACACAATTGAGTCATTTCCTCTTTATGTCCTGAAATTAGGACCAAAATTCCACAGGGTAACAGATCATTGATACTGTCCCTGCCAGAATCTACCCATCTCATTGGTAGGCATCATCCAGGGGTGAGGCTGTGAAAAATATTGCTTAATACTGCTAGGAGATAAAGTATTTCCAATAAGCAGGCTGTTTGGAATGGCTAGGTATCTGACCTCTGTGCAAAGCATGAAACCAGGGAGATGCCATGTATATTTATCTGGAAGTTACCCTGATGTAGGGACCAATATTAATAGTACTCTTTGAGATAGAAAAAGTTCATAGAGCCATCTATAGTTTCAGCATTGATACACAGATCATCTATAACTATAAGCAAACACAGAATACTATTAAAGAATCCTGTACTCAAAACCCTGAGCACATCCTTATAGGCTTGGACAGAATGCTTATAACTATGAGTGAATATACAATGAACAGATAATGACTATAACAACAATAGACCTGAGAATTGAATCAAGTGTTAGAACATGAACTCTGCCTTCAGGGGATAACTGTGTATATAATTTTTATTTTTGCTTACAGGTCCTTTCTCTCTCCTTCTGCTCTGCTCTGAATTGTAGGGTATTGATCCTGCAAATTAAACTTCTTAGCTTCTTTGCCCATTGCCTTCTGGTGGGTCAATGGGAAGCACTGATGGGAGATTGAAAGATGAAATAAATGAGCAGCCAGAGTATTTTTCTTTCTTTTTACTTTTTGCAGTATTATTTAACAATGGCTGTATCTACTTCATAGTCCCAGTTACCACAACAGTCTCTGGTGTCTCACTACATGGCCTTTGGTTTAGAGTTTAGTAACATCTTCTCCCTGTGCCTTTGCAGTCTTCATAATGATAGCAGCTTTTTATTTGCCTTTTTAGCCCTCTAAGACCTTTTGTAATTAATTCCTCATAGGAAATTGTATTTCCTTTACTTAATCACTTGGCATGGGTTTTCTGATACAATTATACATCTGAGAGTCTTTCTTGGGCAAGAGGTAGTGTAGAATATGAGATGTGGGTTGGGATGCATGGCTTGCTTCAGCAGGCAAGTTGGACTGAAATCAAGAGAGAGTTGAGCCATAGTTTCTAGGGGAAAGCCTCACAATCAGCCTTGATAATTGACAGAGGAAACAAAAACACACAATGGGGTGGAGATAAATTACATTAGAAAAATTAGACAGATATGTGCAAAAAAAATGAAACGAGAACACCTTCTTATACCTTACACAAGAATAAAATAAAAATGGATTAAAGACTTAAATATTATACTCAAAACCACAGGAAATCCTGGAAGAAAATACAGGCAGTAAAATCTAAGACTTTTTTACAGCAATATTTTTCTGATATATTACCTCAGGCAAGGGAAACAAAAGAAAAAATAAACAAATGGGACCATATCAAACTAAAAAGGTTTTTCACAGCAAAGGAAACCATCAACAAAATGAAAAGACAACCCACTGTATGGGAGAACATATTCCCCAATATGTCTGATAAAGGCTTAATGTGAAATGCTTCTCACAGGTATTCAATGTTAAATAAATTCATAATACCCGAAATACAGTACAGTATACTACCAAGAGTTCTAGTGAAAATAACTACTAGATATAAATATGTCAGTGTGGTAGGATTCATTCAGAATTCCAAATTTGAATATGAGAAACAGATCTTCCAGGCAATGAGAGTTAAAATCTTCTTCCTTCATTTTCCACTTCCTATGTAATAAACAAATTCCCTCAACTCATACTGACTCAACTACTAATTATTGACAATATCTCCCTGAAATATAATTACAATAAATTATTCTGAAAAAAATGAGCTATGACTCCAAGGGGATCACATGAATAAGATGCTAGGGGGAAAAGCCCGCTCTAGGAGTAAAACCTAAAATTCTCCCTTTTATTCTTATTATGGTCTCAGAGAATGGCTTACCAACCTTGGGTTATTGCTTCTGATCAGATGTTATATTTTAGTGTTTTGCAGAAAAGCCTTACATCCTTGCCTACCTACAAAACAAATTCATAACTCTTTGGAAGGTACTTAGTGGTTTATTTGAGCAATAAGCGGGGGAGAATACCTCAAAAGTAAAAATAACAACAATCTTACATGTCCTCAGGTTATTACTCTATAATTTAGTTGTAATATTCATGTGTTCATGGAAGTGAGCACTCTGCCAGCTCTATCAGAAGTCCTGCTCCCAAATATTTTTATTTATATTATTATTTTTTGTTGTTGTCAATCCTCACCTGAGAATATTTTTCCATTGATTTTTAGAGAGAGTGGAAGGGAGGAGCAGAGAGAAAGAGAAACATAGATGTAAGAAAGACACACCTATTTGTTGCCTCCCATACATGCCCAAACCATGGTTGCCCCAATCAGGATGAAGGATCCAACCTCTACCCAAGGTACATATCCTTGACCAGAATTGAACCCAGGACCCTTTCGCCCATAGGAAGATACTCTACCAACTGAGCCAAACCAGCTAGGGCCCAAATATTTTTAAAGTACCTACATATCTACTAGAATTGCTATAAACAAAAAGGCATATAATACCAAGTGTTGTTGAAAAAGTAGAGAAACTGGAACCATCATGTGTTGTTGACTAGAGTATAAAATGGTATAGCCACTTTGGAAAACTGCTAAACATAAGCTTATATTACTCAGCAATTTTACTGCTAGGAATCAACCCAAGAAAATAAGAAACATGTCCACATAAAGGTATGAGTATTCAAAGCAAAAATTGAAACCCCTCAAATGCTGATCAAGTGATAAATGGATATAAAACATGATATAAAGGAGTACTATTCAGCAATAAAAAATAAAAACAAAAAACCAACTTGGTCTTTAAAAGCTTAATAAATAAAAAAACTTTAAAAGAAATAAGCTATGAAACTATGAAAGATATGAATGAACCATAATGTATATTTCCAAGTGAAAGAAACTATTCTGAAAAAGATACATATTATATAATTCATATTCTATATCATTCTGGAAAAGGCAAAATTATAGACAGCAAAATATCAGTGGTTGCCTGGGATTCAGGTATAGTTTGAGATGATTGAATAGATGACTTTCTTTGGGTGGTGAAATGATTGTATATGTTACTTTAATGAAAGCTATATGACTTTGTGAATTTGTGAAAACCCATACAACTTTATAGCACAAGAAGAAAATCTTGTTTGAAAATTTAAAAAAACACAGATTATTTTGGAAGTCAGTGGTTCCAGAATGAAATGGAGAATGATGAAATAATCTAACTGTATTATAAATGTCTGAAACAACAGGATTAATTTTCTTGACTGTCAGATTGTAAGCAATTTGAGGTCAGGAATTATGTCTTATGAAAATAACTTGTATCTAGCACAGAAGGCATATAACTAATGCTAGCTAAAAAATGCATTATCATCATCTAACCATTAAAAAATAAGAATTCATTCTTCCCTACCATAGAAATCTGTTCATCTTATGTGAACATCATTTTATATAACAGATATAAACATCATTTTATTTTCACTGTTATATTTAGGCTCTAAGCAGTCATTCCTCTACTACATCAGAGGTAGCAGCAGCTGTTATATGTTTTCATCCTTGAAACAAAAAAGCTCTATATTTGGACTGTTTGAAGGAATTTAAGTCTGTGCTTTTGGACAAAATGAGCATGCCATCCATTACCAGGCACTTCAGAGGTCTCCCCTAGGCACTTTCTCTTCTATCAGCCTGGTGAGGCAGACATCTGTTGCATTGTCTCTCAAGACCTCTCTTGCAACTATGGTAAGTTAGATTAAAATATTCCCATTATTTTTCTCTATGTAAATTGCTTTCACTCTGATGAATAAATTTTGGAGTGAAATCAATGAAATTGTATTATCTTGACCTGAATTTCTTGCTAATTATGTATCCTAATTATCTTTATTATGTTGTGTTATTTTAAGAGGGTATAGTAACATGGTGGGAATTTTAGATGACGCAATCAGGAAGCCTAAACAAAGGGAACTCCTTTTATCATTAAGTTACATGGTCTCTCTTAAACCTTCAGTATCATTAGCTGTTCATCTGCTCTGGAAGTATGCTATTCCATAGTAAAGATATAAACCCTGTTAAGGGTTGTATTGTGTCATCCCAAAATTCATATTTTTTAAGTCTTAACCTTCAGTACCTCAGAATGTGACATTATTTGGAGATAAGGTCTTTACAGAGGTAATCAAGTTAAATGATATCATCAGGATGGACTCTAAATCAATATAACTGCTGTCCTTATATAAAGGAGAAATTTTTAGACAGATACACACACAGGAAAAATGCCATGTGAAGACCAAGACAGAGATTACCAGGATGCTTCTATGTACAAGGGTGCCAGAGATTCTCAGAAAATCTCTAGAAGCTAGGGACGGGCATAGAAAAGGTCCTTTCTCACAGGTCTTAGAAGGAACCAAAACTGCTGTCACCTTAATCTTGGACCTCTAGATTCCAGAATACATTTCTGTTGTTGTTTAAGCCACTCAATGTATAGTGTTTTGTTATGATACCCTAGGATACTAGTATAAGCCCCTATTCAAATACTTTTTCCGCAGTCCTCTGTGTGGAAAAACATGAGGAGGGAATACATGAGTTCTGTGATGTCACAGTAGGGATTTCAACCAGTGGGCATGTAGGAAGAATGTCATGCCTCATACCCATATATTAAACCTAGGTGAAGCAATTTATAAGTATTATAGGACTGTTTATTTGCTCATATATATTTGAGTGACTAATGTGTTTCAGGCACTGTTAAATATGCAAAGTATGTAGAGGTAAACAAAACAGAAAAATATCCCTTTCCTCAGAGAGCTTACATTCTAGAAGAGAACCAGACAATAAACAAATAAGCAAACTGTATAACATAATCACATGGAGAAAGCTAAAGGAGGAAAGAGAACAGGGAGCATGGTGGGAGGGGGAGATTAATTTCAAGTAGGGATCATTAAAGGCCATAAATAGAAGGGGCCATTTAATCAGGGTCTGATAGAGGTGAGGAAAGAATACTTGTAGATGGAAAGAGGAAAATAATCCAGGAATAAACAAACATAAAGAACAGGGGTTCTGCCGAGACTGGTTTGGCTCAGTGGATAGAGCATCGGTCTGCGGACTGAAGGATCCCAGGTTCGATTCCGGTCGGAGGCATATATCTTGGTTGCAGGCACATCCCCAGTGGGGGCTGTGCAGGAGGCGGTTGATCGATGTCTCTCTCTCATCGATGTTTCTGACTCTCTATCCCTCTCCCTTCCTCTCTATAAAAAATCAATAAAATATATTTTTAAAAAAAGAACAGGAGTTCTGAGTTAGGAGCATATTTGACATGCTTAATGAATAGAAAGAAGGTCAGTGGAGCTGAAACAGAATGAGCAAAAGGGAGAGAACTAAGACATGAAGTCATAGAGGAAGATCTTATAGGGTGGTCTGGTGGCTTTGAATTTTATTGAGTGAACTGGAAGCCATTTCATGCTTTGAGTACAACAGTGACAATCTTATAGGATCACTCTGGCTGCTATGGTCATAACAGAATGGAGCAGAAATGAAGGTAGTAAACTAGAGAGGAGAGAGAACATAGTGGTTTGATGATGGAAGAGTTGGATAGATAAAGCTGATTAATTGATATAAATTTAAAGGCACACAAAATCAGATTCTGTGAGTGTTGTGAACAGGAAGGTTGGAAATCTTACATGATTTGCTGACAGAATAGGGTGGAGTCACAGATGGCTTCAAGGTCTCTTTTTGCCCTCAGGTGACTGGGAAGTTTGTTCTATAATTTTCTAGTATAAGAAGGACCATGGGAAACAGCCTTGGTGCCAGTCAGCAGATGAGTGGATCAGAAAACTATAGTACATCTACACAATGGAATTCTATGCTGCCATAAAAAACAAAAAACAAACAAACAAAAGGAATTCTTACCATTTGCAGCAACCTGGATGGAACTGGAGAGCCTTATGTTAAGTGAAATAAGCCAGTCAGTGAAGTAGAAACACCACATGATCTCACTCATTTGTGGGTGATAAAGAACATTATAAACTGATGAACAAAAAGATAGATACAGAGGCAGTAAAGCATCAAACAGACTGTCAAATTACAGCAGGAAGGTTAAGAAGAGGGGGGGTAGATAAGAGATCAACCAAAGGACTTGTATGCAAGCATATAAGCATAACCAATGAACACAAGACACTAGGGGGTTATGGTATGCCGGGGGGGGGTGGCAATGGGAAGATATGTATAGATGTAACACATGAATAAAAAAAATAAAAAATAAAATAAAAAGGGACCATGGGAACACCGTATTTTTGAATGAAAATCAGGAGCTGAGTTTGGACATAGGGTTATTCTTCCCTATTTGAATCTTCTTAGTTTCTAAGATGTGTGGCAACAGTTCAGATAGTGAGAATTGGGATATGGAGGAAAACCTGTGTCTTCAGATAGTTAAGTAGAGATGCTAAATTGTCAGTTGAATGTATGATTCTGTAGTTGAGAGGAGATGTTTTCACGGGTTATAGAAACTCTTAAACTATCACCTATTAGAGATAGGTGATATTTACAATTGTGAGACTGAATGAGATCAAGGGACTGATTGTATCAGTATTGATTGAAAAGAGAAAATGTCTAAGGATTAAGTCTTGGGGAATTCCAAAATTATGAGAATGAAAATACTAGGTATAGGCTGTAAAGAAACTGAAAGTGAATGACCAGCGAGGTAGAAGGAAAATCAGGAGGATGTGATGTACTAAAGTCAAATAAAGAACACATTTTAACAAAGAAGAAATGATCACCTGTGCCAACAGATGCTAACAGGTCTGAGAAGATGAGGACTGGCTTACTAACCTGGAAAATAGATCAGCTATAAGGTAAAAGTGAAGACTATGTAGAAAGTGAAATTAAATCAGACGTATGATTTATGCCATCTGATAAAATAAGAGAGTGACAAGGAGTTGAGGGTATGTGAAACAGTGATATATAACAGCTGATCATAAAATAAAAACTAGATAAGGAGGGAAATGAGAGCATGAAAGAAGAAAAATAATAAAAAGGTAGAAGAATAGGTGTATTTATGTAATGTAGATCCCATGTAGCTAAAGAATTTTTGGAATTCTACCATTAGAGAGAGAGAAAACCAAGGGGAAAAGAAAACAACAAGGTAAGAAATAACCATGAGTAAATGGCTGGGAGAAGAAATAAATGGAGAAAAAGATAATGAGAGAGAAGAGGTCAATGAGCTGAGAAATCAGGGTGTTAAAAGAAACATCTGTGTAGATATTAAAACCACCAAGAATTGTGACAAGGAAGTATTAGAGAGTGAGTCTTTAAGAAACAAGAGGAAATTTCTGAAGAGTTGATAAGGGAGAGCACCAGGGAGGATTAGTAGGATGTGTTGCAAGAAGAAATAAGATTTAAAGCTGGTGTGGGGAGAAGTTGAGAGCAGGGGGAATGGTCTAGAAGGGAGAATGATAAGCAAAGAGGACCATAACTCACCCACAGTTCCAGGAGTAAATGGATTGAGTAAGAGAAAACTTGTCACTTGAGAGAAGTGCAGAGGAAATAATTGAACTCAAAGGAAAACCAGTATTCGCTTACAGCCAAATAGTAAGAGAACAGTCAAAGAAAAATTTGAGGATCTAGGGAATTTGTTAATGATGGACTTTAAATTCCAAAGAATACAGTGGAAGGGGTTCAGGAGAGAATATACAGAAATTATGAAAATTAGTGTCTACAAGGTAAAAGATAAACTGGGACATCTGGGCTCTTTATGACTTACAAAAAAAAAAAAAGTGAATAGAGACCATGATGTACCTAATGGTTCTAAGGCACACAAAATCAGTCTGTGACAGGAAGGTTGGAACTCTTACCTGAAGTTCTGGGGCTCCTACTGACTTCTACTGATGGATGTCCATCTGATGGGAGAGGACCATCTCACTCTGAACATGCAAGTTCCTGATATCTCTCTGGGAGGGCATTCTATTTTGCTTTAATATCTGTCAGTAGATGGAGGCTGGTAGACCAGTAGAATCTATATCTTTATAAGGCTCCTACTTGACCTTTATAGATGGAAGTCAGTATACCAGTATAAGTTGACCCCTCTAAGAAGGAGGAGGAATAAAATCTGGAAATCTTAGTTCTAGTAGGTTTTTCACCTCACTTGGGCTCCTAATAATTCTGAACATGTCACTGGGAGGCATAGAAAAGAAATGCTGTGAGTTTGTGCTCAATAAAGTTTGTGAGAAGAAGCCAGTACATTCTTTAAGCTTTCTTTTCTTATCCTTTCAATCTCTTCCCATACTCGTGAACTACTACTAAGGCCCAAGATACTATGCTATGGCCATGTTTTTGTCTTTAATTTGTCCTGTTCATAGCTGTGCTGTCACACACACGCACACACATACACACTCACACACACACACACACACACACACACACACACTGCACTGCACACACTGGGCGATCTGCTCATGAGAGCAAATACATACACTATTGTGCATCTATTTAACATGCTTGGCCCAATGCAGGATTCTTTGTATATATGAACTAATTTTAGTATTCCAGCAACCCTATGAGATAAGTCTAGTTCTCTCCATGTTACAGATGTGAAAAATAACACATAAAGATTTTAAGTAATTTGACCAAAATTAGGCAGTTAGTATATAGAGTATCCTGGACACTGGGCTGGTCCAGTGTGGAAGCTGAGGATACTGTTACTTGAGGCTTTACAAGGATACCAGAATTCATCCCTAATATTGCAGATCTCAGGACCTTTGAAACTAAAGACATGCAGGGAAGCATATGGGAACTCAATTGTCAGAGCCAGATTGCAATCTTTTCAGTTAAACATCAGGAATGCCTAGCCATCAGTGAGGGATGGCATAAGCACCTAAGAAGCAAGGTCACCTAGACAGAGAACCAGAAGAAAGATTTAATCTATTCTAAAATAGAAGTTTGGTGGTTTTCCAAACTCTTAAGTTTCCAATGTAAAAAGTCTCAACTAGTTTTTTTTTCCCAATGTCCTTTTCTAGACTTTGTAAACTCTGCTTTGTCCATTTTGGATATACTCAGACATTCTGCAAACTGCTATGTTTGACATTAACCTAGAGTGATAATGTCAGCTGGAGGCACACTGTTTAACTGGGCAGCTTATGGGTAGATAAATGATGATTTGGCACAGTATGAAGGCTGGTCATCATTAAAATGTGGTCAGGAATTGAATAAATTTATCTTAATATAATAATAATATTAAAATACTATATAGCATGAGGTGTTCAAGAAGATTTACAAAGTAATAGGTATATTTTTCTCTTGGAATACCTTGAAATTTTGCCAGTGTTTCCAAAAGAATAATAATAAAATATGCAGTGTGACTTTAGACATTTTTTGAAGGATATTTTTAAATTAAATATATTGGGCTGACATTGGTTAATAAAATTATATAGGTTTCATGTGTACAATTCTATAATACATCATCTATGTAATGTATTGTGTGTTCACCACACCAAGTCAAGTCTCCTTCCATCACCATTTTTTCACCCTTCATTCTCTTCTACCTCCCCTCAGCCCCCTTTCCCACTGGTAATACTGTCCTGTCATCTGTGTCTATGTGTTTTGTTTTTGGTGGGGCTTTTTTCTTAATCTCTTCACATTTTTTTGCCCAGTTCCCCAATCGCCTTTCCCTCTGAGAGCTATTAGTCTGTTCTCTGTATCTATGAATTTGTTTCTATTCTTTTTGTTAATTTATTTCATCAGATTTCACATAAAGTGAAATCATATGGTACTTGCCTTTCTCTGATTGGCTTATTTCACTTAGCATAGTACTCTCCAGGTCTATCCATGCTCTCAAAAAGGCAAAAAAATTTTCTTCTATTTAATAGCTGAGGAGCATTCCATTGTATAAATATATCACAGATTGTTTATCCACTCATCTATTAAAGGTCACTTGGGCTGCTTCCAAATCTTGACTACTATAAATAACACTGCAGTGAATATAGGGGTGAACATATTCTTTCAAATTAGTGTTCCTGGTTTCTTCAGATAAATTCCCAGAAGCAGGATCCCTGGGTTGTAAGGCAGTTCCATTTTTCATCTTTTAAGGTAATCTACCTACTCCACACTGCTTTCCACAGTGGCTGCACCAGTCTGCCTTCCCACCAATAGTGCATTAAAAGTTCCCCTTTCTCCACATCCTCACCAGCACTTGTTGTTTACTGATGTATTGATGATAGCCATTCTGACAGGTGAGGTGATATCTCATTGTGGTTTTAATTTGCATTTCTCTGATGATTAGAAGTTTTGATTGGAAGTTCTCTGAGAGCTGTAGAAGGAATGCAGCTCTCTTTACCATATGCAAAGCTCCAATTGGGACTTAATTCAGTTCATTAATGAAAAAATGTCCTACTTTGGGACTTCAATATATCTTCTGTTGGGTTTTCTCTATCCTCTCTGAAACATGGCTTTAAATATGTATTAAGGACAAGTGTCAGAGTGAATTGTAGGTGTGCTTTATATGACATTTGCATTGGATTGCCACCTGAAATAATGTTGTGATCATCTCCCTCCTGGGTTTGACTTCATTGTATTTAAAGATTAATTGAATCACACTTGAGATTACTATAAGTTTTAGAGCAATAACCCCTCAATCTTTAATGTTTATACAAACCTGAAATCTTATTAAAAAGCAGGTTTTGTGTCCATTAGGTTCAAGATGGCACCTAAGATTCTGCATTTCTTATAGAATTCCAGATGATGGTGCTACTGCTGGCCCACAGATCATAGTTTGAATAGCAAGGGTTTAGATAACTGTTTCTTAGCCTTGGCTGAATATTTTAAAAAATCTCAGTGCCCAGGGTGAATCTCAGACCAATGAAATCAGAATCCCATGATTTATGCTTTTCTAACTTCCTGCCTTCCCTTATTCATCAACAAATATATATTTAGTGTCTATTATCCACCAAACAATGGATAAATAATAGTGCCTAATAAAATTCCACTTTGAATAGAATGCATTCACAAGAATAGAGAAGTGATTCAAAAAAACAAAATTATCTAACAATATTTTCAGGAATGGGAGAAACTTTTAGAAGTTACCTTAGTTGTTTAATGATAAAGATAAAACAAAAATATATTGGAGGAAACCAAGATGGCAGCATAAGGTATACACCTGCATGTGCTGCCTCTCACAACCACAGCAAAACTACAACTAAAAGACAAAATGTCTATAACTCAGAACCATGGAGAAGTTGAATGAGTAGAAGTTCTACAACTAGAAGGAAAGAGAAAAGAGCATTGAGACCTAGTAAGATGTGTACAAGCATGGGAAAGCTAAGGTACAGTGACATGCGAATCAGGCTGGCAGCTGGCAACTGTGTGCGCTGTTTTTTCAATCTGAAGGGAGACATGAGCTCCCGATTACTCTGAACTCCAGTTTCCAGCGAGACTCTGGGGACCCAGACTCCTACAGGAGAAGCTGGACTGTCTGCCATCAGGTCAGAAAGTGAGGGTTGCTTTCTTGCAGAAGTGTGTGCAGTAATCATTGTTTACTTCGCTGAGGTGCAGGACTCGGGGATGAGGAAACTCGGAAACACAGAGAAGGCTGACTGGCAGCCATTGCTGTTATGCACACCTTAGCCTAGTGATTCTCTGAGACCCTGCTCCGCACAATTTACAAACCCACCCAAGCTCTGTGCAGCAGCTTTTGCATATAAATGGCCTGCCCTATCGCAGCTTAACATAAAAAACTGTAGCTCTAGTCAGAGAGCTCAAAAACCTCCAAGCCCCAAGCAAAAAGGAGAAATCTGCAGATTTTGCTGTAGCTCCTGCTGGGTAGCTCAGACAGTAGCTGACCTGTACCCCATTAGAGATCCAGAAGCCAGTGTATCTAGTAGGTGGTATGAGATGTCACCAGATTTCAACTGTTCACATCCATAAGTGACATATTTAAGAGGCAGATTCAGTGAGCACCAAAGCCCCACTGAAATAAGTGCTGCTCTATAAGGATGTCTCCAGCACAGCAGTTCTTCCATTATAGACACAGCAGGTCCTCACAGCCAATTGGCTTGGAGGTCAATTCCTTCCAGTGTACCAACAAAATCAAGGCTTAACTACAACAAGACTTTGGTGATAGGGGAGGCTGAACCACTGGGCCCTATAGGTCACCTACCACAGAAAACCACCCCATCAACACAAGGAAGCAGCCAAAATGCGGAGACAAAGAAACACATCACGAATGAAAGAAATGAAGGAAAGCAAACTATGGACATAGAGTTCAAAATCACATTTATAAGGTTACTCCAGAATCTTTTAAATAAAAACCTCTGAGAAACTTAGTGAGACCTTTAAGGATCTTAATGAGAATGCCAAAAATAGAAAAATATAAAAAAATGGAAAAGGACCAGTCATAAATTAAGCATACACTGTCTGAAATAAAGAATATACAGAAATTCAACAGTAGGCCAAAGGACCCCAAGAATCAAACCAAAGATTTGAAATTTGAGGAAACAAAAAACACCCTACCAGGAAAATAAAAAGAAAAAAAAAGAATCCAAAAATATGAAGGTAGTGTAAAGAGCCTCTGGGACAACTTTAAGCATAACAATATCTGAATTATTGGGGTGCCAGAAGAAGAGAGAGAGCAAATTATTGAAAACCTATTAGAAGAAATAATGACCAAAAACTTTCCTACCTGATGAAAGAAATAGACTTACAAGCCCAGAAAGTGAAGAGAACCCCTAACAAAAGGAATCCAAAGAAGACCACACCAAGACACATCATAATTAAAATGCCAAGGGCAAAAGACAAAGAGAGAATCTTGAAAGCAGCAAGAGAAAAATAGTTAGTTACCTACAAGGGAGTACCCACATGACTGTCAGCTGATTTCTCAACAGAAACTATGCAGGCCAGAAGGGAGTGGCAAGAAATATTCAAAGTGATGAAGAGCAAGAACCTACAACCAAGATTACTCTATCCAGCAAAGCTATCATTTAGAATTGTAGGTCAGATAAAGAGCTTCACAGACAAGAAAAGCTAAAGGAGTTCACCACCACCAAACCAGGATTACATGAAATGCTGAAGGGTATTCTTTAAGAAGAGGAAGAATAAGAAAAAGATAAAGATAAAAATTATGAACAAAATGACAACAAACACATGCCTATCAACAAGTGAATGTAAAAATCAAGTGAATAAAAAATCTAATTAACAGAATAAACTGATGAATATAATAGAATCAGGGGCATGGAAAGGGAGTGGACTGACAATTCTCAGGAGAAGGGAGAGGGAGGGGTGCAGGAAGAGATTGGACAAAAATGTTACACCCATGGATAAAGATAGTGGTGGGTGGTAAGGGCATGGAGTAGGGTGGGGAATCAGGTGGAGAGGAGCTATGGAGGGGGGGAAAGAGGAACATCTGTAATAATCTGAACAATAAAGATTTATTTAAAAATAAATAAAAAGAAAAATATATTGATTTAATGTAGCTATCATAGCTCAGACACATTGCATAGACCATTTCATTTCATTTTGAGGGAGATGATATTTCACCTTTCTGAGATAAGGTTCAGAGTATGCTATTTGAAATCAAATGTCTGGAATGAGACAGATGTAGAAATGGTACTTAATCTTTTCTCACTCTAAAGGCTTTGCTCTTTCCACCACATCCCATTCCTAGTGGTCTCCATGCTTCTTGTATAAGAATTAAGATATCTATTGTTCAGGTCATTGGATACATATAAATGCAATTTAGTAAGACATGTAATTTTCATTCCTAACACACATTTTCAAGAGCCATAGCTAGTTATCACTTCTACATTTCAAAAGAGTTTGGTAAATCTGTAATTGCCATATTAGTCAGGGTAGGCTGAATGCTACTAAAGCAATGCCAAAATATCATTATTTTAACAAAATGGAATTCACATGGCATTCTAAAGTGTTGTTCCTGTTTTTAGCAGTTATTCTTGTAGTAATGATTTTGGTATGCAAGAGCTTGTGTTTCTGCCCTCCTTTAGGTCATTTGATATCTCTCCAAGGCAGATGGGTAAAGGTCACGGATGATTTCACATAGGAAGTTTATATGGGAAAGAGTTGTGTGCCCTGTATCACTTCTACCTCCATTCTAATGACTAAAACTCATTTCTATGAATACATAATTGTAAGCAAGAACGCTTGGGAAATGTAGTCTACCTAGATTCACAAAGAAAAAGGAAAAATAATTTTTTAAAAATTATAGAACATGAATATAAATGTTAAATTTGCATATGTGGAATAATCCTTGTCATTATTTTTCCTTCATCCCAATATTTTTGTCCCTTTTAAAATTACTCATCAGTATATCCCCCAGATGAGGTACCACCACTTTCAAGTCATTAACAAGGGATCAGCACACAGTAGGAAGAGCCCACATCCCTAACCACATCTGCTTTAACTGCATTGTGTCTAAAATTATAAAGTTCAGTGAAAACATACCATCTCAATGTTTAGTAGAGTTCATAGCATCCTGTTCCTTGGCAGGATCAGTTATATATTTTTTATTTTTTATTTAATATTATCTTTCAATTAAAGTTGACATTCAATATTATTTTATATTAGTTTCAGGTATACAGTGGTTAGACATTTATGTAATTTATGAACTGATCTCTCCGATAAATCTAGTACTCACCTGGCATCATACATAGTTACCACAATATTATTATGTCCTACTGTACTTTACATCCCCATGCCTATTTTGTAAATACCAATCTGTACTTTTTTATCCCTTTATTTTTTTCACCTAGCCCCTCCAGCATCCATGGCAACTATCAGTTTGTCCCCTTTGGAGAAGTGTCTATTCAGGTTCTCTTTCCATAGTTATATTCTTATATTACTTCATTCTGCTCTCATCATTTTAGGCTAGGAACAGGAACACTAAACTCAATTCCCAAGATAACAGCAAAGAAGTATGATATTAACTTTTATTCAGGTGCTATTAAAGAATAGTACATGCTATGATGAGCTTTTTTCATTTTTTGTACCCTTATTTTTGAACTCCTTTTTAATTGACTATTATAGAAAATATTTTTTCTTTATTGCTATATAAACTGTTAAGTTTTGGGGTTGTTGTTTTTTTTGCAATTTTTCAAATTCTTTCTACCTTTCTTATACCAAGAAGAAATAATGGAAGCTTATGTGCTTTTAATATATTTTTTCAACACTTACTAATCATTGAGGAAGGAGCTACTAGATCATGAGCTGTCTGCAGATAGCAACAGCAGAAATAATGACCAGAAGAAAATAGCAGGCAAAGGCAGAAATGCCTTCAGTGAGCCAAATCAATGCGGCAGTGACCTGATGATTAATATTTTAAACTATATCCACACATCCTTAAGTCTGGAAGGTAGCCCTATTTATAAGGGTTAATTACATACTCCATATCTTTCAGTGATCTTATTTGAAGTTTGCTAGAATTTTCTGGGATCGTCCCTTCAAGTGAGGTAGCCTTCAAGATTTGGTAAAAGCCCCACTACAATCATCCTAAAACATGGTACAACTTTGGAATATGGGCCAGATGGAGTGGTTTTCTCCAGGCCTCTGAGTTTGGCAGGCAATGTATATGACAATTTGGTCAACACTCTGTCAGCAATAAATAACTGTATCCATGTGGGTTTTTATGACCAGTTTACATTGTGCTTAAGCCAGGCTCTGAATCTCTTCCAATTCCAACCACATGAGAGAAAACACATTAACACAAACATGAAAGAGATCTGTTTTCACTTTGTCCACTTTCATTAAGGTTGGGAAACCCATAATCTTTCCATTTGGAAGCTTAATTGGTAAATTAATGATGTCTGACAAATATGTTGGTTGGAATATGTATAATTTCCCCCCTGTACTTTTCAGAATCTCTGTCCTCACAAAATCTATTATTATTTTTTAGATAAAATGAGAATAGTAAATAATAACTTTTTTGGAAAACTACAATGGACATGTAGGGAGTGGGTACTATATAGTGGTTTAGAGCCCAGATTTGGAATTGAGCAAATCTGGGTTTTGAGTCAGTTTTGCTGTTTAGAGTTCTGTGACTTAACCTCTCGGTGAAGTGAGAGAAAAATGAAAGTAATACCTACTTCAGGGTATGTGAAAAGAATTGAGTGTGATAATGTAAAGCACTAGGCCTAATGGAAGGCATCTGGCAGATGTTCATCATCTGTGTCCTTAACATCACTATGTGCCAGCACGATTAAGAGGCTTCACACATGCTCTCTCCTGTAATCTACCATAGGAAGTGAGGTTTCTCACACTATTTTGTGTGGGAAGAAATTGACACTCTGAGAACTGAGCTGCACAAGAATAATGCTCATTTTTGTGGAAGAGCCACTTACTCAAGAGTCATTCTACTTTTATGATGTTGGCCCTAACCTAAATGCACAAATGGAAGTCTAAAGGGTTTAAAATGTAACCATCTAAAAGAACTACTAACTTCATATATGAGTTAAAAGTACCAAAGAAACGTGCACTGACACTCTTTTGTTTTCTTTGGCTGCTGTATGAAGACAGGTTTCTCTGCTACAGCACCTACAGCCCAACCTGTCTTGCCAGAGAAACAGAAAGATACTAATGAGGTTTTTCCACAACTTCCATCTAATGCATGACAGAAAATCACTTATTCTTCTAGCCTTTTTGTCACCATTAGAATTGCCCACTCCAATATTAAACATAAGTAATTTAGTTTCTTTAGTAATTAGCTCTCTCATATTCTCCACAATAAACTAGAGTTACAAACTTGGCATATTATTTTGAAAAAAAAAAACACCCCACACAATTATTAAACATTCAATCCTTAAAAATAATAAACTTAGAGTTATGGTATATGTAGAAAGGAGAGGTTATATATAATTATTCACAGAGCTCTGTATATATTCATAAATATAATTTGAACTCAAACATTTGAGGAAAGAGAAACCAGACCAAAATGTGTTGTAATTTCTCCCTTTTCTACTATAGGTACTTTATTTTACTACAAACCTGAGTCACTACCTAGAGAATTCGTCATGAAGTCACTCCAGTTTATGGTAAATATAATGAAAATTTGAGAAAATTCAATAAAGATACTGATTATCTCTTTAATTCTGAAAACATTTTAGGATTTTCTTTTTCATTTGGGATTAATGAGCTGATAATCCTTGTAATCACAGTACATTATTTTTAAAAATAACTCAAAGGGTATAAAATGTGACTTTCTAAAATAACTACTTTTCGACATAACTTTTTGTTTGATTGATTTTACATGTAAATTATTTTATATCATCCTCTGATTAATAAGTAAAAAAAATTGTCACACTACACCATATAATAAATTAAAATCAGCATTTCTTTATCCAGATTTCATACTTTTAATTTGGATAATAGGTTATTATAACTTTGCCCAGTATCTCCTATGTTTCATGTTTGCACATGTTTGTGAGCAAATATAATATACAGCATATCTTCCTAATGACTCTTGCTTCCTGTGAGAGACTCAGCTCAAAACTGATGAATATTTGCAGGGCGAGGCAGAACAGCAATCTTATCAGTTTTAGTTTGTCACTCTGCAGCTTGCATCCATATTAAATCCTCACATCCAAAGATAATCCATAACTTTGAGATTAGCTAAGCCTATGAGATAATGCATTTTATTTCTTTAACCAACTTTGGTGTCCTGCCAGGAATTCATAAATGCCGGTCAGTGCTTATGTTCACTTCAGGATACTTTTGCAAATGGTCTGCAAAGCTTTAAAGAAAAGCCACCCATCCTTTAGAAAGAAAGACTTCCTCACTCAAATAACGATATAGGGAAAAATAGAATAGCTATATAAAACATGAAGGGGCTAAATCTAAAGGAGGTATAGAATTTTATAAAATAAGAATTATAAAGACTATCTGATTTCATTTGGTAATTTTAATGATGGAAACAATAACAACAACAAACCCCAAAACTTCCAGAGACTTTTACAAGGTCACTGGGATATGTGAGTGGAAGTCAGCTCTGAATTCAGTGCTCACTCCACTTCCCTTCACTTCATTTCACTGGAAAGTATCCCTCTGTATGGCTCCTCATGTAGAATTTCCTGTAAGCATACTACACGCCAGGAGTCTGTGAGTCTGTATTCCTTTAAAACAGAACTTAACCAGGGATGCAGAACACAACCCCCCAAAAGGTTTCCTATTAGTAAACAGATGACAGAATCACTAAGTCTTTTCCACTTATAATTTGAGAGGTTTATGATTCATACAGGCTGAGGTGAGAGTCCACCCTCAGAATGAAAAAATCTAAAAAAATAAGGAAAAAATGGAAAAGTAAATGGTCAAAACATCAGATTTATATGCAACAGATTTAGCTGGAATGTCTTTGGTGAAGACCCACAGAGCTCGCTACAGAGAAGCCAGACAGCATAGAGGCTGGCTGCACCTGTTGCTCATCTCTGTGGGGTAGGAGAGGCACAGCTTGGGAAGCAGCAGAGTCAGAGGTGGCTCCACCATTCTACCTGTAATAGCTTTAAAAAATACCAAGGCAGTCATGGTGCAGAGATGAGTTTTCTGATGCTACATGGATGTACAAACTGAATAATTCCAGAGGGAGGTACACCTTTGTATTTGGCTCACATGTATCCTTTTGGGGACTTTAATGTACATTGGGGCTGGTAAAAAAATCTGTTATGAACTAAGCTTTTCCAGTTGTCTGTGGATATGTTCTTGGGACCCTTTGACTAAACACACACTGCACACATTTACATAACATATGATCAGGCTGCCTGTAAAATTGTGTAATCACATTATATTTCAGCCTGTCTTTATGTATCTCCCAGAATTATCTATGCCAATATATCAGTAAAGAATATCTCCTCACCATATTATTCATGTTGGGAATTTGTGACTGCATAAGATCAGGAAGAAAAAAAATTGCTGTGAAAATATACCCAATATTGGACAATAATTCATCACTCCAGGTTTTTAAAATATTTTATACCCAACTAGAGACCTGGTACATGAATCTGTGCACTAGTGGGGTCCCTCCATCTGTAGGATCATGCCAAAACCAGCTCTCCAACATCCCCAGAGAGGTCCCAGATTGTAAGAAGGCGCAGACCAGACTGAGGGACCCCACTCGTGCACTATTGGTGCCAGGAGAGACATGGGATGTTGGCCAGCTGGGGAAGGATGTGGGAGGGATCAAGGCCATATCTGCTCAGTCCCAATTGGCCATTCCATCAAGCTAACTTACCGGTCAGAACCTCTGACTACTGGTGGTCAGTATACGTCATAGGGAGCAGTTGAGCAGCCTTAGCATATCATTAGCATATTACACTTTGATTGGTTGAATGGCCAATTGGACGACTAGACATTTAGTATATTAGGCTTTTATTGTATAGAATTCTAAAAATGATTAAAATACAAGTATAGCTTTAGTGGGACTCTGGTAGTCTTTACTTGATTCCAAGCTGACTGTTGAAAGTCTCACTCAGGATACATTTCACATCTGTGTCAGAATTGCTACATCCTAATTCCATAGGGCCAAACTGGGGCTGAAAACATGATTTTTTTTATTGGCTTAGATCCTGACTGGTATGGGTCAATGGTTGACCATTGGCCTATAAACCAGGAAATCAAGGTTTAATTCCTAGTCAGGGCACATGCCCAGGTTTTGGGCTTGATCCCCAGTAGGGGGAATACAGGAGGCAGCCTATCAATGACTCTCTCATCATTAATGTTTCTATCTCTCTGCCTGAAATCAATTATCATATATATTTTTAAAAAGCCTTAGAAAGCCATGTAATCATATATATATATATATATATATATATATATATATATATATATATAT